>OY288257.1:17615840-18815840 GCA_958450325.1 Agrostemma githago | reverse complement strand
ATCGACAATAGGTGAGTAAGGAACATTTACCCGAGGTCGACATAATCGAATATGATGAAAATCAAGACAGAAATTGGTTGAACAAAGTCGAAAGTACGGGTTCAAGTCGGAAGGTGTCGCGCGTTTGGTTATTGAGACGAATGAAATCGTCCCCCTTCATTCGCTGACATTAAGCAAACAAGCGCCTCAAGTCAGGCGTCCCTATATTGGACCGCTGGGGGATAGGCGACTAAGGATTGAAGCGCCTCAGGACCAACGCTTGACCCTTCAGCCCAAATCAAAGACAGAAACAACTTGGACATGATACCCGCAAGACGCATCCTCCTATACTAAACAAAATAAGCAGGAATGGGACAATTTACTGCCCCCAACCGATGAAGTAAACCTCAAAACCTCCTCTAATCGAAATCAACCCCCCAACGAAAAAAAAACATGAAAACCTCTAGCTGATGAGACCACTCCTAACGAAGCACATGACAATCCAAACATGATATCTGAACAAAACAAACTCAATTGAATCTCGAAGCATTCCAAAGACGAATTTAAAACCCGTGCCCTAACAAATCCCAAAGCATTCTGAAGGTAAATTTTAAACCTGCGAGTCTAACGAATCCCAAAGCATTCTAAAGATAAATTTTGAACCCGTGAGCCTAACGAATCACAAAGCATTCCGAAGGCAATTCAATTTTAAACGAGTCTTGCCGCACTCAAATCAATTTTAAAGGAGTTCCGTCGCATTCCAAACCCATTTGAATGAGTCCCGTCGCACTCAGTTCAATTTTAAACGAGTCCTGTCGCACTCAAATCAATTTTAAATGAATCTCGTCGCATTCCAAATCAATTTGAATGAGTCTCGTCGCACTCAGTTCAATTTAATTTTAAATGAGTCCCGTCGCACTCAAATCAATTTGAACAAGTCCCGCCGCACTCAATTCAAACCAATTTAAACGTGTCCCGTCGCACTCAATTCAATTTTAAATAAGTCCCAAAGTACTCAGAACAATCAAATCAACCCGAAAGGAGTCTCTAAGCATTCAATTCACACCCCCCAGAGGAATACCTAAAGCAAGAAGCAAAACCGAAAAAAGCACAACCATCCGCCAAGGATATTAAACCATAACTAAAACACCAATAAAAGACTTAAGCAAAAGGCCCATGTCAAAGACTGAAATTATTAAAACAACAAACCCAAAACAAGCTAGCAAGTCCGGAACCGATCTCCGACAAGCAATCACAGGCGAGGAGATCAGGTATGATTACTAAGCCTCGGCTGACGAGCCTCAAATACGTAGTCTAACGGATTTAAAACGACCCGAACGAACAGCCACCAGGTCGTAATCCTCGATTGACCTGGGCGGCTATACTTTGACTTTTGCCATGTCCAAGCCTCTGTCAAAGTGGGGGCTTCTGTAGACACCCATATTTTGACCTGGTGGCTGCAGAGATGCCCGATAAACACCCGATGACGATCGGACTGCAACGCGACGCGAGATTACGATGTTTTAGATGGTTTTTCTATAGAACAGATCAAATAATTACTTGGAAAAATTAATTCAACATCAAAATGGTCTTAGTCGTGTCATTACGGTCGCGTCGACACTAATTAGAGACAATTCCGACACTGGGGCCCCGAATCGGTCCAAAAATATGCAAAGTCAAACCCGAGTCAACACGTCGGGCCGAGCGAAACTCGAGACACGCCCTCGAGGCCCACCGGCGCTCAACGCACTAGGGTTAACAGGGAGCCTTAATCCCCAAGTTAATCAATTATACGCATCTCCTTCATTTTGGAATGTTTCAAAATTGGATCTTCAAAACTCGAGGTGCCTCACACCAGGTGACCTAATTATGATGGGCGTAACACCAGGCGACTCAGTCCTGGTGCTCAAGAGGCCAAGCATCCGAATAGTTGATTTGAACTGCATGAACAACTATAAATACCCTCCCCCCTCCGCTCATTTCAACACACAACAACTCAAATTCTCTTCTCCCTCTCATTCTTTACGAGTTCTCTCTAAACATAGGTCGCACTCCGACTCTAAGTACAATCCACTCGATCATTTTCCCGATACGCAAATCGACACTACTCCTCGTAGTTCCTCGAGTTCCATACTTGATTCGAACAAAGATGGGCACCTGTGCTCGACTACCCATCTCCAAATATAGTAGTGAAGCTCTGCCGGATTCACCGCAGCATAAGCTAGGAGGATCCGCCTCGAAGTTGAATCGTCACTAGGTTGTCATCTAAACAAAACTTTACATACATACTCTTTATTTATGCATTTCGATAAGGTCAAGTCCGACTAGTATGGACACTAGGTCCATGGCACGTTACAAATATACGTAACGTCCCCAACTTCAACCATAAGCACTAAACCCGAGTAGTTCTGAGATCCGTTCTCAACCATCTACGCATCGTGTCTCATTTAGTGTACACTGCGAGGGTGCAACTCCTCACTACGTGATTTACTTACATTTCGCATTTATCGCTTTTGTATGATTTACCGCTTTTATGACCCTATATATAATCGAATCTTAAATCACCTAACACGGAATTCAAAACGTAATCAAGCTAAAACTGAACAAAGCGATGGTCGGGTTCCGTATTAATCCTTATGCTCTCCCCTCACACATGATTCGATGCATCCTTATTAATACTGAACCGACGCATCTTAAGCAGAATACCATGTAAGGTTTACCACGAGAATGACTAATATCCATATTATTGATAAGTGTAGTTTGTAGTGCCTATTTCTGTGTTTTGGTCCCATTTTCCTTGTGGAATCGCTCCGTGGGAGCAGTTTATGGGCTACTTATGCTTCCTCTAGCTCGTTTCAGGTTTCCGAGACCATTCATGAAGAGTTGGAGCGATTCCGGCTCAATACATACACCTTTGGGAGCCAACGAAGCGAAGGAACGATCACTCGATGCCTTGGATTCGGCCCTGAGACCTTGGGACCCGATCCCGAGCCTCTTAGACTCGATCCCGAGTCCCGAGAATCGACGAGAAGCCCATGAGAACCAAGGAGGGACCAAAAAGATCATAATGGAGGCCTACAAGGTCCTTCCCGGGCGGGATGATGCCTTCCCGACCGGGAAGGAATGCGCAAATGGAGATGGTTCTGTGAAGAGGCCTTCCCGACCGCGAAGGGACCCTTCCCGACCGGGACCACCCCTTCCCGACCAGGAAGGGTCAGCTACAGCACGGGACCTATTCTTTTATCCTCCTTCATTCTTGTACCCATATAAATACTTCCCTCTTGTATTTTTTATGTATCATATCTTACCCTAGACTCTCTTATCTACAACTTTTATAACCCTAGATTAGTGTTCCTCTAATTAGCTTAATCTTCCTTTAATCCTAGTTTAATCTAGATGTAGCTAGTCTTGTATTAAGTGGATTCTTGAAGATTCATCCAAGCTTGACAACCTTGGAGTTGATTTGGGTTTCTTATTTATACAAGTTTGCATCTTTTTCTTCCTCTTGTTGTTGGTATAATCCTCTCTACTCTAGTTCTTTGTTATTTATTCAAGTTTGAATCTTTATATATTGTTATTGTTCTTGTTGTTCATAATGGATGTTTGGTTTATCATGTTGTTTTCTCTTGTTATTGTTCTAGACTCTATAATACCGTCCCCGTGTATATCGACCCTACTTGCCCTAACTACCCACTAGGAATAGTCAGTTATTTATTGACGGTTAGGACCCACGGCAAATCCTACCATCAATTTGGCGCCGTTGCCGGGGACGGTACATTGTTTAGACTTAGTTTACTTCTAGCTTGACTTAGTTACCCTTCTTTGTGCTCTTCTATCTTCTCTTGTGCATATTTTGTAGTTTTCTCTTGTTTACTTAGCTTTCTTTTCTCTTTGTCTTTCGATTGTGCCTGTTTGTTGTCGTTGCCTAGTGCCCATAAAGCACTAGGTGTTCTCACGTTTGTTCTAGTGCGTAGTGTATGCCTAGGAGGAGAGGCGATTTCTTTCTCTTCAATCCAGAGCCGGAGAGACTCTTTCGAGCCTTTCGCCAACGGACGATTGACCGGGTTAGAATCTCTCAACCAAGCGCTAGCAATATCCATCAAGAGCAAGCTCAAGGATCCGACTTTAACGAGTCACCTCAAGAGACGGCCGGAGGGACCTTCATCAATCCCTTCGGTAATTCTAGTCCTATTTCCCCCTCTACATCTTCTTCAACACCGTCTACACCATCGTCTCCCTTACATCCAAATATGCCGAAGTTTTCATCTCACTCCACTTTCACCGGGGATGTCTTGCCGGGACCGAGTGCTTTACCGGATACTTATACCGGGAATTTTGTGGCAAAGACACAATTCATACAACTTCTGGAGAGAAATCAATTTAGTGGTTTGCCCACCGCAGACCCGCACCAACATATGAAGACCTTCTCCGATTATTGTGACGCTATCTCCCAAACCGGGATTACTCAAGATCAAATTCGTTGGGTACTTTTCCCGTTCTCTCTCATTGGAAAAGCGAAGCAATGGATCAAGAGTCTTGATAGGGCAACCATGGGGATTGATACTTGGAAGAAACTTGCATTGGCGTTCTACCAAAAATTTTACCCTCCGGAGAAGACAAATTTGCTAAGGGCCTCCATCACCGGTTTCCAACAACGGGATGAGGAGAGCCTTTATGAAGCTTGGGAACGGTTTAAATCTTTGGTTAGATCATGCCCCCACCATGGACTTTCACAATGGTTCTTAGTCCAACAATTTTGGAACGGTTTATATGAGGACTCAAGAGCTATACTCAATATGGGCTCCAATGGTAGGTTTACCGAGGTCGATGACGATCAAACTTGGGCAAGAATCGAGGAGATGGCGATACACAATTCCCAATATTTAAGGCTTAGAAAGGCGAATCGAGGAGGTAGGCACGAAGTCGATGCCATTACACAATTAAGCATTGACCTTGGGGCGCAATTAAGAACTCACATGGAGACTATTGACAAGAAGCTCCAAAGCCACCTCAATCAAGTTCAAAGCTCTAGTTCCTCCAACCAACACTCGATTCATGATGTTAATGCTTTGGGAGTTGTACCTCCTACACCTTATTATGGGATGTGCGATACTTGTGGAATCGTTGGTCATGATCCTATGCATTGTCAAGGAAGTGTTGAGCAAGTGAACGCCTTTCAAGGGTTTAAGCAAGGTGCCTCCTATTCTAATCAATACCAAGCTTCCAATCAAGTCCCTCAACAACAAGCTATGCAACCTCGTCCCTATGTTCCACCTCCCTTAAGGGACAACAATCAAGGTTATGAAGGTTATGTGGGTAATCCAAGACCCTTCAACAACTTCAAGCAAAATAACCAAGGTACCTTCCACAACAACAATCAAGGGTTCCAACAAGGGAACTTCAATCAAGGTGGTTTCCAAGGAAACCAAAGCTTCCAAGGACAACAAAACCACAACCAAGGGTTTCAAAATCACAATCAAGGCCTTAATCAAGGCAACTCTCATGGGTTCCAAGGGAACCATCAACAACAACAAGCAACCCAAGGTGCTAGACAAGAAAGCAAGCCTAGGAGCCGGTCTCCTATTCATGATTATGGTACTCCATTAGCCCTCACCGACACTCCGCATAATCCACAATCTCCACCTCGGGATTTCAACGTGCAAAAATCTATGATGGATATGCAAAGGAGTACTCAAGAAATGCAAAGAAGCCAAATGGAGATGGCAAGAAACCAACAAGAGTTCTTTGCTTATGTTCAAAGGGATAACATAGCAAGAGATGCTCATACGAAGATGCTTGAGACCCAAATATCTCAACTTGCTTCGGGAAGCTCTTCAAGACAGAAGGGGCAACTACCTCCTCAAGGTGAAGCACCGAAATTTGAGCATGTAAATGCTATTACCATGAGGAGTAGTACATCATATGATTCCCCCTTAGCCCCTAATGAGCAAGAACCAATGCAAGAAGTTACACCCTCCTCTCAAGGCAATTCGAGCAAGGAAAGTCCAATGGAGGAGAAAGTCATATGGGAGATTGAGAAACCCATTGAAGACAAGCTTCCCCCTCTTCAAGGAAAAGACAAAGGTAAAAGGAAAGTGTCATTTAAGAAGTCTACCCCTATTGAGCAAAACAAGTTTCAAATCAAGTTGTCATTCCCAACAAGGCAAATGAAGACCAAGGTGGACTCTCAATACGAAAAGTTCTTTAACATTGTGAAGAAATTGGATGTTAGTGTCCCATTCACCGAGCTACTTACCCAAATCCCGGCATATGGAAAATTTATGAGAGAAATCTTGGCTAGGAAGAGGTCCATCGACAAGGAAGAAACTATTGCGTTCACAAGAGTGGTGAGCGAGCTTGTTCAAGGTTCTACGCTTCCCAAGTTGAAGGATCCGGGTAGTTTCTCAATCCCATGCACCATAGGCAATTTTAAGATCGAGAGAGCATTATGTGATTTGGGTGCGAGTGTAAGCATCATTCCCTACTCTATTTGTGAAGGTTCTACGCTTCCCAATTTGAAGGATCCGGGTAGTTTCTCAATCCCATGCACCATAGGCAATTTTAAGATCGAGAGAGCATTATGTGATTTGGGTGCGAGTGTAAGCATCATTCCCTACTCTATTTGTGAGAGACTTGGAATGAAGGAGCTCAAGTGCACTTCCGTTACACTCCGAATGGCCGATAGTTCACTCAATCGACCATTAGGGATGTTAGAAGATGTGCCGCTAAGAATCGGGAAATTCTTCGTTCCGGTCGATTTTCTTGTGCTCGACATGCCGGAAGATGCTATCACTCCTATTATCCTTGGGCGCCCATTTCTACATACCGCCGGTGCCATGATCGATGTGAAGAACGGTAGGATCATATTTGAGTTAGGCGAAGAGAAGCTCGTGTTCGACCTCCAAGGCAACACCTCGCCTACTAATGATGAGTCTTGCAATATGATCCACGCCACGAAAAACATCGATCTAGGGAAAGAATCGGGACAAAGCTTGAAGAATTACTCTTATGAACTTGAGGATGATGACTCCGAGTTTGAGGAAGATGAGAGCCCATATCATGGGTTGATGACAAGTTGAAAGGCAAGAAGCAAGATGAGCCTCCCTTGGGGCCACATGAGGATAGGTGGACGTTTGGGTATATCCCGAAGGATCGCAAGTATAAGTTCAAGCCATTGATCTTGGTGGATCGGGATGCCCCGGGAACGTCGAGACAAGGTTGCGATGATCCTTGGAGTGGAGGTTGGTATTCCGCTAGTTTGATTGAAGACTTTGCTAGGATCTTCGATTTTTTTCTTCGTGTCCTTGATGGAGATGGAATTGGTTATTGTTGTTGAAAAATAATGAAGAATGCACCATCCTTGGTTTGACGGAGTTCCAAAAGAACCGTCTCTTTGTATATATCTCTTTCTTGTAGTTTCTTTGGTTTTGTGAAATTCTTGTTATTTGGATTGTTGATGAGCGTTGTGAGGGAGAGAATTTGATGTTGAGTTTGAGTTTGTTTGATAGGTGTGAAGTGAAGGTGGTTCCTAGAGAGGAATGGTTATCGATAGAGCATGGATTGTGAGCAAGGGAACGGGTTTTTGAAGCTTTGAATAGCTTTTGGGGCTTTGGAGGCCACGAAGAGAGCATCCCGACCGGGAAGGAGCCATCCCGATCGGGATGAGGGTGCCATTTTTGAGTTTACTGGAGTGCCGTCCCGACCGGGAAGGGAGCTTCCCGACCGGGACGGGTGTGTCATCCCGACCGGGATGGTCCCCTACTCCCCCCTATGCCTCTTCTTCGTCATTTGAGTCCACCCAACCATTGTATACCCCCTCCCAACCTCCCTACCTCTCCGTGCTCATATCATGTGACCCATATACTTCATTTGCACACCCTCACTTTATTTCCTATTCACTTTACACCAAGCCTCACATCAAATCTCACCTCCTCGCACCATTGCAAGCTTACTACCTCAACCATGCGATACTTTCAAGCTTGAAGAAGGATGACGATGATGACGACAAGCAAAGTGCAATTATTGATCATTGAGACGATGGAGAGAGTGAGTTGCTAACCGATGGGTACGGCAACTATCCTTTCTTTTCCGTTTTTGTTGTTGCTTGTTTTCCCTTGTTTATCCCCTTCCCCGTTTACGCTTATGTGTCGTGGTGTCATGGTGGCCTTCGAGGCCTTGGTAGTTTTTGCTCCCGACTCTCGATGATGTGACTACATCGAGAGTCATTTTGAAAATCCAAATTTACAAGATTTTTCACCCTTTTTTTAGGATTTAGTCGGATTTGGGCGGAATTCGGACTAGGTGACTTGATTACACCTAGTCCTCCCCTCCCATTTCCTTTTATTTCCTTCTTTTGTAGTTCTTCCCTCCATATCTTTTCTTGTCTCGGCCCACGGTGACTTGATATGATTACACCCCGGCCGGACGCATTCTACCCTTTTCTCCGCTTTATTTTTGATTTTTAGCTTTATTTTCGTAGTTTCTCTTTTATCCTTTTTAGCGGCTCCGCACACTACGATCGAGCATGAGGACATTGCTCGGTTTAAGTGTGGGGGAGCGATATTCTATCGTAGTTAGTTTTAATTTCGCAGTTTTTTCGAAATCGTAGTTAGTTTTAATTTCGTAGTTTTTTCGAAAAATCTTTAAAATCCCTAAAAATTTGAAAAATCTTCACAAAAATCAAAAAAAATATTTTATTTTGTGTGTTTTCCTTTTTATGTCTTTGTATCGTATATTTGTTTTGTTGTGCGTGTTTTGCCTCCCTTTTTCCTTATAGGTTGCTTAAATCACCGATAGCTTTGGAGAGCTTTCAAGACCTCCGGTAACATCTTCTATCCCTTTTTCCCCTTTGTCTCTTGTGGAGTTTGGAGAAGATTGTGATGTTGTGTGCTCGGGTGGAGCTTGATGCATATTTGTGGTCGATTTGGAGACTTGTTTGGAAGTACGGGGTGGTGTTTGTTTTGTTTATGTGCTTGTCTTGTTTTGCTTTATTTTGTTGCCTTTTGTCTCTTTTTCTTTCGTTTTTGTTGAGTCTTTGTTTTGTGTGTGTAGTTGTGTCTTGTGTGTAAAAAGGTTTGCAAAAACCCGGTTTAGAGGCTAGTGTGCGAGTGTTTACTTTCCCTTCCTAGTAGTATAAATCGAGTCTTGGACTTTAGTCTAGTAGAATGACCCTAAATCAATGCTTTCGTTGGTCCTTTACCTTGAGTCCACCTAGCTTACTAGGGATTTACTACGGGATTTGCACTTTTGACCATTATGACCACCCACGGTGTGAAAAGGCCTTGGTTGCCGAGTCCCGTCCCTTAGGTGACCGTGTTTGGGGTTGTTTGATTAGTCCAAGTTGTCCACCTTTTTGTGGGTTTGAAGGGAAGGCGCCGTCCCGACTCACCCATTACCCTACCTCCTACACATATCCACACAATAAATTGCAATTTATTGAAGTCTCTCTTTCTTAGTTGCAAAGAAATGCCTATCACTCAAATCAAGCCAAAAGGGCAAAGAAAAGAAAGAAAATGAAAGAAAGAAAAGATTGAAGAAAAAGAAAAGGCACAAAAAGCCTAAAAGAAAATAGAAAAGAAGAAAAAGAAATGGCATGGTAAAACAAAGCAAAAATACAAAAAAAGAAAGAGAAATGCCAAAAGAAAACTCGTCTCACAAAAAGAATCCCCTCTCAAAAATAAGCCTTTTACCGACTATTACCGTGAAGAGCCTACCAAAGGACCGAGTCCCTAGGAAGGATGATAGCGGTACTGGTCGGTCTTCCCTCAATTTGCAAATAATTCCACCTTTTTACTTGGACTAGTTAAGCGGTTTCGGGCATGGGACGACCCTCTTGGCTCATCGCTAAAGGGGTCGGGGTCTCACTTACCTACAGTGTCGACTAACACCGTGGTCCATCCCTTTTCCACTCCGCCGATCGTCCCGTAGTACGTTCTTAGAAAGTTAGGAGGACCTAGGTAAGTTACCAACGTTTTTATTGCTTTGTCGTCATACTATTAGGGTTTAGTTTATTTCGATTAGTGTTATTAGCTTGGGAACATTGTCGCTTGCCTTGAGTCCTAAACCGGTGTTTCATCCACCGCTTTTTAGAGGGAAGCGGTATTTATTTCTCTTTGGGTGCAACCGTTTGCTTGTTTGTTCATGTGCTTGTTTGTCTTTGTGTTTTGTGTCCGGATGCATCCACGGTTTTGTCGCAAGACCTTACTTGCCTTGCGGAGTGCACTTTTCCTCTAAGTGTACTCGCATGAGTTGAAAGCGCGTAGGGTGCGCTAATACCCACTCGGCTAGTTTAGTAGTTAGTTTGTGCTTACTCGAGGGCGAGTAAGGGTTAAGTGTGGGGGAGTTGATAAGTGTAGTTTGTAGTGCCTATTTCTGTGTTTTGGTCCCATTTTCCTTGTGGAATCGCTCCTTGGGAGCGTTTTATGGGCTACTTATGCTTCCTCTAGCTCTTTTCAGGTTCCCGAGACCATTCATGAAGAGTTGAAGCGATTTCGGCTCAATACATACACTTTTGGGAGCCAACGAAGCGAAGGAACGATCACTCGATGCCTTGGATTCGACCCCGAGCCCTTGGGACCCGATCCCGAGCCTCTTAGACTCGATCCCGAGTCCCGAGAATCGACGAGAAGCCCATGAGAACCAAGGAGGGACCAAAAAGATCGTAATGGAGGCCTATAAGGTCCTTCCCGGGCAGGATGATGCCTTCCCGACCGGGAAGGTGTGCGCAAATGGAGATGGTTCTGTGAAGAGGCCTTCCCAACCGGGAAGAGACCCTTCCCGACCGGGACCACCCCTTTTCGATCGGGAAGGGTCAACTACAGCACGGGACCTATTCTTTTATCCTCCTTCATTCTTGTACCCATATAAATAGTTCCCTCTTGTATTGTTTATGTATCATATCTTACCCTAGACTCTCTTAAGCCTCTCTATAACTTTCATAACCCTAGATTAGTGTTCCTCTAATTAGCTTAATCTTCCTTTAATCTTCCTTTAATCCTAGTTTAATCTAGTTGTAGCTAGTCTTGTATTAAGTGGATTCTTGAAGATTCATCCAAGCTTGACAACCTTGAAGTTGATTTGGGTTTCTTATTTATACAAGTTTGCATCTTTTTTCTTCCTCTTGTTGTTGGTATAATCCTCTCTACTCTAGTTCTTTGTTATTTATTCAAGTTTGAATCTTTATATATTGTTATTGTTCCTGTTGTTCATAATGGATGTTTGGTTTATCATGTTGTTTTCTCTTGTTATTGTTATGGGTAGTTTGATAATGAGTGAGTAATTTTCTTGTGGGATTAGTAGGGGGATTAAGGTTAGATTATGGGTGATTAGGGTTTGATTTGAGGTAAAGGCTCCTACCCTCCTACCGCGTCCATCTTAGGTATGCCGGCATCTCAAACTTTGTTGTGCTTACCGAAATGGGCACTAGGATTGAAGACGATCTTCGACATAACGAAGATTTGGGTGAAGCTTCTACCAAAGGCTTTACTGGACATCCACTTGAGTCCTTAGAAGCCGAAGACTACTGACAACCTCATCCAAGAGTCCAGATTTGATTTAAGTCCGAGTCTAGGATGTTCTATCCCTTTCAATTTCAAAGTCAGAGTCAGAGTCACCCATATTCTATCCTCTTTTCGTATTCCAATAAAATCAGCCTTTTCAATTTCTCATATATGCTTCCTTATGTGTTTCCGAGAACATGATGAACACCATCATACACTGTGATCACATGCACGTGACTATTATAGGCACATCTATAATGACTGCAGGAACTGAGGCCCGTGTTTTCCTTTACCTCTTCCATGTCTGGCATAGACAGCCATATAACCACCCTTAGCAGGAGCGATATCGAATCCTATGACAAATCTAGGTAGTCTCCTAGTTTGGGTTCAAGACGGAAGGCAAGCCCATTTCCCACAATAAACACCCCTCCAATAAGACTAACCAATCCCTACCTTAGGCGTTTAGTCTGACTAGAAGCAAAAAAAAGAAGCATCGTGACTCTATAGGCTTGATGCCAAAAATACCCAACTCGGGACGATGCTCCCACTAAGCCTGCTCGGAATTATGATGACAATACCGAGATCCAAATCACCATGCTTACCATAGAGTACTCCACCGCGAGTTGCACTCACACAAACACCAACTAGGCTCACACCTTACAAGGGTTTAGCTCCACAAGCCAAATCCAACCAATGGGCCACCCCCATATCCACCCACAACACCATAGAAGGGCAGCCATAAAAAAAAAAAAAAAAAAAAAAAAAAAAAAAAAAACAAAAGGCCCAAAACAAAAGAGCTGGCCATCAAAAAAAAGAACTCTCAGCATCCCCCGACCAGATACAGTCAATCCCACGACCGGGGCTAAGAGGTCAACCCAAAAAAAAAATCAAATACCCATGATCGTAGTCAATGGTCAACACAAGTGAAAGCTCCTTGACCGGGGTACGGTCAATTCAAAATTATCGATGCCCATACCATCAAATAGGGGAGAGACAATCAAGCTGGTTAGCTAACACCACATTTAGCCTCCCCATATTACAACCCTCAAGACCTTCCCGAGGCCTAGGCTAAGAGACAGCCCAAAATTTTGAGGATTCAAGCTTCATAGGATACACCCTAACCATTAGGGCCAGACATGGAAATCAGATCCCACATTATCAAACTTATCCTGATCGAAGTTCGAGTCATTTTTACTCGACTTCCCCCTTTCCTACCACATTGCAATACCTTATCCTCGAAGCCTTAGCTCCACATATTCGAGCTCCAGATTTCGAGTCATCAAAGCCACTTGCGACCTAGCTCCACATTTCCAAAAACATCCAAACCAGTTACCAGCCCCAAACACAGGAACTCAACCTGCGGTCGGCATAGAACATGCCCAAATAGTTCACACCACCTCTAGAGGCTACCCCGGAGAACGCTCACAGTCACAGGATCAACATCCTAACTGTTCTAGCCCTTTGATCAAGACATCATTGGGAACACACCTAGCCTACACCATCGCTATGGCTAGTTACACACAAAGCCCTAATAAACTAGGCACAATAACGTATCTTCCAATCCACTAAACTACGGCTTGGTTTGATTTCACTACACGTGAATACGTAGGCAGCCTTTCAACAAAGGTACAACCACCCACATTGACACAAGTTCAAAAAAAAAAGCACCGTCATTCCGGTCACGACACTGTCATGTTCTTAACAGTTAGCTTTGTCATCCTGGGGGCTTCTCTTAGGCAGAAGTTCTCCATCCACCCACATAATCCAAATACTTTCAAAAATCTAGCCACCTTTCTATAGTGTGTCCTAGTACTCGGCTCAGTCAAAGGCGAGAATCTGTCAGGGACTCGAAGGAACACCTACTTTGGGAATGTATCCCAAAACACAAAAATTCAAAGAGCACTAGTCTACGGCATTGCTACTGCTAAGCCTTGTCCTGCAGGAACAGTCTCATTACAGACTACTGCAATTCCCCTGTACCGGATCCTTCCCAGTTTGAAGTTTGACCGTGTTGCCACTCGCCTAGGCCACGAAATAGCGCAACTTGAGAGTCTTGTCATGTTAGGTGGCCCACCCCCCTACTGAGTCACAGTCGAACCCCTTCGAGATTCCAAGTCGTGTCTGTCAACTCGTCCTGTCACGTCCAGAGTCGAGTCTGTCGGTATGTCTCTCTTCAAAATTCTTGCTTTGAAATTTGCAAAACTTAGCCATTTGAGAAAATCCTTTTCGGCAAGGTCAAAATTCGGTCTATTTAAACCGCAAGTTTCTTTTCTACCCCTTTCAATTTTGAAAAACATATCTCCTAGCACGTAAGTTGCTTTCAGGACTTCGATTTCAAAATGAAGCAAAAATCATTTTCCCCAGCGCAAACTAGTCTATAGATGCTAACTGCATTTACTATGTGCTATCTTGCTATATACTATGCCTGCTATTTCTGCCTATGTATCTAACATTTCAGGTACCAGCTAGTGCTTCCTAACGGAACATCAAAGGCGGTGTTTCTCCTGAAATGCTACATGCAAGTTGTCATGTGTCGGCATACGGGTACACCCAAGACTTCAGAAGCAAGTCCCCGCGCAGCTACTTTCCTCCCCAGCGCGAGTCAGTGTTTTGCCTATATGTTACATACAAGTTGTTATGTGTCAGCATACAGGTACACTCCAGACTTCAGAAGCAAGTCCCCGCGAAACTTTTTAAATTCCCCAACGGAGTCAACTTTTCCCCGGTATGCTACATCCAAGACGTGATGTGTCGGCATACGGGTACACCTACGCCCCGAAAGGCAAGTTTTACTCCCCACGGAGCATCATCATCAGGTCAGGTACGACTCAAGGCTTCAAAAGCAAGCCCGTACAGCTCACATATTCCCCAGCGGAACGCCCGAGGCGGCATTTTCCCCGAAATGGTACGGGATAGGCCCACATATAGGCACGCCTAGGACTTATGCTACAAGTCTGACTCCCCGCGGAGCTATCATCATCAGGACAGGTATGACCCTCTGCTTATGGCTGGCGAGCCCTTCACACAAGTCTACTGGACTATAAACGACCCGACCGGAAGGCTGCCAGGTCGTAATCCTCGATTGGCCTGGTAGCTACTCTGACTTTCGCCTTGTCCAAGCCTCAGTCAGAGTGGGGGCTCTGTAAACACCCGCATTTTGCCTGCTAGTGTCTATAGCAGTTCCCGACAAAACACTCGATGATGATCGGACGTCAACGTGACTTAATATGCTCGAATACGGACTCGGAATCAATAGTATCCGACGTGGACATTTAGCGGAGTGCAAATCTCTCAAAACCGACCTCAAATTCAGGCCCAGTAGGTCATTCCGAGTCAAATGAGACTAATTTGGGCCAAAACCGACACCAAGAATAAATCCCGTCTTTTGGCGACCGGGTCAAAACCCGGTCAAAGACGAAACCATCTCACAAATCAGCCAAATACATTCTCGAAAACTGGCGCACAAATCAAAATTCAAAAAATCAATCAAATCAAATCAAGGTCAATCCTTCCCAAAATATCTCGATCCTAATTGATCCACTCGATCGAGTGGATAGACCCACTCGGTCGAGTGAAGCGTCAACAGCTGAACCAGGCCCGTTTTGAAGGGCACACGATCGAGTGCACTAGGGCCACTCGATCAAGTGACCCTAGGTCGGGGGGTGAAGCCTATAAATACCCCCTTAACCCCATTCATTTCACAAGATTTTCCCATGCATTCTTAGTCTACATTTCTACCCTAATCCTACCATACTACACTACACTACAAGCCCTTAGCAACTCTAAGCAATACACACAAAAACCGAGTCCTTCGTCCCTCGAAAACCGACATCACATAATCCGAAAGGATTAGTTTCGATGTCGTGACGTAGAGGGATGCAATTTCGTCACTAATCAAACCTTTCAATCACATAATAGCATATTTCATAAAATCCCGATAACGGTCTCATAATCGTATAATACACGTTTATGACATCGATAACCGAGTTGAATTTAAATAATGCAATATTTTTATATAACTCGGTCAATTATCGAATTCAAACAAATAAAAATGAAACGAGACATGCCTCGTACAGGGGGCACTCGATCGAGTGCCATGGGCCACTCGATCGAGTAGCACCCAAAAATCTGGACAGTAGCTACTTTAAAGACACACTCGACCGAGTCAGACCATGACTCGATCGAGTGGGTCCTGTAGCCCAGAAATTCGAGAGCTTCAATGCAACATTTGAGCCTCGTCATTTTTTTACGACTTTTAGTCGACACGTGCATAATCAATCACGTAATTCTAATTTTCAAAACTCATGCATATCACGACACCTAAAACGATTTTGATCGACGGTCTCGCACTATTAATTTTATGTCGACGACTCTTTAGTCGTATTCGACACATAATTAATTTAGGCTCCATTTCTCGAGGTGATAAGTCGGGACAAGGCATCGAGGTTCGAGATCGGGTTAGCACCACACCTAGGTCTCGAACCTCCGTCCTTTGATTAATATGCAATATAATGCGTAATTAATTAAAGTTCGTCCATCTAACTAATTCACGATCTAGTGTGCATTTATTGTATACGGGTCTTTGTCGAGTCGTGTATTTATTTATCGCTCTTCTTATTTAATTCAATTATTCTATTTTTTTGCTCGTTGTATCGTGAACTCCGGGTTGTATTCCGCCCGTGTAATTTGTAATTTATTTACGAGTTTTCTATTCTCGATGTTTGCCATTTATTTATTTAAATGAACATCACATGCTAAATCACTTTGACGTGAATCAAGATGTATTAAATGACGTAGCAAATCAATAATTCACATGCTTAGCTCGAAAACGCTGTTTGCATATCATTTAGTCATTTTACTAGCGCGCGTACATGAACACGAACGATGTCTTAGTAGAGGCCGCCATTGTGCGGGCGGGGTTGGGTGTCCTTAGTGGGCTTCCCAACACGTACCCTCACCCCTTACTCAGAATCTTTGGTTTCCGGATGTCCGAAACCCTTGGTGCACGAGAGTCATTTTATATACGAAAGCCGGTGTAAACGGTATCGATATAACAATGCAAAGGGACGAGCCCCATGAACTCTGAAATCGAAGTGGGCTTACTTTGTGTGTAGCCCATGACGACATAGAGTGGGCTCGTATGGTTCCGAATAACCACAAAATTCGGTGGCGACTCCATTTTGACTTAAATTTCGAACCCGAGAACAATCTCACCACAAGATTCATTCGCCTACCCAAACCCGCGCTTCGCCGCGTCGGGGTGGACCTACGTCATGTCCACACCTATTCCCCCTCTGGGTGTCTTAGCTGCAGATCCACAGAGAGCATTCTTGTAATGTGTCATATCCCCCTGAGCTGCAATTCCAGTCTCATCTTGTTCTTGCACAAGCCCTTGCTCTTTATCACCTGTGTGCTTAGGTGTAATAGGCTTGCTTGGCCCCTTCTGTGCAGACCTAGTGGGAATCTGCTTAGGACGCGCATGTGTATCAATAATAGGCTGATCAGGATCCTGCACTTTAGCTTTTGGCTTCCAAGCCTTCTGGAATGGTTTAAGTCCCTACACTCCTCCTTCACATGACCCAATCTCTTGCAGTTTGTGCATAAGACTAGTCTCCATTCATAATCCACCCCCACATACATCATATCCCCTTTTTCATCAAGAAATGTGATTGTGGAAGGTAACTCTTGATCAACCTTAAGTTCAAGCAATAGCCTAGCATACCCCAGTCTAGTCTTGCTATCTATTGATTCGTCAACCTTCACAACTGGTCCTATAATTCCTACTATCTTCACCAGACTCTTCCCCCAAAATTTTAGCGGAAGTTGCTTCAGTACTCTCACCCATGCTGGAACCATCTTAACATCTTCCTTTTCCAGGTCAATGTCAGGCATCCATTCCTTCAGTACTAATGTCTTCCCATCAAACATGTAGAGTATAGTGATCCTATAAAATACTCTAAAGGGGGGGTGAATAGATTATTTTCGTTCTTTTTAAAATTTTAACGATTTATTACACCTAAACCTTATTATGAAAGGTATAGTGTAATATTACGTATTTAGTACGGCTAATTAAATGAAGTCACGATTTATTTGCTATTATACTTACCACTAAAAAGTATAAGTATAAGAAATAGCAAAGATAATTAAAATGTATAAAGTAAATAACACGAGCAATTTTAACGTGGTTCAGCCCAATTGAAAAGCTTACGTCCACCGGTGTCTTTATTTATAAGAGTACCTTCTCCGGATTACCTTACAAATAAATGCTCTCACGATTAACTCTAATCGTGATAGTGAGAGTGATGTGAAGCATTCGACTTGAGAGATGTTAAGCTCTCGGTTTGTGGGATGTTAAGCTCACGACTGTGAAGGATGTTAAGCCTTCGGTGAGAGGGATGTGAAGCCCTCGGTGGTTGAACGATGTGAAGCGTTCAAGGTGTGAACGAGATTAATCGTTCGATTGATCAAACCACTACTCGACCCGTATACTTTACTGTACTTCTAGTTTACAATATTTCTCTAGTTAATATTACAATTCAATTGTCTAGAGAGAATAGAGAAACTATATGACTTTTATGTATAAACAATAAAACACGATTTAAATAGCCAAGACTTTTTCGAAACTTTTTGCAAAAAAACTTTTAAATAGAAATGTAGTGCACTTTTGCAAAATTAAGAATTTTTGATGGTGAAAGTCGTGTGTTGCCAAGAGGTAGAGGTGGATATATATATCCGCAAAAGTGAATAATTTTATCAAATAAAATAAAATCATTTGATGGAAAATTTCCTTTTGAGATATAGTTAATTGGTAGGTGGAGATTTCAAGAGATCAAAGAGATTGGTAGGTGAAGATTTCAAGAGATCAAAGAGGTATCAATTAGATCAATTTAATAAAGTTTCCTTGTTTTAAATGATTCATTTATATTTTACAAAGTAAAATATCTTTGAGGATCATTTTGGAGACTTTGTTATTTTGGTAATTGAATCTGCCGAAATCTATAATGATATTTTAAAAACTCATTTATAAAATCCCAAAGTTTCTTTGTTTTAAATGATTCATTTATATTTTACAAAGTAAAATATCTTTGAGGATCATTTTGGAGACTTTGTTATTTTGGTAATTGAATCTGCCGAAATCTAAAATGATATTTTAAAAACTCATTTATAAAATCCCTTTGTAAGTCTTGGCTCGTGTTTAGTCGCTTAAAGACGCGAGGTTAATATAACTTTGTCATATAATTTCCTTGTTCCCTTTACATTTAGATCCTAGACTTCACTTCCTCGTGTATCTTCTTCCGTCTTATATGAAGCCTTCCTGAGTCCTGTCTTTGTCTTGTAATACTGAAAAACATATTTGCAAACTACCAAGTAATACTCGTGACACTTATCTTGACATAATCAAAATCAATATAAATATAATCAAGGCATAAATATAAAACCATAGGTTCCACAATTTCCCCCTTTTTGATTATGTCAAGTTGTTGTCGATAGGGTAAAAGTACCTGAGTCAGAGATAAGCTATTGGAAGGTTTTGGTCAAAAGAGAACTAACTTATAAACCCTAGTTGTTATCTACTATCGACTCTTCTTCCTCCTCTTGACATCATTGAAAAGGGACGAACAACTGGTAAGCAATAAAAAGTAGTTATAACACACAAAGGTTAGTTTAAGCATGGGTCATCATAGATAGTTTAAACACACACATGTAGCAAAGTTAACCAAATATCCAGACATCAGAAAGCTAGTTCAAAAGTCAACAGAATGACCCTAAGCTATACTAGGAGCTTTAAGACAGGGTTCGTTTTGGGCATCATTATTCAGAGACTTAAACCTTCAACTCTAGTTCTGATCTCCCATGAGAAACAAAGCACTAGTTGTATTGTCGATCAACTGTCGCAGCTTGTTCATGACATCGTCATGCCTCCTCAGGGGTCCTCTGTTGGCATTTGCCTCACTGATTAGATTGATTGTAGTGTTCAGCTTAGCTCTCAACTGATTGTTTGCCTTCTTGAATTCAAAGACATCATTCACACTACACTGAACACGAGCTTGAAGTTTGTCCTTTGAATTTGCAAGCGAACCAAACTGGCCCCAAAATTAGTATGAGATGACTTTCAATTCTATTCACCTTGGTAAGAAATTCTTGAATAGTTCATCAGTATTCCCCCCTGATGACTGATTCAACACCCCTTTTCCCTTATCTTTGACGGAGGAGCATTCCCCCTTCACATGATTTTTTTTGGGTTGTGTTCCCCTTTAGTAAGACGGACATTGTCGAAGGCGGTGAGAATGTGTTCATTCTCGGACATAACTCGCACTTCTGAACCATCTTGGTCTCCTCCCTTAGCAGAACATTTTCGCTTCCCAACGACAGAAACATCTTCAATAATCTCCACAGTGTCCTCAGAGACTACAGATTGAAGTTCAAGGTTTAAGTCTCTGTTTAGAGATCTGAGGTTTTTCTTGTGTGGTGTTATGGGGGAGTTTGCTTAGGTTTCATGAGAAAGAAGGAAGAACACGGTTAGGTTAAAAAAAAAAGTGAGAGAGAAGTGAAAGTTAAGAGAGATGAAGTAGCATTAATAGAAGAGATTTTGTTATATATAGGAAAGAAGATTTGAAGTAAATAATATGATACCCCTTTTTGAAAGATTTTGTGAGAGATTTTGATAAGACAACTCTTGCAAGTTGTAGAATATATCACATGTTTTGAAAAAAAAAATTCATAGAATGATAACTCCTTTTGTGTGAGTTAACAAAGAATATTCAAGATCTTTCTTGAATATATTTGAATGAAATTATAGTCTATATGATATATTAGAAGATGTCTTAGAATATGGTAAGAATCGCAAAGATATGCAGTAAAAATATACCCGAGACAAAACACACCAAAACATACAATTATGCACTACGACTAAAATGATGCCAACACAAGCTGAAAACATAACAGTCTCGCAAATCATGTGAGAGTAGATAAGCGACCATAGTTAACATTATTTTCCATTTGTTAGCCCGAGTTCTAACCGCAACTCCTCAAACCGTTCCCTGGGCAAAGGCTTAGTGAAGATGTCGGCTTTTTGAGGTTAGTAGGACAATAATTGAGTGCATACCAGAGAAGCCACAATAATTGAGTACATACCAGAGAAGCCGCGATATATTCACTTCTGTGGTTGAAAGTGCAACCGTCAGTTGCTTCTTTGAACCCCACGAAATTATGCTTGATCCGAGGAATGTCACTGTTCCTGACGTTCTTTTTCGGTCAACATAGCATCCTCCATGATTAGCATCTGAATATCCTTTAAGATCAAATTTGTCATGCATGGGATATATTAAGTGAAGATTCAGAGTACTGATAAGATATCTCAAAATACGCTTTACAGCGACGAGGTGTGACTCTTTTGGGTCGGAATGAAATCGTGCACAGACACATACGCTATGCATAATGTCAGGACGACTAACAGTTAAGTATAAAAGAGATCCGATCATACCTCGTTAAGCAGTATTATCTACTGGCTTACCATCTTCATCTTTATCCAACTTCGTGGTGATTGCCATGGGAGTGACAGCAAATTTTGCCTTATCCATTCCAAATTTCTTTAAGAGTTTACCCACATACTTCTGTTGATGTATTGTAATTCCTTCCTTTGTTTGCTTGATCTGCAATCCCAAGAAGAACCTCAGTTTTCCCATAATACTCATTTCGAATTCGGATTGCATAAGGTTAGAAAAGTAGTCACAAAGCTTCTCATTTGTTGACCCGAAGATTATGTCATCCACATAGATTTGAATGATGAGGATGTCCTAGTTGACGTGTTTGAGAAAGAGCGTCTTGTCCACTGATCCTCTTTTGAAATCATTCAACAGTAGACACTGAGATAGGCGATCATACCATGCTCTTGGAGCTTGCTTAAGCCCATACAGTGCCTTGTCCAGTTTAAAGACATAATTTGGGTAGTCTGAACTTTCGAATCCCGGTGGCTGCTCTACAAAAACTTCTTCTTTCAGGTATCCATTTAGAAACGTTGTTTTTACGTCCATTTGGAATAACTTGAATCCTTTGTGAGCAACGAATGCAATGAGCAGTCGAATTGCTTCGAGTCTTGCAACCGGAGCGAATGTTTCATCAAAATCTATCCCTTCTTGTTGATTGTAGCCTTGCACCACCAATCGCACCTTATTTCTTACTATAGAACCAGAGTCATCTAACTTGTTTCGAAACACCCATCGTGTTCCTACCACCTTTCTTTCTGATGGTCTTAGCACTAAGTCCCACACTTTGTTTCTTTCGAACTGTGCTAGTTCCTCTTACATTGCTACTATTCAGTCAGAGTCGGTGAGTGCCATTTTGATGTTTGTTGGTTCTATGGCAGACAAAAAGGAATTAAGTACACAGTGATTCCAAAGGGACCTATGCGTTTGAACTCCCTTGTGATAATCACTTAGAATGTCATTAGTAGTATGCGATATCTGATGTTTCCATTTCTTGAGATTTGTAGGAATATTTTTCCCTTGTCCTGTTTTCAAGTTTATATTAACCATGGTATCATATTCTTCTGTTCCCTCTGAATTTTGTGCTAGAGGTTAACTTAACCTCGCTAGTATATTCTTTGGTTCCCTCTGAATCTGTACTGGAGGTTATATTAACCATTGAGGATGAGTCGTTCGGTTCTTTTGAAACTTTGGTTGGAATTGATTCTGGTTTATCTTTAGTTTTTGAAAAACTCTCAAATTGTTCTTCCTTTTCAAAAGATAAACTTGGATCAGTTCTTCCTTTGTTCAAAATTCTTTCAGCATCAGACCCTTCAATTTCTCTTGTCTCTTCTTCGAGATCTGGTAGATCTTTTCTTGCCAGCCAAAAATTCGGGTCATCATCGTCATCCTCATCTTCCTCTTGATTAGAGGTATCCAGAGCATTGGTTTCGTCAAACACTACATGAATACTTTCTTCCATTCGTAGTGTCCTTTTGTTGTAAACCTTGTAAGCCTTGATGTGCTCAGAGTAACCCAAGAATACTGCTTCATCGCTTCGAGGATCAAATTTGCTCAATTTGTTCTTTCCATTATTATGAACAAAACATTTGCTACCAAAGCAACCTAAGATGGGATATCTTAGGCTTCCTTCCTCTTACAAGTTCATAAGGTGTTTTCTTTAGCATAGGTCTGATCATAGCCCGGTTGTGGATATAACAAGCCGTATTCACTGCTTCTACCCAAAAATTGTTGGGCAGTCTGCTGCATAGTAACATTGTACGTGCCATTTCTTCAAGTTTTTTATTCATGCGTTCGAATACTCCATTTTGTTGTGGAGTTCGTGGAGTCGAGAAATTATGCCTGACCCCATGTTCTCGACAAAATTTAATGAAGGCTTGATTGTCAAACTCAGTTCCGCGATCCGTCCTAATGGATAAGAGATTATACCTATATTTGTTTTGGACTAGCTTCATTAGACATTCGAATTCATCAAAAGTTTGATCCTTCGAGCTAAGGAAGACGGGCCAAACAAACCTAGAAAAATCATCCACAAGAACAAATACGTACCGACTATCCCCTCTACTACTTACTCTCATTGGGCCACAAAGGTCCATGTGAATAAGTTCTAGAGGTTTTGTCGTACTGATGAATTTATTTGGCTTGAAAGACGATCGTACATGTTTATAGCGAACACAGGTGCCACAGATTTTGCTTGTATCAAAAGTGATGGAAGGAAGTCCTTCTACAAGCAGCACATTATCAATACAGTGTGATTCGGAAATGTCAATCATTCCAATCCCGATTATTCTTCCCTTTTTGTTGTCTCCAAAAGTAACATTTCCCCCATCATAAGCTTTACGTGACACAAACTTCCTTTTATCGCCTGTCATATGCCTTGAGCATCCGCTGTCCAGATACCACTTATTCTCTTGCGAACTTTTATATACCTGAAAGAGTTTATGTTTGGGTCTTTGGTACCCAAGCGAAGTTGGGTCCTCTTTTATTAATATCAAGCAATATATCTTTTCGTATCCACCTCTTTTTGACCTTCTCAAGTTTTTCGGGCTAAACTTTACTAGCATTGTTAATAGATTTTTTATCTCCCTTTTCTAATTTTTTCCTTTTTGGACTCCGCTTCTTTTTCGTTCCGAGCATCTTAGTAATTTTACTAAGTTGTTCGTTAACGCTTTCATATGTTTTTACGTTTTTCTCATACTCTTCCAATTTACTTTGCATTATTCCCTTTTCTTTTATTAACTCCATAATCTTCGAAGTAAGCGAATCTTTTATTTTATCATGACTCGCCTTTTCACGATTTATCTCATTTGTTGATATCGATATAAACCGTTTTAACTCCTCGTTTTCAGATTTTAAGGTAGAATTGGTTTTATGCAAAGTATCCATAGCCTTACTTATATCTTCGTTTTCTAAAGACACGTTAGGATTTTCTATTTTATTGCTTCGATTCAAACAACGCGTTGGATCATCCGATACTTCAAGTTTTTTTTTTTTGAAGTTTCAGAGTATTCCTTATTTTTGTTTGTTCGAGTTTTGTTGAATCTTTTTAAGGTAACATTTTCCAAAGCTATGTCATTTATTTGATTTAATAACTCGTTTATCTCTTCTTTTTGTTGTTGACATGTTTCCAATAATTCCTCAAAATGGGCAAAGAGTTTATCCTTGGTAAGTTTACGAAACTTTTTCTTAATTTTTAAAAGACTTACCTCTTCATTGTCTTCATCCGTGTCTGAACTTGAGTGGTGTGTCCTAGTCATTAGACACATGTCCTTGTACCTTTTTGTTTTCGACTTTGAAGATCTTTCATGTTGAGCACTTAGGCAAATGTTTGCCTCGTCTTCATCATCCAATCCATCTTCTTCGTCCGAGTCTAAATCTCCTCATCCACACGAAGCTAACATAGCTTGTTTGTGAAGAGACTTGGACCTTTCTCTCTCCCCTTTCGATTTTATATTTTTCCACATTGGACAATCTTTAATTAGGTGTCCGACTTCACCACACTTAAAACATCCTTGACTACTTTGTTTTGTGGTTGAAGTGTTTGTTTTGTCTCTAAAAGAATTTTTCTGTCCAAATTTGAATTTTTTTCGAAAGCGTTTAACAAAAAGGGCTAGGTCGTCACTCATGGTTTCCTCATCGTCACTGAGAGAACTTTTTGAGCTATTCCTTTACTCTTAGAGGATTCACTTTGACGTTGATTCAAAGCGAGCACATGTGCCATAAGATTACCGAGTAATTCTTAATAGCTGAGTAAGGTTAGATCTTTTGATTCCTCAATAGCGGTCACTTTAGGTTGCCATTTATAAGTGAGACTTCTTAGGACTTTTCTTACAAGATCTTTTGTATCAAATGATTTACGAAGATTCCTTAATTCATTTGTGATATTAGTGAATCTTGCAGACATTTCAGTGATACTTTCATCTTTGTCCATTTTAAACAACTCGTATTGTTGACTTAATAAATCGATCCTGAATTTTTTAACTTGGGTAGTTCCTTCATAAGCAAGTTCTAGACTATCCCAAATCTCTTTTGCGAATACGCAGGAAGTGAGTCGATTATATTCTTTGGACGAAATTCCTCGTTGCAATAAAGACATTGCTCGAGAATTCTTTTCGACCTTTTTATAATCGTCCTCATCATAGTCATCTTCCTCCTTTACGGTGATGTTCCCAAGAACATCAACGGATTGGATAACAATTGGTCCCTTGACTATGATTTTCCAACTTTCGAAATCCGTTCCTTTTATGTAGTGCATCATTTTGTTTTTCCACCAACCATAGTCTACACCATCAAAAGTGGGAAACTTTGAGTTTTTGGAATCCATTTGATGAAAATGGATTAATTGAGAATCGCTAGTTTTGGATCTACTCTTTTGATGTAAATCAATCAAGAGAACCTGCTCCGATACCAATTGTAGAGTCTAGCGATCCTATAAAATCCTCTAGAGGGGGGGGGGTAAATAGAGTATTTTCGTTCTTTTTAAAATTTTAACGATTTATTACACCTAAACCTTATTATGAAAGGTATAGTGTAATATTACGTATTTAGTACGGCTAATTAAATGATGAAGTCACAATTTATTTGCTATTATACTTACTACTAAAAAGTATAAGTATAAGAAATAGCAAAGATAATTAAAATGTGTAAAGTAAATAACACGAGCAATTTTAACGTGGTTCGGCACAATTGAAAAGCCTACGTCCATCGGTGTCTTTATTTATAAGAGTACCTTCTCTGGATTACCTTATAAATAAATGCTCTCACGATTAACTCTAATCGTGATAGTGAGAGTGATGTGAAACACTCGATTTGAGAGATGTTAAGCTCTCGGTTTGTGGGATGTTAAGCCCACGACTGTGAAGGATGTTAAGCCTTCGGTGAGAGGGATGTGAAGCCCTCGGTGGTTGAACGATGTGAAGCGTTCAAGGTGTGAACGAAATTAATCGTTCGATTGAGCAAACCACTAGCTACTCGATCTGTATACTTTACTTTACTTCTAGTTTACAATATTTCTCTAGTTAGTATTACAATTCAGTTGTCTAGAGAGAATAGAGAAACTATATGACTTTTATGTATAAACAATAAAACACGATTTAAATAGCCAAGACTTTTTCGAAACTTTTTGCAAAAAACCTTTTAATAGAAATGTAGTGAACTTTTGCAAAATGAAGAATTTTTGATGGTGAAAGTCGTGTTTTGCCAAGAGGTAGAGGTGGATATATATATATCCGCAAAAGTGAATACTTTTATCAAATAAAATAAAATCATTTGATGGAAAATTTTCTTTTGAGATATAGTTAATTCGTAGGTGGAGATTTCAAGAGATCAAAGAGATTGGTAGGTGAAGATTTCAAGAGATCAAAGAGATATCAATTAGATCAATTTAATAAAGTTTTCTTGTTTTAAATGATTCATTTATATTTTACAAAGTAAAATATCTTTGAGGATCATTTTGGAGACTTTGTTATTTTGGTAATTGAATCTGTCGAAATCTAAAATGATATTTAAAAACTCATTTATAAAATCCCAAAGTTTCCTTGTTTTAAATGATTCATTTATATTTTACAAATTAAAATATCTTTGATGATCATTTTGGAGACATTGTTATTTTTGTAATTGAATCTGCCGAAATCTAAAGTGATATTTTAAAAACTCATTTATAAAATTCCTTTGTATGTTTTGGCTCGTGTTTAGTCGCTTAAAGACGCGAGGTTAATATAACCTTGTCATATAATTTCCTTGTTCCCCTTACATTTAGATCCTAGACTTCACTTCCTCGTGTTTCTTCTTCCGTCTTATATGAAGCCTTCTTGAATCCTGTCTTTGTCTTGTAATACTCATTTATAAAATCATTTATAAAATCCCAAAGTTTCCTTGTTTTAAATGATTCATTTATATTTTACAAAGTAAAATATCTTTGATGATCATTTTGGAGACATTGTTATTTTTGTAATTGAATCTGCCGAAATCTAAAGTGATATTTTAAAAACTCATTATAAAATCCCTTTGTAAGTTTTGGCTCGTGTTTAGTCGCTTAAAGACGCGAGGTTAATATGACCTTGTCATATAATTTCCTTGTTCCCTTTACATTTAGATCCTAGACTTCACTTCCTCGTGTTTCTTCTTCCGCCTTCTTGAATCCTGTCTTTGTCTTGTAATACTGAAAAACATATTTGCAAACTGCCAAGTAATACTCGTGACACTTATCTTGACATAATCAAAACCAATATAAATATAATCAAGGCATAAATATAAAACCGTAGGTTCCACAAAACATATAATATCCTCCATTCAGTGCTGCTTTTTTTTTTGTTCTGCATTTGCAAACTGAACTAAGAATATCCCATTACACTTAAAGGAAATCTTATATAGCTTATGATCCTTTCATATGCGTTTGAGAAATCCTTCCAAGATTGGCCATGGAGGATTTGCCCTCACCACAAAACCATAAATCGCATTTTGCCAATAATCTAGTTCATCTTGGACATCTTCTTGTTCAAGGCGTAACAATGGTTTGGCATGTGGCTCTGGTAAAACCTTCTTCCCTTGCTTCAAAAACTATGTTCCATTGTCTCCTTCATCCCCTCCAGTCTGATGTGTCTCATCGTCCCTTAAGTCTGCAATATCCGCCACAAATCCCTCATCATATGAACCAATACAGGGACACCTCCAATGATATCTTGCATGGATCCTTCCTTCGCAGTTACGTCCACGTCAAGACTATGAACATGTGCAGATTGCATATCATTTCCTTCCTCCTTGGAGTCCGCTTTCCTTCCTCCCTTCCTTTGCCTAATAAGTTTCAGGGAAGGCGACGTTGAGGATTGGCCCTTGGCCATGGTGCTATAGGGTTCCTGTGATCGCCTCTGAAATCGCCCGTAGGGTTTTTGTCTAATTCCCGTACGGTTTTTTAGTTAATTAGCTTTTTTTGCGTGTCTATGATTTACTTATTTCTTTTATCGAGAGGTATTAGAAACATAATAAAGATCATATTTTCTAGTAGTTACTTTGTAATTTTTGTAATAGAACACTATTGTCTACCATGGTCGTGTCGATCATGTCAATATCTAAGAAAGGTTTCACATAATCTTAATACTGTATGGCTAAAATGACAGATTATGTAACTATGTAACCAAAAGGTAATCAAAATACTCCCTCTGTTCCATTTGATTGTTTTCATTTGTTTTTTGGGCACTATTCATATGTGAGTAAAAATCATCAATGTAACTTCTAATATATAAGATAAAATATAGTCAGGTGGGATCTTATTCAAATAGTCTAATCGAGTACGTTATAAATATCAAATTTTTATAATTTTTAGAAATATGTAACTAAAGATATAGACAAAATAAAACGTGTATTGACAAGTGTAAAAAAACATATGCAGACAATTAAATGAAATGGAGGGAGTATGAAACATGCAGAGATTTAACTAAAAATCGTTATTGTTCTTATTAAAAGAAGAAAAGAAAAATTACTGTAATATAATTGGAGTATTTAGAGTGCAGAAATGATTAAGTAACAATTCGAACACTGTCAATTAGTCTTTGTCCAGATTGATAATACTCAGGGAATTTTGTGATATAATTTTGGAGAGACACGGTCTGATATTGTTGTGGCCGAAAAGGAGTAATAAGCTCATCCAAGGGTCCAATCTTCCCAGTCCGATCATTGTCCCAAAACATAGCCACTGACATCCTTGATTTATAATACCACTCTGTGGACCGCACTTTTTAAAATACCGTTGCTCATGATCTGCACCAAAACGAGTTAGTTTTTTCAACATACATATGAAACCCGTGCCATCAAAACTAACCTTACAAATAACTAACTGAATAAATAAAGAATTTTATTACTACTAACATATTCTTGGTTTTGATGACCATGTTCGTCACGAACTTCTCGTAGGTCGAATAAAAACTACGAGTAATTGCATAGATAAAGACAACATTTACTATCCCTTAAACATCGTGATTTTATCTTATATATCTACTTATGTGGTAATATTTGACCTGTCACAAATAAAACACAAGACTTGCATTTTTATTAGCCTCTAAGTTTTCCCTCCAAATTACACTATTCTAAATATGAAAAGAAAAAAAAGCATTACATAAATTAAATAAATTCCTAATCTATTAATTGTCATTAATACAAACAAAATAACAATTTTTTTTATGAAATCAATTTCGAAATTTAATATAATGTAATTAACTTGTGACAAAAAACATATTTCTCTGAAATGTAAATTTATTTTCGAGATGAGTTTTTTTACTTTAATTTCTACAAAAGTATACAAAATACGGAATATACCAATAAGCTCTCTATGATTTTTTTTTTCACAAATCAAATCATAAAGTGAGTTCATATGACATGTGGAAAGACTCATTTTATATAAAAAAAATCCTTCATTTAGTATTGAAAAATTAGGGCCTTTTTATACAAAAAAATAAAAATAAAAAATGAGCATAACAACTAAAAAAATCATAAATACACATTCTTTACAAAATAGTACTACTCCGTAATTGAAAAGAGAAATGAGTATATATCTTTAAATCCAAAATGACATATATGGAACATAAAAACTATACGTAATATTTTCATTAAAACATACATTTAATGACATTTCAAAACATTATCCAATTATCTTGATTTGTTTTGCAATGTCAAAAATATTTTCATATATACCTACGCGACTACACGTACCATTGTTAGATTTATAAAAATAAAAGAATTGAAAATTTAAATTGAAATATGCAATAAAATAAATTTATTAAAAATACAGTGCATCATTGTACGGGGTCTATACTAGTGAGTTAATAATCAAACCCAATCACGATAAGAGGCAACTGAAACTAGCTTCAATAATTGGCTTTGGGTTTCGAGTAAAATGACTATAATATAGATAAAAGCATAAACAAAGGTGTAGTGATAATACTCTGATCCCTCCGTATCTATATTTTCGTCCCCTTTATTTAATATATGTGAGGAGTATTTTAATAAAATGAGACAAACATATAGATACGGAGGGAGGGAGTATAAGGTATGTACCTCGCTAGGATCACCGAGGCTAAGAAACAAAGCATCGGAAATAACAGGCACCGTGAACCATTTACCATCTTTCAAGACTTGAAGTCCTTCCTCATCTTGCAAGAGTAACGTCAATGGTGAAAAATCAGCATGTGCGCCAAGACCTCGTCTCGAGCTACTAGGACTCTCTGGGTAGAAGTTGAATCTTACGTTCATTTCCTTATTTTTTCCATTTTGCTTTTCAAAACTCTCCTTAGTAACATTCAATGACTCCAACATTTTCTGAAATAGCTCCTCGCATATGGGTGCCAACTTTACAGTGTATTCATGAATCAGTGTCCTACATCATCATCATCAATGCAAGCAGATTAATATTAGTTGCAGTAGTAGGGAAGCAATCCACCACAAGACCCCCTAAATTAAGATGGATCGAGGTGTATGTGGTGAAACCCGGCCCCTTGAGAGTTAAAATGACGGTCTTGTTCGGTCTACCACATTAATTTGAGGAAATACAAATCAATAGGACTACAATATACTCATATCTTTTAAAGACACTAATAATAGCCAGCAAGAAAGGGACGATCGATTACTTGAAGTTGGAAAGATAGTCAGGCCAAAACTCAAGTGTGCGACGATCTTCTGGAAAAACAGTAAGACCCAGGCCTTCATTCCAGTCAAGTGTCTGCTGGTTTTCAGAATTCTCAATCGACTCAATGTTTATACCGTTATAACCATTGTTCCCGCCTTTTACACTGTATATTTCACCTTGGTAGTCCAAAAAGTTGCCTGGATGTTTCTCTCAACTCATCAAGGAATGAGGTTGTTATTCCATGATGTATGAGCTGTTTAGTTAATGCAAAGTAATTAAACCAAGATTGATTTGAATGAATGAAGCACTCAATTTAACAAAATGGTACGGAGTAGAAAACGTAAAAATTGCGGCGCCGGGATACGAGCAAGGTCACAGATTGTTTTCATAAAAGTAAGAATAATTGGGAAAATCAAGTATTGATCATGTGATAAATTAAAACAATTCCAATAGTTTAGTGTAGATTAGGGACTTGTTTGCTTAAGAGTAAATCACTAATAATCCCTTTTATATTGCGTTTTTTTTTTTGTTACCGGTGAGTTGGATTAGGATAAAAAATACATAAAAAATAACATCTTTTTCGTTACGGGTGAGTCGAGTCAATATAAAACATTTTTTTGTACTTATATTCTGTCACTTTGTTCAGTTCAGATACACTCACATTCAGTTTAGTTTTATGCATTATTTTTTTTATTCCGTTATAGGTGAATCAGGTTAGGACGGATAAGAAAGCGAATAATCGTACTTGCTAATTGCTATATTTAAACGAATCAAAAAATAATAGTCATACTAATAGAAAGCGTAAGTTCCAAAAATTAATAAACAAGCCAAACATTTTTTTTACGCAAATATAACAAGTATTTTACGTAATGAACATTATCATCTCTATCTTCCCCTCCCATCCCTATCCCTTTCATTTCATTTCTATTTTCTTATCCAAACGGACTCTAAGAAAATATTTAACTTAATGAATCATTGACTTAGTGAAGTAAATTAATTAATTACTCCGTATATTGCCAGAAAATGAATTAATAAAGTAAAAACTGAGCAGAAACAGGGAAAGTGGTGAATTATGAATTAAAGAAGCAGGCTAGGCTAAGGAATGAAGTAATTAACCTGGAAGGAACCCCAAGAAGTGAGTGCAGTGCGAAAGTGATGAAGTTCATCATCATCAGAAGAAGAAGGAGAGGTTAGGCGAGAGAAATCGACGACGACAGGATCCATGTAAGAGATCATAGAGTGATCACCCATAGATGGATGGATAGATGGATGCTATATACACTACAACAAATATTGGAATATGTAACGCAACATAGAGAATGGTTGAGTTGATTAACCGCTTTATAAACCTATAGAGAACGCCTTTCTAAAGCAACAATTATTTAAACTAAAGATAGAGAACGCCTTTCTACATAATCGTTATTTAAATAAAAAATAGAGAGCACCTATCTACATAGTTGTTATGTAAGGAAAAAATAGAAAACGGTTGTCTGAGTAGTCGTTATCTAAAGTCAGAAAGAGAGAACTCTCTTTCAACAAGCGTTATGTAAAGAAATTAATGGGAATGCTCACTATGTTATCTATTAAATTACTGAAATGTGTTTGTGCTTTCTTAAAGTACTATCAACCGTTAGATAGTTTACATCTATGGGTTATATTTTTTCTAAGCATTCCATGTCATCAATCCATCTTGTTTCTAATCCAATGACATTGTAAAATTATTCCTATTCATTTTCCATCTATATTTTCGCTGTACTTCCTTTATTCCTTTTCAACATCCACTTTGTTTCTTTTCACCTTCACCATTAACAAACCTTATTAGAATTCTCTATGACAAACACAACATTACACTTCAGTTCCTGATCTTCAACAAAAATGAAAAAGGAATGAAAAGAAAATCCTGCCCTAAATTCTTTATTTAATTTAAATAGAAGCATTAAGGTTTGTTCAGGAGGCTATGTCGTTTTTCAATTAGATCAAGCACGATTCTGAGGAGTGGTTGGTTTCTCTTAATCCTTCCCCCCTATTTTCTTTGGTTTCTTCACTCTTATGGTTTAAATTTGGCATGAATTGAAATCATATATGGCTTTGATAAAATGGTGAGGGTTTAATTTGTCCTGCCATTTCTAATCTTGGACAATATATTTTGACATTTGCAGTTTGGAGATCTATCAACATTGCTTCCTAATGAAAATGCTACAGTTGATGCTATTTTCATCTGGTTTGAGATTGAATCAAACAAGATAAAATGATGGTGGATATGAGATCGGATTGAATTGTTTAGGATTTTATGTTAATGCATAGTTAGATTTATGTAATAGAAAAAAGGGATCTAGAGAATCGTATATAATGTAAAATACTGATGAATCGTATATACATCCAAAAATGTGGCGTATTTTTTTTAAAAAAATAAAATAACATAGAGAACTTTTATCTCTCCCCACCGTTCTCTATAGTGTAGGAAAACAAAACTGTGCTCAATGGTAGGCGTTCTCTATTGTATGGCAAAAGAGAGCACCTGGCTGTGAAAGGCGTTATATTAGAAAAGAAATAGATAATGTATCTCTGACCTAGGCGTTCTTTTTGTTCTAAGATAGAGAACGCACCCCACAATTGTTCTCTATACAATAGAGAACACTGAGTCGGAAAACAGTCCAAAGGCGTTTTCTAAGTCATATTACAACAGTTCTCTAAGCTTAATTTTGTAGTAGTGATATTCTGATATTCACCAAACAACTAACTCATCTCATTTGATCGATAACACTTTGATGCTACGGTGCCTGTAGAATGAGATGGACTCCGTATAACTACCTACTTAAGTTTACTTTATATACTTGATTTAATCACTAATAACCCCCTTTTATGTTCTGGATTTTGTAAATTACTCCCCAAAAAAGTTTTGTTTAATATTACCCCCTTAAATTTATAGAAAAATTAGAAATTGCCCCCAAGCGTCCTTTTCTCCACTTTCCGACGACTTACGATTCTTTTCTTCCAGTTTTGCCCCTCCCCTTACCCACACCCTCTCTCCTAACTTTACCTCACATTTACTCCCTCAAACACACTCATCCCTAACAAAACCCCCAAATTCCCCCAATTTCCCCCAAAATCGAAAACCCTAACCCTAATTCCCAAAATCGACAGGAAATTGAAGCCATTCGCAGTCAATCGACCCAATTCACAAGGTAATCTCTCTTCCTTCCTCTTCCTATTTTCAAATGTCTTCGCAACTTTGAACATTCAAATCGGAATTTGTTTAGTTTAAGCTCCCAATTAGGGTTTATGGTAATTTCTCTTCCGTCCTCTTCCTAATTTCTTCTTCCTTCCTCCCATTCGCAGTCAATCGACCCAATTCATAAGGTAATTTCTCTTCTTTCCTCTTCCTATTTTCAACTGTCTTCGCAATTAGGGTTTCTTCGTGATGCTTAAGTTTGTGTGCGCATTGCGCAGGGGATACTGACGAATGAAACAAAGTGCTTGAGGTGCGAAACTGTAACAGCCAGGGACGAGACGTTCTTCGACTTAAGCGTTGATATTGAACAGAATAGCTCTATTACGAGCTGCCTTAAGAATTTCATCTCTACCGAAACACTAAATGCTGAAAATAAATTCTTCTGTGATAAATGTTGCAGGTATCGTATTCAATTCATCTCCTTCCCGTACTCTGACCGTCTTCTATGAATTCCAACTAAATTACTTTATATCTGTCATGTGACAGCTTGCAAGAAGCACAAAAGAGGATGAAGATAAGAAAACCGCCTCACATCCTCGTGATCCACTTGAAACGGTTCAAGTACATCGAGAATTTAGGCCGATACAAAAAGCTCTCATATCGAGTTGTCTTCCCTCTCAAGCTTAAACTAAGCAACACAATGGAATACGGACTCAGAGTACTCATTGTTTGCTGTCGTTATCCACGTGGGAACCGGTCCGAACCACGGGCATTATGTTAGCCTGGTGAAAAGTCATAACCATTGGTTGTTCTTTGACGATGAGAATGTCGATATAATTGTTGAGTCGGCTGTTCAGACGTTCTTTGGATCGGCGCATGAGTATTCTAGCAACTCAGAGCATGGATATATCTTGCTCTACGAAAGGGTTACTACCAATTAAACAACAAATTAGCCAAAATTTTGATTATATACTTCGATTTCTTGTTTGTGTCGAGTTCTCGTGGCTTTGTTTTTTTTTTTGTGTTGCTGTTGTACTTGAATCGATCTCTGAAACCTCGAACTGTTTTGATGTACATTGATATATCTGTGTTAAAAGAATCCGTTGAATGAATCGTACAGACTTGTCAACTTTTTTTGCTACAGGCCTACAGCCCACTCAGCTGCCCAAAATTATTAAGCGAATTGGGATATGAGATCGTCCTATATGATAAAGCTTACCCTAAAACTTGGAGGCACGTTTGACGGGACCACACCCTAAATGTTAGTTTGAATGTACGGACTACCGTAATGGCGACTGCTAAATTTTCTAATAAAATCCTCATTTCATTATCTTGCAAAATGGCTCTATTATATAGAGCTTACATACAATCCGCAGATTCAGGGCATTAGTAGAACGTACATTACAACACATTACGCTACATTACAATACATTACTGAAATGCATTCACTTCACTAAGCGAATGTGATACCGAGTACAAGCATCAAACAAATCACCGACAACAGAATGACAGTAACCTTCTTCAAAATAGCATCTCTCTTAGTCGCCAACCTCAACATTGCCTTGAGCTCATCATTCCTCATATCAGTTAACTCAATACCGTTCGAGAAAGTTTGCTTCGTGACTTCCAGAAGGGACTTCTGCAATTCCAACATGTCCTTATCCATCTTCAATTGGCTAATTACATCCCTTTGCCATTCCGTTTGACATTTGTCAACCCATTTGAAGTACGTTTAACTTCCTGATTGAATTGGACTTCCTAATTGAAAACAACAACCCTTATCAATCACAGCTTTTTTGGATGTAAACAACAACCCTTAACTCGAATTGGACTATACACAGAAATTCGAATCACTACCATTGGAAACAACAAACCTAAACCCTAATTGTAACCCAGAAATTGGAAATAGTGTTTAATGAACCCAGAAATTCGAGATTTGTTAGGAAAAAAAACCCTAATTGCGAAGAGAGATTGAAAATAGGAGGAGGAAAGAAGAGAACTTACCTTACGAATTGTTAGGAACGGTTCGTCGTCGTCGATTTCGCATCGATTTTGGGAATTAGGGTTAGGGTTTTCGATTTTGGGGGAAATTGGGGGAATTTGGGGGTTTTGGTAGGAATGAGTGTGTTTGAGGGAGTAAATGTGAGGTAAAGTTAGGAGAGAGGGTATGGGTAAGGGGAGGGGCAAAAGTGGAAGAAAAGAATCGTAAGTCGCCGGAAAGTGGAGAAAAGGACGTTTGGGGGCAATTTCTAATTTTTCTATAAATTTAAGGGGGTAATATTAAACAAAACTTTTTTGGGGGGTAATTTACAAAATCCGGAACATAAAAGGGAGTTATTAGTGATTAACTCTATATACTTGTATAATATATACTAAGATCGTGAATAAAGAATTATGTGAAAGGAGAATTATTTTTAATTACTTAAAAATTACTCCCTCCGTCCTTTATGTTTCTTCCTGTTTTCCTTTTTGGGCCGTCCTTTAAGTTTCTTCCTGTTTCTATCTTTCCTTTTTTGTACACTCAATTTTACCCTTTTGTCCTTATTGGACCCACCTTCATACACTTTTGCACACATCCACTAACAATATTTATCTATAAACAAATTATTTTCAAGGCCCACCATCCATTACTTTACTTCATTTTATTCAATTTCTTATTCCACGTGCAAAAAGAAATGAGAAGAAACATAAAGGACGGAGAGAGTAATAAATAAGGAGTAGAAAGGAAATCTTATTTTTTTCTAAAAAGAGAAATACTTTTTCCAATCTAAATCAATCTTTCCTTGGACTTTTTGCTTTATATGAGATGACACTTTAACTGATTTTTTTTCTATTTGTACTCCGACTGTCCCGATAAATTGTTTGTTTTTGCTTTTAGCGTAAAAGGGAAGATGTCCAAAATGATGAGGTAATATACGTAGCCAAATTTATGAGAAGGATAAAATTATATATAAAAAACTTTCTTAAAATAAAAAATCAAAAAATTAATTGAGACGACTCAATATAGAATAGACGAACAATTCAATGGAATTTGGGACGGGGGAGTATATATATATTAATTACTCTGTATTTTATTGAAAATATCTTTTTGTGGAACCATACTTTATAAGAGTAATAAATATAAATATATTTATTATTTGTATTATATACTCTCTCCCATCCAAACAATCCTTTACCTCTCATTTTTCATAATTTTTAAGAAAAGTGGTAATAATAAATATATTATTGGTAAATCAAATGCTCTTATGGGTCCACTAGTAGTGAAAAAGTAGTGATATTTTGTGTAAATAGAGAAAGGATATGAGAATTATAAAGTAAAGTGTTTTGACAAAAGAAAAAAGTAAAAATTGATTAGATTGTCCATTTACAGTAAATATAAAGAATTGAATGAATGAGGGGAAATATAAATTATTTTTGTTTCATTTTTTATTTTCCAGGCAAAAAATTTAGAAAATTTGACTTTGAAAAGCAGATGAAAAAATTAGATTGAATTAATGGGACTCTAAATTATCGATTGATACAGATAAAACTAAAACAGAGGGAGTCGTGAAGAAAACATCAAACATAGGGGCATAGGTAGTAGGTACACGTACATACTGGACTACGGGACAGACAATGTCACAATGTATCACTTGGATGGCCAATTGGCCACTCATTCAATTATCACAAATTATTGTTTGACGGAAATATCCGTTACAAATTTGTGACGGGTCAAATAATACTTAATATGTACTTGATAGATAAAGACAAATCATGTGCCACTTTTAAGGCTTATCTTTTCTATCTTGGTGTACTCCCTCCGTTCAAGTCCAACCTTCTCTTTTGTTTTTTCACGTTTGCCAACACGCATTTTGTATCGTTAATATCTTTCGTATCATATTAATAAAAATTATGGAAATTCATATTAATAATTTACTTTTAAGAACGAATCAAACAAGATCCCACATAGATATATATTTTCTCTAATAATAGATTATCGTGAATATCGAAAGTTTTCCTTGATTGTGAATAGTGTCGAAAAGAGAAAGGGAAATGTTGGACTTGAACAAGGAATACTAACTCTATCCATTTTTAATCTTCCTACTTTCCTAATTGTCCATCTTTAAACTTTCTACTTACAATATTTTCTCTTTTGGTTGATTCTTGTGGTCCATATTATTGCAATATAGGGTCACTATAGGAACGATATATAATTAAATAATAGACATTGTTGTGTCATCGTGGTATGGAGGCCACTGAATAAGAAACGAAATTACCCCGAATACGGTACAAATCAGAATGTGCATTGTCCCTCAAGGTCACACAACACTCCTAAAAGGTTATGTACTTAACCATTAGGAGTTGAAACTCGATGGTATACTTAGAATTTATCAAAGAGATTAGTACGGAGTATATGATAATATGTCTCATATTCATTCTCTTACATCACTTTATATAAGACTAATATGAGACTAAAATCAAAGGGTATCCAAAGCAATTTATGATAGAAAATGAATTGTCATTACTATGAAGATAATGATATTCATAACCATCATGAAAATTGGTGTCAATATACTACTTAATGGGAGATACTATTACTATGCAACAATGGTCAACATATTGTCTTTGCATTATTTCTAACACATGTCATTTTTTTACCACACATTTTCTCTCAACTTTCATTTTCCACGACACACTTCATTTCACCTTTAATTTTTGTCCAACTCTCCCACGAAGTTTTAAAGTTGGATGGAGGGAGTATATATTATTTGGCTCATCATCAGTTTGTAACGGATATCAAAGGAGACTTACTCTTCAATTATTTGAATTATGTATATGTCACCTTTTAGCATATTCCAATAACCAAATTAAGTTATCCTTGGTCTTTGGATGTCGTCATATTAAGTTAAAGATATTCCAAATTAAGTTATCCGTTTACTTCATTTGTTTGTCTTCAATTAAAATATTTATCACAATAAATGTAAAAGGCAAACAACTGAATAAAAGACAAACAAATGAATAAATGTAAAGGCAAACAAATCAATTTATCACAATATCTATCTGCAGGAGTTGCAACCCACAGATGAGGCCCAAAAGTAGTGTGAAGTTGTTGCTGATAATCCGACCTTCCCCTATCGACTCTTTCGAATGCTCGGTGTAACTTAAACGTCATCATGTAATCATCAACGCTAGTCTCGATCTTGATCAATTGTTGGTGTTTTGAGTTAATTACCGTTCATTTGGAGTAGTCGTGGTTTAGTTACAAAGAAGGGTAAACTCGGTTTAGCTATATGACGAGTCGGGAGTGCGGAGTGCACGCTTGTCTAAGTCTAAAACGAGCTTACGGTTTGTATAAATGATCAAGTGAATGTTTTTGTACGTTTCATTCCGTTTTATGCCCGTATGACATTTCGTCCGGAGTTCGGAATCCCGTGTAATCGAGGTGTGTTGGTTATCCATACGATTACTCGTAGTTTTGTTGATTCTTATCATTACTAACCGTCGGGTTTTGACGTGTGATACTATGGATCATAGTAAACTGCGTTTGATGTGTTGGCTTGCACTTGGAATATGTGGACATGCATTGTATGCATGCATGCAAGTGGTTATGAGACCATGTGCAATGGTTTTCATCTTCATCTTCTTCATCTTACCTTCTCTCCTCATTTCAATCATCCACCTCATTTTTCCACTTACCATCTTCTTATTTTTTATCTTACAAAAAAATACCCCGCATTCATTTCATCTTCTACTTTCATTCTCTCTCCTACTTTATTATACCCCACACATTTACACATCAAATTTACCTTAACTCAATTATTTATTTTCACACTATTATTAATTTTTACTCTTAATTTGCTTACATTTTTTTTAATATTATCGTTTCCATAAAAATGAAGGTAAGAAATGAAAATAAAACACACGAATGTAATCGCTTAAAGTTAAATAAATTATAATGAAAACAGGCGAAGACTTAATACTTAATACATTGTAAAACCTAATTTAATTAAGACTTACTAAATTTAAACAAGCATAAAATAAATAAAAAGGGAGAACGACAACGACAATACTTAAAAACTCTTACAAACATAAAGACTCGACGGTTAATATTGGACAAAATCCATTATTTTCTAATAGGCTCATGGTCCCCATCGTAATCGTAATCTGAATTGTCCATCCAACCGTCTGAGTTTTCGTCTCCCAGAAGTTCAATTTCATGAAGTCGGTCCTTCTCCGTTGTAATTTGGTCATAAATAGTCCAATAGTAAACCTCTTCACGTTGAACAAATGTTCGTCCACGACCGGACAAAAGATCACTTAAAACATCTTTATCAACTACTTTCAACAATCTACGAATCATTGAAACAACTTCAGTTTCTTAGGAGGTAAGTTCTTCGTTTTTAGCCATCCATGTCTCTGAAATATTAAAGATAATATATCAAAATCTGCATATATCATAAAATTTCATATATAGTAATAGTAAGAATCATACAATAAGTATTATTGACTGTTGATGGGGGTCGAAAGCCTGCGCTGGGTCGCCTGCCCAGCAAGTCCCAAGGCGATCCGACCCGAGAAACCAGAGAGCTTGCCCAGCAGGCTGTCAGGATAGATCACCAAAGAACCCCCAAGGGGTAGCTTCAGGCAATCGCCTGCCCAGCAGGGCGGTGCGGCCCGCCGAGCAAGGCTTCAAGACCCCCTGCCCGCCTGTCTCCAGGGGACCTCTCCCCCAGGCAGGGCAGGGGTTACTAGGGGCCCCTCCGTCATTTCGTCTAAGATAAGGGAGAATGGGTGGACAAAATGGATCCACGTGTCGCTTTACCATCCACCCATTCTCCCGCTCTTTTTCCCTCTCTTCCTCTCTCTTGTGGGAAGGTATATATACTCTCCCATTTCCCACTTGAAAGGGGTTGGATTTTCTCTCTCTAGACTCTCACTCAAAAAAACGCCACCTAGCTCCTCACGAACTAGGTTCATCAAGGCATTTTACAGACTGACTTAGGCATCGGAGAGGGTTCCCTCGGACACCTCCGAGGCCCTGTGTGTTCACTGTGCAGGGAGCAGGCTCGATCCGCCGGGGAAGTCTGATCACCGGAGTGGGAGAAAGGAGAGGTTAAAGGAAATCGGACGAATAGTAACCAAACAATATCTTGGATATTAGGAACCCGAATTCGCAGTCGGGTTAATTGTTTCCGTACCGGAACAATTTGGCGCCGTCTGTCGGAAAGAATACGGTTGTACCCACGAAATTACCCACAAAATCAACCTTTCTCAGATACAAAATTAGCCAATTACAACAAAACATGTCTGAAATCGTTGACACCAGTTCAGGGGCGGGCCCGACAGTTCCACCAACGGCCCCCCTGTACGGCATGTCGTTCCCAGAGAAGACACCCGTTGCCACAATCTCAGGAGTGGGGCGGGCAAGCTTCCACGGAGCGCCTGGTAAGGATGTCGCTGTCACAGCTGGGCAGGGGGCACACTCGAGGCAGCCCCTCAACCTCACCCCCGCTCAGATGGCGCAGACAGCAGCCTTCTTCTCGGCGATGCTTAACCAGGAGTTTACTCCGGAGGATCTGGTAGGCAGGGTCGCCACGACCCCTAGGCAACTCCACTTCGAAAGTGGGAAAGGAGCTGGGGGCTTAAAGCGAACCGCCGCCAGAAAAATCCAACGGAAGGCGAAGAAAACAGCGCAAGTGTATGCTCAGGCGCAGTGGCGCATTACGGCAGGCAACCAGGAACCGCCTGTTCAGCAGGCGTTCTCCATACACACGACAGAGTCCACCGCTGCTCGCGAAAAAAGAGGTTTATCCCAAGACCTTCAGGACCGGAAGAGGCATAGGGAGCCTGCGTCCAAACGCCTAGGAGAGAGACATGGCGACGTTTTCTCCAGGCTGACGTCGGTGGCGGACTCGCAGGTAGCACCAGGCCTGTCCAGAAGCCTCCAGTCAAGGCTCAACCAGGGACAGCCCATTGGGTCAAAGCATCGTCAGGGGGACAATCTCGAGCCAGCTCAGAAGAAGCACCCACGACACCGCTCCTCTGATAGATGGGACGACGAGGCGATCAGCAGGCAACCGCCCCTACACCGTTCCCCTGGTAGTCGGAAACCGACCCCCGACAGAGGGAGAGAAAACGGTTACCACTCCACGGGGAGCAGGTCGATGATGGCAGGAAGGCCTACAAAGACCCTTCTTCACCCAGAGGTGCAGGGGTATCCAATCCCCAAAATTAAGATGCCCTCTGTTAAATTCGATGGCACGACTGACTCGGAGGATCACCTGGCGGCGTACGAGAGTCATATGGGCATGTATGACGCCGACGACGCGGTTTGGTGCAAGATCTTTCCAACCACCCTGGTGGGCCTGGCCCAGGGTTGGTTCAGAGACTTGCCGCACAGATCCATCAGTTTTTTCATTGAATTGGCAGAGGCCTTCCTAGATCAATACGCTGGAAACAAGAGGCGTCGTCTTACTCGGTTCGATCTAATGACCCTCAGGCAGAGGAAGGGTGAGACTGTCAGGGAGTACCTGAAGAGGTTTGACTTGTCCTTCCAACAAGGCAAAGAGATAGACGATGCGACAGGGACGTACGCACTAACTAACTCCCTGCTCCCTGGAGAGATGAAAAACCAGATGATCAGAGCCCAGCCGGAAACTCTAGCTAAGGCAAGAAAAATCGCAGAAGGGTTTATGCTGCAGGAAGAGTTCCACAGCCTGCCGGATACCCCCGCAGGCCCTACCAGGCAGCAGGGGGGACCGCAGGGTGGACGCGGCAGGAATGAGTCGGGGAAACAGAGAGTCGAGGAAGGGGATACCCCTAAAAAAGAGCGAACAGTCTACCAACCTAGATTCGACAGCTATACAGCCCTCGACAAGTCCAGGGCAGAAATTTTCGAACTAGAAAAGGAGACTGCCAAGTGGAACCGTCCGAGCAAACCACGCAGCCCAAAAGGGGACCCCAAGAAGTTCTGTACCTTTCATGATTGCATAGGCCACACCACTGAGGAGTGCCGTCACCTGAAGGATGAGATTGAGAAGTTAATCAGGAATGGTTGGCTGGCCAACTACGCAGCAAGAAATAAGACTCAGAAGGAAACACCAGAAAAACCGGAAGGCTCGGCGCAGAACCGCCTGATAATCCATGTGATATCAGGGGATGCAGAGGGCCAAACCAGCAGAAGAGGCCAGAAGAGGAAGAATCGTGAACTGAAGAACCAAATCTATTACGCTGAAAGGGCAGGAAGCCCGAGGGGTATGACGCTAAGCATCACCCCTGAGGATGCAGGGCGAGTGGTGTATCCCCATAGCGACCCCTTGGTACTGTCCTTGGAGATCAGTAACCACATTGTGCGAAGGTGCATGGTGGATACCGGTGCGTACACGAACCTGCTATACAAAGATGCCTTCGAGAAAATGGGCCTGGAAAAGAGGCACCTGCGACCTGCCCCTGGATCATTGTATGGGTTCAGCGGGGCAGGCATACTGCCCATGGGAATTATAGACCTGCCTGTGACATTCGGGGAAGGGACCTCTGCCAGAAATATCAGGGCATCGTTTGTTGTGATAGATGCAAGGTCTGCATACAATGCCCTGATAGGCAGGGCCACCTTGGATGAGATTGAAGCAGCCGTATCAATCAGAGCGCTCACCGTGGCTTATGTAACGGATTTTGGCATGGAAGGAAAAGTGCACGGAGACCAAGAGTCAGCCAGGCAGTGCTACTCCGTGGCCCTGCAAACTCATGAAAGTGAAAGAAAAGGAAAAAGAAAGGCTGAAAGTTCCCCCAGCAGGGAAGGTGAGATCCCAGTCGGTCATCAGGTATCCGACCACCTGGAACCTGGGGGGAGAGCATGCTGGTGGACCTGGAGCCAGGAAGGCAGGTCCTCATAGGGGCTGACATGGAAGAGTCCTACCAGGCTGAACTGATTAAAGTACTAAAAGATAACAAGGATGTATTCGCCTACTCGGCAGACGAGATGCCAGGGGTCGATCCAGCATATATTGTTCACAGGCTGAACGTAAACGCGGACGCCCGCCCTGTAAAGCAGAAAAAGCGAAATATGTCTGCAGAGAAGGATGTGGCAATCAAAGAAGAAATAGAAAAGATTTTAAAGGCCGACTTCATAGAAGTCTACGACTACCCTGAATGGTTGGCGAATGTCATAATGGTTAAGAAGTCGTCGGGTGCATGGAGAATGTGCGTGGACTTCACAAACCTGAACAAAGCCTGCCCAAAAGACTGCTACCCCCTTCCAATAGACTGAACAACGCCACTAGTGGGTACTCTATGATGAGTTTTCTGGACGCTTTTTCAGGGTATCATCAGGTATACTTGTGGCAGCCGGACAGAGTGAAGTGTGCCTTCATCACCAGTTCAGGCACCTACATGTACAAAATGATGCCGTTTGGGCTTAAAAACGTAGGGGCCACATACCAGCGCCTGGTCGACAAGGTTTTCGAGAATCAAAAAGGCAGAAACCTAGAAGCTTATGTCGACGACGCTATTATGAAAAGCAAGGGAGACGATGAACACCTGGTAGACCTGCAAGAAACTTTCTCCTCCCTGCGCGCCTACAAGATGAAGCTTAATCCAAAGAAATGCACATTCGGAGTTCACTCTGGTAAATTCTTGGGGTTTCTGGTCAGCTCTCGAGGGATAGACGCCAACCCTGAGAAGGTTCAGGCTGTCCTAGATCTTCCTGAACCCAGAACTATAAGGGACATCCAACGTTTGACAGGCAGAATGGCTGCCCTGGCACGCTTCATTGCCAGGTCAGCAGACAAGTCGACTCCATTCTTCAAAGTGTTGAAAGGCAACAAGCAGTTTAAATGGGAGGATGAGCAAAAAGAAGCCTTCAAACAGTTGAAGTAACATTTGAAGAAACTCCCCACCCTGGCGAGGCCAGTACTAGGGGAGAAACTCTTCCTCTACATTGCTGTAACTAATGTGACAGTAAGCGCAGTTATCTTAAGAGAAGAAGCGGGCGCCCAGCAGCCAATATACTTTGTAAGTCATGCCCTGGGGGCAGCGGAAAAGAACTATCCAATGGTCGAAAAAGCAGCCTACGCGGTTGCCATTGCAGCCAGGAAATTAAGGCCATAGTTTGACGCACACCCTGTCGTGGTGCTGACAGACCAACCTTTAGAAAAAGTGCTGGAGAAGTTCGAAAAATCAGGCAGGCTTCTAAAATGGGCCATCGAGCTGAGTGGACTAGGAATAACATACCAGTCTAGAACAGCTATCAAAGCGCAGGCCCTGGCTGATTTCTTAGCAGAGTGCTCCCATTCTGAGGAGGACAACCCGCCTGCTGGTGAATGGGTGGTGTACACCGATGGGTCTTCCACGACTAATGGTGCAGGGGCCAGAGTCGTGCTAACCAGCCCGGAAGGGGCTGACTTTGAGCACGCACTCAGATTTGTTTTCCCAGCATCAAACAATGAAGCCGAGTACGAGGCAGTACTCGCAGGCGTTAATCTAGCCAAAGCTGCAGGAGCAGAGCGGATTGTCCTGGCAACGGACTCCCAACTCATCGCCAACCAAATTAATGGTGAATATGAGGCCAGGGATCAAGCAATGGCCACGTACCTAGAGAAAGTAAAGAGAGAGTTGTCAGGCCTAAAGTCGTATGAAATCAGACAGATCCCCAGGTCCCAGAACAACCGGGCAGATGCCCTGTCAAAACTAGCTAGCTCCAGCATGCAAGACATACGAAGGTCAGTTTGGGTAGACGTCATCCAAGAAAAGTCCACTACCCCCTGCCAGCCAATCAGCGCTGTCGAGGAGGCAGGACCTGAGGATTGGATGGCCCCAATCATCCGATTAAAAAAATACAGAATCTTACCATCTGACCCTGTGCAAAAGAGAAAGATGCCGGCAAGAGCTGCGTGGTTCATACTAATAGGAGAGGACTTATACAAGAAATCATTCTCATCACCCCTGCTCAAGTGTTTGGAGGCAGGACAGGCTGCAGAGATCCTGGATGACATCCATTCAGGGATATGTGGTCATCATATAGGAGGGAAGTCGTTGGCTCACAAGGCCCTAAGGGCAGGATACTACTGGCCAACCCTGCTGGCCGACGCAAAGGACTTGACTCGGAAGTGCAGAAAATGCCAGCTCTTTGCCCCATCCATACATGCCCCGGCCCAAGAACTCAGGCCAATCCTATCCCCCATCCCCTTTGCCTAGTGGGGAATGGATATACTGGGTCCCTTCGCAGTGGCAACCGGGGGCAGGAAATTTTTAATTGTGGCAATCGACTACTTCACCAAGTGGGTGGAGGCCGAAGCAGTGCCGAACATTACTGAGCCTGTAGTCAGGAAGGTGATATGGAGAAACATCATCACCAGATTCGGCCTACCAAAAATGTTGGTGTTTGATCATGGAAGGCAATTTGATAATGACCCTCTAAGGATCTGGCTGGAAGGCCATGGCGTCGCAGTTGCCTACTCTGCCGTCTGTCACCCTCAAACCAACGGACAGGCAGAGGCAGCCAACAAACAGATCCTGAACGGTCTCAAAAAGATGGTAGATGACCTTAAAGGCAGGTGGGCTGACGAGCTACCAAGTATACTCTGGTCAATTAGGGCCACTCGAAAAGAGTCCACGGGTCAGACCCCCTTTGGCCTGGTCTACGGGGCAGAGGCCCTGCTACCCATCGAAGCAAGGATTCCCACCCTGCGATCCCTGCAGTATGACAGGGCGGAGAATGAAGTGGCAATGACTGAGGCCCTAGACCTGGTCAGCGAAATAAGGGAGGAGGCAAGCGTTAACATCGCCGCCTACCAGCAGCGGATGAGGAAAGCATACAACAAGAAGGTACATGAGAGAAGCTTCCAGATGGGCGTCCTGGTTCTAAGAAAAACGCGGGCTGTAGGAAGGTCAAGAGAGCATGGCAAGCTGAGTGCCAACTGGGAGGGCCCATATCAGGTAACCCGGATTTTGGGGCCAGGCACATACAGAATCGCCAATCTTGAAGGCCAAGAACTGAGCGCGAACTGGAATGCCGACACTTTAAAAAAGTACTATGTCTAGCAAGACTTAAGTAAATTTCGTTTTCAGAAAACTGGCGGAGAACGGTCAGAATAGAATGTCGACGGCTCCGACCACACTTATGTTAGCTTTTTTGCAAAGAAATGAAAGGAACTTCGAATCCATACTCGTTGTCTATTCAAACTTGCATTTTCACACACAAACGAGCAGGGGGCAATAGGGGGGGCCCATATTGCCAGAACCAAGGAAAATGGACCCCCCCAACAAAAATTCTAAGTCCCTCTGCCTACATCTGGGCAGGCAGGGGGCAGGCCCCCTGGACTTTGACCAGAAGCCAGGGTCAGGCCGGACCCCATGCGCCGAACGAAGAAGGACTGGGGGCAGGCCTCCCAACCTTGTATAAAAAACGCAAAAGCCTCCCTCCCTGCCTCTAGGCAGGCTGATGGGTGGGATTTGTCGTGAATCCCAACCGTCAAATAAAACCGGCAAAACATAACTAGGGTAGCTAGGGTAAGTCGGGTCGAATCCTCAGGGACGGGAGGTCGGACTAGGGTATGCTACGGTCTAGGACTAGGTTCGAGACAAGCTATTCTAAGGAGGGGGAGACTAGGACTAAGCTAGGTCTAAAGCAAGAAAACAATCAAAGGAAACGGGCTAGGATTAGGTCGGGGTCAAAGGGGTAATGGAATGGTCAAGGGAGAACTAGAGTGAAGGAGGTAGTAGGGTAATCTAGGTAATGCCCGGGCTCTCGCAACTTAGACTCACCTAGAGGTTCCACCTAAAACCCACCTTGGCGACACAAACGACAAACGGGGTTACTAGCGTGATATCGGGGCCTAGGTCGCATCCGGGCTCTCGCAACTTAGACCGACCTAGGGGTCGTCCTCACCAGGGTCTCGCAACTTAGTGAGGGAACCAACCCACAAGCAAACTATCACCCACAAGAGAAAAGCAAGAAAAACAAGCATACACATATACATGTCATTCAAGCATTTCAACAAACATGTGATATGCATCAAACCAAGAGGAAACCCAAATCTTCCACCAACATCTCCAACAATCCCTTAATCATCCATTAACATCCAAATCACCTTACTAACCCTAGAAAGAACACTACTCTAACATGATTAAAGGAAAACTAACACTAATAAGATGAACCAAGACAACAATCAAAACAAACATAACGAAACTAACAAGAACTATGAACTATGAACAATCCAAACAACAAAGATTCTAACTTTAATGAAAGAACAAGATTAAGAGAAAGGAAAAGAAGATTATACCTACTAACAAGATGAAAAGAAGAAGGAAACTTGCATAAATGGAAGAACCCAAAACAAACATCCAAGGTTGTCAATCTTGGTGAAGATCTTGAAGAATTCCCAAATTACAAGCATTAATCTAAGATTAACGATAATCTAAAGACTAATCTATACTAATCTATGCTAATCTATGCTAAAACTATCTAGGGTTTAATGTAATCTCAAGAACATAAGCTTAACAAAACAAGGGAAGGGTATATATAGGGTTACAAGTGGAAAGGAGAAGAAAGAAAACAAGGCGGAGCTGCAGCAGGCCCGTCCCGGCCGAGACGGACCCATCCCGGCCGAGAAGGCTTGGTCCCGACCGAGACAAGGTTGGTCTCGGCCGAGACGGCTCAAGACAGCAACCTCTCGCTTTGTACACCCCTTCTCGATCGGGAAGGCCACTATCCCGCCCGGGAAGGGTCTTGTAGGCCTCCAATAAGAGCTCTAGGGTCCCTCCTTGTATCTCATGGGCTTCTCATCGATTCTCGGGACTCGGGATCGTGTCTCGGAGGCTCGGGATTGGGTCCCAAGGTCTCGGGGTCGAATCCAAGGCATCGAGTAATCGTTCCTTCACCTCGTTGGCTCCAAAACGTGTATGTATAGAGTCAGAATCGCTCCAACTCTTCACAAATGGTCTCGGGAACCTGAAACGAACTAAAGGAAGCATAAGTAGCCCATAAACCGCTCCCAAGGAGCGATTCCACAAGGAAAATGGGACCAAAACACAACAATTAGGCACTACAAACTACACTTATCACAGGCAGGGGGCAGGCCCCCTGGACTTCGACCCGAAGCCAGGGTCAGGCCAGGCTTCGCACACCAAAAACGAACAAGGACTGGGGGCAATCCCCCCAACCTTGTATAAAAAACGCAGACCCCCCTCCCTGCCTCCGGGCAGGCAGGGGGCAGGCCCCCTGGACTTCGAACAAGAAGCCAGGGTTAAGCCAGCTTTCGCACGCCAAAAATGAACAAGGACTGGGAGCAATCCCCCCAACCTTGTATAAAGAACGCAGACCCCCCTGCCTTTGAGCAGGCAGGGGGCGGGCCATATAAACTTCGAAATAAAAACCAAACAGATGCATATATAACAAAACAAAAGAGGTCTTTACAGAAGAACAAGTTAAAATCCATGAAAGTGATTAAGGCATTACATCAGATAAGGCAGCCGGCCACAGCAGGGCTCGGCGCACAAAAAGAGTTAGAAATATCAGCGAAAGAGCAAAAGCACAGTAGGGAAGGGGCAAGAACCCTCGGAGGACGACCGGCGGGCAGGTTAGGCAGGAGGGGCGCCTGAATCAGGACCAGCAGCCTATTCAGCCGATCTGCGCACCCGAGCCTCGTCCTTGGCAGCATAAAGAGCTTGAAAGGCCTCCTCATTAAAATCAGGAAACATCTCTCTGATAGCCTCCATAACCACCACCAGGGAGGAGTTAGCACCGTTTTCGAAGCCCTTCTCCACCTCAGTCTCAGCCTCTTGGATTATCTCATTTTTCTCCATCTGCCACTCCTCAGCCTTCGCGGTCAAATTGCTGCGGACCGCCTGGAGGTCTGATTCAGCTTGGGAAAGGCGCTCCCCTAAATCAGCAGCTTTCCTCTTGGCATGCTCTAGCTCAGCCAACGCCTTCCTGGCCTGCTCTAGCTCCACAGCAGCCTGCTTGGACTTCTTCAGCTCCTCTTCCAGGCGAGATATCTCCCTAACTGCCCTCTCACCCTGAGACTTCCAGTGGGCCGCCTGATCCTTAGCCTCCTCCAGCTCACTCTCCCTTTTTGCCAACTGATCCTTCAGGCTGGCGATGAGCGTGACGTCCCTCTCAACTGTGGCCAGGCGATCAGAGGGAGGGGAAGTTACCAATTCCTCATCACTCAAGCGGCTGAGGGCCGCCAGTTCGGCAGAGGCCTGAATGATCCGGGAGGTACGCCGAATATACTGGGTCACTTGGTTGGTGGCAGAGGTCACAGTCTTGATAAGATGATCCGCCAAGACAGCCCCTGAATCGGAGAGCAGGGCAGAAACATCCAGGCTATCACCAGTAGTGTAGTGAAACTCAGTATTCTCCTCTGAAAAGAGAGTGCCTGGGACGTCTCGTGCAGGGCGCTCCGCCTCCAGATCCACCACATTCTCAGCATTTGAGGGCTCCCTATTTCTTTTCCTAATCAGCTCCTGAGGGGTGCTTTCCCCAGTCCCCTCAGAACCGGCGGGCTCCGGCCCCAGGGGAGTATGAGTTCCTGCGAGAGAACCTCCCCATTTGCCGGCTGGAGAAGGGGTGGCCTCAGGTGCGGTTGCAGTTTCCACACCCGAAGAGGGGGGAGCCGTCGGCTTCACAGGCGTGGATCTAGGGAGAGGGGGAAGCCTTGTCTTACTAGCTGAGAGGCCCTTCAAATGCTTCATTAAGTTCTTCTCACCTCTCTTAAAATTGTGAGGGAGAGAAGGGCGGTTCTGGATAACGACAAGTTCGTTGCTTAAACCCAGACACTTCACCTCCTTCCTCGTCAAGGTGCAAGTAGCAAGGTCTGCAGGGTAAAAGAATGAACAGTTAGAAAACCCTAAAGAGGGAACAAAGGGGATAAGGAAAAACCGGTGACGCCCCTGAACTATCTCTATCCAGGCCAGGGTTCAAACCTACTCGGGTCAGAAATCTATCAGTGGCGATAAGCTCCGCATGTGGGAGCCAGAAACTAGGGCCATAAACGCCTGATTTGTCCGTATGAGCCGCAAACTTCTTCACCAAATCCTCATCCTTTTTGCTCAGCTTCACCTCGAGGGCCTTTCCCCCAACGCCAGGATGATACTCCTAGCGAGTCTCCAGCCTGGTATGGACATGGTTCCTGAAATGCCGAGGAATCCTCCATCCTGTAGCACTATGCACATACAGGAAGTTGTTCTTCCAGTCCCTCAGGCTATCCATGGCAGGCCACACCAAGGTATGACCCTTCTGCCTCTGGATAGACCAGTACCCAGGGGAACCCTCACTCCTAGAAGCAACCATTTGCAAGCCAGCCATATACCTCAAGGCATCAATGGAAGGCTCGGTACTATGAAACAAGCAGGTCCAAGCATACGATATCAGGGACCTAACCGCCATGGCGGTTAATTGAGCTATGGCCATGTTCATCCGCCTGAAAGTCTCTTCTATGAAGGGGTGCAGGGGGAAACGAAGGCCAAATTCTAAGCACTTGTGGTAAACTGCGATGCAGCCGTCAGGCGGGCAACATACAGTATCTTTCTCCCCGGGGACAACAATTGTATACCCCTCCCCAAAATCATAAAACCGCTCGATCGCGGCGGCGGCATTTTTCGCCAGAATCAAATCCCGATTTTTAGGATCAGGGTAAGTCCCCAGAGGAACGTGGTATATGGACTTGTCCAAGTAATATGTCCTACCCCTTTCTCGGGGAATGAGAGGGCCGGAGGTCCTAGAGGGATCAATCTCCAGCGCCTCATCGTCCGAATCAACGACGTCATAAGGGGCGTGGTCTGGAGAGTTACCACCTCCACTATCCCCCGAATGCTCCTCCTCGACTATTTGGGGGCCAAACCCCCTGGAAGAGGAAGCGAAATTTTCCCTACTCTCCTCTCCGTCCCTCGTCCTCTCATATGACGGGTCAGTAAACGGTAAGATGCGGGCACGGGTTCTAGACATAGTGAACTAAGAAGAAAGAAAAGCAAGAAATCGAAAGAAAGGGAGCAACAGCTTGGAATTAGAAATCTAACCTAAGGTTGACTGCTGGTTGGACGAAAACTTGAGAAGGAAAGCCCAAGAAAATTTCCCGAAAATATGAAGGTGCGAGAAAAGGCTCGATTTTTCCCCTCGAAGGTTTGTGAAAAAGGAGTTTGTAAAAAGAAGCAGTACAGATGCTAGATTGCTTTTATAAGGAGGGGGGCAGACGAAAGGTCGCCAACCCTAAGGAATCCACCCAAGGGCCACTTCCCACGTGTCGCGTTCTCGGAAGCCAACCACTTGTGGCTTCCCAAGAAGAACCTCGAAAAGACAAAAAGGTGTCAAGGGATTAATCACCCTGTGACGTCATTCCTTCATTAAAATAATAATAATAATAATAATAATGGCACACATAAACAAACTGCCTGATTTTTCATTAATTTGAAGAAAGCCCGAAAATGGGCAAGTTACATTCCATGCATGGCAAGTAGAAAATACTAAAGGAGCCTAAATTTCCGGCTCAATACGCCTGCACCCTGTGAGCATGCCTAGTCATTATCTAAATCCGGGAAGTAATCCCCAGGGCTGTCCTGGCCTCCTACGTCACACCCCCAATCCCAGTCATTGGAGTCCTTGAAAGGGTCGTCAGGGAGTCCATCCTCATCTCTGTCAGATGAGTAGCCCAGACCCTCACTATCTCCAGAATCACGGCTGCTGACGTCCCAGTCCCTGCCATAAGGGACTGCCTGATTGTTATCACAAGAACCGCAACCTACTCTCCTCACCAGAGGGGAGGAGGGGCCCGACTCCAAAGAGGAGTTCAACTCATGACAGCTAGGGTCAAATTATTCTGGATGCAACCAGGGAAAGCACTCATGGCATCCCCTGTCATAACAACCTCCACCCTAGAGACAACGTTTGAACCAGGAACCGACCGAAGACGAAGATTTGATAGGGCGCTTGCCTTCCCTGACGAGAGTTCTCTTAATGCTCTAGCGAGGGCAAGAGCGCAGATGTCGACTACGGCGCAGGGCCAGAAAAGCTGCCCTGGCATACCTCAGCCTCCAAAACCCTCTGAAGAGGAAGCTAACAGTGCGAACCCCATGACGAACAACTGTCTTCTTAACCCAAGACATGGTTCTTTAAGAAAGAGAAATCAGAAGGAAAGTGAAGGTGTAGTGGCAAAATGAGAAGAAAAGCCGTAATTTATACAAGAGGAAGGCCAAGGCATTAAATGGCCCTCCAACCACCTCTGCAGAAGACGCAACCAATCATCAAACCGGCACGCCGCCCAAAAATCCGCTGAGCATGAGAAGCAATCATGACCAAAAGACATCCCAACTCTTTGGATGCCCAATGCAGTTAAAACTCCTCCCTCGGGAACGTGCAAACGCATTAAATGCAATAGTGAAGCCAACAAGTCAACCTCCCACCATCTGAATCAAGAGTTCACCTGCTAGAGGGAAGCCCTGCTTCCCCCCAGCCGGTGAGGGCCAATTGATGGGGGTCGAAAGCCTGCGTTGGGTCGCCTGCCCAGCAAGTCCCAAGGCGATCCGACCCGAGAAACCAGAGAGCCTGCCCAGCAGGCTGTCAGGATAGATCACCAAAGAACCCCCAAGGGGTAGCTTCAGGCAATCGCCTGCCCAGCAGGGCGATGCGGCCCGCCGAGCAGGGCTTCAGGACCCCCTGCCTGCCTGTCTCCAGGGGACCTCTCCCCCAGGCAGGGCAGGGGTTACCGGGGGCCCCTCCGTCATTTCGTCTAAGGTAAGGGAGAATGGGTGGACAAAATGGATCCACGTGTCGCATTACCATCCACCCATTCTCCCGCTCTTTTTCCCTCTCTTCCTCTGTCTTGTGGGAAGGTATATATACTCTCCCATTTCCCACTTGGAAGGGGTTGGATTTTCTCTCTCTAGACTCTCACTCAAAAAAACGCCACCTAGCTCCTCACGAACTAGGTTCATCAAGGCATTTCACAGACTGACTTAGGCATCGGAGAGGGTTCCCTCGGACACCTCCGAGGCCCTGTGCGTTCACTGTGCAGGGAGCAGGCTCGATCCGCCGGGGAAGTCTGATCACCGGAGTGGGAGAAAGGAGAGGTTAAAGGAAGTCGGACGAATAGTAACCAAACAATATCTTGGACATTAGGAACCCGAATTCGCAGTCGGGTTGATTGTTTCCTTACCGGAACAATTGTCATTGGAGGACTAAGTACGGCTTTTGCATTTCCAGTAATTATACGGTGGAGTTTGGTTAGGGCCGGTGGACTATTTAATAATAACATATACATGATTTCTATTACGATCACGTTAACACGAGTAAAAGAGTTGGGAGCTTCATCCCTTATCTTATTGATTTTCCACTGAGTGTTTTAAACTTCCTCATCATAGTGGGCAGACATATTATATATTTTCAGTTGATTTTATGTAGGAGTGAAAGAGTTGTGAGGAGATGTAAAACAAAGTCATAACTTATATAGAGCTATTTGTTTCCATATATTTTCTTTTTCTTTTTTGGTATTTTATTAATGACAGCATTCGTCGGAAAATATAAATGAAATATATATTTTGGTGCAGTGTGTAGTCACTTCGTTTTTGAGAATCGTATCAATTAAAGCATCTATGCCTTAATAAATACTACAGTTGTCAATTTTTACCACATTAATTGTGTATTGTCTTATCAGAATAGTGTATGTCAGAATGGTGCAGTGTGTAGTCACTTCGTTTTTGAAAATCGTATCAATTAAAGCACCTATGCCTTAATAAATACCAGAGTTGTCAATTTTTACAACATTAATTGTGTATTGTCTTATCAGAATAGAGTATGTCGGAATGGTGCAGTGTGTAGTCATGTCATTTTTTAAAATCGTATCAATTAAAGCATCTATGCCTTAATAAATACCAAAGTTGTCAATTTTTACCACATTAATTGTGTATTGTCTTATCAGAATAGTGTATGTCGGAATGGTGCAGTGTGTAGTCACTTCGTTTTTGAGAATCGTATCAATGAAAGCATCTATGCCTTAATAAATACCAGAGTTGTCAATTTTTGCCACATTATTTGTGTATTGTCTTATCAGAATAGTGTATGTCGGAATGGTGCAGTGTGTAGTCACTTCGTCTTCATAATAATTAAACAAAAGTTTTCAGAATAATTAAACATAAGATTACAATTACATAGAAGGAAAATTAAATAAAATTAAAATCTAATTAAATAAAACACGTTACGAATACATCGAATAAAACTTAACCTAAGTGGCGAAACCTTTGCCAAAGATTCTCAATAAGATCATTTCTAAGAGATAAATGTCGAGCTGAATCTTCCATACGATCTCGATTAGACACAAATTGATGTATATCTGGAATGTATCCTACATCTTATTCAGGTTGTTCAACACTAGTAGATGCTTCCTCATTGTCTTCTTCCATATACTCATTTGCAATGTCCTATCCAGCATATGAATCACGTTCATCTTCCACAATCATGTTATGTAATATTATACATGTTGTCATAACTTTTCCCAAAGTTATTGTATCCCACGATAGTGCTGGTCTACGAATTACCGCAAATCTAGCTTGTAGGACACCGAACGCATGCTCCACATCCTTTCTTACACTCTCTTGTCTTGTTGAAAAGCATCTATCCTTAGGTGTTTGTGGATGTGTGATAGACGAGATAAAAGTAGACCACCTTGGGTATATCCCATCTGTTAAGTAATAAGGAGTATTGTGGTGATTACCGTTCACCCAATAACTAATACGTGGAGCTCGCCCGTTCAAGAGTTCGTCAAAGACAGGGGAACGATGAAGCACATTTAGATCGTTAGCTGATCCGGGCGTGCCAAAAAAAGAATGCCATATCCACAAATCTTGAGAAGCTATAGCCTCAAGAATTATCGACGGTTTTGTTGACCGTCCTTGATATTAGCCTTGCCAGGCCACTGGACAGTTTTTCCATGTCCAGTGCATACAATCAATACTCCCCAACATACCCGGAAATCCTCGTGTTTCATTGATTTGAAGTAGCCTATGAACATCTGCAACTGTTGGAGTTCTAAGATACTGTTCACCAAATTGAGCAATTATAACTTCCACGAACATTAAAAGACATTTCCATGCTGTTGATGCACCAAGTCTTAAGTATTCGTCGACCCTATCAGCGGCCTCTCCGTATGCTAACATACGAATAGCGGCAGTACATTTTTGCAAGGCTGATAAACCGGGTCTTCGGGTAGCATCACGTCTTTGGTGAAAAAATTTGTTAGTGGACTCAGCAGCGTGTACCAAACGTAGAAACAAATGTCTTCGCATCCGGAATCTACGTCGGAACATCCTATCATTGTACACAGGTTCATCAGTGAAGTATTCGCTGTAGAGCCTACGATGACCATCTTCTCGGTTTCTTTCAATGAATTTTCTTCGTTTCCAAAGTGGTGGTTGGTTTTGATGTTGAGTATTTTGTGCTTGTATTTGTAATAGTCGAGTACTCGGTAAATTTCTTAACTGAATCCTTTGAGCTCGACATCTATTGTAGCCTTCTGAGGATGAAGAAGAATGTGTTGAAGATGATGGGGAAGATGGTGGAGAAGATGATGGGGATGAAGAATTAGACATGATGTATGAGTGATTGAAATTGGTGTTATGTACTTTGAGGTGAAATCATCCATATATATAGAGTCGTTTTTAATAAGGATGTGGATAAGAAATTGAAATCTATATGGATATTCTTTAGATAAGGATAAGGATGTCCACACACTCAAGATACTCTAACGACTTTAATACAGATAAGGAAAATCCAATAACGACTCTACTTTTCAAATGCAAATCAACCAACGGCTCAAATTCAAATACTCCAACGATTACATTCAATTGAAAACGCAACTTAAAAACTAATATAAATTAAACACACAACTTGAATACAAATAAGTAAAACTTGAGTACATAACGACTACTACGAATTTTCAAAAATAATAAAGTAACATTCAAACACTGCCAAACTTATTAAGCAAATTATTCTTCAAAGTTTCTAGCTGTGGTGGTAGCGATGGAGCTTGCATCAATTGTTGAAGCATTAGCCAGTCTTGGTCCTTTCTCTTTCTTTCTTCTCTTGTCATCTTAAATTGCAGTTTCTCCCTTTACAAAACTAGATCAACTGCAGTTGATTCATTCATCGCTGCAAACTGCACGTTTATTTCATCTAACTCAACATTACTGACTTTTTTCTTACCTTTATTTCTCTTTGCCAGTTTTCGACCCTCAGGACGTTGAGTGCTTGCACTCTCAATATCAGTAGAGGTAGGATTTGACTCCTCATCATCAAGTCGTACTCTTTTACCACTACTAGTGCTGTCTTCATTTACACCGTCGGTAGATGTCCCTCCAACGACACCCGTTTTGGAAGCGTTTGAAGCGAAGGGACATAAATAGACTTTCCATTTCGAATGATCTTTTAACATAACCCAAGCATGATCCATGCAGAATCTGGATTTAAATAAAACTCTGGCCTCTGCTAAGACGTTTTCTTCATTCCACCCACTTGTCCTTCTTCTACAAGCCGTCTCATAGCACGAACTCCATTTCATTATTATGGTAGATATTCTTCTAAATCGATTATTGAGCATTCCAATAGAGCGTTGTCGTAGTGCAGGATTGTAAGCTCTTGCCACTTCATATTTTTCATGTACACGCTTCCAGAAAAAATTCTTGTTTTGGTTAGTACCAATAGCACCATCTTTAGAAATGGTAATAAAAGAGGAAATTAGTGCCTCATCCTCCTTTACGGAGAAAGTAGCTCTGTTCGAGTTTCGTGATGTTGGGGTCGATAAATTTTCGACTACATTTTCATCAACATCGTCATCAACATGATCTTGACTCGGAAAATTTGTAGGAGTTTGGGTAGAGAATATAGAAAAATGGTTAGTATTATCATATGTTGATTGATTTGAATTTTATGTAGGTAATATTGTATTATCTGGAAATTGTTGTGTGTCTTGATATTCATCTAAATATTCTGAATTGATATCAAAATTGTAATGATAATTTGATGAATTGTTATTATTATTATAACTCATAATTATAAATAATATTAAATAATATTATATAATTGTGAGAATGAGTAGGGAAGAGTGGTGTGAAAAGAGGTAAATAATGAAGTATATTTATAGAGGTAGAAATAGGGTCAGTCGGGTCGGGTTGAGCCCGGGTATACTCGGGTTGGGTAATATTGTGTTCGGACAGTAAGTTTTGGGTAATTTAGGATCGGATTGCGGGCGAGGAGGGTCATTATCCACCAACTAAACGTATTAACGAAAATATCAATTTTAACCGATCGGTTAACTTTTTTCCAATCGTTGTCACGATTAATTCTTAGCATCGATTTATTTTTTAACTATTAAATTATTATTTTTAACGATCAATCGGTGCCACGATTAATTATTTTTTTAACCAATTCGTCACTTCGGCACCACTTTTTTTACCTACTTGGCACCGGCGACATTTTTATAATATTGGTCAATAGGTCGGGTTCGGTTCATTTTGCAAAAGTTTTGGGTATGATCGGTTTCGGGTTACAAAATGTTCGGGTTAAATTGTAAATGTTAAACTGAAAATATAAGTACGGTCCGAGTTAATGAGAATTTTTTTATATAAAAATTAAACGAAAAAAATATACGTTCGGAAATATAATCTTCGAGAAAGAGTAAATACGGACGTTGGAACCAAAAGAAATTAAAAAATAATAAAACAAAATCATATTGGCCCACTTGGGCGTGTCTTCCCATCTCCATCAGTACACTTTCTCTGCCATCCACCCTTTCTCTCTCTTCAATTGTAGCATTTCATCTACATGAAAACATTTCATCTTTTCAACTTCATCTTCTTCTTTTTTCAACAAACTAGTTTTTGCCCGTGCAAAATTGCACGTATGTATTAAAACAATTGTGTTATATATCTAAAGTTGGAATATTTAATTATTTAATATATTAGAAAGAATATGAAAAATTAATAGTTGTAAGTCTATTATATTCAAGACTATACAATAAAAATGGTTATAACATGTTCAAACGATGTAAAATTATAAGATATACGAAAACTATATTCCTTCATTATACGATATACTCCGTAGTGGAGTATTTGCACCGATAGATACACCAAAGGCCGAGTAATCAAAACTTAGTGGGACGTATTCCAATATCATGATATGTGTCTGATTCCAAAATAAAGTAAATATAGTGGGACGTATACATTAAAATATGGACTGACCCATAAATTCATTTTCATTGAGGAGAATAAAAATTGGGCCGAATTGAATATTAAAAAGGCCAAGAATATTAACGTAATAACGTGGCCCTCAGTTAGACCAAGATCTTCCATCATTCTCGAGCCTTAAGCGTAGAAGGCTCTTACATACTCAAACCCCCGCCTCACCCTCACTTTATCACTCTCACCCTTACTCTATTCCCATTTCCCACTCTATAATTCTCGCTGTCACCCTCAACCTCAACCTCAACCTCAACCTCAACCTCCCTAATCACACTCAAATTGAAGATGTTATCCTCTAGAATACATCATGCGACCACCCGAAATTCTGTTGCAATTTCCCTGTCACGATGACTTATGTCTTGTTTTTCGGCAGCCTCTGCGTTATGAGAGAATTTGAAAGCAACTTTGGTGTTCCAACGAACCGGCAGTCAACTGGGCGTTTTCTGTTACAATTAATTTCGGAAAAATGATACACGATGGTTACGGAAGCACTACTTTGCCCCTTTTTCCCTCCCAAAACATGGTATAGACATTAATTCATTAACTTTTTTGTGTGTTTAATTGAATGTATGATCAATATACCATCTTCGAAAGGACGTTGATTTTAGTATAACAAATTGATTTTATTTTTATTCTTGCACAATTTCTGTTGTTGCATGTTTTGTAAGTTGATAAATATTGAAAATGATGTTGGTTTTATCTTGTTGAATTAATTAAAATTAGTTTTATGGTTCAATGCATCTAATTTACTATGGATTCCTTTATTTTTTTATTTTTTTTATAGTTTCTGAGAATGCATGGTTAATGATAATTTCACTATGGTTAGACGAATTGATTACGGAGTAGTATCGGTTACAGTAATTTTAATTTTAGTTAAAAAATGTAGTGACTTGTTTTTTTTTAAAAAATATATATTGTATTTTGTAATTGGTGGTAATGCATTTAATAACTAAATAACGACATTAGTACACAGATTAAGTCGAAACCTAAAGTGGTTCAGCCATAACTTGATGCAGTCCAGTCAAGCCTAACCCGTTCCAGATCGAACCCAACTAAATAATTCTTGAGTTTCTATTTAAAATTGCTTATTTTGTTAATGATTTAATTGTTAAGTTATGATTAAAAATCCAGATTTTGGAGTGAATGAAACTTAAAATGCTTAGCAATTCTATATATTCAGACTCGTTAACCAATTTCAGCTACTATTTTTATAAATGTTCAATTTGATTATATTTATATTTATACACCTGAAAGTAATAAGAGATTTTTTAAGAATATAATTGTGCAAGTGAGTGGTTTTTAGCATAGTGGAGGACTGGAGGACTCTAAGGGGGGATCACTAAAATTGTGTTTCCATGTTATTGAAACTCAGTCATTACATGATTAAGACTTTGATCACTATTTTCCATAGCACAATAATGTCCAAAATTTACTACAGAATATTATTTATTCCGTTTAAATAAGATATTAATTTGGGCGAAAATAGAATAAAAGTTGTTTTCTAGTTTTTAGTTTGCATTTTGATTGGTTGATTAAGAATTCTATCTAATTTTTGGTTGTTTCATTATAAGAGTTGTTTATTGCGATTATATAGGTTGTAGCTGTTGTTTTGACGATTATTGATAAATGATTGTGATTTTATAAGCTTGTATTTGACAATACATAAATCTGTATTTCTATCCTGACAGTTTTTCTGTAGTGTATTTTAAAAACCAAAATGAAAAGTACGATTATGATTATGCAGAAGGATGTTGGATATTACTCGGGTGCACTTGTTTTCCATCTATCGGAGTCGTTTGTGCAAGGTTACCTAATGAAGTAATGATTGAATATACAAAATGTGAATCAGTTTAATGAGTTTTTTTGTGTGTGGAAAATGCACTTATTAAATGATTAGATTTCGTCAATGATAGCTTGGCTTGTTTTTCTGTTGCATCTTGTAGTACAATGCTTATTTCATTTGTTAGATTGATAATAGTAGAATAATAATTCTGAAATAAATAAAGTAGCTTATTTAACTTGGGTTATAAAATGCATTACCTTTCCACTAATTGTGTTTAATGTGTCTCATCTCCAACATCGGTCTTGTTTTATCGATGAATAATGAAGTTGCTCTTTCCTGCAAAATTCAACCAAGTTTTGGAAATTAGAGCTAACTGAAATTAGATACTCTACTAAACTGGTTTTTCATATAGGTTGTGATTTCACATACCAAAATGTAAATTGCTCTGAATCTTTTCATGTTTCTTGTATTATATCATTAAAGTTAATGAGATGTTACACTTTTGTGTTGCAGTCGAACCACATTCTCCACTTGTCAGACTTAGCTTTCTCATCCGAAACAATTGTGGAAGTGAAACTTTGATATTGGGTAGATAATTTTCCTATTTCAAACCCGCATTGAACTACTTGACAAATTTATGCTTAATTGATGATTGTATTGTACCTCCTTGATTACCATGAATGCAAGTTCAATAATTAGGTTCCGATCAGGTAATTGGATCAATTGAAATGAAAGTGAATTCTATAATAACAATAAGAACTACTTACAGGATTATCAACTAAAATCATCTATACTCTTTAAATGAATTCCTTTCTCGGGTGCTGCTGCTATCATCGAGACTTGAGCTTCTTTTGCTTTCGTACCCATTTCTGCATTATTCTTGCTGTTAATGCAATAACATTCGTATTCTTTGTAATTTCAGGAATCAATTTGGGAGAACTGAAAGACATGATGTATAACGAATTCAATATTGTGTGGCTTTTTTTGTGGGACGTCAAATTTGGGAGGACGGAATTTTTTTTCCTCGGAATATCTCAAGTTTTGATGTTTGATGATTTGATGATAGTGGAGATGTGATGAGGATAGAATATTTAGAATCCTTTATTATAGAAGTGCTACAACCCTCCTCACAAACCTCCATAAATTGTGGGGATGTGGGAAGTTATGAAATGGCAGTTACACAAAATTATGGGCCTTTAACTCCCCATTATGCATGTGGTTAAAGCATTTTAACTTCCCTTGTGCCGTTTTTTTGCCTTTAACTTTCTCTAATTTTTCAAATGTAATTTTTTTTTTAAAAAAATTTGCAACTGTCAATTAAGTTAGGTAGTTATTGGCTGAATAGGAAAGTTTTAAGGTGACACATTGGATGCCACATATGATCCACCTCATCGTTCTAGTGGCAATCCTAGGTGGCGCAATATGGTGCCTCTAAATGTTGCTACTTTAAGAAATAAAGGAAAAGGATGGAATAGGTCTTTCATCTTCATCTTCGTCCCTCTCTCCATTTCCATTATTTCATCTTCTTGTTTTTCATCTGATGCACATGGTCTGAGTATTACAGAGAACAGTTGATTATTAGAAAATACAAAAGAGGAGTGTGGGGTACAAGGGCTTTTTCTCTTACACACTTCTTCTTCTTCGCTATGTTAAAGAAAACTTTTAATCTCCATAGTAAATGCTCAAAATTCTAGTGTCGGAATAAGAGTATACTCTTGTAGTCTTATCCCACAAGAAAATCGTGTAACCCGGGACACTATGGGGTCGATTATTCTTGAAGGAAAGTGATTCCGTTCACGATTCTACAAAGATATCCAATCAATTTGTATTTTCGTTGTTATAATTTGTAGTAATAGTTTAGTATTTGTAACTATTGTAATTTTCGATATTGTTGTATCCCGGTGTATTTACAACATCAATATAGCCCTCTTAAAGTTAAGTTTGGGTTCCGCCAAACCGAACAAACCTGCTGCACCGGGTACCCAAGCCTAATTGCCTAATTAGTTCATCCCTGACACAAGTGAAACTTCTCCTGATTACCCTATTTTGTTTCTCAATAACATAAGGCATGTTATACATGATGCATGTAGGAGGATAAACAAATGTTTCAACCTTTTTTGTTAATATGATTAATTGTTGAGGAAGTTCTCGATGTGATGATGAACATATGATCTAACTCCTTATTAATAGTATGAATATGAGATTTTGCATGCAAAATAAACTGTCGCAATTGACACATGTTCAATCGCATGTCCAATTAAAACAGTGCTCTTTCAGAAGAAATCACAGACACTTTGAAAGAAAATCGAACCCATTGTTCAATCTCAATCAAAGAATAAACCATGTGAATTTCATTCCTTGAAGCAATCACCAAACTATGATTCTTTCATTTGCAATTATTCAAGCGCATACTAATGCACAGTGAATTTACTACTTACTGTTCCAAATACAATCAATTTTTAATGTTATTAGTCACGAAATTGCATTACGTATGTACTCGAGAACGTTTTGTATATTAACAATAGTGTATAAGATATACTCCCTCTATTTCATTGATTTCTTCTATCTTAAAAGTGACACATTTCTTAAGAAAAATAATAAAATAGGTAAAATTAGAGAGGGATAAAGTAGGTGGGGCACTCAGGTAAGAGAGAAATTTTATAGAAAAAAAAAGTTAGAAGGAATCAAAGAAACGAGTGAAAAAAATGTGAAAAATATCAATGAAACATAGAGAGTATTACCTTTCTTCCGTTACAGTTTCTTCAATCAAGTTCGAACACCATATATTTCATAGGTGCTTTAGTAAGGATATTCCATAACTAATTGCCAAAAAAAATTGTGTTTTTTCGGAGTTAATTTTCCAACAAAATACCTGGACTGAAATAAGATAGAGTGACTTGGTATGCATTTAAGAAATAAGAATACGAGTTAAACGTCCACGATTCATTCTTCGAACTATAAAAATGAAACCAGTCATATATATTAATACGCAAGATATAGAGGTTGAAAAGATACTCAAAGTATGACACAAACATATTCCAACATAAATTTCTCATTCCGTGTTATTTTTACCTCTATGCTTTTGGATAGCGCGATCGATACCTAAGATATTTATGAAAAAATATAACTGAGCACTACGCCTTTTATATACTTGACGTTTATCATTATTCATTGAATTTATTTTTCATGTTACAGTTGTGTGTTCCTTCAAAAATACTTTCGTCCTACTTATTATGAGTATATCACAAACTAAAAAACATTAGTCATTAAATTCATATACTAAATAAATTGGATGTTTTATCGTTCATACTAAAAATCACTACGTAGAACGTACGTGACAAACTAAACTTTATGTAATATAGTATAATACTAAGCCGCTGATAGTTCTACATTCTCAACCCCGTGATTTTATCATGGGTTTTATACTAGTATTAAGTTAAAGATATTCCAAATTAAGTTCTTCGTCTAGTTGATTTGTTTGTCTTTAACTAAAATATTTATCACAATAAATGTAAAAGGCAAACAAATGAATAAAATAGATAAAGTATATGCTTCCTATACTATACTGCTGTGTGTGTGGAATGTGGGGAAAATGTTCCGGTTTGCATGTGAATCGAGTAATCGATTTCATTATTTTTGTTGGTTGTACCCATGGAGGGGTTGCCTACGTATCCGTGTTTATACGGAATCAAACCATTGTCGTAGTTCTTTTAGATGTGAGTGATTTTGCTTTAGACTCGTTATGCCAATTATCGATGCGAATTACTTTTAAACGTTTCTTGTGTGTTTTCACCTTACGTCGAAGATCAAGATAAGGTTGTTGGGATATTTAGGGGTAGTACCGTTTTAGTTGGTCCATGTTGGTTGGGGTTGAAAACTCATGACTGTATAGGTCAATGAGGACCACGGCGCCCCATGTGAGTATTCGCTTAACGAGATAGGGGCCCGCCCAGTTTAGTTTGAACTTCCCTCTATAGTCGACGGGAAGGGGTGCTCTAGTGGATTTGACTACTAGATCTCCCTCATGTATGTTTCGGGATTTGACTCGTTTGTTACAGGCTCCCTGTATGCGTTGTTGGTAGGCTTGTACGTTGGACAGTGCATGTATTCTACGCTTGTCTAGGAGTACTTGTAATCCCCTAGAAATTCTAACGCAATACAGTGGCGGCGGAAACACTGTAGAGTTGGGATTAAAACACACTGACAAACTATATCTTACTAAAAGAAATAGTAAGTCGATACAAAGGCCACTTTTTACAAAAGGGCTAAATAGAAAATTCTCCAAACGGGTTATACAAATCCATAAATTACATGAATAGAGAAAGAGTAGGATCCGCGCTACTCGCTAGCTCACACCCAAAACCCAGCAGGAAACACCTGTCATATTATAAACATAACAGTCACGTCAGTGGGGAGTAACTCGGACATTCTCCCAGCCATATTATATCATATGGAAAAATAATAGTATTATTATATCAAAATACTTAAAATGAGAAAACATTAAAAACGATATAATAAAAATAAGTTTTCGGAGAAAACTTAAAACACTTGCCAACCTACAAGTCAAAATCAATCGATAATAATAATATTCAAAAATGGCGTTATGGAAATTCGATCAGTGTGCACAAGGCAAGACTTTCACTAGGATAATACTAGAAACTAGCTTCGAGAACTGTAGACTTAACTCATAACAGAATCCAGTCTCTAACTAGGCAACTGAACTATAACAGGACTGCGTGCAACGAGGTCCTGGTTTAAGTAGTGCACACCCCTCCTAGACAACAAATATGTCTAGTTCAGCTGACGGCGACTAACACGATGCGGTATCTAGCTTAAGGTCAAAACATACACTCTCCTGAACACAAACCATGCTCAGTTCAACAACCAATGTGCCCCATAAAGACACACCAGCCTTACAGTTTATGGCAAAAACGTACATCCCAGACTATATTACTCTAACCCCACACTTGTCCTTATTCCATAACTCCAAAATAAGTCATTCTCAATATTCAAAAATAAATATAATCAATATAAATAATATGAGAATAAAAGAAATAAACATTTTATATTAAAAGAGAAAACTTTCAGTAAATAAAAACTTACTATTTTTAGAAACTTACTTCAAATAGAAATATTTTTATAAAAAATAAGTGAAACGTATAAAAATTAACATTTCCAACGAAATTAACATTTTATTATTAACGTCGTTATCGTAATTTTAATATATTTCTAAATTCGTTGTTCAATATATAAATAAAATATAACACGTCAATATATAGTATTTTAGAAATAATTAGAAATCGAGTTAAAACTATAAATTTTCAGAAAGGAGATAATTTAAGAAAAACGATATCAAAATTAATTGACTCAACGAGTTTTATAAATGAAATGAGATTTACAAATATTTCAAATTATTTTTAATAATTAGATTTTATAAAGAAATAATACAGATTTTAATAAAAATAGCCAATCGGAAATTATTAGTGAAAATAGTCTCGACTAAAAATATATTTAAAACTAAATAGACTATTTTCTCATTTATTAGTATAAATCGTAAAACGAAAATTAATTTATTGAACAAGTATAAAAATCTCGATTATAATATGAAAATACGATTTTGAGTTAAAAATTAGAAATTAACGAAATATGACGAAAACATGAAATCGATATTATTTAGTTACTAGTATCACGATAACCAACAAAATATTATAACGATCATTAATAATAAAATTACTAACGATTTATAAAACGATATCGAAAATTTGTAAAATATTTATAAGGTACACAATTTAAAATAATATTTTTAGCAAATATTAAATATCTAAAATTAGAAAACCGAAGTTAAAATATTTACTACATACTACTACTCAAACATACGATATAAAATCGAGTAACGTCCTAAAGTTACCTTGAGTCGATATCCCAAAATGATCCAGTACCCTAAGACGAGTAGAGCGAAGGGGAGGAATGGGTAATCGAATTACCCAGAATAGTAAGAGACGAATGGAAAGGATACTGAGAGAACGGAGTAAGAAGAATGGAGGAACGATGGAGAAAATCGAATACAGAACAGAAATAGACATGAACATCAACCATAGGTTCCGAACAGCCAGCAACTGCAGCACACGCGATATAATGAATAGAATTACGATACAACATCAGTACGAGCAGAAAAAAATAGAGAAACAATAGCACCACAGCAGCAGCCCACAAAACGACGATAACAGAAACATCGAAATAGACATAAAGAAGATAAAAAGGAGAGGACAAGGACAAACCAAAAAGCGGCAGATTTACGAATGCAACTGCAGCAAACACGGACAGCGTCAATCGAACCATAACAAAAACAGCAGCAACAAACCATCAACCACACCCACGAATGACAACAGCAGCAGAAATGACAGGAAGAAAAGGAAAAGATCGAGAAAGGAGAAGAAGACTACGAACAGCAGAGACAAAAGACGGAGGTACAAACAAAAATGTGACTGCAGCAGCGATGCATCACGTAAACAACAACAGTAGCATGATCAGCAACAGAGAAGAAGAAGAAGAAGAAGAAGAAGAAGAAGAAAACAAAAAAGAAGAAGCAGCAGCAGCGACAAAACTGGGTGACAGTACGACAATTTACGATCTGAACTAAAACAAACAGCAGTAGGATGATGGCCAAACTAGACGGAAACAGGGCCGAATCGCGTTGAAAATGAAAAGACAAAGAGGCCACAGCAGAAATGATCAACCACAGCACAGTAGCAACAGAACAGACAGAATTACCTTCACGAATCGGGAAAGCAAAGAGCAGCAACACCGAGTCACGCCCAATAGCAGCAGCGGCAGTACGCAGCAGCGTACGGCAACAGCAGCAAAACGGAAAGAGGAGGAAGAACATGGTCGAAAGATGAATATGCCGAAGAGTGATGAAGGCGGATGAAGGAGATTGATGGAAGAAGGCAGACGCAGCAGCAGTAGTAACGCTGATACAGAAACAACAGCAGTAAATTCACGTACTGAAGCAAGAATAGGAGAAGAAAATGAGCAGGGACACAACAAAACGCAGCCGAAGAAGGGACGGTGGATGAAGATGCACGCAGAAGATGGTGAAGATTGATGAAGACAGTGTACGGTGAAGGTGAAATGAATGAGAGTGTACGCTAAATAAGGGAAAGAAAAGTGAAGCGGTGGTATAAGGGGGAAGGGAAAAGTACGTTGAACAAGTGCAAAGGGGAGATGAATCACCTAAAAAAATAAAGTGGGTAAAAGAAAAATACGGATTAATTAGATTAATCGGGTAGGAGACGGTTTAAACAAATTCTGAATCGATAAGTTGACTAACCCACGAATCGAATTAAAACGGGTTAATAAAATTATTAAATAATCGGACCGTCAAATAAAAAGAGTAAATAAATTATTCGAGACGAAAACGAAACTTACAGAAATAAATAATTAGACGATCAAATAGTATTTCCCGATAAATAATAAATTTTCGATAGAGTGAATTAAATTGATTTCTCGAGAAAATGTAATAAATGTTTTGACGAAACTTAAAATAAATGAGCTTCGAGCCAAAAAATAGAAATTCGAGCTTAAATATAAGTAAATAAAAAGAATTTAGAATTTAAATCGCCGAAATAGACTTTCGATAATAATTAAATTAAATGTATAAAATAAATCGAAATAAAAATAAAAACACGTTTTAAATATAAGAAGAGTTTTCGAGACAAATAGAATTTTAGGAGTTTGAAACGATTAAACGATAAATTCGTTTTATAATAATTTTGAGAATTACGAGTTAAATCGTAAATAAAAATAAAAATACGAACATAACTCTAATTTTATTTAATTTAAAAAATCAGGGGTGTTACAGTACTAGCTCATCGTATCGTTTTTGGTTCCATTCTTCTTCGGGGATGCCGCTTTCAGCTAGTATCCTTAGTGAGGGTATTTCTAACTCTATGGGTTGCACGGCTTCAAAGCCGTAGGTTAAGTAGTATGGTGTGGCTCCGGTGGGTGTTCAGTATGAGGTTCAGTATCCCCATAACGCGAAGGATATTTTGCTTGACCAATCTGGGTAGTTGTCTATCATTTCTTAAGGATTGTGGTAATAGTTTTGTTTGCTGCCTCCACGGCCTCGTTTATCTGAGGTCTGTAGGGTGAGGATTTGTGTCTTTCTATTTTGTATTTGTCTAAGAGTTTTTGGGTTTCGGCCCTGAAATGAGCCCCCTGATCGCTGATAATTTCATGAGGTATGTCGTAGCGGCAGATGATGTTATTTTGTAGGAATTTGACTACTTATTTGGAGGTTAGTACGGTGTAAGAGGCTGCTTCTACCCATTTGGTGAAGTAATCGACGGCCACCAGGATGAAACAATGTCCGCCGGTTCTGGATGGGTGTACCTTTCCTATGATGTCAATTCCCCAAGTAGAGAATGGCCAGGGTGTTGTCATGGTATGGAGTGGATATGGTGGTAGGTGTTGGATGTTGGCGAATATTTGGCAGTTGTGGCAATGGTGAACGTGATGCCGACAGTCTGCCTCTAGGGTAATCCAGTAGTAGCCTAGTCTCATTATTTTTCAGGCTAATAGGTGTGCGCTCATGTGGGGCATGCACTCTCCGTCATGTACTTCCTCCATGACTCTCTCGGATTGGGTTTTGTTTATGCATCTAAGGAGGATTCCTTGTGGGGTTCGTTTGTATAGTAGTCCTTGGTTTAGGACGTAATGGGTGGCTTGTTGTCTTAAGGCTCTTTTATTTTTGGCGTTTGTGTCGGGTGGGTATGATCAGTTGGTTTTAAAGACTAGGATGGCTTTATATCAGGGTCTTTCGAGGATATCGTCAGTTTCGAGGTTATGGATGCCGGTTGTTCGCTTCTTTCTACGCAAATAGGCATAGAGAAGAGGTTGCCATACATGTTTATTAGTGAAGCTAGTTTGGATAGGGAGTCAGCGAATTGGTTTTCTTCGCAAGATATGTGTATGAAGTCGATTTCAGTGAACTCCTGGGATATTGTTTCTATTTCGGTTTGGTATGGGGTTAGGCTTTCGCTATTAATCTTCTAGGTGCTCGTGGCTTGGTTGACTACTAGGGATAAATCTCCTTGTACTCTAAGGTTTTTAACTCCTAGAGATACGGCAGTTTTTAGCCCTATTAGGCAGGCTTCGTATTCGGCTGCATTGTTGGTAACAGGGATGTGTAGTTTGACTGATATGGGTATGTGGTCACCTATCAGGGATATCAAAAGGATTCCTATGCCATAACCCCTCGCGCTTGAGGTGCCATCAAAGTATAGGTCCCACGACTCATTTTCGGCGTACAGAATGTCCTCGTCAGGGAAGGACCATGTGTCGGTTGTGGAAGTTTCCTCTATCGGGTTTTCGGCTAAGAAATCGGCTATGGCTTTCCCTTTAACGACCTTCAGGGGTGTGTTGGTTAAATCGAATTCTGCCAACATGAGTGTCCATCGGCCTAGTCGTCCGTTGAGGACAAGTTTCTCGAAGATGTATTTGATGGGATCCATTTTTGAATTAAGGAGGTTCCTATATTGAGGATTTGGGCTTCTAGGGGTGCTCCAATATTTACGGATTCGGTATCCTCGATTACTGGGGCCCATAATTCTTGACTGGCTAATTCCTTTAAGGTTTCGGGCGGGAGAGAAGGGTTGTAAGAATCATCCTGATCATTTACGTTTTTTTCGCTATCGATAATGGCATTGCATGTTAAGTGTGACGAGTCATAAGCGAAAATATTTTTATTATTAGTTAAATCAAGCATGTCGAGGACTTTTGACAATGAGACCCTCTGCTCGTTTGACAGAGACAATATTATTGGGATTTCCGGGACAGGCTCCGGTTCATCCTGAACAGACACGGATGTGGATGGGAGACAAACAATACTAGACTCTTGGCCCGTTTCAGAGTCAGACTCGGACTCAGATTCAGACTCTGTTTCTGATTTGGACTCGGACTCCTCGAACATCCTTCATTCTCCTGTAGTCAACTTGAACCTCCTACCATTCTCGTTGACCCATGTGATGGATTTCCTCCACCCCCTGCCTTCTTGATTCTTGTCGGTATTGACGATAAGGGAAATAGTGTCAAATTGCTTGTCGGTCAGAACCATATTGACTAGCTCATTGGGGTTCATGGGGATGAAGCGTTCTTCCCGAAATAAGAGATTGTTAGCTAGGCCATCTACACAAGGTATGGGTTTGGGTTTGGGTTTTGGTGAGTTTGGTCTAGTTTCTGAGATGAAGTAATGGAATATTTCTATTCCGGGATGACGTATGCCTTGGATGTAAGATGGTTCGGAAAATCCCATATAGGGTTCGATGTCACCTTCCCCTATGAAGCATCCATTTAGGGTTAGGTCATATGGCGGAATTTGAATGCCCTCCGTTTTACGTGTGCGCATGATAGCAATGTCTCACGAATTTCATTTTCGGGTTTCGGGATATCCTAAACCTATTGTGTGGGTTTGACCAATGGGATCTTGGAGCTTGCTTGTAGTGCCGGGGTTCTTTCTGTGGACATGACATAGGTCCACCCCGACGCGGCCACGCGCGGGTTTGGGGAGGCGAATGAATCTCCATATGAGATGGTCAAATTGAAATTTAAATCGAAGTAGGAGTCGCCACCGAATTTTGTGGTTATTCGGAACCATTCGAGCCCACTCTATGTCGTAGTGGGCCGTATACAAAATACGGCCCATTTCCGATGTCAGTGTTTATTGGGCTCGTCCCTTTGCATATCGATACCGATGCCGACTGGGCGGTTAATCGTATATTGAATGACTCTCGTTGCCAATGGTTTCGGACATCCGGAAACCACGGTTCTGAGTAAGGGGTGAGGGTACGTGTTGGGAAGTTCACTAAGAACACCCAACCCCGCCCGCACTTAGCGGCCTTTACTAAGATATCGTTCGTTTTTTGTGTACACGGGTTAGTTCGACGGTTGAATGATATGCAAACATTATTTTCTTAAGCATGTGAGAAAAATAAATAAATGGGTTGCTAAGTCGTTTAATGCATATTAAACTAATAACGTCAAAGTTATTTTAGCATGTGAATTCGTTTTAGTCTAATAAAACGATAAAAACAAATAAAAAGCTACAAACACGAGAAAACGAGTTAGTAACGGCTTGTGAAAATAATATAGCAAATAAATATACGAGATCGAAAAAAAATAAAAATTAATCGAAATCTGGAAAATATTGTTAAAAACGATGTTTTATAAAAAAAAACGAAGTTCGAAAAATAATAAAAAAACGAGAAAAAGGGGGGCGTCGAGGCAGCCGGCCGCGCGGCTCGCCCGGGATGCCGGCGAGTCGCGTGTCGGTCTGATTTTTGAGACGATTTTCGAAGACTCGACGTTTTTATTAAACCGCGTACAAATATTGCATAATTCGCACTCGATCTAATATTTTTCGGTATTCGTTATATTTAATAGTTGACTACGAAATCAATATTAAATATTCAGAATAGTTTTAGAAAAGATGTAAATTTTGAAATCGTTTCGTAGAATAAATAAAATAAAACGAACGAAGAAAGCTAAAAAAACGACTCGGATTTCAGGCCCGTGCGCGAGTCGCCTGGGCATGGCGCGACTCGCGTGCGGGTCTGTCCGATTTTATATTTTTTTTGTTCGAAATTGCTAATTTTGATAAATCGCGTACAAAATATGAATTAATTTGTATTCGATTTATGTTTTCGATATTCGTCGTACCCGATATTCGATTATGAAATCGATATCGAGTATTCGGAATGAATTAAAAAAAGGTTTTGTAAAAAAGAGATAAAAATAAAAGTTTGAACGAAAAAAAGGAAAAGAAAAAGATGTAACGACTTTATATCGTCGAGTTTTGATTTAATTCTTTTTGTTACAACATTCAACAATGGAGTTGATATTGCATCTTACGAATGTTTGTTAATATGAAAATAGTTTTTGATAATATCGATATTAGAAAAATATATGCGATGAACGACCCATATTAAAATATGAAACGACCGACGAAAACTAACTAAAAAAAGAAGAAAAAACGTGAGAAAGAGAGAGAAAGGAAGAAGAATCGGGTTTGATTTACACCCTCAACCTACATGCTTTGCGTTCTCGGTATAAGGCTCGTCGGACAGTGGCTTAGGCACGGGAGCGTCGAGATGATGCGGGTGAGTTAAGGTGTCGGTTTTTGGAGCGTTTTTGTGTATGTGTGTGAGGCGTGGATTCGGCCGGGTGACGGGACGGATTCGTCGGTTTTTGGACACTATTTCGGTATTCCTTCGGATGTGGATTTTGAGATTGTTTTTGCTATGATAATCGTGTATGAGTTGCTGAAATATTGTAGTGTATTGATCGATAATGAATGTATTTTGTGTTGAATATGAGGTCCCATTTATAGGAATCGAGGTGGTCTTGCTTGTGTGACAAGAAACACCGGTTTGGATAGGAAACACGAGAGTTCGTAAGGGAATAAACTTCTTGTTTCTTGGTGAATAAGCCAAGAATCTCGGCTGGTGGGGAGGTATCTCGGCTGTTTCAGCCGAGTATCTGAGCTCGGGTGATACTTCGTTTCGGTTTCCGGATAGAATTCCTACTTGAGATCGAATTTCATCCTTAAACGAATTTGTTTAATATTTTTGAAGGCTGATTTTTGTAGTGTTTCAGTCCGAATTGGACGTGTAATGACACGGCCAGACCGCGTGACTCGGGAAAAAATATCTTTGACCGGGTTTGACTCGGTCGCTAAAAGACGGTTTTACCCCCGGTGTCGGAATCGACCCAAATTAGTCTCATTTGACTCGAAACGACCCACTGGGCCTGGATTTGAGGTTGGTTTTGTGAGATTTGTACTCCGTAATAAGCCTAAACCAAATGTCCATGATTTCGAACCCATATCCGAGCCCATTAAAGCACGTTTGCGTCCTATCATCATCGGGTGTTTGGTGGGACCTACTATAGACACCTGGCGGTCAAAATGTGGGTGTCTACAGAGCCCCCACTCTGACTGAGGCTTGGACAAGGCGAAAGTCAGAGTAGCTACCAGGCCAATCGAGGATTAAGACCTGGCAGACTTCCGATCGGGTCGTTTAGAATCCATTAGACTTGCGTGAAGGGCTCGCCAGCCATAAGATAGAAATCATACCTGGATAGATGTCAATAACGGCGCGGGGACTTTCTACTAAAAAAGTCTTGGGTTTGTCTGTTTACAGACAATCTCCGTCTTGAAATTGCGTGGGAGTTTGCCTTGGAGGCTATGGGTGTACCGCTTACTGATACGTCCCATCTTTGAATTGCGCGGGAGCCTCTATTAGAAGCTGCGGATGTACCTCTTACTGATACATCCGATTCCTTAGCGAAAATGTTGCTTGAATTTTCACTGAGAACTTTGAGAATTCTCCAGGAGTCTTGGGATACCTGTCTGTTTTGCATGCAACATACAGATAAACATCGACTCGTGCTGGGGGAGAAAAATGATTTTTTTGACTGATTTTTTTTTTTGAAAAAAAACCGATTTTTTTTTAAAATGGCGGAAATTTTGAAAAAAAATTGGAAGAAAAGGAATGTTTGGGATGACTTGATTCCTGATCAGATTCTGACACAGACTTCTAAAATCCTCTGGTTAGGCCTGTATGCCTAGATGAAGTGGGAGATATACCGATAGACTCGACTCTGGACGTGACCGGACGAGTCGGCAGACCCGACTGGACTCTCTAAGGGTTGGACCGTGACTCGGTAGGGGATGGGCCACCTAAGACGACAAGACTCTTAAGTTGCGCTATTCCGTAGCCTAGGCGAGTGGCATCATGGTCGAATCCTCAGAGTGAGATTGTTTCCGTACGACAGGGCTTTGTGGTAGCAATGCCGTAGACAGGTGTTCTTTTGAATTTTTTTTTTGGTTTCGGGGTATGTTCCCGAAGTAGGTATTGCTTCGAGTCTCTGACAGATTCTTGTCTTTGACTGGACCGAGTACTAGGACACACTATAGAAAGGAGGCTAGATTTGAAAGTTATTTGGATTATGTGAGTGGATGGAAAACTTCTGCCTAAGAGAAGCCCCCCAGAATGACAAAGCTAACTCTTGAGAACATGACAGTGTCGTGACCGGAATGATGGCGCTTTTTTGAATTCGTGTCAATGTGGGTGGTTGTGCCTCTTTTGAAAGGCTGCCTACGTATTCACGTGTTGTGAAATCAAACCAAGCCGTAGTTCAGTGGATTGAAAGATATATTATGGTGCCTAGTCTAATAGGACTTTGTGTGTAACCAGCCATAGCAATGGTGTAGGCTAGGTGCATTCCCAATGATGTCTTGACCAAAGGGCTTGAATAGTTAGGATGTTGATCCTGTGACTGTGAGCATTCTCCGGGGTAGCCCCCAGAGGTGGTGTGAACTATTTGGGCATGTTCTATGCCGACCGCAAGTTGAATTCCCGTGTTTGGGGTTGGTAACTGGTTTAGATATTTTTGGAAATGTGATGCTAGGAAGTAAGTGGCTTTGATGATTCGAAATCTGGAGCTCGATTTTGTGGAGTTAAGGCTTCGAGGGTAAGGTATTGTAATGTGGTAGGAAAGGGGGAAGTCGAGTAATAATGACTCGAACATCGATCGGAGTAGGTTTGATAATGCGGGATCTGATTTCCATGTCTGGCCCTAATGGTTAGGGTATCCTATGGAGCTTGAATCCTCAAAATTCCGGGCTGTCTATAGCCTAGGTCTTGGGAAGGTCTTGAGGGTTATAATGTGGGAAGACTAGATGTGGTGCTAGCTGACCAGCTTGACTGTCACTCCCCTATTGGATGGTATTGATAATTTTGAATTTGACCGTACCCCGGTCAAAGGATTTTTACTTGAGTTGACCGTTGACCACGGTCATGGGTATTTGATTTTTTTATTGACCTCTTAGCCCCGGTCATGGGTTTTTTTGAATTTTTGCTGGTTGACCTCTCAGCCCCAGTCATGGTTTTTTTTTTTGAATGTTGGTTGACCTCTCAGCCCCGGTCATGGGTTTCTTGAATGTTGGTTGACCTCTCAGCCCCGGTCATAGGTTTTTTGAATTTTGGTTGACCTCTCAGCCCCGGTCATGGGTTTTTTGAATTTTGGTTGACCTCTCAGCCCCGGTCATGGGTTTTTTGAATATTGGTTGACCTCTCAGCCCCGGTCATGGGTTTTTTTGAATTTTGGTTGGACTGATACCAAAGGTAGGGATCAGTTGATCTTATCGAATGGGTATTTATTGTGGGAAATGGGCTTGCCTCCCGTCTTGGATCCAAACTAGGAGACTACCTAGATTTGTCATAGGATTCGATATGCTCCTGCTAAGGGTGGTTATGTGGCTTTCTATGTCAGACATGGAACAGGTAAAAGGAAAACACGGGCTCGGTTTCCTGCAGTCATTATAGATGTGCCCACAATAGTCACGTGCATGTGCTCACAGTGTATGACGGTATTCATCATGTTCTCGGAAACACATAAGGAAAGTATATATGGGAAATAGAATATTGAAAGATGACAGAATGCAAATGACTCTGACTCTGATTTTGGAATAATATATCCTAGACTCGGACTCAGACTTAGACTCGAATCAGATCCGGACTCGGATGCTCGGTTGGTTGTTTTTTTTTGGTAAGGTCTTCGACAGGTGCCACGACTCGCCTAAACTCGGCTTTGCGCAAATGCAAGAGAGGGAGTCAAACTAGACATAGCCCGGGGTGACGGGAATGACTAAAATCCTCGGATCGGGAAACCCGAACGTTGACCTAGACAAAGTAACGACCGTGAATTAGACTCGAGTTGTACAAGGATGAGTCCGAAAATGGGGCGACCGTGTTTGACCGCGTCGCGTGCTCAGACCAACCGTGGTGACCTAACCCTAGGTGACTCGAGTGTTCGTAGCATAGGTATGATTCGAAGAAGGCATCATAAGGACGCCGGTGTAAAGTACCCCTTAAGGTGACCGTGGTCGACTGCTCGGGTGGAGGACAGCCCCCGAGTGAGACTAAAAACTCAGATGGTGTGACATCTAAGTGGCTCGAAAGTGGGATACGTGAGACATGTGTAAGACAAGACCCTTAGAGCAACCGTGATTGATCGCTCTGCTAAAGGCTAGCCCCCGAGTGGGTGTGAAGACCGACTCTTAGACGGGTGACTCGTGGATGGTGGGCCTTCCTTAGGATTCGGCAAAGTGGGCCTAGTCCCGTGTGAAGAAAGACCTACGTGTGAGCTATTCCCCAGACTTTGGACTCGATTGTGTAAGTGGGCTTCCCTTTGTAGGAGTTTGTCCTACGTAGGTGGGCCGTGCCTTGACTAATAAGGCGGACTTGGGATGGGGTGGAAACCCGTGATGTAAGATCGACGGAGTTTCGACGCTATAGACTCTTGCTACTTATGACAAGACCCGACACTGCTAAATACGGGAAGTCCTAAGAAGAAGAAGGTCTAAAAAAGAGGATTTGAATTTGAAAACCGAGCAAAGTCGGATAGGATGGCCCGATCTTTTTTTGAAAATCGAAAAAAAGGTGTCATCAGGCCGAGATTTTCGAATTTTTGAAAAGTTTTGGACAGCATACCGGCTAAAAATAGGCTATTTTGAGTCAAAATCATAAGTCCTAAATTCGGTAGCTTTCCGAGTTTGAAAAATGGATAGTTTTCGAAAAAAGATGCAAGTTTTTTTGAAAACTCGATTTTTTTGAAAAAAAAAGGATGAGACACGGACCAAGTAGCATGTAGTCACGGAAACAGTATAACGACACCATGTATGCTCTTAGTCTAAGTCTCGGTCGGTCTAATAGGGTCTATACCAACAACGATGGCTTTCTCGTATTGAGGACGGACTCCCTAAGCCGAGTTGGTCTTAGGACATGCCGCAAAACCTAGACGAGTTCCACCATCGAAGTCTTTAGTGGGTCCAAGTAGGAACGCACCGTGGTATAGTGGGACGTCGGTCACAGGTAACCGGCCCGGGAAAGAATGGGTTATGCATGGCCCATTGAACTAAAACGTGTACATTACTATTCGAACGATTTCTTTTCGAGTCTCACCCTAGGGATGCCGATGGTAAGTGACTCATCAGTTGATCCCCAGCGGAGTCGCCAAATTGTGGACATGACATAGGTCCACCCCGACGCGGCCACGCGCGGGTTTGGGGAGGCGAATGAATCTCCATATGAGATGGTCAAATTGAAATTTAAATCGAAGTAGGAGTCGCCACCGAATTTTGTGGTTATTCGGAACCATTCGAGCCCACTCTATGTCGTAGTGGGCCGTATACAAAATACGGCCCATTTCCGATGTCAGAGTTTATTGGGCTCGTCCCTTTGCATATCGATACCGATGCCGACTGGGCGGTTAATCGTATATTGAATGACTCTCGTTGCCAATGGTTTCGGACATCCGGAAACCACGGTTCTGAGTAAGGGGTGAGGGTACGTGTTGGGAAGTTCACTAAGAACACCCAACCCCGCCCGCACTTAGCGGCCTTTACTAAGATATCGTTCGTTTTTTGTGTACACGGGTTAGTTCGACGGTTGAATGATATGCAAACATTATTTTCCTAAACATGTAAGAAAAATAAATAAATGGCTTGCTAAGTCGTTTAATGCATATTAAACTAATAACGTCAAAGTTATTTTAGCATGTGAATTCGTTTTAGTCTAATAAAACGATAAAAACAAATAAAAAGCTACAAACACGAGAAAACGAGTTAGTAACGGCTTGTGAAAATAATATAGCAAATAAATATACGAGATCGAAAAAAAATAAAAATTAATCGAAATCTGGAAAATATTGTCAAAAAATGATGTTTTATAAAAAAAACGAAGTTCGAAAAATAATAAAAAAACGAGAAAAAGGGGGGCGTCGAGGCAGCCGGCCGCGCGGCTCGCCCGGGATGCCGGCGAGTCGCGTGTCGGTCTGATTTTTGAGACGATTTTCGAAGACTCGACGTTTTTATTAAACCGCGTACAAATATTGCATAATTCGCACTCGATCTAATATTTTTCGGTATTCGTTATATTTAATAGTTGACTACGAAATCAATATTAAATATTCAGAATAGTTTTAGAAAAGATGTAAATTTTGAAATCGTTTCGTAGAATAAATAAAATAAAACGAACGAAGAAAGCTAAAAAAACGACTCGGATTTCAGGCCCGTGCGCGAGTCGCCTGGGCATGGCGCGACTCGCGTGCGGGTCTGTCCGATTTTATATTTTTTTTTTCGAAATTGCTAATTTTGATAAATCGCGTACAAAATATGAATTAATTTGTATTCGATTTATGTTTTCGATATTCGTCGTACCCGATATTCGATTATGAAATCGATATCGAGTATTCGGAATGAATTAAAAAAAAGGTTTTGTAAAAAAGAGATAAAAATAAAAGTTTGAACGAAAAAAAGGAAAAGAAAAAGATGTAACGACTTTATATCGTCGAGTTTTGATTTAATTCTTTTTGTTACAACATTCAACTATGGAGTTGATATTGCATCTTACGAATGTTTGTTAATATGAAAATAGTTTTTGATAATATCGATATTAGAAAAATATATGCGATGAACGACCCATATTAAAATATGAAACGACCGACGAAAACTAACTAAAAAAAGAAGAAAAAACGTGAGAAAGAGAGAGAAAGGAAGAAGAATCGGGTTTGATTTACACCCTCAACCTACATGCTTTGCGTTCTCGGTATAAGGCTCGTCGAACAGTGGCTTAGGCACGGGAGCGTCGAGATGATGCGGGTGAGTTAAGGTGTCGGTTTTTGGAGGGTTTTTGTGTATGTGTGTGAGGCGTGGATTCGGCCGGGTGACGGGACGGATTCGTCGGTTTTTGGACACTATTTCGGTATTCCTTCGGATGTGGATTTCGAGATTGTTTTTGCTATGATAATCGTGTATGAGTTGCTGAAATATTGTAGTGTATTGATCGATAATGAATGTATTTTGTGTTGAATATGAGGTCCTATTTATAGGAATCGAGGTGGTCTTGCTTGTGTGACAAGAAACACCGGTTTGGATAGGAAACACGAGAGTTCGTAAGGGAATAAACTTCTTGTTTCTTGGTGAATAAGCCAGGAATCTCGGCTGGTGGGGAGGTATCTCGGCTGTTTCAGCCGAGTATCTGAGCTCGGGTGATACTTCGTTTCGGTTTCCGGATAGAATTCCTACTTGAGATCGAATTCCATCCTTAAACGAATTTGTTTAATATTTTTGAAGGCTGATTTTTGTAGTGTTTCAGTCCGAATTGGACATGTAATGACACGGCCAGACCGCGTGACTCAGGAAAAAATATCTTTGACCGGGTTTGACTCGGTCGCTAAAAGACGGTTTTACCCCCGGTGTCGGAATCGACCCAAATTAGTCTCATTTGACTCGAAACGACCCATTGAGCCTAGATTTGAGGTTGGTTTTGTGAGATTTGTACTCCGTATAAGCCTAAACCAAATGTCCATGATTTCGAACCCATATCCGAGCCCATTAAAGCACGTTTGCGTCCTATCATCATCGGGTGTTTGGTGGGACCTACTATAGACACCTGGCGGTCAAAATGTGGGTGTCTACACTTTCCCAATGACAACCCTGGGAAATGCCCTTGTTGCTTCATCATGAAATTAATGATCAGGTTTGAATATTGGTCGAAGTCGAAAGGGGCTAGATCTTGTTCTAATAGGTTTACTACGTGGAATCCCCTCAATTTGGTATCAGCGTCTTCCGTGACTTGCGAAGTAGTGGCCCTGTCTACGAAGGCTCTCAAGGGTGAGGCATGGATGGTGATTATTTCGCCGTTGAGGGGAACTTTCACTTTTTGATGTAAGGTGGAGGGTACGACTTTAAGGGCATGAATGTAAGGTCGCCCTAGGATCATGTTGTAGGACCCGTTATTGACGTCTAAGACCTGAAAATCCATTTCCCTTTCTATGGGTCCTACGATGGTGTTGACGGTCGCAACTCCTGCAACTGGGCGTCGTGTACCGTCATCAGCGCATACTCTGGATTTCGTGGGTACGAAGTCGGTGTCGGACATTCCTAAGCGGGCAGTTTTCAGAGGGATTATGTTTACGGCGGAACCGTCATCCACAAGGGTCATGGGCACCTTTTTGCCTAAACAGGTTACTGTGACGTAAAAGGCTAAGTTGTGTTTTGGTCCAAAGGGTGAGAGATCCTCATCGGAGAAGGTTATAGGGTCCCTTAGCTCTTTTGTTTCATGAAGGACATGTCCTATCATGTCTTCAGGTGTGACATTTGGGGATATGTTCATCCTTCCTAAGGCTTGGACCAGAGTCATACGGTGATTGTAGGAGCTAGCTATGAGTTGCCAATGGAAAGGTTGGTTTTGGCTTTTTGTAGTTGTTTGACTATCTGTACCTCGGGGGTGGTGATAGGAGTTTCGTCGGTGGTAGTGGTGTTTTCAGAGGTATGGTTGGTGATTAGTAAGTCGACAGTGACATTTTGGTAAGGTCGCCCAGATCTGGTGACGTGTCTTATGTCTTTGGTTTGGGAGGTAATTGGGGGAATCATGGCTATTGGCTTGTGGATATAGATGTCGTCATCATCGTCTGCCCCATACCCCATGGCTGGCGTAATCACATTGGTATTGTTCATAGTTGATTGTGCCGAATCGGATGCGTGGCAGATTTTTGAGAGGGGGGAAGGTCCCTTCCTCGATCAGGTTTTGGATGACATGTTTTAGCTTGGTGCAGGATTGAGTTTTATGGCCAGGTCCTTGGTGAAAGGAGCAGAAGGCTTTGGGATCCCACGATTTGCTTCTGTGTCCTAAGGGTGTTTCGGGTGTTGGCTCTAGAGGAGATAATAAATCGTGTCGGACGGCGAGGGTTAGAGCTTCGTCATATGGGATGTCTAAGTCGGCGAACTCCCTAGGGGTTTTCTTCTTTTGAGCGACCCTATTCTTATTCATTTGGCTTGGTGGAGGGTTTCGGGGTTTGACTGCAAGGGAATCCATCCGCTCGTTAAGGTTACGGATGGAAGCTTTAATGGAGGTTATGGAGGCGACCAGGTTCTAAACCATGTGGGTTAAATCTTTGACGCTAAAGTTCGGGACGGTGGTCATGGTGGAGGATGATCTCTGCAAGATAACGTCGGAGGTCAGGACGGATCCATCGCACGACTTAGAGGTTCGAGGAATGCTTTTGACCGAGCGACACGGAAATGAGACCCTTGATTCGCGCGTGTTTGGGGTCATCGGTTTAGGGATTTAGGTGCTTTAGACTCTTGGTGTATTCGGCGAAATGCCTAATGAATTATATATGTCTCAAAAATGAGATGATTTGACACAAATCCCGGGATTGAGATTTAAAAGAAGAGGACTTTCTCGAGGTGAGACGACCCGAAACGTAAGACCTCGGGTAGAGGCGACTCTGGTAACTAACACGGACAATTAATCATACGGTTTGTACGACGTAAGGAATTGATCACGATCCCGACTCGAAATCAAAGAGTTTTGATGTTTTGTAAAACGGATGGGTTTCTGAAAATAAAACCTCTTCTTTGAAGGTGGGGAGTTTGTAAAATCGGTGTTACGATGGTGCAGTGACATCATTTGTGACGTGAAAGTGTGTTGTTACGTGCGCATCGAGAACTAGACGATAGCCAATGTGTAGATGATGGTTTTACAAAAGAAGCACGGTTCTTAAAGGAAACGGTTTTGAAAGTGATAAGATCGTGCTTTTATCGAGACTATTATTAATTAATTAGCTCGATATGTGCGGTGGAGACGGTGCTCGCGAGGGAGCGTGACGGTGCTTTGGAGGGTCTGACTAAATTCTTACTACAGAATTTAGGTAGTGAAAGTGTTTTTAGAGAACTTTTTAAAATGGGCGACCCGCACTCGTCAATTCCATTAATCGGCATTTCGACGGTGGGGGTGGTGTGTTGTAAAAAAGTGTTTTGAGGGTGTAACCGTTTAGAGTTCCTTGACTTTAGTGATTGAAGTTTCGGTCATGTTAACGGTATGTGCAAGAAAACGTTTTTTTTTCGAAAATAAGATGTAACCGTTTAAGGTACCTCGATCCTATTAATTGGGAGTTTTGGTGGTATTAACGGTCCTCTCGTTGTTGGAAAACTACGAGTTTTACTTTGGCAGAGATGATGACGATCAAAAGTTTTTTTTTGAAAGTAGTGAGTGTAAAATTTGTCATGATAACAACATTTTAATTTTTTTTTTGATATCTGTTAGGGTGGGCTTTTTAGGGCTAAAACCTGTAGTGACCACAAATGGAAACTAGGAAACGAGCTTCACCGACCTTGTTCGAGTTACACCGCCGCTGGAAACTTGTTTCCATGTCCCCAGCGGAGTCGTCAAACTGTGGACGTCCGTCTGCATCGTCAGGCGCCCCGCGCGCTCCCGCGCGGGACGAACCTGGTTTCGATCGCGGCGGCCACCCACGCGGCTCCCTCCCGGTCGAGTGCCGGTCCGATCTCGCGTTCGGGGCAAAGGTCTCGGACCTCGATTCGGATGACGACCCGGACTTGTACTAGACGGGTGCGGGAACCCGTGTTTCCGTTTGGGATCGATCGAGTCCTGGTTGTAAATGTTTAAAGGCCGATATGTTTGGTAAGGCGACCTTTTTAGTGAACTGAATTCGTTGCTTATTTGTGGCGTCGCCACCGAGTCAATTATGGGGACTCGAAAACCGTTCAAGTCAACTTTGATCCTTAACCGGCTCAAAGTTGAATGGCACGGGACCTAAAGATAAAGACTTGTACCCTTAAGCACTCCATGTCTGGAACGACTCTAATTGCCAATGGTTTCGGACATCCGGAAATCGTCGATTCTGAGTATGTGGTGAGGGTACGTATTGGGAAGCTAACGTCCGCTAGACATCGACACCCAATCCCGCCCGCACAATAGCGGCCTCTACTAATCAATCAGTGAGCTGATAACTTTGTTCCTTTGTTTTGGCGGAACTACGGTAACATCCATTGTTTTACACCTTATACCCTTACTATGTCGGTTATTTAAGGACAAGTAAATTTTGTCGTCGAAGTAGTTGTGTTTACATTCTTTGCATGCGATTTCACGTGACAGGCAGGCCATGTAAAGATGCACATAGGAGAGTAAAGAGTGCTAATATTATACGTATTAGCAAATCAGTTTTAACGTGATAATACAGATATTAGTCATTCTCGTGGTATACCTTACCTGGTATTCTGCTTAAGATGCGTCGGCTCGGTATTAATAGGGATGCGTCGAACCATGTAAGGCGAGCACCGGGACTAATACGGAACCCGACCATCGCTTTGTTCAGTTTTAGCTCATTTATGTTTTGATTTCCGTGTTAGGTGATTTAGCATGGGATTATAAGGTCATAAAAGCATTAAATCATACGAAAGCTGTAAATGCGAATGTAAGTAAATCACATAATGAGGAGTTGCACCCTCGGAGTATACGCTAAACGGAACACGATGCATAGATAGTTGAGAACGGATCTCAGAACTACTCGGGTCTATTTAGAGTGATTTAGTGTTTATGGTTGAAGTTGGGACGTTACGTGCTTTAGTACGTGTTGTGGACCTAGTGTCCACGTTTAATGTTATCGTAGTGCATAATAAGAGTACAGAAATGTATAGTTTTGTTTAGATGAAAACCTAGTGACGATTCGACTTTGAAAGGCGGATCCTCCTAGCCCCGGTGATTTCGGCAGAGTTCTGTTACCGTTTGCTGATTCTGCGGCTAATCCGGCAGAGTTCCGTTACTAGACTCAGAGTAGCTAGTCGAACACAGGCACCTCTTGATCGAGTGGAGTGCTCGAAGGTGAGGAATATCGTCGATTTTGCTTATCGGGACTACGATCGAGTGGATCGTTGGCTTTGGGTGTCGGAGTGCGAGATCAAGCTAAGAGAAACTCGTAATGAGTAGAGGGAGAAGAGAAATGAGAATTGTGTCGAATGAATGAGGCAAGGGGGGGTATTTATAGGTGTTTTCGGCCCTCGTCGCCTGTATGGACGCCTGAGTCCAGGCGCACCAGAACTCAGGCGCCTGGGTTTAGGCGTGTGAAGACTGAAACGCCTGATGCGAGGCGTTCGGGATTTTGAAGATACGATTTTGATACTTTCCAAAATCGAGAGTGTGCATATCATTCGTATACTTGGAGGTTAAGCTTCCTTTTTGCCCTAGCGCGCTACTGCGCCGAGTTGGCCTCGGGTGTGCATCTCAAGGTTCGCTTGGCCCGGTGCTGACTCAGTTGTGAATTTACGTGTTTTCGGGACCGATTCGGAGTCCCGATGTTGGAATCGACTCTAATTAGTGTTTATGCGACCGTAATAACACGACTAAGGCTGCCTTGATGTTAATTTATTCTTTCCAAGTAATTATTTGATCCGTTTTATCTAAAGCATCGTATTCTCGCGTCGCATTGCAGTCTGATCGTCATCGGGTGTTTGTTGGCCCCTTGCAGCCACCAGGTCCAAATCTGGGTGTCTACAGTATTCTAGGTGTAATATTTTTTTTTGGTAAAAGGTAAGATATATATTAATAAATCGACCTCATTTCCTTATACAAACCATGACTCACAAGTTTTTTTTTTGTTTTTTTTTTGGTGAGGTGTAAGTATATATATAAAAGAATGGATAATCTGTTACAAAATGAGAAACCAAATAACTACACCAGCTTATGTAGCCATCTAGTATCTCTAGAACTAAGAGGATATTTTATCTTACACATTACTCGATTTTTGACATCCTTTATTATCAACTTAGCGGTGACTTGTGGAAGAGGAAATGTTCCCTCCAATCTACAAGTTGTTCAAGACAACATTCTTAATAAAACTCAGAACAATCTAGTGAAAGACACGATCTAGTAACCTAGCATCAATACTAGATGTCACCCGATTGCTATAACTCCTGAATCTATCTCATATAGTATGTTGCAGTTGCCGCACTACAAAGGTAGGCTGATCCACACAACCCGCAATTCGACAGCAGTTACGTTCATTCCAAATTAGATAAATCAGTGTCATCATTCCTGCATAGACCAGTTGCTTCATTCCATAACAGAGATCGGTGTTTCCATTTTCTAGCCTAAGTAAAGACATAATCATCGATATAACCAATCCCCAACCAAGCTTTCACCAATTCCAAACATTGAGAACTGAATTCACATTTGAAGAATAAGTGAATATGATTTTCATCCTACTCCCCACACAGTATGCAGGTCGGGTCAACTCCCATCCCAAACGGCAGCAGCCTATCAGCTATAAGCAGCCGCTAATGGGAATAAAGCCAGACTATAAATGAATGTTTCTGCACATTCATCCTGTTCCATACCATGTAGTGCCACTCGACCTTATTTTGATCCCCTTGGAGCCATTTATAGTCGTCTGCTACTGTATACCATCCATCCTGTTTGAGCCATCCATTATCAACGTAGGCTACCTTGAACAGCTCATTCACTTGGCATATCTTGCGCCAAGTCCAGCTACTTACGTAAGAAGGTTTATATTTAGTCCACTGTTGCCCTTTGAGATAAATAGTATGTACCCATCGTACCCACAAGTGATCAGCTTTACTTGCTAACCACCATGTATATTTTGCGATAGTTGCTTTATTCCACTTCACCCCATCTATAATTCCAAGTCCTCCTTGCTTCTTAGTCTTGCAACAAGTGCTCCAGTCTACTAACGGATTCTTCTCATAATTAGCTTGTCCCGCCCATAAATAATTTCTACATATTGTTGTGATCCGTTTTATCACCCCACTTGGAATGAGGAATATTCGAGCCCAATACGCATTTATATGGGACATAACCGCTTTAACTAGAACCAAACGCCATGCATAACTCAATTTATGAGACCCCTATCCCCTTTTTCATTCCATCATATTCTCAATCAATCTATTACAATCCCCGGGTGCGACTCTTTTATACGATATAGGAATACCAAGGTATCTAAATGGGAAGGACCCCTGGCAAAAACCCGTAATGCGCAGCAGCTGAGCAGCATCCGCTGGGTGTAATCCATTCATCAGCAGTTCAGATTTACCATTATTGATTTGCAGACCAGACGCCTGAGAGAAGGTCTGGAATGCCTTCATCATAATCCTTACAGATCCTGCATCTCCTCTACAGAAGAGCAGAAAACCATCTGTAAAACAAAGGTGATTTAATTTCACTTTTTTACAAAGAGGGTGAAAGGAAAAACCATCACATTTGGCAATGACATTATGTAGGCGAGTCAGGTATTCCAAATAAATCGTGAATATGATAGGTGACAGAGGATTTCCTTGACGAATTTCGCGCTTTCCTGGGAAAAATCCAAAAGACACCCCATTCAGAGACAAAGTGAAGGCCGGAGATGTAATACATTCCATTATCCACTGAATCATTAAGGGCGCAAAATTTAATCCCTCCAACATTTGTCGTTTGAAACCCCACTCCACCGAATCATATGCTTTGCTCAAGTCAATTTTCATAATGCATCAAGGCGAACAACTTTTTCTTGTTGTATAGTCTCACGATATCTTGACAGATAAGAATATTGTCCACAATATCCCGACCTTTTATAAAGGCACTCTGATTATAGCTGACCAAAGCAGGGACTTCCTTCAATAATCTGTTACTAATTACTTTCGTTATACATTTGTAGTGTACATTGCAGCACGCAATAGGTCTATACTCAGTTACACATTCAGCCCGCTCCTTCTTTGGTATGAGGGTAAGGATAGTTGCATTTAATTGCTTAAGCATCTTCCCATGCTTGAAGAAATCTTTTACAGCTTCAAGGACGGACCGCCCCACAACAGGGAACGCATCCCTAAAGAATTCACTCAAGAACCCATCAGGACCCGGTGCCTTTGTTGCAGGAATGGAGAAGAGGCCCTGCTGTATCTCAGCATTAGTCACCTCCCTACACATCCTATTAGCTCTCTTTTCATCCAAGGTCACCCAATTTCTGAGTACATTCAAGTTAAAATTGATTGTGTCATGAGAAGTGCCAAGAACATCCTCAAAATGTCTCAAAAAAGTTGTTTCAATATCAGCTGGATTCGTCCAAGTGCATCTCAATTTGTCCTTAATATAAAAGACCCTATTACGAGCTCTTCTACCTTGCTCTTCTACCTTTAATGACACTATGGAAATAGGACGTGTTATCATCCCCATCATCAGCCCAACTGCACTTAGCCTTTTGAGCTAAGAAACTTCTTTTAGCCTCATCCAAGCTTCTATAAGCAGTTGCCGCAACTAGTTCAGTAGCCTGCAGTTGCAAGTCTTGCGAAGAACTATGTAATCGCTTTTGTATTTCATACAGATGTTGGAGCGCAACATCTGAAGAGTGTTCAATATTGTGAAAACTCTCCCGATTAAGCTCCCTAAGAGGCTTCTTAGACTGAAAAATTTCCTTAATAGCTGATACATTGGCGTCCCATATACTTCCTTTCCCACCATTTTCCTAACAAGGGGAAGAAAGATCTCATCCTTTCCCCACATATTAAAGTACTTAAAGGTACCCTTCCTCTTGTGATCCTCTTTCCACAGGTCAATTAAGCATGGACAATGGTCATAAAGCCCTTCCGAAGGGAATTGAATTCACCCACTGTTCATCTCAACCATCCATTCATCATTACCAAGAGCCCGGTCAATCCTACTAAAAATTTGCACTCCTAACTCGTGTTTGTTGTTCCATGTAAATAAATTTATCCTGGCTGGTAAGTCTCTCAGACTACAATCATCATTGCACATCTGAAAGTCCCTAATCTCAGCAAGAGAAACCACATACCCTATTCGTTCATCAGTAGCCAAAACATTATTGAAGTCACCAACCACCAACCATGGTCCATCAATCATAGCATTCATAACTCTCAATGAATCCTATAATGGCATTCTATCAGCCCCTCTATTCTTGCCATTGACAACCAAGTACCACCAACTCTTGTTCTTGGGCAAGTACACTACAAAAAACGAAGGAAATTGTGGCGGACAAATTGTCCGACGCAAGAGCTGGTGTTGCGTCGAAGTGCGTCGGATAACCCGACGATAATTATCTATGCCGGATTAACCGACGCAATCCGACACCATGGAACAGGCGCCAACAATTTCTTATTGGCGCCACTATGTCAATGATTTATTGCGGATTAGCCGACGCAAATCCGACCCAAATCCATATTTTGCGTCGGCTAATACGACGATATGAGTCAACGCGTCATATGACGCGGCCAGTCAACGAGCATTGCGTCGGAATAGCCATCGCAAAATTGAAATCTGTGACGGAATTTGCGACCGCTATTCCGCCGCAATGTTTTCTAACTTAAAAAAAGACGTGACATCCACATTTCAGACGCACACCAAACATCCCCAAAGCTCCCCCTCCTCAGGCGATTTCGACGAAGCGACGCGAACCCCAAAACCCCACCCCAAAATCCGGTGACCGGCGTCCTTCCGGCGAAAGACCGACCTCACCGGCGACCCAATTCCTGGAGACTCTAACTCAGCCCCGAAATTCGACGCCAAAACCCTAGGTTTTCTTCCCACTCCCTTTTCCGGCAACCCACCGATGAATCTCAGGTATGATTTTCGTCCTTCTTTTTTATTTGTGTTCTTCCCTTCACCGTAGGTTTGTTTTGTTGATATGGATTGAGTTTTATTAGTTGTGTTAGATTTGAGGATAATTGTGTTGGATTTGAGTTAGAATTAAGTTGTTAATTGTGTTTGATTTTGTTTGGTTAATTATGTTGGATTATTAGAATTGTTAATTGTTGGTTAATTGTTGGATTTTGTTGGTTATAAATTGTTCAGGGGCGGACCTAGGTTGTGGCTTGTTGGGCTTCAGCCCAACATGATTTTTGGGAAACAATTTATATAAAACAAGTGAACATGAAGCATTAAAATAATTATGGTGGGATGGTACAACCATTAACTTTTGCCCCGCTAGACGTGGGTTCGAAACCCACTAGTTGCAACTTTTTATTATTATTTATTTTATTTACTTATTTATAGCTCAATTAATTATTCAAACTTGTTTGTCTTATACTCTTACTTACTCGTTTTTATCATCTGCCTCAAATATTATCACATTAATTTTATACGAGTACACTTTTCGTCATCCATGAAACTTCTAGGACTTGAAATTTTCTTAATACTTCATATCGTGCATTTAGATCAATTATAGTTCATGTAACTAACGGATTTGTTATTTCGTAACGTCTTAGTTTTTTTAACCCATTTTATTACGCCTCTTGACGTCTATTAGGGGATATATTCAAACTATAAGGTGAAAACTAATTGTTGAAAATAAATTCAATTAAGTATGTCCCCACTTTGATAGTTAGAGTGATAATCAAAAAATACAAAGTAATCCGTAACTCATTTAGTTCACGAGTAGTATATTGCTAAATTCTCAAACTTGCTATTTTCTCTAATTCAAATATTGTGATACATGTAATGTTATAATAGTATGAGATAAAAATGTGTATAATATTAACTAAGCAAGTCATTTTTACATTGTATTACGAGTACAAGCCTGAAAAATATGTAGTATATATATAATTTGTAGTACGGAGTATAATTTAGAAAAAATATAGCCCCACCTAAATGCAATTTCCGGGTCCGCCCCTGAAATTGTTAGAATTGTGTTGGATTGATGATGTTAGAATTGTGTATTGTTGGTTAAATATGTTTAATTAAGGTCGTAGTGAAGTATTAGTGGGAGTTTGTATTATTAGTGGAGTATTTGGAGTAGTAGTGGATTATTTGGTGGAGTATTAGGAGTATTAATGGAGTATTAATGGATATTTGGAGTAGTAGTGGAGTATTTAATGAAGTATTTGGAGTATTAGTGGAGTATTAGTGGATATTTGGAGTATTAGTGGAGCAATAAGGAATATCTGGAGTATTATAGTAGTTGATATTTGATTTACGATAATGGAGTATTAGTAGTGGTAGTGGTAGTAGTAGTAGTAGTAGTAGTAGTAGTAGTAGTAGAAGTAGAAGATTAGTAGCTGTAGTAGTAGAAGTAGAAAATTAGTAGTAGTAGTAGTAGTAGTAGATTAGTAGTAGTAGCACTAGCAGTAGCAGTAGTAGTAATAGTAATAGTAGTAGATTACTAGTATTAGTATTAGTATTAGTAGTAGAAGTAGATTAGTAATATTAATACCAGATTAGTAGTAGTAGTAGTAGTAGCAGTAGTAGTAGATTACTAGTATTAGTATTAGTAGTATTAGTAGTATTAGTAGTAGTAGATTAGTAATATTAGTAGCAGTAGTATTAGTAGTAGTAGTAGTACTGAAGTAGTATTAGTAGTAGTAATATTATTACGGGCGCTACTTGGTGAGTTTCTATTGTCATAATCAAGTGTTTTATTTTATTTCACTCATTTGTCAGCTTAACATCCACAATTACAAATACAGGTGGGAGAACAAACAATACTCTACAATGTTGCATGAATCTATAATCATGCCCTACGGGTCTACCCCAGGCGCATACCGTAGCTAGACGGAGGCGCCCCAAAGATCTCGGGATGACATGTACACACATTTCGCGGTAATTGCCACGTTTGTCATTCAAAATTGTACATCGTACGACTTATATATATATATATATATATATATATATATATATATATATATATATATATATATATATATATATATATATATAGGAAGGATCAAGTGAGTCCACCTTTTAAAATTGAGTCCGTGAGTCCTCACCACATCTCTTGGATTAGATAGAGATTGATGGTTGTGATTTGTTTGAGTAATTAAAGCAAGTGATTAGTAGTAGTAGTAGAAGTAGAAAATTAGTAGTAGTAGTAGTAGTAGTAGATTAGTAGTAGTAGCACTAGCAGTAGCAGTAGTAGTAATAGTAATAGTAGTAGATTACTAGTATTAGTATTAGTATTAGTAGTATTAGTAGTAGAAGTAGATTAGTAATATTAATACCAGATTAGTAGTAGTAGTAGTAGCAGCAGTAGTAGATTAGTAGTAGTAGATTACTAGTATTAGTATTAGTAGTATTAGTAGTATTAGTAGTAGTAGATTAGTAATATTAGTAGCAGTAGTATTAGTAGTAGTAGTAGTACTGAAGTAGTATTAGTAGTAGTAATATTATTACGGGCGCTACTTGGTGAGTTTCTATTGTCATAATCAAGTGTTTTATTTTATTTCACTCATTTGTCAGCTTAACATCCACAATTACAAATACAGGTGGGAGAACAAACAATACTCTACAATGTTGCATGAATCTATAATCATGCCCTACGGGTCTACCCCAGGCGCATACCGTAGCTAGACGGAGGCGCCCCAAAGATCTCGGGATGACATGTACACACATTTCGCGGTAATTGCCACGTTTGTCATTCAAAATTGTACATTGTACGACTTATATATATATATATATATATATATATATATATATATATATATATATATATATATATATATATATATATATATATATATATATATATATATAGGAAGGATCAAGTGAGTCCACCTTTTAAAATTGAGTCCGTGAGTCCTCACCACATCTCTTGGATTAGAAAGAGATTGATGGTTGTGATTTGTTTGAGTAATTAAAGCAAGTGATTATATTAGGTAAATATCTCTCTCTCCTTAATTTACTTATCATTTAATATCTCTTCTATAAAAAATAATTACCATCTCTCACACACATATTCCTTCACAATTAATATTTTCATTTAAAAATAATTAAATTGTTATTATATAAAACTAAAAATAATAATTTACCGCATATCTTCTCCTATCTTTAATTTATTTTGTGTTACTCTTATTGCATAGAACTGTTACTCTTGTTAAAGTTTGGTGTTACTTTAACAACACCATTGCTTACATTGATTTCAGAGTTATACGCCCCCAACACTGTACATAATTATCAACTCAACATATGAATAATAATGTTAGCCCAGCGTTACTAATGTGTTACTCCAATAGATACTTTGTGTTACTCCAACGTTAGAAGCGTCTTACTTTAATAGATATTTTGTGTTACTACATTACAAATGTGTTACTCTAATAGATACTTTGTGTTACTCCAACGTTAGAAACATGTTACTCTAATAGATACTTTGTGTTACTACGTTACAAACGTGTTATTCTAATAGATACTTTGTGTTACTTTAATGTTACAAACGTGTTACTCTAATAAATACGCCTTACACATCATTATTGAAATACTGATTGTGTTTCCTATTTTGTTGGATGTTACACTACTTCAAATTAGGAAACAATATCTTGCTTTTTTAATACAAAATCTCAAATTCTCAATCCATCTCATAGAAGGACTCATAAGAATCCTTATATATATATATATATATATATATATATATATATATATATATATATATATATATATATATATATATATATAACTAATTATATTTTGGACGAACAAAGAAGAGTGCGTATAGACCTGGGGTACGACCTCAGATCCGACTATGAGGGTCGGATAAAGAAGAGAATAACTGATATATATTCAAGAGAGCGGTTCCCAGGGTTCAGAAGCCGGATTGGATTTCGGAAGAGAAGTGGGCGGAACTGAAACGGAAGGGAGATGATCCAGAGTTCAAGAAGAAGGTGGCGGTGAAGAAGTCGAACCACAGATGTGGGCAAGCGGACGGAGTGGCCAAACCCACCGGCTGTATTGGTAGTAGGAGCGCAGCAACTACTTTCAAACAAATGGTAAGTGTTTATAAGATAAGTAATCAATTTAATTATAGTTTAATATATTATGTGTAAATAAATGCTGAAAGTTCTAACACTCTTTTATGAAGGGCCCAACCGCAATCCCGGTAAAGCTTTTGGAGAAGACAAAGAAGGGGAAGGATGGGAAGTGGATTGACCCCCGAGCGCCGGAAATCATTGTGAGTAGTAGTACAGTTTTTCAAAAAATACTACTCCTAAAAATTATGATGTGAAAGTATATTGTTCTGAAAGTTCTAACACAGTTTCCTTTGATGTTTAAGGAGAACTTTGTGATAAGTGTGGTTTGTAGTGCCTATTTTGTAGTGTTTTGGTCTCATTTTCCTTGTAGAATCGCTCCTTGGGAGCGGTTTAGGGGCTTCTTATGCTTCCTTTAGTTCTTTCAGGTTCCCGAGACCGATTTGGAAGAGTTGGAGCGATTCCGACTCTATACATACACATTTTGGAGCCAACGGAGTAAAGGAACGATGATTCGATGCCTTGGAATCGACCCCGAGACCTTGGGACCCAATCTCGAGCCTCCGAGACCCGATCCCGAGTCCCGAGAATCGATGGGAAGCCCATGAGAAGCAAGGAGGGACCAAAAAGTTCATATTGGAGGCCTACAAGGCTCATCCCGAACGGGTATGGCCTCATCCTGTCCGGGATGAAGGAGGAAACGAAGATGAGCCTAATGACTGCCCATCCCGACCGGGAGCAGGTCTTTCCGGCCGGGACCGACCCCATCCCAACCGGGACCACCTCGTCTCGGCCGGGACGGGCCTGCTACAGCTCCGCCTTGCTTTCTTTCTTCTCCTTTCCATTTGTAACCCTATATATACCCCCCTCTTGTATTAAGACACCATCTTATGTTATATTCTTGATTTCTCCTAAAACCCTAGACTACTTTAGGTTAGATTAGATTAGATTAGTGTAGATTAGTTCTTAATTAGTTGTTAATCCTAGTTTAATCTTGTATTATTGGATCTCTTGAAGAATCCACTCAAGCTTAACAACCTTGGTGGAATTATTTGGGTTTTCTTCTATACAAGTGTTCTCCTTTTCATCCCTTGTAGTTGGTATAATCTTTCCTTCCTCTTTTCCTTTAATCTTTCATGTTTAATCATCCAAGTTTTAATCTTTGATTGTTGTTTATTGTTTTCACTAGTTTGTTTATGTTAGTTTTGTTTTCTTATGTTGATTCATCTTGCCTTTGTTAGTTATAGTTTGATTATGTTAGAGTAGTGTTCTTGCTAGGGTTAGTAGGATGATTAGGGTGTTAATTGGGTGATTTAGGGTTTGTTAGAGATGTTGGTGGAAGATTTGGGTTTCCTCTTGGTTTGGTGCACATCACATGTTTGTTGAAATGCTTGAATGACTAAGTAGTTGCGAATGCTTGTTCTTCTTGCCTTTCTCTTGTGGGTATTAGTTTGTTTGTGGGTTCGGTTCCCTCACTAAGTTGCGAGAGCCCGGTGAGGACGACCCCTAGGTCGGTCTAAGTAGCGAGAGCCCGGATGCGACCTAGGCCACCATAGCGCGCTAGAACCCCGTTTGTCATGTGTGTCGCCGAGATGGATTCTAGGTGGAACCTCTAGGTGGGTCTAAGTTGCGAGAGCCCGGACCAACCTAGATTACCCTACTACCTCCTTCGCTCTAGTTATCCCTTGACCATTCCGTTACCCCTTTGACCCCGACCTAATCCTAGCCCGTTTCTTTGTTTGTTTCTCCGGCACCTTAGTCTTAGTCTAGCTTTCTCCCCTTCTATCATTCTCTAGTTTAGCTTAGCTCGTTGACTTAGTCTTGTTCTTAGGCCGACCTAGTCTAGGCTATACATTACCGTCCCCGTGGATTCGACCCGACTTGCCCTATCTACCGTAGGAATAGCCGGTTTATTTATTGATCGGTTGAGATTCGCGACAAATCCCTCCCATCACTTTGACAAAGCGGAGGAGGAGGCATGGGCTTCTGATCAGTCACCAAAAACCTTGAAGATGTTCCACGATGTCGCGGGGGGCTACAACCAGAAGAGACGGTTCTAGGGTATAGGCAGCGCGGCGAAAGATCTCTTTCGCCCCTGCTTGAATCATGGCAAAGGCGCATCTGCTGACACGTACTCCCCCATCGGCGCCTCCCAAGAACGTACAGTTAACGAGTGCATTGAAGAAAACATTAAGAAACAAGAAGAGCACCTGCACACATTAGAAGAGACAACAAGATCCCAACACAAGAGGTTGGAGGAGCAAGACAAGTTTGTAGAGATGATGTGGGAAAGGTGGGTTATGGAGAATGAAAGCTGCAGCGGTGGACCACGTACTTGCAGGCGCGATGACAACAACGACGATAATCATCCCTTTGGGTTTTCGCAGCTTCAGCCCCCTGCGTAGGTAGTCTGTCTCTTCTTTGGTACTTGTTTAGGTTATGGTTATGTATATATTTCTAAGTCACTAACTTCTAGATAGAATTGTGAACCCAGCACATGTATTATTTGTAATATATTTTCATTTTCTATAACAGTATCCTGGTTTAGATTTGTTGAGTTTTGTGAAGTTTTGTGAAGGTTCTGCGAAGAAGATATGTATGTGAGCTTTGATTGGAGTTTTGGGTGAGTTTTGTGGCGGATGTGCTGCTGTTGTGGTTGTTTGTAGGAGTTGTATATAATATGTATTGCAGGTTGGTTTTTTTTTGCGCATATGGGGAGTTGAAAACAAACGAAAACTTTTATTTTAAAAAGAACATTGCGTCGGAATATCCCATGCAACTAGAGATCGAGCACATACACGACGTTGGCGTCGGTTTAGCCGATGCAAACCAAGCGCGAGCGTCGGAATTGCGTCGGATAAACCGACACTAAAGCAAATCTCTTGTCGGCAACTGCATCGGATTATCTGACGCAAAGGACGTTGACTGGGGGATTTGACCCTCGAGAGCCGCGTCGGATTATCCGATCCTATGGCGACGAAAAGACTTTTGCGTCGGAAGTGTCGACACAAAAAACCTTATTTGCGTCAAAAAATCACAGCGGGCTTTTGCGTCGGCTAGTCCGACTCAAGTACAAATTTGTGTCGGATTTTCCTTCCTTGCGTCGGCCAAATCCGCCGCAAAATGAGTTCCATTTTTGTAGTGGTAGGTCACATAGGTATGGATTACTTGCTCCTCACACTTCACATCTACCTTAAAAATACCAGGTAACCATAAGATCCAGATGTGCCCTCCAGCACAGGATTCATTATTTGTAACTAATTCCCAATAAAGGCCAATTCTCGTATGAACTTTATTCTAGTTATAATAGGGGGCGTTTGGTTCGCAGAGGGGAAAGGGAATGAGATTAGGACATGAAAATAAGGGGAAAGGAAAATGATTGCCCTCAATTTAACTTGTTGTTTGGTTCAATCTTGGAAAGGAATGATATTACCCCTTATTTCTTTGTGGTCGTTTGGTTACAATTAGGAATCAATTTTTTGTAACCTGTTTTCTTTATTATATCGGTTTACCTTGTTTTTTCAATATTATTTTTCACCTACTTTTTCCTACTTATTTTTTTAAAAAACTACGTATATTCTTGTCATATCGAATAACAACAAAATTAATTATGACAATAACATATTTAAAATAAAATTTAATATTAAGTTTTTATAATATTATTATTATACTCTTTAATTATAATGTTTATATTTAAAAAAATATTAAAATCATTTTTTAAAATTATTTTAATAATTATTTTATTATTAAATGATTAAAAAATATTAAAATCAAAATTTTAAATTATTTTATTATTAAATGATTAAAAAGTTTTATTAAATTGAATATTTTTCATCTTTGTAATTTAAAATATTAAAAGTTAATTTTTTTAAATGTAAATACAAATATAATATTTAAATATTAATATTTTATTAATTTTGATAAATTCTCGTTGATCCAACAGATCAATCAAGGCGAGTCGGGTTTCAACCCTAAATTAACGGGTCATATTGGGTTTGGAAACGGGTTACAGGTCAAAAAAATGGGTCAGGCGGATCGGATTTTCGGGTCGGGTCATTTGACAGGTGTAGTGACCCGTACATAAAGTGAGACGTGGACGTTGGTGGTGGGAGATCGGAGGTGGGAAGTGCGAGGTTGGAGGTCGGAGACGTAACGACAATTATGAGAACAACGTTATAGGTCAAGAGAGATATAGGGATGGGGTAATGGGAGGGAAAGGGAATTCTAAATCCTTGGGGGGTGGGGGTTTCAATTTAGATGAATATGGGGTTTAGTTAATAGGTGAAATGGGGAAAGGGTTTCATTGATTTGCCCAAACAAACATGTACAAAGGGAATCGGTAAGCTTGTTTCCCTTTCCCTTTCCCGAAACCCTCCAACCAAACGGCCCCTAAGTCTCTCTTTTTGGAGAGTTTCGCCCCCATCAATTGATGAGTTTTGCTCTCTCTCTCTTTTATGAGAGATGTTGAATCTATGATAGCGGAGAAGACTGGAAGATCATCACCATAATCGTTCATTATATGGTATCTCAATTTATGTCAGACTGACGGCTACAATCTATCAGGTTAGATGAAATCGATTATCTTAAAAACCTTGGAAGATCCGAAGACCCTCTTGTGAAAAGTTATATCACTAAACAATGATATGTTGAAAGAGATGTGCAGAAGCGGAGATCAAAATCTTAGTGAGAGATCTTTGTTTTAACGAGAATTTATTTTACTCAAATTTTATAGTATTGTATCCGTTCAATTTCGATATAAGTTGTATATATCGTATGACTTTTTATTAATGAAATGATCTATTCGCCAAAAAAATATTCAACCTATTACGCAATTACTTTAATAATCAATGACCTTCATTATCGACTATTATCTTCATACTTCATCCAAGTGAAATAGACTATTTCACCTAAGTTAGTAATTTTCAACTTATTACACAATTACTTTAATAGTCAATGACCTTCATTATCGATCATTATCTTTACACTTCATCCTAGTGAGTAGTGACACGAACCTATTATTTACAAAAGATGTTAAGCATTAATATAATTTAGCAAAATAAACTTCAAAGTTATAATATCGATAAGTTAAAACAGTGGCGGACCCAGCAAGTTAAAAGAGGGGGTTCACTTTTACGAAAATAAATAAATTTGTCACATAGTTACATATTGTCCGTTAAACTATAAATATTAAATATTCCGTAAAACTTAAAGACATCAACGAGATTTCGTGTTCTGAAAATGTTTCAATACATCATCCTCACTAACTTTGACAAAAAAATCTCTCTCTACTACGTATGATCGAGACTAAGCAATGATTCAAAAGGGGGTCACTCGTGTTATCTCTATGTGTGAGACTAAGCAATGATTCAAAAGAGATCACTCATGCTATTCCTCAATTTGTTCTTTACATGAGTCATAGAAGAAGAAAATATTCTTTCAACACTTGTCGTGGCCACCGGTGATATCAACACAAGTTTTGGAACAAATAAACAAGTGTATAACATGTAAATCAATATATAAAAGTACCTAAAATATCTATAATCCAACTAAAGGAATAATGGTAATTGGTAAATCAACAAATAAATCCAAATTACTTGGGAATTATATTTGAATTAAAAATTACTTGACAATAACAAAACAAAACCCAAAATTGACATAAAAAAAGTACCAACAAATCATCAAACTGTAAGAATAGGATGCAAAATTGTTAATTGAGAAGAGGATTTTGAAATTACGTTTGAAAATTTTACAAATACATCATACTAATAGAGATTAGAGACTTAAAGGTTAGATCCATTTTACGTGGGTGGTGGATTAATGGGCGGTCGGCGGCGGCGTCATGGTGGCTGTCTGAAAAATGAACTAAAAAAGCAAAATGATTTAATAAAAGAAAGAGTAAATTAGTGAAGTGAAATAAAAATATAAATAGTTTATGTACAGAGGTAAAGAGATTAATGCAGGCATGGGGAATCGATCCCCTGTCAACACTACCAAGGGGTGCACACCCTACCACTGCACTACACAAATTTTTACTACTCATTCCTCACTCAAATTATACAAGTACTAAATCTTTAGTATTTTTCTTAAAAAAATAAATTGAAAACCGAAGGGTGCGCACGTGGGGTGTTGTGCGCACCCCTAGGTCCGCCCCTGAGTTAAAACCACTTATTTTCACGTATTCATGCATGCAGAGTTATTTTGGTAATGTTTGACAAAAAAAATACTCCGTATATATACTTTCGATAGTGCTTGACAAAAAAAATACGGATTAAAACTCTAGGTACTTCCTAAGAAAATGACCTAAATTGTAGGTATCTTGAAATATTGATAAACGTAAGTTCTTTTGTATGACCGTCCTATAGTATATGAGAAAACCAAAAGAGTAAAAACTCAGCTTAAAAGTTACTCCCTCCGTCCCGGTCAACTGTTGTCCTTTGATTTTGGCAGTACGACCAAGGAAAGAGGAGATAACCAATTATAAGATGACAACTGAATTGAATTGAGTGTGAAAGATTAGATTGCTTGTCAAATGGAATACTAAAATAGAAAGGACAACAATTTACTAAGGGCTCGTTTGGTTCACCATGGGAAGATGGAGTTACCGGAAACTTAAATTCACGTGAATTTGTATTCATGAGAATTACAAAAATAATGTTTGGTTGCCATGTGGAAAATGACTTCATGCAGAAAGTTCTACAAACCAACCAAGGGGACGTGGTGAGTAATTTTCCCCCTATTATGGAGGAAGTGACAATTCACGGGAAGTGGCAATTCTCATGAAATGGACAACCAAACAACTCTCTGAAAATGCAATTCATGGGATCTTACACTTTCCGATAATTGGATTAGTAACCAAACAAGCCCTAAGACACTCCAAAGTAGAAGAAGACAACAAATGATCGGAACGGAGGGGGTAGTTATCATTATAAAAGAAGAATTTAGATAATGGTCTACCAATAATGAGCAGAACAGATTAATAATTGAATATATCAATTGCATTTACTGTAATGGGTACTACAAAAACTTAAATGTTGTTTACAATCTTCAAATGACCTTTTTCCTAGCATATACCGGAGTATTCTTCTGTACAGCTCTACAATGTGTAATGAATCAGTTTGCATTAGGGTTGCAAAGGTTGTAGCCGGAAATGATAGAACTCATGGCAAAGCAGAAGAAGGCAAGAAATGCCATACTGATAGAAGCACTAGCCTTGGCTGTAAACTCATCTTTCCCCCAGTTCACTTGCCAGTCATCGACCCTCGATGCTGCTGCTGAGGAGGCTGATATCAATAGGTATGCCAGTATCTGTCATTTTGAAGACAGCATGATGCTTAATCCCCATACCAGATTACCAAAAAAAAATCTAATGCAGAAGATTATGATATTTGGAATTTGAAGGAGTGATCAAATTGAGCTACAAGGGAACATGGATTTTATAGCCCACCGACAAGCAAGCTAACGGATTTGGGATAAAATGCATTTATGTGAATGTTTGTAAATGCCTTGTTCGTACTTGATCTTGCAAACTGGTCAACCTCAACCAAGTCGAGGATCGACTGGGTCAGGGTAGTATGGATGGGGTCATTTTGTGTTTGCGAAAATTCGGGTTGGATCAGGTCGGCTTGAGTCATATTCGGGTGTGTCATCTTCAACTTTTATTAGGATTCCGGTCTGTATGTGGCAATAAACATTCGGGCTGGGTCGAGTTAGGTCGGGTTAATTCAAGTTCCAAGTGAAACTCGGGTCGTTAGTATGGGTATCGGGTCACATCAAGTCGTATTTGGCAGGTTTATTTGTACCCACTTCTTTTGCAGATCAGGTCCAATGAACCATCCCACCCACGAACAACTCTTCGCAATTGACAACAGAGGTTTGATGCTTTTTATCCACTTTATGAATGGACGAGTCACGGAGAAATCGGTGAAACTAAGGGGTTGAGTCAGGAATAAAATGCATCATGTAAAAAGCTAAATGCAATAACTACAAATTGTTTTACTTGCCTGATCCATAACAAAATCAAACGGATAGCGGAGGCGGTGGTTGATAACATGTTTTCTCGTGACCAAATAACTGCCTAGATCATATGCCTGAAACGCCGAATATACAAATCCAAATACTGCGATCGTCAAACAGAACCTGTGAGAAAATTACAGAAAAGTCAAAGATGAGTTTGAGCAACTCAAAGGCAATGTCCGTTCAAATGAAGAGCACACGACTACACGAGTAAGCCATACGCAAGTTTTTACATTATGGCTGTTCATAATCTAGCACATCAACCAAATACTTTTTAGCTAATAGTTTCACATCTGATCAAGACAGTATAATTCAAGCACTCAACCAAAAAAAAAAAACCAGTTGCTCGTAAATCTCTGACTTCATTTCATTAGTTGAAAGCTTCAACGAATCACATTACTGTCATTCAACACCAAAAATTACTCAAACTTCGGGGTCAAAGTGTCAAACAAGGAAAAGAAAATAAGCATTGCGTTTTGATGTCCCATTCTAAATCATCACAAAAAAGAATCAATTACCAAAAATCTAAATCCTTGCTGGAGGCAAAGACCTTTAACGGCTAGTGAAAATTCAAAACTCCTAAAGGATAGTTAACTTCAAAACTTTCCTAAAAAAAGGTAAAATTCAAAGCTTAAATGTTAGTAGTAGACGAAGTTCAGGTAAGCAAACCATAATCAGCAACTCCAACTTGTAATTTCAAGTAACATCCAAAAACCTGTTCTACGCCTTCCTTTCTTAGCAGCTCATAAACCATGGAAAGAATCCAACTGGTTAAGAGCATGTTTCATATCAAAGTTACAATGATTCCATCTTTCAGCTCTTCCCTTCAAGATCAAGTTAAATCCTAATTTACGACCAATTGATTAATATGTAAGGAAAGAATACGACATAAAATGCCAATATTCATCTCCTTTCTCCTATGCTAATCAAAGCTCAAAGAGCATGAAACTGGCCATTGGTCAAAAGAAGCGGAGAGGAACCAAATGTAATCCAACCCTCCAACGAGGTAGAAAACACGATAACCAAACACACATTCAACAACCTCGAGAAACCCCCCAAATTGGACAAAGAACACAAAGCAAGAACACAATACATTTGCACATCACATATACCGTCTAGATTCTCAAATACCGCTCCCCCTGATTAATATTTTTACGCTTTTTATTCTCATTTTATTTGGAGGCAAACAAACGATGATTGGGATGACTGGCTCTCTGTATAGAAAGATAGCTCTTTTCATTTCATTGGCAATAAATGAGCGATTTTCTTACACAGATGCACCCACCTTCAAACAACGTGACACCGTCTTAATGTATAATATCCGCTAAACTAGCGAACAAAGTATTTTGGGTTCAAGGGAATGTTTTTTAATGGAAAGAAAGCGTACTTATTCGCATTACTACCGAAGGAATAACCATTTTAACCAACAACCCAAAACAACAATTGCATCGAGAATTGAAACGAACGCAATATAAATAAATAACACGCTAAAACTAACAAACTAGGAAAAGGAAAAGGAAAGTGGGAAACCTGTACTCTTTGTAACGGTCGAAGGAATCGCCGCTCCAACCCTGAGTTTTATCGGAAGCCATAACAGAGAAAGAAATCAAGCACAACACAATCTCCAAAACCCTAATCCCCAACTCCACCCTCTCCACTCCACCAACCGTTACCCTCTCTCTCTTCACCCCTTTCTCCTTCCTCTCTCTTCTTCCTTCTTCACCCCTTTCTCCGCCGTGCACGACGCCGGACTGCGGCGGCGGTTCCTCCCTCCGGCTGAACTGTACGATCTGATGCGGCGGCGGCAGAGGCGGAGGGGGTGTCGGAGGGAGCGGCGACGTCAGCGGAGAGTAGTAGTTTTCAACTGGGGCGGGGGCGGGGGCGGGGGCGGAGACAGGGACTAATGCGGTGTTGTTGTCGGGGTCGTCGGATCGGAGGGAGGAATCGGAGTGGAGCGGGGAGTGAGGAAATTCGTCGGGTTCGGGTCTGGTTGGGGAAGGGAGGTTGACGGATAAGGGAGGTGGCGGGGGGTGGTAATGATTGTTGACGTTGTTCGTTTGCATTTTTTTTTTAAAAGAAATGGTGGAGTGTGTTTGGAGGATGAAGCAAGAAGAGTGATTGGTGGTTTATGTTATTTGGAGGAATACTGAAACTGGAAACGGTGGACTAGGAATAATAAGTCCACAACTCCACACTACTCGATTAGTAACAAACTAGATTAGATCCCCATGCACCATTTTCTAGTTGGGGCGTTATGTAGGTGGTCCCCTGAGACGTCTCCGACATTTCGGAGGTCCTGTACAAAAATTTCGAAGGAGGTTCCATGATCCCATTATATTTTTAATGGGGTATAAAATTTAAAACGGTATTGTTAAATTTATCAATTATCGGAAAAAAATATTATACAATCATCAAAAAAATTACTCCCTCCCATTCTTTAGATTCCTACCATAAGTTGATTATATGTGAGTAGTATTTTAATCAAATGATAGAAATCCAAAGGATGGGAGGGAGTATATTTTATTTAAGAAATAATATCTTAAATTTATCTCTTATTAAAATAAAAGTAATACATGGACAGTTCGAGAAATAAGGTGGTAAAATAAGCATGTAGTATTTAAAATTAAAATACAAATGAAGGTCACAATAGGATTCAAACCAGAGCCTCCCAAGAAGGAGAAGACTACAATTCCTTCTAAAGAAAAAGCGTAAGCTACTTTCTATCTCTAAATTAGAAGCCCTCCCTTCTCTCTTCTTAAAAGAAAAAACCTAACCCTAATTTTGTGACCGCCGCCGCCCCACCACCTCTTAGTCTACTCGATCTACTTGCTTGGCCGGAGATATGACCATCTCCTTGGTCTATCTACGGCCGGCTGATCAGTCACCCACTGTTTTCCGATTCTGTTCCTTTTAAGTTGTCCGATTCCCACCTCCATCTCGTCAGTGATGGCCACCTGTCTGTCCACTTGTCTTGTAAGTCTCTCTTGGTTATTTTTGTTGTTTGTGAAGGTCGACCCTCTCCTGACCTTATTCCCGACGCCGATCCGCTTCCATCGTCCCCTTGTCTGGCCGTCACCGTTGGCCGTCCATCCTTTTCTTTGCCGGCGTTCTCCGGAGGCGTTCATCCTCCCCTCGTCCCCCTCCCCCGCCCACCGGTGACTGGATATCCCTTTCCTCTTGTTCGTCCCCTTGTCGGGCCTCCTCCCCTGTCTATACCGGCATTCGCCGGGGGCGTTCCCCCTCCCCTCGCCCCCCCGCCCTCCGGCGACCGGTTCTCTTCTCCCTTGTCACTGACTTTGCCGGTTGGTGTTCCCCTTCCCCTCGTCCCCCTCCCCACCCTTTTTTTTTGTCGGTGTTTGGTTGGTTTGGTTTGGGTGCCTGATGTGTTTGGTTTTTTTTTTGTGTTTTTAGGTTTTTATTTACTGCTTTTCGTTAGGTTGTTTGGTTTCATTTGTGTCTGCTCGACTTGGTTGGTTTCGTTTTGGGCTTGTCGGCTTGTTTGGTCTTTGGTCGGTGGTTGTAACGTACGTGCCCTTCTCTCCTTGGTTTTCTTGTTTCTCTTTGGTCTTTCTCGACAATGGTCGGGGTGGTGTGTCTTCTGCCTGCCTTGATGGATGTGGGTCGTTCCGCTTTTAGGACGGTTTCGGGTTTGGGTGTCTTTTCACGGTAGATCTGTGTGTCTATTGGGTGGGTGGCTCCCAGTGGCTTATTCCAATAACTTGTGCTGCTGTTCTTTTTACTAGTTTCTTAATTATAAGCCTAAGTATCACTTATATTAGGAATAAAGGCCGTCTATGGCCGCTTGTCCGCGTTGGGAGTGGGTTGACCTGACCATAAATTGGTCTTGGATTGGTTCTCCTGGAAAGGGTTTGGTTATGGGGATTTCCTTGTCCTCGGCTCTTTGCATGTTGCTCGGTTCTTTGATTCATTGGATATACGATTGTATGGTTTGTTTATCAAGATGTAGGAGTTTTATCTCCATTAGAGGCAAGCCTCGTTGCTTTGTTCTCACTCGTTTCTTTCTACGCCTTATTCATAAGTTCGTAAGTACATCTTGGTCCCGTCTCCGTACAACTCATATGTTTGGATGGTGTCTCGGAGTCAACAGATGTACCGATAATGTGGATGAAGATGCTCACGTCCAAATGTCCGTGCACCAACAACTCACTATTATCACCCGACGCCTCGTTTTTATTGTTTTTGTTGTTAATTGTAATGTCGTTTTTATGTTAAGTAACGGATGTAATATGGGTTCTGAGAACCCAACCAGCATGTAATTCGATGCACTTTCTTCGTTGGCAAAAAAAAAAAGGAGAAGACTAATACCACTAAACCAGATACATGTTATGTTTAATTCTTGTCTGTTTAAACTAAATACCCAAAGAAGCAGGTGAATTGAGCCCCTTAAATTTGGGGGCTCTGTTCGCCGGAACAGCCTGAACCGGCCCAAAGCCGCCTCTGGTGGTCCCGTATATTTAGTAAGAGTGTTCTTATGTCGTATATTTACAAGGGTTATTTCATATCAATAATTCAAACTATAGGTCATCTTCTTATAATAATATCAACTTTAGGTAATCTCAAAATAAGCTATACTATTAACCCAATCTTCTCGTAATAAACTCGGTAACTTGATACTTGTTCAGCACGTCACTCTTTAAAAAAATAAAAATTAAATTAAATTAACTTTGGTTCCCATCTTTTCTTCTCCTTCATATGGTACAAAGCACCCAAATTCAATCGTCAATTGCACCACCATTTTAACACCCTAATTGCCCCGTACAAATGACTCTACGCCCAGCACTCCGAATCAGACCACCGCCGTGCAGGAGAACTTAGAACAAACTCATCCACGAAAAATATGACCAACGCGCCACCTTACCACCACCATCTCTTAGTTGATTTCCACTATCTTACCACGCTTCTCACTCATGAAAGCCGACCCATTTTGCTCTTCCGTTCCTCTACTTTAATTTGCACATCCACGCCAAATGCTATGGCTGATAGTCGAGATGACTATGGTAGTCGCTGAAGTTGACACGGTGGTGGTTGAATTGCAGCTCCGGCGGATCTGGAGCGCTAGAGGTGGCCGGATCTGGCACGGTGGTGATGGCCTGGTTTATAGATGCAGGATTCATGGTTGAAGAGATGTGGCGATGGAGAAATAATGATGATGATTGATGGTGGAAGTGATTGAGTAGTGAGAGTCGTTTGAATTTAAATAGGTGATGTGATGAGATGGAGAAAATAGTTGTAATTGATTATTTGATTGATGATGGTGAGGAAATTAATGAATGCTGTTTTTGGTCGTCGGCGCTTTTTAATGTAAAAGACGATCTTGCCATTGCCTTAATTAGATTAGTTAACTAATGTATTGTAATTTTAGAAAATAGATTAATTAATGAAACTCGTAATGAAGCGGTTTTCAAATTTTCAAACCGTTCCGTTATTACGTTATTATTTTGTGGTTATTATATATCCACTCACACACCTCACTCACACCCCACTCACCCTATTGAATATTATTTTCTTTCACTTAAAAAAAACCGTCTTTTTTTTTATAGAGAAACCCGATTTTTCTTTTTTTTATTTAGAGAAACCCGATTTTTCTAGAAACCCGACTTCGGCCGAAATGGATCCACCTACGGTTAGTACACTTTTGATTATATTATCTCTCCTTTTTTTTTCTCTCTCTTTCGATTATAATCTGTGAGGAATGTGTGTTAGTTTAGCGCAAGAAATCGCATTTTCTTGTTTAACATGTCATTTGCGTGCTCGATTTTCTTGTTGAAATCGATGTTGTGATCTATTTTCGTTATTTAAAAGAGAGCTGGAGCGCGGAAAATGGTCTTGGGCGTCAGCTTTGGGCGCCTGGGGGGTCTCTTGGGCGCTAGAAACTAGCGCCTGGGGGGGACTTTTGGGCGCCAGTTCTTGGCACCTGGGGGGTCTCTTGGACGCCAGTTTTCGGCGTCTGGGTCTATTTTTTGGTTTTTTAAAATTTCTTTTTAAGTTATCCGTTACAATATCCGTATCGTTTGTTTTTGTTTTTCGATAAATGTTTATATCGTGACTTGGGTGTTGTTATTTAGAATTATTATTATGAAATTATACGAAATGTTAATTTCATGACTAAGTGTTTAAATGTTTAGTATCCGTATCGTTTGTATATGAAAATATGAAATTATACGAAATGTGTGGACATGACATAGGTGTAGACACCCACATTTTGACCGCCAGGTGTCTATAGCAGTTTCCGACAAACACCCGATGATGATCGGACGCAAACGTGCTTCAAATACTCGGAAACGGGCTCAAAATCATTGGCATTTGGCTTGGGCTCATTACGGAGTACATATCTCACAAAACCAACCTCAAAATCAGGCCCAGTGGGTCGTTTCGAGTCAAATAAGACTAATTTTGGTCGATTCCGACACCAGGGGTAAAACCGTCTTTTAACGACCAAGTCAAAACCCGTCAAAAATATTCCCGAGGTACGTGAGTCAGCCGTGACACCTCACACGGCTGATTCGAACTCTAATCCTACGAAAAATCAGCTACATAAAATATTAAACAAATCCGTTTAAGGATGGAATTCGATCTCAAGTAGGAATCCTATCCGAAAACCGATTCAAACACTCGACCAAGTACAAACACTCGTCCGAGCAGCACAAACTAGCCGTATTCCCTTGCTTCTTCGACAAGCAAGCGGAATTCTCACGCCTTTCAACTTCTTACGTTTCCTATCCTAAGCGGTAGTTCAAACTCTCATAGCTAAGGTCGGGAACTCCCTATAAATAGCCCCTTGCACACAACACTTTTGACATCAATTATCACTCATAATTATTCACATTCACGACACATCTACATTCATTATCAATCATCGATATACACACATAAATCATCATACATCAATTACACACTTAGCATCGAGAAAACCGATATTATTCCCGAAGGAAACCGGCCCCGATACCCGACACCCTTCACACGTCTCACGTCCAAACCGAGCCACCGTAACTCACCAACATCCACTCGACGCTCTTGTTCCCAAGCCACGTCCCGACGAGCCCCGATCCGAGTAAACAGAAGCATGTAGGTTGAGGGTGTACCAAACCCTATTTCTCCTTCTCCTTCTCTTCTTCTTCTCTTCGTCCTTTTTATTACGGGTCTCGTGTCGATCCTTTTTTTACGGGTCGTTCGTCACTTTTTTTTATTTTCTAATATCGATACTACAAAAACTATTTTCATATAACAACATTCTTAAAAATATGATATCGATTCTCTATAATCGAATATTGTATTAAAAGAATTAAATTAAATCTCGTCGAAGCTAAGAAAATCGTTACATCTTTTTTATACAAAATACAACGATTTCAAACGCGGAGAGAATTAACATTTTTTTGTTCAAATTCTTTTTTTTACGAAACCCTTTTTTAAAATTCATTCCGAATACTCGATATCGATTTCATAATCGAATATCGGGTACGACGAATATCGAAAACATAAATCGAGTATAAATTAATTCGTATTTATACGCGATTTATCAAAATTAACAATTTTCGAACAACAAGCGAAATCGGGACAGGCCCGCACGCGAGTCGCGCCCCTCACAGGCGACTCGCGTACGAGTCTGAAACCCGCTCTCCCTTTTTTAGCTTTTTCGTTCTTTTTTTATTTATTCTACGAAACAATTTCTTAAAATTTACATCTTTTCTAAAAACTATTCCGAGTATTTGATATCGATTTCATAATCGACTATCGAATATAACTAATATCGAAAATATTAAGTCGAGTACGAATTATGCAATATTCGTACGCGGTTTAATAAAAGCATCGAACTTTCAAAAATCGATCTCGAAAAACAGGCCGGGACGCGAGTCGCGCGCGTCCAGGGCGAGTCGCCTGGCCGGCTGTAACGCGACGCAGTTTTCTGTTTTTTTATTATTTTTCGAACTTCGTTTTTTATACAAAACAGCGTCTTTAGCAATATTTTCAGATTTCGATCTCGTATATTTATTTTATTTGCTATATTATTTTTACAAATCGATACTAACTCGTTTGTTCATCTTTTGTAGCAAATTCATATCTTTTTCATCGTTTGTTTTATTATACTAAAACGAATCTCACATGCTAAATTCAACTTTGACGTTAAATTTTAGTTGCATTAAACCGACTTAGAAACCCATTCAATTCCTCGCATGTTTAGGAAAAACAATGTTTGCATATCATTCATCGTATTACTAACGCGCGTATTAAAAAATCATTCGATATCCTAGTAGAGGCCGCTAATGTGCGGGCGGGGTTGGGTGTTCTTAGTAAACTTCCCAACACGTACCCTCACCCCTTACTCAGAACCGTGGTTTCCGGATGTCCGAATCCATTGGCAACGAGAGTCATTCAATATACGATTAACCGATCAAGTCGGCATCGGTATCGAACTGCAAAGGGACGAGCCTAATAAACTCTGATATCGGAAATGGGCCGTATTTTGTATACGGCCCACTACGACATAGAGTGGGCTCGAACGGTTCCGAATAACCATAAAATTCGGTGGCGACTCCAACTTCGATTTAAATTTCAATTTGACCATCTCATATGGAGATTCATTCGCCTCCCCAAACCCGCGCGTGGCCGCGTCGGGGTGGACCTATGTCATGTCCACAATAGGTCCACCCCGATGCGGCCACGCGCGGGTTTAGGGAGGCGAATGAATCTCCATATGAGAATGGATCGAATTGAAATTTAAATGGAAGTGGAGTCGCCACCGAACTTTGTGGGAGTTCGGGCCCGTTCGAACCACTCTATGTCGTAGTGGGCCAAGTACAAAATACGGCCCATTTCCGATGTCAGAGTTTATTGGGTTCGTCCCTTTGCATTTGATACCGATACCGACATTATCGGATACCGTGTATTGAATGACTCTCGTTGCCAATGGTTTCGGACATACGGAAACCGAGGTTCTGAGTAAGGGGTGAGGATACGTGTTGGGAAGTTCACAAAGAACACCCAACCCTGCCCGCACATTAGCGACCTCTACTAGGATATCGTTTGATTTTTGAATACGCGCGTTAGTAATACGATGAATGATAAGCAAACATTGTTTTCCCTAAACATGCGAGAAATTGAATGGGTTGCTAAGTCGGTTTAATGCAACTAAAATTAACGTCGAAGTTGTTTTAGCATGCGAAATTCGTTTTAGTATAATAAAACAAACGATGAAAATAAAATTGCTACAAACACGAGCAAACAAGTTAGTAACGGTTTGTAAATCGAATAAACAATATAAATATGATGATATGCATGATTTTGAAAAGCTTATGACACGTGATTTGACCGAGGTCGAAAAATATTAGTCGAAATCTGAAAATATGCCGAGAAAGCCGCTGTTTTTATGTAAGAAACGATGTAAAATAAAAAAGAGAAACAAGAAAAACGGGTCGCGGTTTCAGGCTCCCACGCGAGTCGCCTGGGAGGGGGTGCGACTCGCGTGGGTAGCTGTCTCGGTTCGGGTTTTTTTCGAAAATCATTAATTTTAATAAATCGCGTACAAATATGGAATAATTTATACTCGATTTATATTTCGATATTCGTCGTATTCGATATTCGATTATGAAATCGATATCAAATATTCGGAATGATTTTTAGAAAAAGTTTTTATAAAAATCATTTTGAAAAGAAGTTGAACGAAAAGAAAAAAAAAGAATGCTAATTCTCTCCGCGTTAAAATCGTCGTATTTTGAAAAAAAGATGTAACGATTTTTTAGCATCAACGAGATTTAATTTAGTTCTTGTTAGATACGATATTCGATTAGAGAATCGGTATCGTATTTTAAGAACGTTTTGTTTTATAAAAATAGTTTTGTAGTATCGATATTAGAAATAAATAAAAAAACGACGAACGACCCGTAAAAAAAAAAATCGACCAACGACGAAAAAGGAAGAAAAGACGAGGAGGAGGAGAAGAGAGAGGAGAGAAATCGGGTTTGATTTTGCACCATCAACCTACATGCTTTGTGTACTCGGATCGGGGCTCGTCGGAATGTGGCTAGGGCACGGGAGCGTCGAGTTAATGTCGGTGAGTTATGGTGGTTTGGTTTAGACGTGTAAGGTGGGGCGAGGTGGCCGGTTTCGTCGGTCTAGAGCGGCACGGTCTCGGGTTGTATCGGTTTCTCGATGCTAAGTGTATGATTCTCGAAGTGTGTTTCTTATGAATTGTAGATGTGTTGGTATCGTGTGATGATAATTGATGTGTAAAAAGTGTTGTTATTTGTGTTGTGCAAGGGGCCTATTTATAGGGAAATTCCCGACCTTGGCTAGGAGAAGTGTTTGGGTGAGAACTACCGCTTAGGATAGGAAACGTAAGAAGCTGAGAATAACGAGAATTCCGTTTGCTTGGCGGAGAAGAAACGTACCTCGGCTGAAAATAGGCTGCTCGGCCGAGTATTTGATGCTCGGTCGAGTGTTTGATTCGATATTCGAATAGAATTCCTACTTGAGATCGAATTCCATCCTTAAACGGATTTGTTTAATATTTTGTGAAGCTGATTTTTTGTAGTGTTTGAGCTCGAATCAGCCACGTGAGGTGTCACGGCTGGTCCGTGTGTCTCGAGAATATCTTTGACTGGGTTTTGACTCAGTCGCTAAATGACGGTTTTGCCCCTAGTGTCGGATTCGACCCAAATTAGTCTTATTTGACTCGAAACGACCCACTGGTCTTGATTTTGAGGTTAGTTTTGTGAGATATGTACTCCATAAAAATCCCAAGCCCAATTCCGATGATTTTTGAGCCCGTTTCCGAGTATATTAAAGCACGTTTGCGTCCGATCATCATCGGGTGTTTGTTGGAAACAGCTATAGACACCTGGCAGTCAAAATGTGGGTGTCTACAGAGCCCCCACTCTGACTGAGGCTTGGACAGGGCGAAAGTCAGAGTAGCTACCAGGTCAATCAAAGATTAAAACCTGGCAGCTTCCAGTCGGGTCGCTTATAGTCCAGTAGACTTGCGTAAAAGGGCTCGCCAGCCATAAGTTGGAAATCATACCTGAGCTGATGATGATAACTCCGTGGGGAATCGGACTTGTCGTATAAGTCTTGGGTGCGCCTATATGTGGGCCCATCCCGTTAAATGCCGCCGGGGAGTTAGTTATATGGTCTTGCTTGAGTCGTCCTGTACATGATTTGTGCAAAAGATTTTGCATGTAACACATTTGTAGGAAAATGACTCGCGCTGGGGAATAAAATTTTTGAAGAGGATTTTGAATTTTTGAATTTGAAAGAGTTTTGAAAACTAGAGTATTTTGACTCTGAAAAGGAATAGGAATGCTCAGGATAACTGAACTAGATCCTAGGATAAGGCCTATATGCTAAATCCTCTGGGATTAGGAATCCTTAGGTGAGGAGGAGAATCCGGTTTTATGCTATAAATACCCTCTACTTGCTCATAATTTATTCATACTTCCCACAATTCCCTTCTTTCTTTAAAGAAAAACAAGCCCTTATTCTTCCTTTTAGAAATCCAATCATGGGAATCGACCGACTAATTGGAATGCTGCAAGATTGGTCCCGATATTTCAGAGACGCAGATAAAGTTATTCTGAATCAGAATGGTGTCACCCAGTTATTCACGATCCGCCAGATGTAAGTAGACCGTTACTTTTTGGATGCTTGCTTGTCCTATTGGGACGATACTTATCATGTTTTTGGCTTTCCTCGAGGCGAAATCTGCCCTATTCCCGAAGAAATTGCTGCCGTAGGAGGGTGGAATCCCATACTTCGCCCTGCTATCCCGTTCTCAGTTCATGACCCGAGGAGGAAATTACGGGAATTTTTAGGGCTTTCCCATATGGAGGTGTCTCGCATGCTGGAAGGAGATACATTTTCCTTGATTGATTTGGCCGAAAAATTCATGAATCCACACGATGTCCGGGTCAGACCGGTTCACGGCCGTAGGGCTTTTGTTTTTTGTATGCTCCATGTTTATGTTTTCGAAGGCCATATGGATCTTTTGTCTTGTATGGGCCATGTCCGACTCTTCACAGTGGTTGATTTAATGGAGACGGAGCACAGCCAGGCTTGGCTGATCACAGGAGAAATTATCCGGGGTTTGGATAATCGTAAAAGGGATTCGTCGATTCAGCTGACTGGAAGTACCCGTCTTCTACAGGTGCCTTGATTTTTTCCGATTTTTCGCAATTTTGATTTTTGCAATTTTGATTTGTTTCGCAATTATCGATTTTTCCGTTTTTTCGATTTTCTCGCGGTTTCCGCGGTTTTCTTTGATTTGTCCGTTTTTCTCGGTTTTTCTCGATTTTTGCGATTCTTTTTTTTTTTTTTTTTTTTTTTTTACTTTTCGCGATTTTGACTTTTCGCGTTTTTTTTGATTTTTCAGCTTTGGCTATTTGAGAGGCTATTGATGGTAGAGAATTGTTGTGGTTCCCAACCAACAAATAGAGTCCAACTAATCCTAGTGGGTAGCTATGGTAAGTCGGGTCGTGTCCACGGAGACGGTTATGTAATGTCTAGACTAGGTCGACCTAAAACGAGACTAAGTCACAAACAAACACAAAGAAGATGATAATTGACAAACTATGGTGGTGATGAAAGTGGCTAACAATATACTATGTATGATAAGAGCTAAATGAAATAACTAAAACAAACTAAACAATGAACTAGAGAAATGATAACTAACAAGAAGGATGAATCAAATATGGAAGGGAGTAGGGTTAGGTTGGGTTCTTAAGTGTAGAAGGATAATTTGGTGGTCAAGGGTGTAGGTGTCTCTTAGTTACTAGAGTCGGTTTGCGCTCTCGCGTCAAATCCTAAGTCAAGGTCGGTTTGCGCTCTCGCGTCTAAATCTAAGTCCGCAATCTCGTGTGTAAGACTAAACCCGAACACAATCACACACTAGCCAAACAATGAGAAGATGAGAACAAGTATGAGAAGCATTGGCCACTACTACCCACACAAGCAATTCAACAAACAAATGGTGTGCCCAATATGTGACTAGCAACAAAGATGCAACCTTTTCCCCTAATCAAACCCAAATCACCCATAATCCACACTTAATCCCTCTACTAACCCCACAAGGAATCTACTCACTCATGATGAAAATAAAACTAAGACTAACAAGAGAAATAGACATAATAATCAAAACATCCATAATGAACAAACAAGAACAATAAATAATATGTAAAGATTCAAACTTGATGAATAAACAAAGAACAAGAGAAAAGAGATTATACCAACTACAAGAGGATGAAAAAGATGAAAACTTGAATTAATAAGAAACCCAAACAAATCTCCAAGGTTGTCAAGCTTGGAAGAGTCTTCAAGAATCTCCTTAATACAAGACTAATTACTAGATTAAACAAGGATTAACTAAAGATTAAAGGAAGATTAAACTAATGAGAGGAACACTAAATCTAGGGTTTGAATGTTGTAGAGAGGCCTAAGACAGTCTAGAGTAATGTATCATAGCTAAACAATACAAGGGGGGAAGTATTTATAAGGTTACAAGAGTGAAGGAGAAGAAAAGAATCAAACACGGGCTACAGCAGGGTCATCCCGACCGGGACGAAATGGTCCCGATCGGGACGGACCCAAAACAGACCCAGTTGCTTTTGTGCACCCCATCCCGGACGGGATGAGGTCCTTCTCGATCGGGATGGGTCTTGTAGGCCTCCAATATGATCTTTAAGGTTCCTCCTTGCTTCTCATGGGCTTCTCATCGATTCTCGGGGCTCGGGATCGGGTCCCAAGGTCTCGGGATCAAATCCAAGGCATCGAGTGATCGCTCCTTCTCTTCGTTGGCTCCAAAAGTGTATCAAACGAGTCGGAATCGTTCCAATTCTTCATGAATGGTCTCGGGAACCTAAAACGAACTAGAAGAAGCATAAGTAGCCCATAAACCGCTCCCAAGGAGCAATTCCACAAGGAAAACGGGACCAAAACACAACAAATTAGGCACTACAAACTACACTTATCAACTCCCCCACACTTAACCCTTACTCGCCCTCGAGTAAGCACAAACTAACTACTAAACTAGCCGAGCGGGTATTAGCGCACCCTACGCCCTTTCAACTCACGCGAGTACACTTAGAGGAAAAGTGCACTCCGCAAGGCAAGTAAAGTCTTGCGACAAAACTGTGGATGCAACCGGACACAAAAACACATAAACAACAAACACACAAACAAACAAGTAATAGGTTACGCACAAAAAGAAATAAATACCGCTTCCCTCTAAAAAGCGGTGAAAGAAACACCGGTTTAGGACTCAAGGCAAGTGACAACGTCCCAAGCTAATAATGCAAATCGAAATGAACAAAACCCTAATAGTATGACAACAAAGCAATAAAAACGTTGGTAACTTACCTAGGTCCTCCTAGCCTTCTAAGAACGTACTACGGAACGATCGGGGGGATGGAAAAAGGATGAACCACAGTGTTAGTCGACACTGTAGGTAAGTGAGACCCCGCCTCCTTTAGTGATGAGCCAAGAGGGTCGTCCCATGTCCAAAACCGCTCAACTAATCCAAGTAAAAAGGTGGATGCGATTGCAAAATGAGGGAAGACCGACCATTACCGTTATCATCCTTCCTAGGGACTCGGTCCTTTGGTAGGCTCTTCACGGCAATAGTCGGGCAAAAGGCTTATTTTTGAGATGTGGAGACTCTTTTTGTGAGACGGTTTTCTTTTGGCCTTTTTCTTTCTTATGCATTTTTGCTTCATGTGTATTGCCATGCCATTTCTTTTTTTTTTTTCATCTTTTGTATTTTCTTTTTGGCTTTTTGTGGCTTTTCTTTTTCTTCAATCTTTTCTTTCTTTCATTTTCTTTCCTTTTCGTTTCTTTGCCCTTTTGGCTTGATTTGAGTTGTAGGCATTTCTTTTTGCAACTAAGAAAGATGATTTCAACAATTTGCAACTTTATTTTGTGGATATGTGTAGGAGGTAGGGGAATGGGTGAGTCGGGATGGCGCCTTCCCTTCAAACCCACAAAAAGGAGGAAAACTTGGACTAATCAAACAATTTTAAACATGGTCACCTAAGGGACGGGACTCGGCAACCAAGGCCTTTTCACACCGTGGGTGGTCATAATGGTCAAAATGCAAATCCCGTAGTAATCCCTAGTAGACTAGGTGGACTCAAGGTAAAGGACCAACGAGATCATTGATTTAGGGTCATTCTACTAGACTAAAGTCCAAGACTTGATTCATACTACTAGAAAGGGAAAGTCAACACTTGCCACTAGCCTCAAAACCGGGTTTTCGAAAAACCTTTTACACACGAGACACAATTACACACACAAAACAAAGACGTGACAAAAACGAAAGAAAAAGAGACAAAAAGGAAACAAAACAAAACGAAACAAAACAAACACATAAAGAGAACAAACACCACCCCGAACTTCCAAATAAGCAACCATATCAACATCAAACTTTACAAAGCTCCACCCGAGCACACATCCTCACAAATCTCCTCCAAACTCCTCAAGAGGGATCAAGATGTTACCGGATGCCTTGAAAGCTCTCCAAAGCTAACGGTGATTGAGCAACCTATAAGGAAAAAGGGAGGTAAAACACGCACAACACAACAAATATACGACATAACGACACAAAAGGAACACACACAAAAGAAAATCTTTTTGATTTTTGTGAAATTTTTTTAAATTTTTAGGGATTTTTTTCAAGATTTTTCGAAAAACTAAGAAAATAAAACTAACTACGATAGGATATCGCTCCCCCACACTTAAAACGAGCAATGTCCTCATGCTCGATCGTAGTGTGTGGAGACACCAAAAAGAAAAGAAACTACGAAAATAAAGCTAAAAGAAACGAAACAAAAAGGGGAGAAAAAGGGTGGAAATTGTCCGGCCGGGGTGTAGTCAAGTCACCATGGGCCGAAACGAGAAAAGATATGGATGAGGGAAGAAATACAAATAAAGAAATAAAAGGAAATGGGAGGGGGGGGGGGGACTAGGTGTAATCAAGTCACCTAGCCCGGATTCCGCCCGAATCCGACTAAATCCGAAAAAGTGAAAAATAAAGTGAAAAGACTTGTAAATTTGGATTTTGAAATGACTCTCGACGTAGTCACGTCATCGAGAGACGGGAAAAATAACTATCAAGGCCCCGAGGGCCACCATGACACAAAAGTGTAAAAGAGGAAGGGGACAAACAAAGGAAGACAAGCGATAAAAGACGGAAAAGAAAGGATAGTTGCCGCACCCATAGGTTAGCAACGCACTCGCTCCATCGTCTCATGGTTCAATATCGGTACATAGCTAATCTTCGTCATTGCTATTCCTCTTCAATCTTCATAAGCCCGCATGGTTGAAGTATTAAGCTTGCAATGGTATGAGGAGGTGGGATTTGATGTGAAAATCGGTGTAAAGTGAAAAGAAAATGAGGTGAGGGTATGTAAATGAGGTATATGGGTTATATGATATGGGCAAGGATAGGTAGGGAGGTTGGGAGGGAGTATAAAGTGGTTGGGTGGGCTTACATGACAAAGAAGAGGCCAAAAGAGGAGAAGGGCTCGTCCCGGTCGGGATGGATGGTCCCGGTCGGAATGACACACTCGTCCCGGTCGGGAAGCTCTCGTCCCGGTCGAGAAGACACTCTAGAAAACTAGAATTCTGGCACCTTCATCCCGGTCGGGATGGCTCCTTCCCGGTCGGGATGGGTCATCCTTCCCGGTCGGGAAGCCCTCTTCTCGCCCGGGATGGATCTTCTTGTCCTCCATAACCCCAAAAGCTTGTGCAAAGCTTCAAAAATCGACTCCCTTTCTCAAACCCAAGCTTCTATCATCATGTACTCTCCTCGAGACTTCATCTTCACTTCACACCTAACAAACAAGCTCAAATAACATTCATCAAGATCCCTCCCTCACATCGCTCATCAAAATAACAAATTACAAGAAATTCACAAAACCTAAAAAGGATTACAAGAAACTGATATATACAATGAGACAGTTCTTTTGGAACTCCGTCAAACCAAGGATGGTGCATTCTTCAATCATTTTTCAACAACACTTGGCCAACTCCATCTCCATCAAGGGCACGAAGAAACAAATCGAAGGCTCTCGAGAAATCTTCGATCAAGCTTGTAGTATAACCATCCACACTCCAAGGTTCTTCACAACCTTGTCTCGACGTTCCCGGGGCATCCCGATCTACTAAGTTCAATGGCTTGAACTTGTACTTTCGATCCTTCGGTATATACCCAAACGTCCATCGATCCTCATGTGGCCCCAAAGGAGGCTCATCTTTCTTCTTGTCTTGGCACTTGTCTTCAAACTCATGATATGGACACTCATCCGCCCCAAGCTCGGAATCATCATCTTCAATTCCATAGAAATTGTTCTTCAATCTTCCTCCCGACTCATCCCCTAGATTGATGTCTTTCGTGGCGTGGATCATATTGCAAGACTCATCATTGGTAGGCGAGGTGTTGCCTTGGAGGTCAAACACGAGCTTTTCTTCGCCTAACTCAAATGTGATCCTACCGTTCTTTACATCAATCATAACACCGGCGGTATGTAGAAATGGGCGCCCAAGGATAATGGGAGTGATAGCATTTTCCGGCATGTTGAGCACTAGGAAGTCGACCGGAATGAAGAACTTCTTGATTCTTATCGGCACATCCTCTAACATCCCTAATGGTCGGTTGAGTGAACTATCGGCCATTTGGAGTGTAATGGAAGTACACTTGAGCTCCTTCATCTCAAGTCGCTCACAAATAGAATAGGGAATTATGCTTACACTCGAACCCAAATCACATAGTGCTCTCTCGATCTTGAAGTTGCCTATGGTGCACGGGATCGAGAAACTACCCGGATCCTTCAACTTGGGAAGCGTAGAACCTTGAATAAGCTCGCTCACCACTCTTGTGAACGCAATGGTCTCTTCCTTGTCGACAGATCTCTTCCTAGCCAAGATTTCTTTCATGAATCTTCCATATGCCGGGATTTGGGTAAGTAGCTCGGTAAACGGGACACTCACATCCAATTTCTTCACAATGTCTAGGAACTTGTCAAATTGAACATCCACCTTAGTCTTCATTTGCCTTGTTGGGAAAGGCAACTTGATATGAACCTTGTTTTGCTCAATAGGGGTGAACTTCTCAAATGACACTTTCCCTTTACCTTTATCTTTTCCTTGAAGTGGGGGAAGTTCGTCTTCATGGGGTTTCTCAATCTCCCACAAAACTTGTTCCTCCATTGGATTTCCCAAACTTGAATCTTCTCGAGTCGGAGACACAACTTCTTTCATTGCTTGTTGCTCACTAGGAAACACGGGAGGATTTTAGGTAGCACCGCTCCTTAAGGTGATGGCATTCACATGTTCTACACCATGGGGAGGTAGTTGCCCCTTTTGTCTTGAAGAGCTACCCGAAGCAACTTGAGCTAGTTGGGTTTCGAGCATCTTGAGATGAGTTCTCATTTCCTTGTTTTCCATTTGAAGTTGAGCAATAAGTTCTTGTTGGGACCTTTGTATCTCCATTTGGCTTCGTTGCAACTCCATCATTTGCTTTTGTGTATCAAAATCTCGAGGTGGAGATTGTTGATTGTGTGGAGTATTGGTGATGGCCAGAGGAATGCCATAATTATGAGTAGGAGACCGGCTTCTTGGCTTGCTTTCTTGTCGAGCACCTTGAGTTGCTTGTTGTTGTTGATGGTTCCCTTGGAACCCATGAGAGTTGCCTTGATTAAGGCCTTGATTGTTGCCATGGTTGTAGTTTTGATGTCCTTGGTTGTGTTGGTTTCCTTGGAAACCACCTTGATTGAAGTTCCCTTTTTGGAACCTTTGATTGTTGTTGAATTTACCTTGGTTATGTTGCTTGAAATTGTTGAATGGCCTTGGGTTGCCCATATAACCTTGGTAACCTTGGTTGTTGTCCCTTAAGGGAGGTGGCACATATGGACGGTGTTGTAGAGATTGTTGATTGGAAGCTTGATGGGAAGCTTGGAACATGTTAGGATAGGGGGCACCTTGCTTGAACGCTTGAAAGGCGTTCACTTGCTCAATACTACCTCGGCATTGTTGAGGTTCATGCCCAAATATCCCGCAAATATCGCACATCCCATAATAAGTTGTAGGAGACACAACTCCCAAAGCATTAACTTCATGAATCGAGTGTTGGTTGGAGGAACTAGTGCTTTGGACTTGATTGAGGTGGCTTTGGAGCTTCTTGTCAATAGTCTCCATGTGGGTTTTTAATTGAGCTCCAAGATCAATGCTTAGTTGTGTAATGGCATCGACCTCGTGCCTACCTCCTCGATTCGCCTTCCTTGGCCTTGAGTATTGGGAGTTGTGTACCGCCATCTCCTCGATTCTTGACCAAGTTTGGTCATCATCCACCTCGGTAAACCTTCCGTTCGATCCCATATTGAGTATGGCCCTTGAGTCTTCATATAACCCGTTCCAAAATTGTTGCACAAGGAACCATTGTGATAGACCATGGTGAGGACAAGAGCAGATCAAGGCTTTGAATCTTTCCCATGATTCGTAGAGGCTTTCTTCATCACGTTGTTGGAATCCCGTCATAGAGGCTCTCAATAGATTCGTCTTCTCCGGGGGATAAAATTGTTGGTAGAAAGCTAAGGCTAGCTTCTTCCAAGTATCAATACCAAGACTCGCTTTGTCTAACCCTTTGAACCATTGCTTAGCTTTACCGATTAGAGAGAAAGGAAATAATACCCACCGGATTTGGTCTTGAGTTATTCCCGTTTGAGAAATGGCATCGTAATAGTCCGAAAAAGTTTCCATGTGTTGATGAGGATCTTCGGTTGGTAACCCACTAAATTGACTTCTCTCGACCAATTGGATAAATTGCGTTTTTGCCACAAAATTCCCGGTATATGCCTCCGGTAAAGTGGTTGGACCCGGCAAAATGTCTTCCGTGAAGGTTGAATGAGAAGAGAACTATGATTGGATATGCGGGATCGGAGATGATGGTGTAGACGGTGTTGATGTAGTTGAAGAAGGAGAGCTAGGACTAGAAGTACCGAAAGGATTGATGAAATTCCCTTCGGCCGTCTCTCGAGGTAACTCGTTCAAGTCAGAACCTTGAGCTTGTTCTTGATTGGTATTGCTAGAACTTGGTTGAGAGATTCTAACCCGGTCAATCGTTCGTTGGCGAAAGTCTCTAAAGAGTCTTTCCGGCTCTGGATTGAAGAGAAAGAAATCGCCTCCCCTCCTAGGCATACACTACACACTCGAACAAACGTGAGAACACCTAGTGCTTTGTGGGCACTAGGCAAAGACAATAAACAAGCACAACGGGAGACAAAGTAGAAAGAAAACGATAAAAACAAAGAAAAAGCCTAAAGTATGCACAAGTGATAGATAAAGAACACAAAGAAGGGTAACTAAGTCTAGCTATAAGCAAACTAAGTCTAAACAATGCACCGTCCCCGGCAACGACGCCAAATTGATGGTAGAGAATTGCCGTGGTTCCCAACCAACAAATAGAGTCCAACTAATCCTAGTGGGTATCTAGGGTAAGTCGGGTCGTGTCCACGGAGACGGTTATGTAATGTCTAGACTAGGTCGACCTAAAACGAGACTAAGTCACAAACAAACACAAAGAAGATGATAATTGACAAACTATGGTGGTGATGAAAGTGGCTAACAATATACTATGTATGATAAGAGCTAAATGAAATAACTAAAACAAACTAAACAATGAACTAGAGAAATGATAACTAACAAGAAGGATGAATCAAATATGGAAGGGAGTAGGGTTAGGTCGGGTTCTTAAGTGTAGAAGGATAATTTGGTGGTCAAGGGTGTAGGTGTCTCTTAGTTACTAGAGTCGGTTTGCGCTGTCGCGTCAAATCCTAAGTCAAGGTTGGTTTGCGCTCTCGCTTCTAAACCTAAGTCCGCACTCTCGTGTCTAAGACTAAACCCGAACACAATCATACACTAGCCAAACAATGAGAAGATGAGAACAAGTATGAGAAGCATTGGCCACTACTACCCACACAAGCAATTCAACAAACACATGGTGTGCCCAATATGTGACTAGTAACAAAGATGCAACCTTTTCCCCTAATCAAACCCAAATCACCCATAATCCACACTTAATCCCCCTACTAACCCCACAAGGAATCTACTCACTCATGATGGAAATAAAACTAAGACTAACAAGAGAAATAGACATAATAATCAAAACATCCATAATGAACAAACAAGAACAATAAATAATATGTAAAGATTCAAACTTGATGAATAAACAAAGAATAAGAGAAAAGAGATTATACCAACTACAAGAGGATGAAAAAGATGAAAACTTGAATTAATAAGAAACCCAAACAAATCTCCATGGTTGTCAAGCTTGGAAGAGTCTTCAAGAATCTCCTTAATACAAGACTAATTACTAGATTAAACAAGGATTAACTAAAGATTAAAGGAAGATTAAACTAATGAGAGGAACACTAAATCTAGGGTTTGAATGTTGTAGAGAGGCCTAAGAGAGTCTAGAGTAATGTATCATAGTTAAACAATACAAGGGGGAAGTATTTATAAGGTTACAAGAGTGAAGGAGAAGAAAAGAATCAAACACGAGCTACAGCAGGGTCATCTCGACCAGGACGAAATGGCCCCGACCGGGACGGCTTGGTCCCGACCGGGGCGGACCCAAAACAGACCCAGGCCAGTTGCTTTTGTGCACCCCATCCCGGACGGGATGAGGTCCTTCCCTACTGGATGGGTCTTGTAGGCCTCCAATATGATCTTTAAGGTTCCTCCTTGCTTCTCATGGGCTTCTCATCGATTCTCGGGGCTCAGGATCGAGTCTAAGAGGCTCGGGATCGGGTCCCAAGGTCTCGGGATTGAATCCAAGGCATCGAGTGATCACTCCTTCTCTTCGTTGGCTCCAAAAGTGTATGAAACGAGTCGGAATCGTTCCAATTCTTCATGAATGGTCTCGGGAACCTAAAACGAACTAGAAGAAGCATAAGTAGCCCAATCCCAAGGAGCAATTCCACAAGGAAAACAGGACCAAAACACAACAAATTAGGCACTACAAACTACACTTATCAGCTATCGATCCTGGATCCTCCCCTTGACGTAAGCCGATATCGTCCGAATCAAGTGATGACAAGGAGACGGACTGTTGACGTTTCTCGTCTCAACACTCAAAAATACTGGGACGAGTTGCTGTCTTTCCATGGGAGCCCATTGATTCGCTGGACCGTACCCTGGTGGCCTATTTATGTCTGGACGGTTTAGAATCGAGGGATAGGGCCCGATATCAATTGATCCTATCTTTTAGGCAGACAATTCATCTTTACCCCGATCGCATACTTAGACAATATTGTCGGGCCCAAAGAATCCCAGAAATCGAGGCGGTCGTGAGTGAATCTACTCAGCTAACGGACGTAATGTGCGATACCTGGATGCAAAGGTGGTATACTCGGGCTACTTGGCCCGTTTCCAAGACTCTTCACTCGGTTTGGGTATCGGCTTCTTATGTGAAGTGGACAAAAGCAGATTCCGCTAAAGCCCGTGCTGCTTTGAAGACTGACGAAGCCTTTGACTTGCTGCGCCAAGAACAAGCTAAAGATAATCGAGGCTTCTTCGATGATGGCGACACCCCGGCTACCATGGTTCGCCTGATGTCAGGCCAGAAAGGGAAGACTAGGACTAAGACTGAAGGGTCCAATATTAAAGGTGCACGGGGGAAAGTGAGCCCCCAGACGGACCTGGAAATAAGACTCGGCCCAAGACTGGCGGTTAAGGACCGACTTGGTCCTCGAGACAGACTTCCCGAACATTTACGGGCTCGACTTAGGCCAGTGACGATAGCAGAAGATCCGTTGTCGAGGAAACGGGTTCGGGCTAAAGAGGTTCCCTTAGTGATACGGGAACGTTCGCCCCCGCCCCGTCGACCTCGGGCTCCGCGCGACCCAAAAGACAAAGGGAAGCGGAAAATGTATGAGCAGTAGTCTCCTAGATTTTATTATTTTAAGTACTACTATTATTTTCGTGGTGTGATTTTTGTTTTTTTTTTTGCGTGAGGCATTTTTTGAATAATAATAAAAGACATATTAGTGACAAACCGTTCCTGTCTTTTCGTTATTGCAGTGGCTGTACCCTTTTGAGGGGTTGCCTACGTACCACGATTAATGGAATCAAACCAACCGTAGTTCAGACATAGATTTTTTGCAATTTTCGAAATACATCAAGACTATTAGTTCGAGATGTGCGACAGTAGGATAAGTAATCCTAACTTATTGACTTGCTTAATTTTTTGAAAATTCATAAAAAGACATATTTTATAAACTTTTAGCAAATGACATTGAGACAAGGTTTAGGGGTAGTATCGTTTCAGCTGGTCCAAGTTGGTCGGGTTGACGAATTCATTCCTGTCCAAGTCCGTCAGCATTACCGCTCCTCCTGATAAAACCTTCTTTACTAGATACGGTCCGGCCCAGTTGGGTTTGAATTTTCCCCTTGGGTCAACTGGTAGCAAAGCCCGAACAGATTTTAGGACTAGATCCCCTTCTTTGATATTTCTTGGCCTAACCCTTTTATTGAAAGCCCATTGTATCCTTTTTTGGTATATCTGGATATTGTTAAGGGCTCGGGATCGTCGTTCGTCCAAGAGAATCAACGAATCGTATCGGGCTTGGACCCAATCTGCTTCAGGTACCTGACTTTCGAGTAGAATCCTCAGGGATGGTACCTCGAGCTCGACTGGTTGGACCGCCTCCATCCCATATGTCAGATAATATGGAGTTGCTCCGATTGCGGTGCGGATTGATGTCCGGTATCCCCATAGGGCAAAAGGAATTTTGTCGGGCCAATCCCGGTAATTATCAGCCATTTTTTTAAGTATGGTGACAATCGTTTTATTGGCTGCCTCTACCGCTCCATTTGTTTGGGGACGGTAAGGCGAAGATGTATGCCTTTGAATTTTATATTTCGCTAGCAAAGTAGCAGTTTCGGCTTGGAAATGGGTCCCGTGATCACTAATGAACTCGTGCGGGATCCCGTATCGGCATATAATTTTATCTTGGATAAATTTTGCCACGTGCTTGGCGTTCAAGACATGATACGACTCGGCTTCGACCCATTTAGTAAAATAGTCAATAGCCACTAGAATGAAATAGTGACTCCCCGTCCCGGAAGGGTTCACCTTCCCGATTATATCAATTCCCCATGTCGAGAATGGCCATGGTGATGTCATAGTATATAACAGGGATGACGACATATGCTGGACGTTTGCAAAAATCTGACAGTTATGACAGTGTTTGACATATAACTGGCAATCGGTTTCCATGCTGTTCCAATAGTATCCGAGTCTCGCGATTTTTCGAGCTAGCATATGGGCGTTCATATGCGGACCGTTTTCGCCGTTGTGTACCTCGGCCATGACCCTTTCGGCTCGCGTTTTGTCGATGCACAGGAGCAAAGCCCCCTGTGCCGTCTTTTTATATAACTGCCCATCGTCCGTGCGGATGAACTGAGTGGCCCACCTTCGTAGGGCTTTCTTGGCTCGGTTTTCAGATCCCGGAGGATATTCTCCCGACGTTAAGTAGGTCAGAACGGCCTGGTACCAAGGTTCCGGATTAGTTATTTCAATGTCTTGGATAACGTTGATATATGCTGGCTCGGACCGTCCTTCGACGCAAATCGGCATGCTGGTTAGGTGTTCCGGGATATTTAGTAAAGATGCTAATTTGAAAAGCGCATCTTCAAACTAGTTTTCTTCCCGAGGTAGATAGATGTACTCTACCTTTTGAAATTGCTTTTCGAGAACCCTTACTCTCGCTTGGTAAGCTACGAGATTGGCGTTCCGTGTTTTCCATTTTTGGAGAGCTTGATTGATGACTAAAGACGAGTCACCGTGGACCCGGAGGTTTGTTACTCCTAAATCAGCGGCGGCTTGCAACCCGTGAATGCATGCTTCATATTCGGCTGCGTTGTTAGTCACGTCAAAGTCCAATTTAATGGATAACGGGGTGTGTTCTCCTTGCGGTGAGATTAGCAAAATCCCGACCCCAAATCCTCGAAAGTTGGACGCCTCGTCGAAATATAGATCCCATGTTTCGGTGTCGGTATGGAATATATCTTCATCTGGGAAGGCTCAAGTATCGGTATGTCCCTCTTCAGATACCGGACTATCGGCAAGGAACTCGGCTACTATCCGGCCTTTGATGGCTTTTAATGGCACTAACTTGAGGTCGAACTCAGCTAGCATTAAAGTCCATCTAGATATCCTGCCATTGAGGATGGGCTTCTCGAACAGATACTTGATTGGATCCATTCTAGATAACACGTGCACTTCGTGGCTAAGCATATAGTGCCGGAGCTTTTTAGTGGCCCAAACTAGAGCTAGACACATCTTTTCGAGCATTGTATAAACACTCGTATTCTAGGAACTTTTTACTGATGTAGTAAATAGCCCGTTCTTCCGAATCGACTGTCTGGGCCAGCATAGCCCCCATGGCTGTCTCGGTCGTGCTTAGGTATAACGACAATGGTAGACCGTGTTGAGGTGGCATTAATACCGGTGGTGCAGACATAATCTTTTTGATTTTATCGAAAGCTGCTTGACATTTGTCGTCCCACAGTACCCGTTCTCCTATCTTCAGTTTCTTGAAAATGGGTTCACATACCATGGTTAGCTTCGAAATAAAACGGTTGATATATTGGACTTTGCCGAGAAACCCCCTAATCTTCTTTTCGGTTTTAGGCGGCCGCATCTCGGTAATGGCCTTGATTTTGGCCGGGTCAACCTCGATGCCGCGTTGGCTGAGGATATGGCCCAGTAACTTGCCCGATGTTACCCCGAAACTGCATTTTTGAGGGTTTAGCCTCATGTTGTACTTGCGTAGTCGGGTGAAAAACTTTCTGAGGGCCGAAATATGCCCGTTTCGATCCTTGGACTTACCGATCATGTCGTCCACATAAACTTCTACTTCCTTATGCATCATGTCATGCAATAAGGTAGTGGCGGTCCGTTGATAAGTGGCCCCGACATTGATAAGTCCAAACGGCATAACGGTGTAGCAGTAAGTACCCCAAGGTGTAATGAAGGTGGTCTTACTCATGTCTTCCTCCGCCATTTTAATCTGATTGTACCCGGCATACCCGTCCATGAATGATAGAAGGGAATGATCGGCCGTGTTTTCCATCAGTATATCGATGTGTGGCAACGGGAAATCGTCTTTCGGGCTGGCCTTATTAAGGTCCCGGAAATCTACACAAACTCGTACCTTTCCGTCTTTCTTGGGTACTGGTACGATATTTGCGACCCTGTCTGGATATTCAGACACTTGAATAAAGCCTGCTTTGAGTTGCTTGTCGACTTCTTCTTTGACTTTGAGAGACCATTCGGGCCTCATTCTTCGGAGTTTTTGCTTTACCGGCTTACACCCGTCTTTGATGGGTATACGGTGTTCGGCTATCTCCCGGTCTATTCCCGGCATGTCCTTGTAGGACCATGCGAAGACGTCTTTGAATTCATGGAGGAGATTCGTGAAACGTTGTTTCTCCTCGGGATCTAAGGATAAACCTAACTTAAGCATCTGAGGCTCTAAAGGGGTTCCTACATTGATGGAGTCAGCTTCCTCAATTACAGGATCTCGGGATTCCCTTTGTTCGAGTTGCTTGACTAGATGCGGAGGTAGTGGTACCTGTTCGTCGGGTTTCTCAATGTCATTGCAAGTAAAATTTTTGAAAATGTTTTGAAAATAAGACAAGTCGTAAGCAGAACGGTTATTGTTATTATTGATAGAAAATTTTGAAAATAGCTCAAAGAGAGCAGCCATCTGATCGTTGGTCAGAGGCGGGATCGGGAGTGCTCTCGGGACAGACTCCGAGACTCCCAATGGTGTGGCTAAAGGAAGGGGGGTTACAGACTCGACTCTAGTACTAGACCCTCTAGATTTGGACTCAGACTCCGACTCCGACTCTGACTCAGACTCGGACTCGGACTCAGTGTCTTGCATGTGCCTTTCACCAGTAGTGAGCTTGTAGACTCGACCCTCGCTGTCGGTCCACTTGATCGTCTTCCTCCAAGCCCTTTTTCCAGTGTTGGCACCGACTTCAGAGATCAGCTTGGTCGGATCGAACTTGCTGCTGTGGAGGATCAGGTTTACTAATTCCTCCTTAGGAGTTGGGACGATCTTACTTTCCCCGAACAAGAGCCCCAGCATGGGCTCGACATGGCTTGAATCCTCCTTTGACTCGGCCTGGATGAGAGCAAAGATATCATCCGGGATGAAATTGCATTCCCGAGCCAATTTGGTCTCGGGATATGAGATGGTGGGCTGATAGAGGCCCACTTAAATAGCTTCGAACACGAGAGTGACAAACTTGATTGCGTTTGTCCGGTCCATATCTCCCTGGGTCATGGTGTAGCCCAACCCGAATCGAGACTCTCCGTCGTTCAGGACCTCGATGATCTTGCCAGCTGGGAGATTGGGCCTTGAGGTAGCTCCCGGTAGGTAGCCCAAGTTTTGCAGCATCATGTCGATGCTAGTAGTGAAGTAGGGCTGAAAAAGATATTCTTCATCGATCATCCCGACGAAATTGAAACCTCGCGGATCGGTTGAGCCTTCCGTGTTGCAGCTTGACACGGCTATGGGTGTAGCTTTGAGAGTGATGACCCCGTCTTGTAAAGGTAGCTTGACCTTTCTGTGGAGAGTGGAGGATACGGCTTTGACGGCGTGGATCCAGGGCCTTCCGAGTAGCAGGTTGAACGATGAACTGACATCGATTACTTGGAATTCGAGCTCTTTCTCGATCGGGCCTGTTATAATGGTTAGCTTAACGGCCCCAGCAACTGATTTTGGGCTTCCATCGAAAGCCTGGATAGTTTGTGCACTAGGAAGGTAGTCAACCTCGATAATGCCGAGAGCTTTAGCGGTCCTTAAGGGAAGGACGTTTACAGCGGACCCGTCATCAATTAGGGTCATGGGTAGATACTTGCCCCGACAGATTACCGTGATATATAGGGCCAAGTTATGGACGTCCCCAAACGGTGGCAGATCGGACTCGGAGAAGTTGATAAGTGGGCCTTCTCCTTTGGACTTGCCCTTAAGATGAGGCAGAACAGTGGCTACCATTTCAGTGGGGGTAACCAACGAGTCTACCTTGATCTCATCGAGAGCCTTAGTAAGTGCTGCCCGATGCTCTTGAGAATTAACCAAAAGCTGCCATATAGTAAGATCGGTTCGGACCCTTTTTAGTTGTTTGACTAGGGCCGTGTCAGCGTTTGGTTCTTCAGGGGTAGATTCCGTCCTGGCAGGTTCAGTGACGGATCCCGGGGCCGAAGGTCCGGCTGTGATGTGATGGTAGGGATTTGCCGTGGATCCTCACCGATCAATAATAACCAACTAATCCTAACGGTAGCTAGGGCAAGTCGGGTCGAATCCACGGGGACGGTAAGAAGGCGTCTAGACTAAGGTCACCCAAAAACGAAACTCGGTCAACGAACTAAGCTAAACTAAAATGATAAGAACGGGAGAAGGCTAAGACTATGACTAAGGTGACAGAGAAAACAAATAAGGAAAAGGGCTAGGATTAGGCCGGGTTCAAGGGGTAATGGAATGGTCAAGGAAGACCTAAGGTGAAGGGGTAGTCGGGTTATCTAGGTGTAGTCCGGGTTCTCGCTACGTAGACCGACATAGAGGTTCTTGCTAGAACCCATCTTAGCGACACATATGACAAACGGGGTTACTAGCGTGCTTTCGTAGCCTAGGTCACGTCCGGGCTCTCTCTACGTAGACTGACCTAGGGGTCGTCCTCACCGGGCTCTCGCTACGTAGTGAGGGAACCAAACCCACGAGCAAACTAACACCCACAAGAGAAAAGGCAAGAAAAACAAGCATATGCATCTACATGTCATTCAAGCATTTCATCAAACATGTTCCATGCATCTAACCAAGAGGCAACCCAAAACTTCCACCAACATCTCCAACAAACCCTTGATCACCCATTAAACACCCAAATCCCCCTATTAACCCTAGCAAGAGTCTACTCAAACATAATTAAACTAACAATAACAAAGACAAGAGAAATCAACACAAACAACAAAACATACATAATGAAACTAGTGAAAACAATGAGCAATGAACAATACAATGAATAAAGATTGAAACTTGAATAATAAAACAAAGATTAAGAGTAAAAAGGATGAGAAGATTATACCAAACTAGTGAAGAGGAAAGATTGAAACTTGTCATAATAAGAAAACCCAAATACATCAACCAAGGTTGTCGATCTGGATGGATTTTTCAAGAATTCCCTTAATACAAGAGCTAAACTAAGATTAACGATAAACTAAAGACTAATCTACACTAGTCTATGCTAAAGTAGTCTAGGGTTTAATGAGTAAAATAGAACATAACATAAGATTACAAGAGGGGGGGGGGGGGGGGGTGGTATATATAGGGTTACAATGAATAAGGAGAAGGAAAGAAGCAATTGCGGGCTACAGCACTTCTTCCCGGTCGGGAAGGAATGGTCCCGGTCGGGATGGGCCATCCTTCCCGGTCGGGAAGCTACCTTCCCGGTCGGGATCAAGCATAACACCGGGCTGTGTTATCAATAACACCAGGCTGTGTTATTGCTCTTCCCGGTCGGGACGGCCAGATCAGTAGCCTCTTCATTCATGCACGCCTTCCCGACCGAGAAGGCTACTCTTCCCGCCCGGGAAGAGTCTTGTAGGCCTCCAATATGATCATAAAGGTCCCTCCTTGCTTCTCATGGGCTTCTCATCAACTCTCGGTGCTCGGGATCGAGTCTAAGGGGCTCGGGAATGGGTCCCAAGGTCTCGGGATCGAATCCAAGGCATCGAGTGATCGTTCCTTCTCTTCGTTGGCTCCAAAAGTGTATGAAACGAGTCGGAATCGTTCCAATTATTCATGAATGGTCTCGGGAACCTAAAACGAACTAAAGGAAGCATAAGTAACCCATAAACCGCTCCCAAGGAGCGATTCCACAAGGAAAACGGGACCAAAACACAACAAATTAGGCACTACAAACTACACTTATCAACTCCCCTACACTTAACCCTTACTCGCCCTCGAGTAAGCATAAACTAACTACTAAACTAGCCGAGTGGGTATTAGCGCACCCTACGCCCTTTCAACTTACGCGAGTACACTTAGAGGAAAGTGCACTCCGCAAGGCAAGTGAGGTCTTGCGACAAAACTGTGGACGCAGCCGGACACGAGAACTCACAAACAAACAAACATACAAACAAACACATAATCGGTTACACCCAAGAAGAAACAAATACCGCTTCCCTCTACAAAGCGGTGAAAGAAGCACCGGTTTAGGAATCAAAGCAAGTGACAACGTTCCCAAGCTAATTATACAAACCGAAATGAACTAGACCCTAATAGTATGACAACAAAGCAATAAAAACGGTGGTAACTTACCTAGGTCCTCCTAACCTTCTAAGAACGTACTACGGAACGATCGGCGGGATGGAAAAGGGATGAACCACGGCCTTAGTCGACAATGTAGGTAAGTGAGACCCCGCTCCCTTTAGCGATGAGCCAAGAGGGTCGTCCCATGCCCAAAACCGCCCAACTAGTCCAAGCAAAAAGGTGGATAATATTGCAAAGTGAGGGAAGACCGACCATTACCGCTATCATCCTTCCTAGGGACTCGGTCCTTTGGTAGGCTCTTCACGGTAATAGTCGGTAAAAGGCTTATTTTTGAGATGTAGGGATTCTTTTTTTTTTTTTTGTGAGACGGGTTTTCTTTTGGCATTATTCTTTCTTTTGCATTTTTGCTTTGTGTGTTGCCATGCCATTTCTTTTTCTTCTTTTCTATTTTCTTTTTGGCTTTTTGTGCCTTTTCTTTTTCTTCAATCTTTTCTTTCTTTCATTTTCTTTCTTTTTTCTTTTCTTTGCCCTTTTGGCTTGATTTGAATTGTAGGCATTTCTTTGCAACAAGAAAGAGAGATTTCAACAAATTGCAACTTTATTTTGTGGATATGTGTAGGAGGTAGGAAAATGGGTGTGTCGGGACGGGCCCTTCCCTTCAAACCCACATAAAGGGGATAACTTGGACTAATCAAACAATTCCGAACACGGTTACCTATGGGACGGGACTCGGCAACCAAGGCCTTTTCACACCGTGGGTGGTCATAATGGTCAAAATGCAAATCCCGTAGTAAATCCCTAGTAAGCTAGGTGGACTCAAGGTAAAGGACCAACGAAATCATTGATTTAGGGTCATTCTACTAGACCTAAGTCCAAGACTCGATTCATACGACTAGAAAGGGAAAGTAAACACTTGCACACTAGTCTCTAAACCGGGTTTTTGAAAACCTTTTTACACACTAGACACAACTACACAACACAAAATAAAGACACGACGAAAACGAAAGAAAAAAGGGACAAAAGCAACAAAACAAAAACAAAATAAAACAAACACAAACAAGAGAACAAACACCACCCCGAACTTCCAAACAAGTCACCAAATCGACCACAACTTTACAAAGCTCCACCCGAGCACACAACATCACAATCTCCTCCAAACTCCGCAAGAGACAAAGAAGGAAAAAGGGATAGAAGATGTTACCGGATATCTTGAAAGCTCTCCAAAGCTATCGGTGATTTGAGCGACCTATAAGGAAAAAGGGAGGCAAAACACGTACACAAAAACAAATATACGGCATAACGACACAAAAGGAAAACACACAAAAGAAAATCTTTTTGATTTTTGTGAAAAAAATTCAAATTTTTAGGGTTTTTTTAAAGATTTTTCGAAGAAGCTTCGAAAATAAAGCTAACTATACTAGAATATCGCTCCCCCACACTTAAACCGAGCAATGTCCTCATGCTTGATTGTAGTGTGCGGAGACACAAAAGAAAAGAAACTACGAAAATAAAGCTAAAAATCAAAGATAAAGCGGAGAAAAGGGTAGAATGTGTCCGGCCGGGGTGTAGTCAAGTCACCATGGGCCGAGACAAGAAAAGATATGGATGGGGGAAGAAATAAAAAGAAGGAAATAAAAGGAAATGGGAGGGGAGGACTAGGTGTAATCAAGTCACCTAGCCCGGATTCCGCCCAAATCCAACTAAATCCTACAAAAAGGGAGAAAAACTTGTAAATTTGGATTTTTAAAATGACTCTCGACGTAGTCACGTCATCGAGAGTCGGGAGCAATAACTACCAAGGCCTCGAAGGCCACCATGACACCATGACACAAAAGTGTACAAGGGGAAGGGAACAAACACAAAGGAAAACAAGCGATAAAAGACGGAAAAGAAAGGATAGTTGTCGTACCAATAGGTTAGCAACTCACTCGCTCCATCGTCTCATAGATCAATATAGGCACTTTGCTTGTCTTCGTCATTGTCATCCCGCTTCAAACTTGATAAAACCACATGGTTGAGGTAGTAATGGTGTGAGGGGGGTGGGATTTGATGTGAAACTCGGTGTAAAGTAAAGAGACAATGAGGTGAGGGTATGTAAATGAGGTGCATGGGTCATATGGTATGTGCAAGGATAGGTAGGGAGGTTGGGAGGGGGTATAAAGTGGTTGGGTGGGCTCACAAGACAAAGAAGAGGCAAAAAGGGAAGCAGGGGACCATCCCGGTCGGGATGGATGGTCCCGGTTGGGATGACATGTCCTTCCCGGTCGGGATCATGCTCCAGAAAGCTCAAATTCTTGCACCCTCATCCCAATCGGGATTGCTCCTTCCCGGTCGGGATGCTCTCCTCCCGGCCGGGAAGAGTCTTCCAACTCTGCACAACCCTAAAAGCTCATCCAAAGCTTCAAAAACCGACTCCCTAACTCGAAATCCAAACTCTAACCACAACAATTCCTCTCTAGGATTCATCTTCACTTCACACCTACCAAACAAGCTCAAAACAATCATCAAAATCCCTCCCTCACATCGCTCATCAAAATACCAAATTAATTACAAGGGTCTCACAAAACAAACCAATCCTAGAAACAAAATCATACAAAACACAATTACAAACACAAAAACTAAAGAGAAGAGAGAAAGGGGAATATACAACATGACGGTTCTTTAGGAACTCCATCAAACCTAGGATGGTGGACTCTCATTCTTCAACCATAGCCCTCAAGGGCTTGGAGGAGCAAGTCAAACGCACGACCGACATCATAATGAAGGCCCAAAGAGTGCTCGAGCCAAGCTATCCTCCACGGCCCCCAAGGTGGAGGCAAGAAGTAGTCACCTAAAGACCCAACGTCATCTTTCATGTTGTCTCCGGGGTCTATCCATCCTACGAGCTTTACCGACCTCTTCCTCCCTAGGCATCGCCTCCAATCACTAGAAAGCTTCAAATCCTTGACAAGAGGCACAAAAAGCGGTTTTGGCCCCATTTCTTTGTTGTACATCCTAATACCTTCCTCAAGTTGAGGTTCCCCTTCTTTATCACTTGTCCCCACATCATCTTGGAGGAGAGAATTGAAACTTCTACCGGCGGTTTCAATCTCTTCCAAATCATTGCTTCGCTTACTTGCAAGGGGCTCTTGATGTTCTTCCACATTCTCGCACAAGGGCAACTTGGGCTTTTCATTTTCACCCAAAAAATTCACAAATTCCACCAACTCATCCAAATCACTAACCTCCTCAAATTCTTCACCAATATTGCCTTCAACAAGGGTTATTTCCTCATTCGCCTTCTCTTGGGTGGACAATTGAGGTTCTTTAAAGCAAGCCTCGCTTCTCAAAGGGGATTCATTAGCGGCTTCGTCATTGGGTTGTTCCCCTTCCCCAAATGAACATCCCTCATCAACTTGCGAAGATCGAGTTAAAAACATGAGGGTTTGAGCCATTAAATCATTCAATCTAGCCTTGCGTTCCTCACTCTCCCTTCGAAGTTCGGCCAAGATTTCACAGTTTTTTTGCGATTGTAGGGTCATTTCTTGTTGCATTTGAAGAGTCGATTGATTTAACTCCAAGTTTGGCATTTGGTGGTCATTGGGGTTTTGGAGTGTTACTTGTGAACCTTGATGATGCCCAAGGGGTGGGGCATCATATGTTTGGTAGTGAGGTGGATATGATTGGTAGTATTGGGGGTTTTGGGGCTCATATTGGGGTTGAGGTAGAGGGTAGTATGGTGGGTTTTGGGGAAATTGGCTTCCATAAGGTGAATCATGATTAAACATGGTGGGTTCACATTGATTGCTCGAGTAATAGCCGCCATGATCATTTGATTGATAAGCGTTCACTTGTTGGTAGCCGCTTCCATATCCTTGAAGCTCACACCCACTAGTGTCTTGATTACCCCAAGAAGCTTGATAGTAATTAGGAGTCATCATGTCATAGCTTTGATCCATAGAGGGAGAGGGGTAGCTCATGTTGGCTCCTAAGTGTGGGGAGTTTAGATAAAACCTCATGCTTTGCTCGAAATCTTGGCTTGTACCCGGTTGGAAACCTCTCAATCTAGCAACCGTTCGTTTATGCGGCTCTGAGTTGTAAAGAAGAGGATGGTCACCACCTCTAGGCAAAAACTGTAGACTAGGAGCAAACGTGAGAAGTCTAGTGCTTTTTGGGCACTAGACAAGAAGGATATAAACTTCACACACAAAAGAAGCAAAAGAAAACAAAAAAAACTACAAAAACAAAGACAAAGTCAAGTAAATAGTCAAACAAAGTCTAAACTAGCACCGTCCCCGGCAACGGCGCCAAATTGATGGTAGGGATTTGCCGTGGATCCCCACCGATCAATAATAACCAACTAATCCTAACGCTAGCTAGGGCAAGTCGGGTCGAATCCACGGGGACGGTAAGAAGGCGTCTAGACTAAGGTCACCCAAAAACGAGACTCGGTCAACGAACTAAGCTAAACTAGAATGATAAGAACAGGAGAAGGCTAAGACTATGACTAAGGTGACAGAGAAAACAAATAAGGAAAAGGGCTAGGATTAGGTCAGGTTCAAGGGGTAATGGAATGGTCAAGGAAGACCTAAGGTGAAGGGGTAGTCGGGTTATCTAGGTGTAGTCCGGGCTCTCGCTACGTAGACCGACATAGAGGTTCTTGCTAGAACCCATCTTAGCGACACATATGACAAACGGGGTTACTAGCGTGCTGTCGTAGCCTAGGTCACGTCCGGGCTCTCGCTACGTAGACTGACCTAGGGGTTGTCCTCACCGGGCTCTCGCTACGTAGTGAGGGAACCAAACCCACGAGCAAACCACCACCCATAAGAGAAAAGGCAAGAAAAACAAGCATATGCATCTACATGTCATTCAAGCATTTCATCAAACATGTTCCATGCATCTAACCAAGAGGCAACCCAAAACTTCCACCAACATCTCCAACAAACCCTTGATCACCCATTAAACACCCAAATCCCCCTACTAACCCTAGCAAGAGTCTACTCAAACATAATTAAACTAACAATAACAAAGACAAGAGAAATCAACACAAACAACAAAACATACATAATGAAACTAGTGAAAACAATGAGCAATGAACAATACAATGAATAAAGATTGAAACTTGAATAATAAAACAAAGATTAAGAGTAAAAAGGATGAGAAGATTATACCAAACTAGTGAAGAGGAAAGATTGAAACTTGTCATAATAAGAAAACCCAAATACATCAACCAAGGTTGTCGATTTGGATGGATTTTTCAAGAATTCCCTTAATACAAGAGCTAAACTAAGATTAACGATAAACTAAAGACTAATCTATGCTAATCTATGTTAAAGTAGTCTAGGGTTTAATGAGTAAAATAGAACATAACATAAGATTACAAGAGGAGGGGTATATATAGGGTTACAATGAATAAGGAGAAGGAAAGAAGCAATTGCGGGCTACAACACTTCTTCCCGGTCTGGAAGGAATGGTCCCGGTCGGGATGGGCCATCCTTCCCGGTCGGGATCAAGCATAACACCGGGCTATGTTATCAATAACACCAGGCTGTGTTATTGCTCTTCCCGGTCGGGACGGCCAGATCAGTAGCCTCTTCATTCATGCACTCCTTCCCGACCGGGAAGGCTACTCTTCTCGCCCGGGAAGAGTCTTTGTAGGCCTCCAATATGATCATAAAGGTCCCTCCTTGCTTCTCATGGGCTTCTCATCGACTCTCGATGCTCGGGATCGAGTCTAAGGGGCTCGGGAATGGGTCCCAAGGTCTCGGGATCGAATCCAAGGCATCGAGTGATCGTTCCTTCTCTTCGTTGGCTCCAAAAGTGTATGTAACGAGTCGGACTCGTTCCAATTCTTCATGAATGGTCTCGGGAACCTAAAACGAACTAAAGGAAGCATAAGTAACCCATAAACCGCTCCCAAGGAGCGATTCCACAAGGAAAACGGGACCAAAACACAACAAATTAGGCACTACAAACTACACTTATCATGATGACGTGTGTGTCGGCTAGGGCCTTGGTTCTGGCCTTCCGGATTTCTTCGACGGTGATGGGGACAGCTTCCCCCTTAACCAGGTAAATGTCATCTTCATCGTCATTCCATATCCCGTTGATTTGGGGGATGAAAGGGGAAATGATATGAACACAGTCGACTGCTTCTCCAGTAAAAATGGCGTGAGTAGCAAGAGGATTATTTTTGTTACTCGGCTTATCACTGGGTAGTGGTATCTTCCCATTTTCGATCAGATCTTGAATGAGATGCTTCAACTTCCAGCATTTTTCAGTGTCGTGCCCGTTGCCTCGGTGATACTGGCAATAGGCTTGGATGTTGTAGCTTTTGGACCGTTTTTCGACGGGAACTTCCGGCATCGGGCCTATCGGCTGGATCAGGCCTTTAGAAGATAGCCTTTGTAAGGCGTTAGCATAAGTAGTCCCTATGTCAATGAATACTCGGGCCGGAGTATTCTTTTTGGTCGAGGTGTCTAGAAGATTAACCTCGTCAAAGATGCTTCGGGCCGCATTTGTAGCTGCGGGCTTGCCGGAAGACGAACTGGCTCCTTGATATCCCTTATTAGAGGCCTTAGTAAGGCTCTCCAACCTCAAATTGTCTTCGATTCGGGTACCCATTTCGGTTAAAGTGGCGAAATTGGGTATAATGGCGTACCGGAGATGGATCCGGTAAGATGGGAGGAGATTTTTCACAAAGACCTCCACTAGCACCTTTTCGCTGGGCTTGTCCACCAGCTTGACACTTTCTGCCCTCCACCTTTGAAGGTATTTCGTGAAACCTTCCGTAGGCTCTTGGGCCAGGACCTCCAGAGTACGCATGGTAGTCTGAATCTCAGTGCTGTCCGCATAGTTTCGGGCGAACTCCGTTGCGACATCGTCCCAAGTTTTGTACTTCTTGGAATCAAGCCTGTAGTACCAGGCTCTCGGGTGCTTGTCCAAGGATGAAGCAAAGAGACGGTTGAACATGGTCGATTTGACCCCCTTAACTGCCATAAACTCCTTGAAAGCCCGGATATGGAGCACCGGGTCTTCAGTCCCATCGAACATGGGTAGGCCCGTCAAGTTGAGATTAGTGGGCAATTCATCATTTAGGGGCGAATAAGTCCGAGCGTTCTCCGTGTGGATGGTGTTTCTGGTGGACGTGTGGACCTGTTCTTGCAGTTTGTGGACCGCGCTGGCCAGTTCAGCTAACGGCCCGTCATCATCAACTCCACTGTTAGGAGTTCCTTGTTCCACGGCGCTTACCCGAGTGAGGATGGCGACCTGATCCTCCCTCATCTTCGTCAACTGGTCTTGTAGCTTGGCCAACGAAGCGATCAACTCGTCAATGGCTTCTGTCGACATAGTTCGGGTGAAGGACGGCCTGTCTGTAAGAATACCGCGTAATCAGCAACTAACCCAAATCCTAGAACAAAAGTACTTCCCGAGCAAGGGAAGAAAGGATACTAGGAAGGAAATGACTCGGAAAAGGACACTTAGACGGGTGACCTGTGAAAATGTGGGCCTCCTTTAGGGTCCAGCTGTGTGGGTCGGGCCCTGTTCGAAAGGAGGTTTACGTGAGACATTCCCCAGACTTTGGACTCAATTTGTGTAAACGGGCCAACCTTTGTAGGAGTATGTCCTACGTAGGTGGGTCTTGCCTTAGTCTAATAAAGCGGACTGGGATAGGGAGGAAGTCCGTGATATAAGATCGACGGAGTTTCGACGCTAGAGACCTTGACGACTTAAGACACGACCTAACACTGCTAAATGCGGGAAGCCCTAAGAAAAGGGAGTTTGCAAAATCGATTCTTTGAAAAGCCCGAAAAATTCGGGGAGAAGCGGCCCTTTTTTCGAGAAAGAAAAGGCGGTCCGGGGGACGGTTTTGAAAGTTCGAAAATATTTTCGAGTTTTGAAATGGGCATAATACCGGTTAAAAATAGGCTATTTTGAGTAAAATCGTAAATCCTAAATTTGGTATATGTCCCGAGTTTTGAAATTGGATATTTTGAAAAGGATGCAATTTTGAAAATGACGGTTTTTGAAAAACGACTTGTAAATCAGGTAACACGTAGTCATGGAAACAGTATAACAACGCCATGTATGCTCTAATTCTAAGTCTCGGTCAGTCTGTAAGGGTCTATACCAGTGTACATAGCCTATCGAGAATCGGGGCGGACCTCCCAAGTCGAGTTGAGCTTAGAACATGCCGTAAAACCCATACGAATCGGCTAATGGACACCTTTGACATATCCAATTTGGACTACATCAATAGTATAGTGGGACGTCGATCACTAGTACCGGCCCGGGAAAATATGGGGTTATGCATGAACCGTAAAACTAAAACGCGTATTGTACTAGTCAAACAATTTCTATTTGAGTCTCACCTTGAGGATGCCGATGGTAAGTCACGCATCAGTTAATCCCCAGCGGAGTTGCCAAATTGTGGACATGACATAGGTCCACCCCGACGCGGCCACGCGCGGGTTTGGGGAGGCGAATGAATCTCCATATGAGAATGGATCGAATTGAAATTTAAATCGAAGTGGAGTCGCCACTGAACTCTGTGGGAGTTCGGGCCCGTTCGAACCCACTCTATGTCGTAGTGGGCCGTGTACAAAATACGGCCCACTTCCGATGTTAGAGTTTATTGGGTTCGTCCCTTTGCATTTGATACCGATGATACCGACATTATCGGATACCGTGTATTGAATGACTCTCGTTGCCAATGGTTTCGGACATCCGAAAACCGAGGTTCTGAGTAAGGGGTGAGGGTACGTGTTGGGAAGTTCACAAAGAACACCCAATCCCACCCGCACATTAGCGGCCTCTACTAGGATATCGTTTGATTTTTGAATACGCGCGTTAGTAATATGATGAATGATATGCAAACATTGTTTTCCCTAAACATGCGAGAAATTGAATGGGTTGCTAAGTCGGTTTAATGCAACTAAAATTAACGTTAAAGTTGTTTTAGCATGCGAAATTCGTTTTAGTATAATAAAACAAACGATGAAAATAAAATTGCTACAAACACGAGCAAACAAGTTAGTAACGGTTTGTAAATCGAATAAACAATATAAATATGATGATATGCATGATTTTGAAAAGCTTATGACACTTGATTTGACAGAGGTCGAAAAATATTAGTCCAAATCTGAAAATATGCCGAGAAAGCCGCTGTTTTTATGTAAGAAACGATGTAAAATAAAAAAGAGAAACGAGAAAAATGGGTCGTGGTTTCAGGGTCCCACGCGAGTCGCCCGAAAGGGGGCGCGACTCGCGTCAGTAGCTGTCTCGGTTCGGGTTTTTTTCGAAAATCGTTAATTTTAATAAATCGCGTACAAATATGGATTAATTTATACTCGATTTATATTTTCGATGTTCGTCGTATTCGATATTCGATTATAAAATCGATATCAAATATTTGGAATGATTTTTAGAAAAAGTTTTTATAAAAATCATTTTGAAAAGAAGTTGAACGAAAAGAAAAAAAAAGAAGAATGTTAATTCTCTCCGCGTTAAAAATCGTCGTATTTTGTAAAAAAGATGTAACGATTTTTTAGCATCAACGAGATTTAATTTAGTTCTTGTTAGATACGATATTCGATTAGAGAATCGGTATCGTATTTTAAGAATGTTTTGTTTTATAAAAATAGTTTTGTAGTATCGATATTAGAAATAAATAAAAAAACGACGAACGACCCGTAATAAAAAAAATCGAGCGACGACGAAAAGGGAAGAAAAGACGAGGAGGAGGAGAAGAGAGAAGAGAGAAATTGGGTTTGATTTTGCACCCTCAACCTACATGCTTTGTGTAATCGAATCGGGGCTCGTCGGAATGTGGCTAGGGCACGGGAGCGTCGAGTTAATGTCGGTGAGTTATGGTGGTTTGGTTTAGACGTGTAAGGTGGGGCGAGGTGGCCGGTTTCGTCGGTCTAGAGCGGCACGGTCTCGGGTTGTATCGGTTTCTCGATGCTAAGTGTATGATTCTCGAAGTGTGTTTCTTATGAATTGTAGATGTGTTGGTATCGTGTGATGATAATTGATGTGTAAAAAGTGTTGTTATTTGTGTTGTGCAAGGGGCCTATTTATAGGGAAATTCCCGACCTTGGCTAGGAGAAGTGTTTGGGTGAGAACTACCGCTTAGGATAGGAAACGTAAGAAGCTGAGAATAACGAGAATTCCGTTTGCTTGGCGGAGAAGAAACGTACCTCGGCTGAAAATAGGCTGCTCGGCAGAGTATTTGATGCTCGGTCGAGTGTTTGATTCGATATTCGAATAGAATTCCTACTTGAGATCGAATTCCTTAAACGGATTTGTTTAATATTTTGTGAAGTTGATTTTTTGTAGTGTTTGAGCTCGAATCAGCCACGTGAGGTGTCACGGCTGGTCCGTGTGTCTCGAGAATATCTTTGACCGGGTTTTGACTCGGTCGCTAAAAGACGGATTTGCCCTTAGTGCCGGATTCGACCCAAATTAGTCTTATTTGACTCGAAACGACCCACTGTGCCTGATTTTGAGGTTAGTTTTGTGAGATATGTACTCCGTAAAAAGCCCAAGCCAAATGCCAATGATTTTTGAGTCCGTTTCCGAGTATATTAAAGCACGTTTTCGTCCGATCATCATCGGGTATTTGTTGGAAACTGCTATAGACACCTGGCAGTCAAAATGTGGGTGTCTACAAAATGTTAATTTCATAAATGCGTTACGATATCCATAGCGTTTAATTTCATGACTAGGGTGTTTAGATGTTTTGAATTATTATTATACGAAATGTTAATGAAATTTTAGCTTTTTTTGGAGGTGTAGTGACATTACATTTTTGTGTTCATTTTCATCGTTCGTTAGTGGAGTCATATTTGGAAGGACACGTTCGTTAGTGGAGTATTCTTATGTACGAAAGTCGGGTATCTTTCAAGAGGAGACGTTTTTTTAGGTCAGAGAAAACAAAACGCGCCTTTAAAATGTTTCTTACTTTGAGTGTTTGAAATTTTTATGATACGAAAATGTGTATAAAATTTGAGTTATATTTCTTTTCATCGTTCGTTTGTGTAGTTATATTCGTTTCCATCGTTCGTTAGTGGAGTTATATTTGTTTTCATCGTTCGTGTTCGCGGAAATTACTAAATAAAATCGTACTAGTTGGACGCCAAACTATGTTTAGTTTCTACGTTACTACATATACATTTTGTTGACGCACTTCAATTTGTAAGTTTAAAATAGGGAAATTTGTTGATCGTCTGTTCAGTAACTAACCTGTAATATTTTGTCGGTGTATCAGGAGGACTTTGGTGGCGACGGTATTGACTATCGCGTTTGTTTTATTTTTGGGCCACCGTTCGGTAGTTCGAACCTGGTATTCAACTACGCTAACAAGATAGCTTTGACTCTTGGGTTCACTTTGGTGAAAGCGAGCAACAAAACGCAGAGCAATGTCAACCCGAACCGTCTTGGTCAAAATGACTTCAAGTGCAACCGTAACGGAAATCCGAATGTAGGTTCCAAGATTTCTCAGAAGACCGGTTGTAAGTTTTGGGTGAAGGCGTGCGAGAGCTTAGACATGGAACGATGGATTTTAGCCATCGGTCCATGTGGCACGCACAACCACCCGTTACGGGTTCACGATGACGGGCACAGAAGTCTAGCCGCCCTTGATGAGGCCGAGAAAGAGTACGTCCTGAACAGTCTTCGGTACCATATGACACCAGTCCAAATATACGAGGGCCTTCATTAGAGAAATCTGGAGAAACCACGCCTCTCGATTGAGACGATATATAATATGGGAGCGAAGTTGAGGGCGCAGGCGAGGGAAGGTCGTAATGCCATCGAGCAGATGATGGTACTAGCGCGTCGGACTCTCTACGTCCACTTCTTCTTCGAGAACAAGATTACAAACGTCGTGGAACGTGTATTCATGGCTCACCCCGAGTCCATGAAACTGTTTCATACGTGGTCTTACGTAGTCACTATCGATGCGACCTACAAGACCAACATGTACGATATGAAGTTAGTGGAGATGGTCGGGGTGACACCCGTTGGGAAACCTTTTCTGATAGCCTACGCCCTACTTCGACATGAGGACACATTGTCCTATACTTGGGTGCTTGATAAGTTGAAGCTGCTCATTGGGGACCGGGCACCGAACGTGATTGTGACGGATAAGGCTCACGCGTTGATGGCGGCAGTATCGAAGGTCTTTCCGGCTCCGCAGACCCAGAATCTGCTCTGCACGTGGCACATATCTAACTGTGTGGAAAAACGTGCCTTGGAGAGGTTTGAGGGTCAGAAAGACCGAGTAGCGACCTTCATGCATGTAGTGTGGTACCCTTTCCTGTATTCTACAAGTCTCGTGGACCTCCAAATAAAATGGAACGACATGAAGTTGAAGTGGAGGCTGTCAAGAATTCCTCATTACATTGGTACCGTTTGGCGTAATTACTGCCAATGGAATCACGCGTACTGATAAGTGTAGTTTGTAGTGTCTATTTTACTGTGTTTTGGTCCCATTTTCCTTGTGAAATCGCTCCTTGGGAGCGATTTATGGGCTTCTTATGCTTCCTTTAGTTCGTTTCAGGTTCCCGAGACCGATTTGGAAGAGTTGGAGCGATTTCGACTCAATACATACACATTTTGGAGCCAACGAAGTAAAGGAACGATGACTCGACGCCTTGGAATCGACCCCGATCCCGAGTCCCGAGAATCGACGAGAAGCTCATGAGAGGCAAGGAAGGACCAAAGAGCGCTTAAGGGAGGCCTACAAGACCCATCCCGTTCTGGATGGCCTCATCCCGTTCGGGATGGGGTGCACGTTGAAGGGTGCCACTGTGAGCCCATCCCGGTCGGGACCAACCCGTCCCGATCGGGATGACAGGGCCGTCCCGGTCGGGATGATCCGTCCCGGTCGGGACGAAGAGCTGGCAGTACGGGCTTCTTCTTTTCTTCTCCTTCATTCTTGTACCCATATATATACTCCCTTCTTGTAATGTTAAGACATCTTATCTTACCCTAGACTAGTCTAAGCCTCCATTAATCATAAAACCCTAGATTAACATCCCTCTCATTAGTTTAATTCTCTCTTAAATCTTTAGATAATTATTGTAATTAGTCTTGGATTAAGGGATTCTTGAAGATTGTTCCAAGCTTGACAACCTTGGGATTGTATTTGGGTTTCTCATTAATACAAGTTTTCATCTTTTCTTCATCCTAGTGTTGGTATAATCATCTTTACTCTCAATCTTGTTTATTTAATCTTGTTTGAATCTTTTCATATTGTTATTGTTATTGTTCATATTGTTTATGATGAATGTTTGGATGTTAGGTTTGATTTCTCTTATTATTGTTGTGACTAGCTTGATAATGAGTGAGTAGTCTTCTTGTGGGGTTAGTAGGGGGATTAGGGGTAGATTATGGATGATTAGGGTTGATTAAGGGGAAAAGGTTACATCTTTGTTGTTAGTCACATTGTGGGCACTCTATGTGTTTGTTGATATGCTTGTGTGAGTTGTAGTTGCCATGCTTCCCATACTTGTGTTCATCTTCTCATTGTTTGTCTATGATGCGGAAATGTTGAGAATAGTTTAGTCGCGAGAGCGCGGACTAGGGTCTAAGTTGCGAGAGCCCGGACCCACCTTGACATCGGTCTAAGTTGCGAGAGCCCGGACCGACTCTAGCGATTAGGAGACACCTATACCCTTGATCACCCCAACTACCCTTCTACTCCTATGAACCCGACCTACCCCACTTTCTTTCCATATTTGAGTTCACCTCCTTAGTTAGCCATAGTTTACTCTAGTTTACTTGTTAGTTCATCATTAGTCTAGTTCCTACTTCTCCTCCACCAAAGTTTTCCATTTATCGCTCCTTTGTGTTTGTTTGGTGACCTAGTCTCGTTTTAGGTAGACATAGTCTAAACTTCGCCTTACCGTCCTCGTGGATATGATCCCGACTTACCCTAGCTACCCACTAGGTGTAATCGGTAGTTTATTGACGGTTAGGGACGTGACAAATCCCTACCATCAATTTGGCGCCGTTGCCGGGGACGGTGCTAGTTTAGACTTTGTTTTCCTAGTTACTTGACTTTGTCTTTGTCTTTGTTTTTTGTTTTGTTTTGTTTTTTTTTTTGTTACTTTGCTTCTTGTGTGTGTGTGGTTTATTTCTCTCTTGTCTAGTGCCCAAAAAGCAATAGGCTTCTCACGTTTGTTCTTAGTCTACAGTTTGTGCTTAGAGGTGGTGATTATCTTCTTCTTGCAACTTAGAGCCGCTTTAACGGACGGTTGCTAGGATGAGTGGTTTCCAACCGGGTATGAGCTACGATTTTCGAGCAAGCATGGGGTTTGATCTAAACTCCCCACACATGGAAGCCGATATGAGCTACCCCTCTTCTTCCATGAACCAAAGCTATGACATGATGACTCCTAATCACTATCAAGCTTCTTGGGGGGATCAAGATGGGTATGAACTTCAAGGTTATGAAAACGGCTACCAACAAGTGAACGATTACTACTCCTACGACCATGGTGGCTATTACTCGAGTTATCAATGTGAACCCACCATGTACACTCAAGATTCACCTTATGGAAGCCAATACCCCCAAAACCCACCATATTACCCTCCACCCCAACCACAATATGAACCCCATGACCCACAATACTACCAATCACCCCAACCTTGCTACCAACAATATGATGCCCCACCCCTTGGGCATCATCAAGATTATCAAGGAGCTTTACAAGACCCCAATGATCACCAATTTCCCGACATGGAGGAGTTTCAATCGCTTCTTCAATTGCAAAAGAGCAACCAAGAAATGGCCACCCAAATTCAAAAACAACAAAATGAATTATGGGTCCAACTTCGAAGGGCAAACGCGGCGAGGGATGCTTGATTAGATGAAGGGTGCCCACTTGAGAGAGAGGAGCAACCTAATCACGAAGCCGCCGATGTAATTCCCTTTGGAGGAGAGATTTGCTTTGAAGAACCTCAATCGTCTACCCAAAAAGAGACGAATGAGGAGATGACCCTTGGTGAAGGCAACATTGGTGAGGAATTGGAGGAGGATGGTGAGTTGGATGGTTTTGGTAGAGTTTGTGAAGTTGTTGGTTGAAATTGTTAGCCTCGAGTTGCCCTTGTGCGATAATTTGGACAAGCATGAAGAGCCCCTTGCTAGTACACCGAGAGATGACTTGGAAGAGATTGAAACCGCCGGTAGAAGTTTCGATTCTCTTCTCCAAGATGATATGGGGCCGAGTGATGAAGATGGGGAACCACAACTTGAGGAAAGTGTGGGGGTGTGCATTAAGGAAGTGAGGCCAAAACCGCTTTTTGTGCCTTGTTTCTTGGAGATGAAGCTTGCTTGTGATTGGAGGCAATGCTTAGGGAGGAAGAGGTCGGTGAAGCTCGTAGGATGGATAGACCCCGGAGAATATTTGAAAGATGATTTTGGGTCTTGGGATTCCTACTTCTTGCCTCCTCCTTGGAGGCCGTGGAGGTCGGTTAAGCTCGAGCGCTTCTTGGGCCTTCACTATGATGTCGGTAGCGCGTTCTACTTGCTCCTCCATGCCCTTGAGGGCTATGGTTGAAGAATGGAGTCCACCATCCTAGGTTTGACGGAGTTCCTAAAGAACCGTCATGTTGTATATTCCCCTCTCGTCTTCTTTAGAATACTTGTGCTTGTATTTGTGATTTTTGTTTCTAGGAATCTTTTGTTTTTGTGGGATTCTTGTAATTGTTTTGGTATTTTGATGAGCGATGTGAGGGAGTGAATTTGATGTGTATTTTGAGTTTATTGTGATAGGTGAAGTGAAGATTCCTTGAGAGGATTGGTTATCGATAGAGCTTGGATCGTGAGTAAGGGAGTCGGTTTTTGGGGTCATGGGAGTCATGAAGACCCTTCCCGACCGGGAAGGATGTATTGTCCCGACCGGGATGGGGCCGTCCCGATCGGGATGAGGGTGCCAAAAATCGAGTCCACTAGAGTGTCATCCCGATCGGGAAGGAGGCTTCCCGACCGGGAAGGGTTTATCAACCCGATCGGGATCATCCATCCCGACCGGGATGATCCCCCACTCCTTTTTGGTGCTTCTTCTTCGACATTTAAGCCCACCCAACCATTGTATACCCCCTCCCAACCTCCCTACCTTCCTTTCTCTTATAATACCACCCACATACTTCATTTCCTTACCCTCACTTCATTTTCTATCCACTTTACACCGACTCTCGCATCAAATCCCATCCCCTCACACCATTACTACCCAACCGTGAGTTCTTCGCGAGTGTGAAGCGAGACGGCAACCGGAAGACAAGCGACAAGCCTCTAATGATCATCGAGACGATGGAGCAAGTGAGTTACTAACCGCTCGTTTTGGGTAACTATCCTTACTTTTGCGTCTTTTTATCGCTTGTATTCTCTTATTTGCCCCCTTCACGTTGAATCATGGAATCGTAGTGGCCTTCGAGGCCGTAGTTTGGTTGCTCCCGACTCCCGATGACGTGATTACGTCGGGAGTCGATCGATTAAGTCCAATATACAAGATTTTCACCGCCTTTTTAGGGGTTAGTCGGATTTGGACGGAATCCGGGCTAGGTGACTTGATTACACCTAGCCCTCCCCTCCCATTTCCTTTTGTTTCCTTTTTTTTATTTTCTCCCCCCTTCCATATCTTTTCTTGTCTCGGCCCATGATGACTTGATTACACCCCGGCCGGACACCTTCTACCCTTTTCTCCACTTTTCTTTTTGATTTTTAGGTTTATTTTCGTAGTTTATTTTCTTTTTCCTTTGTCTCTCCGCACACTACGATTGAGCATATGAGGACATTGCTCGGTTAAAGTGTGGGGGAGCGATATTCTAGTATAGTTAGTTTTATTTTCTTAGTTTTTCGAATTTTTTTTAAAAACCCTAAAAATTTGAAATTTTTTCATAAAAATCAAAAAGATTTTCTTTTGTGTGTTTTCCTTTTGTGTCTTTGTGTCGTATATATGTTTTGTGTGCGTGTTTTGTCTCCCTTTTTCCTTATAGGTTGCTTAAATCACCGTTGTTTGGAAAGCTTTGAAGACATCCGGTAACATCTTCTAACCCTCTTTCCCTCTTTATTCCTTGTGAAGTTTGGAGAAGATTGTGTTGAGGTGTGCTCGGGTGGAGCTTGTACATACTTGTGGTTGATTTGGTGATATGTTTGGAAGTTTGGGGTGGTGTTTGTTTGTTCATGCTTTGTTTTTGTTGCCTTTTGTTTCTTTTTCTTTCGTTCTCGTCATGTCTTTGTCTTGTGTGTAGTTGTATCTTGTGCGTAAACGTTTTCGAAAACCCGGTTTAGAGACTAGTGTGCGAGCGTCCACTTTCCCTTCCTAGTAGTATAAATCGAGTCTTGGACTTTAGCCTAGTAGAATGACCCTAAATCAATGAATTCGTTGGTCCTTTACCTTGAGTCCACCTAGCTTACTAGGGATTTACTACGGGATTTGCATTTTGACCATTATGACCACCCACGGTGTGAAAAGACCTTGGTTACCGAGTCTCGTCCCCTAGGTGACCGTGTTTAGGATCGTTTGATTAGTCCAAGTTCTCCCCTTTTTGTGAGTATGAAAGGAAGACGTCGTCCCGACATACCCATTACCCTACCTCCTACACATATCCGCACAATAAAATGCAATTTGTTGAGTTCTCTCTTTCTCATCACCCAAAGAATTGCCAAGAAAGCCAAATCGAGCCAAAAGGGCAAAGAAAAGAAAAAGAAAGAAAAAAAAAATGAAAGAAAGAAAAGAAATGAAGAAAAAGAAAAGGCACAAAAGCCAAAAAGAAAATAGAAAAGAAGAAAAAGAAATGGCATGGCAACAAACAAATCAAAATGTCGAAAAGAAAGAAAATGCCAAAACAAAACCCGTCTCACAAAAAGAAATCCCCACAAAAATAAGCCTTTTTCCGACTTTTGCCGTGAAGAGCCTACCAAAGGACCGAGTCCCGAGGAAGGATGATAGCGGCATTAGTCGGTCTTCCCTCATTTTGCATGTTTTCCACCTTTTTACTTGGACTAGTTAGGTGGTTTTGGACACGGGACGACCCTCTTGGCTCACCCTAAAGGGGGCGGGGTCTCACTTACCTATAGTGTCGACTAACACCGTGGTTCTTCACTTTTCCACTCCGCCGATCGTCCCGTAGTACGTTTTTAGAAAGTTAGGAGGACCTAGGTAAGTTACCAACGTTTTTATTGCTTTATCATCATACTATTAGGGTTTAGTTCACCTTGGTTTGTATTGCTAGCTTGGGAACGTTGTCACATGCCTTGAGTCCTAAACCAGTGCTTCTTTCACCGCTTGTTTGAGAGAAGCGGTATTTGTTTTCTTTTGGGTGCAACCGATTATGTGTTTGTTTGTGTGTTTGTTTGTTTATGTGTTTTGTGTCCGGTTGCATCCACAGTTTTGTCGCAAGACCCAACTTGCCTTGTGGAGTGCACTTTTCCTCTAAGTGCACTCGCGTGAGTTGAAGGGGCGTAGGGTGCGCTAATACCCACTCGGATAGTTTAGTAGTTAGTATGTGCTTACTCGAGGGCGAGTAGGGGTTAAGTGTGGGGGAGTTGATAAGTGTAGTTTGTAGTGTCTATTTTACTGTGTTTTGGTCCCATTTTCCTTGTGGAATCGCTCCTTGGGAGCGATTTATGGGCTTCTTATGCTTCCTTTAGTTCGTTTCAGGTTCCCGAGATTGATTTGGAAGAGTTGGAGCGATTCCGACTCAATACATACACATTTTGGAGCCAACGGAGTAAAGGAACGATGACTCGACGCCTTGGAATCGACCCCGAGACCTTGGGACCCAATCCCGAGCCTCCGAGACCCGATCCCGAGTCCCGAGAATCGACGAGAAGCCCATGAGAGGCAAGAAAGGACCAAAGAGCGCTTAAGGCAGGCCTACAAGACCCATCCCGTTCGGGATGGCCTCATCCCGTTCGGGATGGGGTGCACGTTGAAGGGTTCCACTGTGAGCCCATCCCGGTCAGGACCAACCCGTCCCGATCGGGATGACAGGGCCGTCCCGGTCGGGATGATCCGTCCCGGTCGGGACGAAGAGCTGGCGGCACGGGCTTCTTCTTTTCTTCTCCTTCATTCTTGTACCCATATATATACTCCCTTCTTGTAATGTTAAGACATCTTATCTTACCCTAGACTAGTTTAAGCCTCCATTAATCATAAAACCCTAGATTAGCATCCCTCTCATTAGTTTAATTCTCTCTTAAATCTTTAGATAATTATTGTAATTAGTCTTGGATTAAGGGATTCTTGAAGATTGTTCCAAGCTTGACAACCTTGGGATTGTATTTGGGTTTCTCATTAATACAAGTTTTCATCTTTTTTTCATCCTAGTGTTGGTATAATCATCTTTACTCTCAATCTTGTTTATTTAATCTTGTTTGAATCTTTTCATATTGTTATTGTTATTGTTCATATTGTTTATGATGAATGTTTGGATGTTAGGTTTGATTTCTCTTATTATTGTTGTGACTAGCTTGATAATGAGTGAGTAGTCTTCTTTGTGGGGTTAGTAGGGGGATTAGGGGTAGATTATGGATGATTAGGGTTGATTAAGGGAAAAAGGTTACATCTTTGTTGTTAGTCAGATTGTGGACACTCTATGTGTTTGTTGATATGCTTGTGTGAGTTGTAGTGGTCATGCTTCCCATACTTGTGTTCATCTTCTCATTGTTTGTCTATGATGCGGAAATGTTGAGAATAGTTTAGTCGGGAGAGCGCGGACTAGGGTCTAAGTTGCGAGAGCCCGGACCGACTCTAGCGATTAGGAGACACCTATACCCTTGATCACCCCAACTGCCCTTCTACTCCTATGAACCCGACCTACCCCACTTTCTTTCCATATTTGAGTTCACCTCCTTAGTTAGCCATAGTTTACTCTAGTTTACTTGTTAGTTCATCATTAGTCTAGTTCCTACTTCTCCTCCACAAAAGTTTTCCATTTATCGCTCCTTTGTGTTTGTTTGGTGACCTAGTCTCGTTTTAGGTAGACATAGTCTAAACTTCGCCTTACCGTCCTCGTGGATACGATCCCGACTTACCCTAGCTACCCACTAGGTGTAATCGGTAGTTTATTGACGGTTAGGGACGTGATAAATCCCTACCATCACGTACACGGATCGATACCTCCACTTCGGCAACACCACCACATCCATCGTCGAATCTGTACATGCGGCTTTGAAGAAGGCTCTTGGCACGTCGACAACTTCCTTAGATTGGTTGTTTGATAGGATTGACAAGCTAATTGGTCGTCAGCATTCGAAACTGCGGAAGAAGTTGGAGACCTCCCGCAGGAAGCGATCAACTATTCTGCCCCCGATGTTCATGAACTTGAGACTCCGGGTAAGTCGTAAGGCGTTAACCTTGCTGACTCGGAAACTTATGAGCATGCACGACTTGGTCGATCGGATTTTTGAGGATTGCCGGTGTGTATTGAGGACGTCCATGGGTTTTCCGTGCGCATGTGAGCTTGTCGGGCTGATGGCGCGGAATTCCGTAGTGCAGTTGACCGATGTGCATGTGTTTTGGAGGATGCTCGACTTCACCGGGGAGGAAGCAATGCCCGTCAGCGACAAATTTCTGCTGGACGGGTTGATTGAGGAAATACGTCAGAGCGATCCAAGTATGTGGCGACATTACTTCGATGTGCTGAATTCAGCATTACCTCCCGAAGAATCAGGCCTAGTTGATCCTTCTACGAACCCGAACCCCAGAAAATCATCGGGGACGGGGAGGATGCTTATCGGAGTCGAACATGCGAGGAGGAGGTTCGACACCACCGACACGGGAGCCACCCCGAGTAAGTCGGCGAGGACTACGCGCACGTCAGCGCCAGGGAGCAGTCAGTCGACCCGGAGCACCGAACCGCCCATACACCGCTAGCCAGTCCACTACGAGCACATGATAAGGGGTACCGAACGCACCCCTAGAGCTGAACTACATGGGGGGCCTTTCCGGTTCATTCACGATCTTGTCGGTTTCATGTGTCCGTACCTCGTCGACTGGATAGATGTTATTGGGGACGGTCACTGTGGATTCTGTGTCCTGGCTCATGCGGTATACGGTGACCAGTCCAGTTTTACTCGCCAGAGAATGGCGTTGTGGGAGCACATCCAGTCGCCCACGTACGACCGTGTGTACATGTCGTACAATGATGGAGGTCTAGTAGGCGCCATGTGTCATGTAGGTACGACGACCCCCCATCCGGTAGGCACAGAGCATTATCTCCACGACTGCGATTTATACGGTTTTGCCACAATAAACAACTGGGTTATATGTCGAGTATCTCAATGCCTCGATTTTGTTACCTACTACCCATTGCGGGCCATGCCAGGTAACCATGTACTGTTCGTCGTAATGTGGATAATGCACGTTGAACACGGGGGAGGTCACCGGATTAGGTTGAGAATGGAGTATGATTGTCCGATGCCTCCTACACATTTCCTTTGGGGAGGCGCTCGGGACGGTACGACGGTACATTATCTTTCCATTTTCCAGGATCGTCGCGACAGGTGGGTCACTGAGTGGAATGAGTACTTCCCGAGGGCTCAGATTGATCCCAATGAGCCAGGTGGTGTAAACAACCCTTTTACCTTCGACGGCCCCCCAGAGATGTAGAACTTATTTGTGTCGTGTGTTTATGTATAAATTGTAGACTAGTATAAATATTAGATCAGTCTTGTCGTGTATTATGTACAAATTTTAGACCAGTATTGTATTTATTTGTAATTATTTCATAGGTACTCGCGTAATTATTTCGAAACGTAGTAAGCATGCGCGTTGATGCTGTTGTTGGGGCGAATACAAATCTCGTAACGAAAGTCCAATCTTAGTAATAAGAAACAAACAAATGTCTAAATCATCCGAAACATAAAAAGAAACAAGTATTCAAGAAGAAATGAAATCCACAACATTCCAAACATAAACAAATTACACATAAAAGATAATCACTCAACGGCGACCTCGTTTCCCCTGGGATCGGGGTGGGCGCTCACCCGGGTGGGGTGGGCGCTCACCCGGGTGGGGTAGAGCTGGATGGAATGACTCCAACAGCTGGTCAAGGTACGCATGTCGGGCTTCCGGGTCGTCCAGAAAGTGCTGAGCTGCAGAAAAGCGCTCCATCAACGAAACTGCGACATGAAAGAAAGTGGACGAGGTTAATATACATAAACCCGCAATTAAATATTTTTACACACCAAAATACAAGCGTAATACTTTCTGTGATCCCCCTGCGAGTCTCGCTTGCTCCTGCACCTCGGCGGGGGATGGTGGTATGATCCTCGGATGAGAGACTCTCGTGTACCAAGGGTGGTAATCTTGAGCCACTTCCTCCGGGTAGTCCATGGGCCGCGAGAGCCTCCTCGGGTCGGCACGACTAACCCCGAAATTCCTCCAAGGGTGGTCCTTGTACCACGCACCGAACTCAACAAGGTACACCCCACCCCCGTTCCTCAGTCGATGCTCCCTAACCGGCGTAGGCATCGGCTCGGGTACTGTCTGGACATAGCCTAACTGTCTGATGACCCGGTCTGCCTGATAAGGCTCAACAATGTCCATAAAGCGCAGTGTCCCGAAGAAGGTAGTAGCAAGGTGCGACGTGTGAGCATTCCTCATGAAAGGCTCCCAGGTTACCCTATCTGCTGTTAATCGATCAAGTGAACGTCGGTACGCCAACAACTTGCTCTCATGTGCCGTTGGTTTCTGGACGTCTACCCAAGCAGTCGCACGTGGAGAAGTCGACATAATCGGGATCGGTGCCCCCGGCCTAAAGTCGGGGAAGTACTCGTAGATCCAGACCTGTAGCAACGACAAACATTTGGCAATCGTGGCGCACCCCTCCCTCGAAGCCATCCCCAAATGCCGGTACAGGTACGTCAACGTACCAGCACCCCACGCAAAACGACCAACCGAGTCCAAGCTATTCGTCAGTGGCAAGACTGACGGACGAATACTATCACTCGACTTATCCAAGAAGAGAAACTCCCCCAGCAATGTGATCAAGTAACCCTGCACAGTCTGCTCTCGGGTCCCAGTGCGCATCGTCCCATGCACGGCCCTCGTGATAAGTCGGTATTTTACCTATTTTTGTCCCGCATTTGTACTCTTATTTAGTCGGTTTTACCACTCGACTTGTTATTATTTAATCGTTTTGGGTGTAATTAGTTTATTAGTCGTGTCTCGCGTATTTATGTTCGTTTTATTATATTTCTCAGGATTTTGGTACTGCGTGTCTATGTTTCCATTTGTAGGTACCGTCCCGAGAAGAATCAGGACAAGTCAAGACGGGTCAAGATGAAAAAAGTTGGGTGAAAACAAGGGAAGACCAAATCTATCACTTGATTAGCCCATTTTTCACTAACCCAAACCAAATACTCAAACTAATATCCATTTCCCTATTAACCCAAGTGGAGGTCAAGTTTGAATTGACCCAATCAACTAATCCCTTCACCATCATCATCGCACCACCATCCTCCATTAAAGCCACCACCATCATCATCATCACTTCATCATCATCAGTTATTCTATCACCATCTAACACTCCCTCCATTATTCAAAATCAAACCACAAATCAATTCATCAATCAAGCTCGACAACCACCGGAGCTTAGCCGCGACGCGTCATCTCTGCTCAGATTTCGAGCTCCGACCACCCTGAACCAACCACCTTCTGCCCGAATTTCGAGCTCCGACCACCGGGAATCGCCTGCCATCATCACTCCAATTCAATTTGCTCCATTTTTCATCATCAACAATCATCCTCTTTCACTCACCATTGTTCAACACTTCAACCTCCATACTCCTCCAATCTCCGTCTTCACCTACGCCGGCGATCAACCGCGCGAGCACCAGACTCTGGCGTCGGCACCAACGCACGCCGGACCGTGCGTAACCGGGACAGGGGAGAAGAGGTCGTGCCAAACTCACCGTGCTCAACCATCTGACCGTGTGTATCTATCATCACCGTCAATTGATTTGTCTTGCCTTTTTGTTGGCTTATTTGGATAAGTCAATGACTTTTAAGTCCTTGTTTAACTCCTTTTCATTTGATTTGAATGAGGGGTAAATAGGTCTTTCAACACTTATTTTGTTAATATAAAACAAAGGACTAAATTCTGTAAGCTAAGTTAGAAGAGAGAAAATTAAAAAGAGGGTTTTAGGAGTAGTACAAGTAGAACGCAACAGCAGTTGCTACCTTCCTCTGTTTTTCTATTTTTCTTCTTTGTTTTTTTATTAGTTTTAATTAATCTAATCATCACATTCTTCAATTTCCGAGTTCTTTAATTCCTTCTCTTATGGTATAATTCTCATCTCTCTCTTTTTATTTATTATCTATCTTTATGTTTTGGGTCTATGTTAGATTAGTAATTAATTACTTCAAAGTTATTATCTTTATCGATTAATTGTGTTTAGTTTTATGATTCTATCTTGTGGGTTTGTGAGTAGTTATTATGTTTTGACTAATTTGTTTGTTTTATGTTACATTAGTTTTATTTTATTTCATTAATCAAAGTTTTAGTCTTTAGTGTTTCATTATGCTTACTATTATGTTTAGAGTAGTTAATTGTGTTTTGATTAATATAATTATGGGTAGTGAGTAGATTCTCACTAGGGGTCGATGAATCCCCGACTTATTTGAATTGCGCGATTGTATGCCTTGTATCGGTTTATTTGGGTGATTGGATGAGGACGTGTTAGGGATTAATGGATTAACTTTGGTATTTGGAGTTTGGGTCGAATCTAATCCCTTGGTCATCGATGGGAGTCGATTAGGATAGATTGTCGACTTTACCCTTTTACCTTGCCTTACTCCACTTAGTTGAACATGGGAGTGGGAATTAAGCGGGGTATTCCTAACACTAGTTTCGATTATCGTGCTTTTCATTGACTTGGGTTAGTTTGGGGAACATCACGGGAGTGAGTCTCCGGTCTAGACCTTAGGATTCCGTCTTACGAACCCGGGAGGGAGGTAAACGGGGTAATTAGTCGTTTCACGAACCCGGGAGGGAGGTGAACGACCTAGAAAGCGCTTTGTCCTTGTCCGAGAACTCGACTTTCTCGATACTTGGCATTCGTTAGCGTGATTTGAATAAGTCGAGGGTGACATCGTCCCTTAGTAATTTTTCTTATTTGATTACATCATTTCATCTCTTTGTTTCTTTAGTTTTCTAGTTCTTTATCTTGTTTTAGATTATTAGTTTATTTATGCATTTATTAGTTAGTCTATCTAGTTTAATCTCACTCTTATTAATCGATTCGCGTAGCTAATTATAATCCGAGGCCGAACTAGTATTCATTCCCGATCTCTCTGTGGATTCGACCCGACTTACCCGTTGCTATTTTAGCTTAGGTCAGTCGGTTTATTTGATGGTTAGATTGACGACAAATCCGGCTATCACCTCGCTAGCCCCCCCTCCCCCGCCCATGTAAATGGGAGCGCCCACTCCCTCCGCGGGTGCCTTCATCTGCGCATCACTCATACTGAAGATGTTCCCCACAACGACCATCCTATCAGCTAGACCCCAGTGGTGTTACGAACCACGCACGGCTCACCCTCGATAGGGAGCCCTAAGATCCTAGCGACATCGTGCAGCATAATAGTCATCTCCCCGAACGACATGTGGAATGTGTTCGTATCCGGCTGCCACCTCTTGACGAATGCTGTAATGAGCGGTACGTCCAAATGGGGTAGAATGCACGCCCGTAGATGCATCAGGCCAGACTATCGGACAACATTCACGGCCTCCTGTCGGACGTCGAACGATTCCAACTCCCTCTGAATCCTAGGACGGTTGTAGGTCTTCAACAGCGTCGGTGTGTTCTCCGGTTCTGACCAAAGCAAACGCGCAACATGACCCCCAAAGCTCGGGATCACCGATGGATCGATGGGACCTTCGGGACTAGGTCCCTGAAGACGCCACGAAGTGTCGCTCCGTGGACGTCGGGGGGCGCTCGAGCCCGAAATACCTACACTCCCCTGGAACGTACCTCCAGCCCCCTTCTTGTACACAACGACCTTACCCCTCCGCTGTGTCTCGGTGTCCGTCTTCTGCTCCCTCTCCTCGGCCTGCTGCTCTGAGAAGTCGTTCGGAAAACCGTGTTGCCTCTCCGTCTCATCGAACTCCATGTCTAGGTCGGCAGACTGCAACGACCTAGATGGCTCGGGGACACCACCGCTCTCAGTTCCCTCCGAAGAACCATCACGAGTACCACTCGTGATACGGAAACCTGGAACAGAAGACTGTGTCCCCCCTGAGACGAAGACTCACCCTTTCCATACGCAGCAGTCGTCTGCAGTGGCTCCGTGGTAAATGATGGCTCTGGTCGGCCGGTAGGTGGCGTCCGCGCCCTACCCCTAGCGCGAGTGGACGCAGTGACAATCCTACCGTCGACCCGGCTACTCTTCTCCTTATTAACCATCTAATTTTAGAAATTCGACACGGTGATAAAATGAAACTATGTTACTTGTTAATAATAATAAAAAAATAATATAACGTTCTCGTACTATTTTGTAAATGAAACAGTGTTCGAACAACCGATATTGGATTTGAAATTCATAATATAAATTATTTAAAAATTCAAATTAATGATAACGTATATTCTTCTCAACTAAATTATTTTCAAATTATTTATTTACCTATGTTCTTCTCAGCTAAAATGATATTAATTTAAGCTCATGATAACATTTACTAGTTTCAAAAATATTTTAAATTTCACACGATGATAAAAGAAAAATATATTAGTTGTTAATAAAAATATTAAAATTTAAAAGTAGTACTGTAATTTTTAGCTAATTTCTTTCAATTAATGTTACCTATGATTTGTTATCTCGATGCGGGTCGTCGATTACTTAGTTTTTTAGCTAAAATTAGTCTTCAAAGAAAGGTTAGTTTTTTAGTAAACACTAGTAACCTTAAAATTAGTACTCATCGTTATTTTGATTGGGTAGCCGATTGTAACTGAAGATCGTAAACTATTAACCTTCAAAGGACCGCCGATTTTAGCTAAAGATAACGATTACAAGTTTTTCACCTAAATTGAACTAAATTGATATTTTTTAGCTAAAGATCCAATATTTTTTTGATTAAACAATTTGTAAACATCAAACATTAAAACCAAAACCCACATGGCAAAAATACAAACGAACGAGTCACATATAAACATTTATCGTAAAAATACATAACGAATCTCAAAATACCCACATTAAAACAAATATACCCAAATACAAAAATACAAACCCACATTAATACCCACATGATCGACAAAATACATCAAAACAAATCTCACATATAAACATTCTTCGAAAAACAAAAACAAACGAGACGAATATCATAGCGTATAACGTAAAAAAAATAAAAAAAAACACGAAAAAATGGCCCAGGTGCCCAAAAATGACGCCCAAAAATGGCGCCCAAAAATGGCGCCCAAGAGACCCCCCAGGCGCCAGTTTTGGGCGCCCAGGAGACCCCCCCAGGCGCCAGTTTTCGGCACCCAGGAGACCCCCTAGGCGCCAGTTTTGGGCGCGAAGGAGACCCCCCATGCGCCATTTTTGGGCGCCTTGGAGATCCCACAGCAGCCCCAACCCGACGCCCAATCCAGAATCCGTGCCCCTCTTCACGGAAATCGATCCCAAAATCACAAAAACCGAAACCAAAATCGAATATAGCAAACCATAACTACTCAAATCAGGTATTACATGGATTAATCAAGCAAATAATAGCTACGGGGAACCTAAACTATCAACCTAATACTAATTATAATCAAATTAATCGACCTAAAATAATCAAATACCAACTAAAAAGTAATACAAAATAGATAGATATACTCACTTGACTACGGATTTGGAGTGGAAGCGGAAGCGGTTTTATATTTGAAAAGCGATTTTTTAAGGAATTATTTTAGAGAGAGAAAGAAGTGAAAGTGAATTGTGAGGAGAATGGGGGTTTATATAGAAATTTCCTAAACATATTTTCGGGTTACATTGAGACACGTGCCTCAAAAACCGTTCAAAAGTACAAAAAATCGTAACTTTAAATGAGTCGGGAAATAATAATTACATTAATTAAGAAAATTAAAATCATTAATCACAATTATAGAAGGGTAAAAGAGTTACGTTTAGACACGTGTCTCAAAAACCATTCAAAAGTACAAAAACCGTAATTTTAATTTAGTCGGGAAATAATAATTACATATCATTAATCACAATTATGGAAGGGTAAAAGAGTAAATTCACGTATAAAGCGCCGACGACCTGGCTGAAATGCCGACGACCAAATGTAGTAGAGAAATTAATGGTGGTAACTGGTAATTATTGATGATGGTGTTTATTTTTTGTTAAAGTTTAAACCTATTTTCCGATTCTTTCACCTAGAATAACATGTTACATAATGAACAAGTTTATTATGGGAAACAAGTGTGGATAGTAGAGTTTAGTATGAGATTTAATTAAACTCAGATTATTGTTAGAACACGACCTATAGTTCAGATTATTCACGTGAAATAACCCTATTTATAATGATCGATATCGATTAAATTTGTGAATAATAATTGATAAATGAATATATGAACTGTGATAACCAATTATTCAATGTAGAATTTAAAGCAAACAACACCCTTAAGTACATCAAATGACAAAAAAGGTTCCTCATTATTATTTCAGAATTACTTTTTCATATTTCAATGTTACTCAATCGTCCCTAATTTTTTTTGTATTTTCCAATTTTACCCTATTCTAGAACAATATTCATTTTTTTTCTTATTTATTCTAAGTTCTAACTCAATTTTTTCATAAAAAATCTTTATTTAAACTTCATCAATTCTAATAATCGATCATTACTTGCGGCTATGGATTATAATCCAGTAATCTATATATCGTAAAGTATATAAAAAATTAGAGTTTATTTAATGTTATTTTATTTTAATAATTAGGGTTTAGGGTTGGTAAATAGAGCGGTAATAGGCGGCTTGCGGTGGTGTAGGGTTATGAATGGTGGGGGAGGAAGTGGCAAGGGGAGGGGGAAGGTGGGATAGGGGGAACGTAAGGTAGTTTGTTTTGATTTTTTTTATTAATTGTAATTTGAAATTTTGTAATTAGAAAATTTTTTTATTTGAGAAAATCTTTAGTTTTTCTAAGTGCATTAAATTAATTTGTTTTCCTAATTAACAACACAATCAACAATAATATACTACGAGTAATACTAATAATAAAAATTAGAAAAACACAAATTGCAATATTAACACTAAAGAAAACATAAAATAAATTATTCTTCCAAAAAAATCTCGATAAGAGAACAACATCAATAATCTAATAAAAAAAGCGTCGTGCTGGTCGGAGTGGTGACCGGCATGGTGGGTCGGCTTGATGGTGGACGGAAACGACATTAAGGGATTTTTTCTCTCTCAAACTCTCTCTAGAAACTTAAGTGCGGAGGGGAAATGTGAGGGGTAGAATAGTAATTTTAAGGTATGATTGAGTAATGTTAAAATATAAAAGAGTATCAAGCTATTATTTTATGCTCAAATTTTAGAAAACTTCCTTGTATACCACATTGTCAATAGTATCACAGCAAACATTTTGCTTGTCGCAAATCAATATTTGCAAACCCAGTTTGCTTGTTACATGTGAGACAGCAACGTACAATTGACCATGGCCGAAAACGGGCTTAGGAAGGAGCAATCCCACATACGATAGGAAGGAGTCACATGATGATAATATATTCAAAACTTATACAGAGTATTTAGGTATGGGAAAATAATGTGTGCGTACAAAATTAGAAATAAATACATACGAATACATTTGAGGGTGATTTTTGCTCATAGATTTCCTCAAATGTGACGATTTCAAGACCAAACCTTGGTATCTCGATCACTACACAATTTCTTATGGACATGTTTTTATGAAAATTTATTTTCAATTTGTGATTGCATGGTTTGTGTTTGTCATTGTTCTCTAATACCACAAAATTTGAAATTAGATAAAGTTCTCCTTCTTGTATTAGAGGTTGAAAAACATTTATCAATTTGTTTTTGGTAGACGCCTGAATCTTCTTCATCTGTCTTTTGTTTTAGAACCACAAATCAAATTTGTTAAGACTTATATTACCTTTTCGTTCACAAGAATCATTTCAACTCGACTTGTCTCCTTCGGATTATTCCACGCTGGTACGGAGTAGAGGCGTATAACTCTACACGTAATCTCCACGTTTCCTTAACATTACTGACATCGTTTATGAAGTTTAAACAACGGGATTGAGTTGATGACATTAGAAAGAATAATAATAATTGTTTTAGTAGTATATAAACTGTATTGAAGGATGTTTTCGTGTAAAAATGTTTATAAGTTGATCATCAATTATATAGGCATTGTTTATAATAAGTAATAATTTTGTGTGTGAAAGAATCATCAGTTTTTTAAGCATACCTATTTGGTTTCTATAATATGCATAATGTATATACTGTATATATAGGTATTATTTGTACTGTATAATGTATAATATAACGAAAATGTTATACATAGTATTAATTCCCGAAAATCATGCCTCTTGAAATAATCATTCCCGAAAATTAGTCCCAAAATATATTCGGGAAATAAAATAATCATTAAGTTTTAAATTGCGTTTAATAACCTGTATTACCATTGGGTCTCAGGTAAAATGCACAACTTATTATTACTGATTGGGGATAGAAACGTGATTTGTTACGAGATTTGTATTCGCCCCAACAACAGCATCAACGCGCATGCTTACTACGTTTCGAAATAATTACGCGAGTACCTACGAAAAATTTACAAATAAATACAATACTGGTCTAAAATTTGTACATAGTACACGACAAGACTGATCTAACACACCACACAAATAAGTTCTACTTCTCTGGGGGGCCGTCGAAGGTAAAAGGGTTGTTTACACCACCTGGCTCATTGAGATCAATCTGAGCCCTCGGGAAGTACTCATTCCACTCAGTGACCCACCTGTCGCGACGATCCTTGAAAATGGAAAGATAATGTACCGTCGTACCGTCCCGAGCGCCTCCCTAAAGGAAATGTGTAGGAGGCATCGGACAATCATACTCCATTCTCAACCTAATCCGGTGACCTCCCCCGTGTTCAACGTGCATTATCCACATTACGACGAACAGTACATGGTTACCTGGCATGGCCCGCAATGGGTAGTAGGTAACAAAATCGAGGCATTGAGATACTCGACATATAACCCAGTTGTTTATTGTGGCAAAACCGTATAAATCGCAGTCGTGGAGATAATGCTCTGTGCCTACCGGATGGGGGGTCGTCGTACCTACATGACACATGGCGCCTACTAGACCTCCATCATTGTACGACATGTACACACGGTCGTACGTGGGCGACTGGATGTGCTCCCACAACGCCATTCTCTGGCGAGTAAAACTGGACTGGTCACCGTATACCGCATGAGCCAGGACACAGAATCCACAGTGACCGTCCCCAATAACATCTATCCAGTCGACGAGGTACGGACACATGAAACCGACAAGATCGTGAATGAACCGGAAAGGCCCCCCATGTAGTTCAGCTCTAGGGGTGCGTTCGGTACCCCTTACCTCACCCTACATATCTCACACCGCTCCCGTGCCTTCGACGACACTAAAACGAGCCTATTCGCGTGATTATTAACATGTAGGTTGATGGTGTCAACCCCCAATTTCTAATTTCTAATCTCTAACCTTTTTGATTTTTGCATACTAACGTTTTCTTTATTTTTGTATACTAACATTACTAACCACTGATCATTAACATTTAATTTTTGTTTACTAACCCCTAACATTTTATTTTATGCATCTAAATTTTTAATTATCGTCTCTAACATTACTAACAATTTCTTTTATCGTTTTTTATTTATTCCTTCATGTATATAATATCGCGTATATTAAAAAAAAATCAATCTAATTTTAAAGTCGAATACGTTCAGCGACGAATTTTGTCCAGAGTCCGTTATAATCCCTTAACAAGTCGTACTGGAGGTGTCGCCTTCCGAGACCCGCCGCCCTAGACACTTAAGGGCGTAATGTGATTGCGCTGATTCGTCGTCAAATGACGCCATTTTTTTTCAAATATTACTCTAAATGCACGATATCGAGTCCGTAGTCGAATGTCACACCTAAAAGAGTCATCGACAATTAAATTAGTATGAAACTTTTTGACGCCAAACCGATAATCATGTGGTCCGTAAGGATCGATAATAGCATCGTGACGCGGAGGGAATTGATATTCATCCTAGTTTAATTAATTCCAACTTCATAAGCTATACTCTAAAGTGCATGATACCGATTTCATAATCGTGTGTAGTGCCTGACGAGTTATCGAGTGGATATAAATTATGTAATATTTATGTCTAACTCGATTAGCTCTCGATCAGAATCATTAAGCCACGAAATGACCCCTTTTTCGAAACGAGTTATCACTCGTATAGAGGGCACTCGATTGAGTCCTTTAAACAACTCGGTCGAGTGACCTCTTTAGGCCTCCAACGAGAGCTTGAAACGATATAAACTTCCTTCAAATCATTTTTTACGACCTTAAGTCGTCACGTGTTTATTCAATCACGTGTTTCATAATTCAAAACCCATACATTATATCCGTCATTTTTCATTACCTTTACGGCTTTGAGCAACTCTTCGAAAGACCATTCCTATATTGACGACTCTTTAGTCGTATCCAGTATAGGACGGGTCGAGGCATTTCCATTTCGCTATGATAAGTCGGGATAAACTTCGAGGCCCGGGATCGAGCTAGCACTACGCCTCGCTCTCATACGCTAGATGCGTATTAAATTCTCCGTCCTCCGATCGATCCACAATGCAATGTGTACTTGATCGTAGTTCGTCCATTTAGTCGGTTTACGATTTTAATTACGTTCTCTATTTACGGGTTCGTTTATAGATCACCGTTACCGTCGCTAACCAATTTATATTATTGCTATGTTCAAGTATTGTATTTCCGGGTTGAATTTCCGTCCGCGTAGCTTGTAATTTATTTTCGAATTTATTTACTTTCGATTTTTGCCATTTACCGTTTTCTAAATGAACATTGCATGCTAAATTCAACTTCGACAATAACCTAATATGCATTAAATGACGTAGCTTAAACACGTATTTCACATGCGTAGCTTAAAAAATGTTGTTTGAATAACATTCAGTCGTCTTACTAACGCGCATACACGAAAACCGAATGAGATCTTAGTAGAGGCCGCTAAGAGCGGGCGGGGTTGGGTGTCATTCGTGGACTTCCCAACACGTACCCTCACCCCTTACTCAGAACCATGGTTTCCAGATGTCCGAAACCATTGGCATACGAGAGTCATTCGATGTACGATACCCGATAACTCGGCGTCAGTATCGTAATGCAAAGGGACGAACCCAACAAGCTCTAGTACTAAAGCTGGCCGTGCTTTGTGCACGATGCGTCCAAGTATAGAGTGGGTTCGAACGGGTCCGAATTCCCATAAAGTTTGATGGCAACTCCTATTTCGATTTAAATTTCGATCCAAGATCAATATTACCACGAGATTCATTCGCCTACCCAAACCCGCGTGTGGCTGCGTCGGTGTGGACCTATGTCATGTCCACAATTTGGCGACTCCTCTGGGGATACCGGATGTACTAGTTGTCGTCGGGATTCTCAGGGTGAGACTCGAAGAGAAATCGTTCGATTATTATCGTGCGTGCATTTGTTCGATGATTCATGCATAACCAAAATTTTGCCCGGGCCGGTTACTTGTGACCGACGTCCCACAATACCGCGGTGCACTCATAAATGGGTGTGCTAAAGACATCTATAGTCGAACTCGTATGGGTTTCACGACATGTTCTAAGACCAACTCGGCTTAGGAAGTCTGTCCTGATTTACGAGAGAGCCATCGGTGTTGGTATAGACCCAATTTTGACCGTCCGAGACTTAACGTAAAGCATACATGATGTCTTCATAATTCTTGTTTAACTACGTGCAACTTGGTTTCCGTGTCATTTTTCAAAAAAACCGTCATTTTAAAATGCATCTTTTCTAAAATATCCAATTTTCAAGAAAACTCGGAATGCTGTCGAAATTTAGACGTAAGAATTGTCTCAAAATAAACCTATTTTCTAGCCGGCATGCTATCCATTTCGATATTCGAATTTCCGATCCCCTTTCGATTTTCGAATTTTCAAAATTCAATTTCGATTTTCAAATCTTCGAGATGTGTAGACACCCACATTTTGACCGCCAGGTGTCTATAGTATGTCCCGCCAAACACCCGATGATGATAGGACGCAAACATGCTTTAATGGACTCGGATATGGGCTCGAAATCATGGACATTTTGTTTAGGCTTATTACGGAGTACAAATCTTACAAAACCAACCTCAAATCCAGGCCCAGTGGGTCGTTTCGAGTCAAATGAGACTAATTTGGGTCGATTCCGGCACCAGGGGTAAAACCGTCTTTTTACGACCGAGTCAAAACCCGGTCGAAAAATATTCTCGAGACACACGAGTCAGCCGTGACACCTCACATGGCTTATTCGGTCCCAAATACTACAAAAATCAGCTTTCATAAATATTAAACAAATCCGTTTAAGGATAGAATTCGATCTCAAGTAGGAATTCTATCCGGAAACCGAATCAGACACCGACCGAGCTCCAAATACTCGGCCAAGACAGCAAAAATACTCGGCCAACTCTTCCTGACAGCCGAAATACTTGGCTTCCCCACCAAGAAACGAGACTTTCGTTCCCTTTCGAACTCTCGTGTTTCCTATCCAAACCAGTATTTCTTGTCACACAAGCAAGACTACCTCGACCCCTATAAATAGGACCTCCCATCCAACACAAAGGACAACGATTTCAGACAACAATTCTACACAACAATTACACATCATAAATCTACCATTCACATATCCTTAACATCTAGTAAGAATTCCCGACGTAATCCCAAAGTAGTCTCGAAATACCGACGAAACCGACCCCGTCATCCGGCCGAACCCACTGTCACCTCACACATAAAAAAACGCACCAAACAGACACCTTAACTCATTCCGCATCATCTGGACGCTCCCGTGCCTAAACCACCGTCCGACGAGCTCTATACCGAGAATGTAAAGCATGTAGGTTGAGGGTGTAAATCAAACCCGATACTTCTCCTCTCTCTCTCTCTCTCACACGTCTTTTTCCTTTTTTTTCGTCCTTCACTTTTTTTACGGGTCGTCGGTCGTCGGTCGTTTTACTTTTATGGGTCGTTCGTCACATATTTTTATTTATTTCTAATAATCGATACTAAAAAAAACTATTTTTTATATAACGTTCTTAACATACGATACCGATTCTCTAATCGAATATCGTATCTACAAGAACTAAATTAATTAATTCTCGTTGATGCTAATAAAATCATTACCTTTTTTGCAAAATTCGATGATTTTAAACGCGGAGATAATTAACATCTTTTTCGTTCAAATTCTTTTTTTTACTTTTCGTTCAAAACAAACTTTTTTTTCAAAACCTTTTCTAAAGTCATTCCGACTATTCGATATCGATTTCATAATCGAATATCGAATAGGACGAATATCGAAAATATAAATCGAGTATAAATTAATCCATATTTGTACGCGATTTGTAAAAAGTAACGATTTTCGAACAAACAAAAAAAACCGGCAGGCCACCACGCGGGTCGCGCGCCTGTCAGGCGACCCGCGCGCCAGCCTGGTTCGTCGGCTCTTTTTTTTCTCGTTTACTCGCTTTTCTATATTTTTTATTCTTTTCGAACCTTACATTAAAAAGCGACTTTCGCGACATATTTCGATAAATACTTTTTTTGACTTCGGTTAACACGTGTTAATCCATCACGTGTCATTAAATCTTTTTCAAAATCATGCATATTATTTATTTACATCTTTATTCGATTTATTCACCGTTACTAACTCGTTTTCTCGTGTTTGTAGCAATTTATTTATTTTATCGTTTTATTAGACTAAAACGACTTCACATGCTAAAATAACTTTGACGTTATTAGTTTAACATGCATTAAACGACTTAGCAACCCATTTATTTATTTTTCTCACATGCTTAGGAAAATAATGTTTGAATATCATTCAACCGTCGAACTAACGCGTGTACACCAAAAACGAACGATATCTTAGTAAAGGCCGCTAAGTGCGGGCGGGGTTGGGTGTTCTTAGTGAACTTCCCAACACGTACCCACACCCCTTACTCAGAACCATGGTTTCCGGATGTCCGAATCCATTGGCAACGAGAGTTATTCAATACACGATATCCGATAATGTCGGTATCGGTATCGTAATGCAAAGGGACGAGCCCAATAAACTCTGACATCGGAAATGGGCCGTATTTTGTATACGGCCCACTACGACATAGAGTGGGCTCAAATGGTTCCGAATAACCACAAAATTCGGTGGCGACTCCTACTTCGATTTAAATTTCAATTTGACCATCTCATATGGAGATTCATTCGCCTCCCCAAACCCGCGCGTGGCCGCGTCGGGGTGGACCTATGTCATGTCCACAATTTGGCGACTCCGCTGGGGATCAACTGATGAGTCATTTACCATCGGCATCCTCAGGGTGAGACTCGAAAAGAAATCGTTCGAATAGTAATGTACACGTTTTAGTTCAATGGTTCATGTATAACCCAATCTTTCCCGGGCCGGTTACTTGTGACCGACGTCCCACTATACCACGGTGCATTCCTAAATGGGTGCACTAAAGACATCGATGGCGGAACTCGCATGGGTTTTACGGCAGGTTCTAAGACCAACTCGGCTTAGGAAGACCGTCCTGATTTGCGAGAAAGCTATCGTCGTTGGTATAGACCCTATTCGACCGACCGAGACTTAGACTAAGAGCATACATGGTGTCATTATACTGTTTCCGTGACTACATGCTACCTGGTCCGTGTCTCATCTTTTCAAAAACCGTCGTTTTCAAAAACTTGCATCTTTTTCGAAAATCATCCATTTTTCAAAACCCGGAAAGCTACCGAATTTAGGGCTTATGATTTTGACTCAAAATAGCCTATTTTATAGCCGGTATGCTGTCCAAACTTTTCAAAAAATTCAAAATCTCGGCCCGATAAACCTTTTTTCCGATTTTCAAAAAAAATCGGGCCTTCCGATCCGACTTTGTTCGGGTTTTTCAAATCCAAATTCTCCTTTCAAAGCCTTCCTCTTCTTAGGACTTCCCGTATTTAGTAGTGTCGGGTCTTGTCATAAGTCGTTAGGGTCTATAGCGTTGAAATTCTGTTGATCCTACATCACGAGTTTCTACCCCATCCCAAGTCCACCTTATCTGACAAGGCACGGCCCACCTACGTAGGACAAACTCCTACAAAGGGAAGCCCATTTACACTTTAGAGTCCAAAGCCTAGGGATACTCACATGGATCTTTCTTTGAACGGGACTAGGCCCACTTTGCCAAAATCCTAAGGAAAACCCACCGTCCACGAGTCACCCGTCTAGGTGTCTTTTCCGAGTCAACCTTTTACAAGGCATAGCCTTATTACATGATAAGTGTAGTTTGTAGTGCCTTTTTCACAATGTTTTAGTCCCATTTCCTTGTGGAATCGCTCCTTGGGAGCGATTTATGGGCTTCTTATGCTTCCTTTAGTTCGTTTCAGGTTCCCGAGCCCGATTTGGAAGAGTTGGGGCGATTCCGACTCTATACATACACATTTTGGAGCCAACGGAGTAAAGGAACGATGACTCGATGCCTTGGAATCGACCCCGAGACCTTGGGACCCAATCCCGAGCCTCCGAGACCCGATCCCGAGTCCCGAGAATCGGTGAGAAACCCATGAGAGGCAAAGAGGTACCAAAGAGCTCTTAAGGGAGGCCTACAAGACCCATCCCGTTCGGGATGGCCTCATCCCGTTCGGGATGAGGTGCGCTTTGAAGGAGGCTGCTGTGAGCCCATCCCGGTCGGGACCATCCCGTCCCGGTCGGGATGACAGGACCGTCCCGATCGGGAAGCTACAGAGGCAGCACGGGTCCTTCTATTTCGTGCTCCTTCATTCTTGTACCCATATATATACTCCCCTCTTGTATTAGTAACATATCTTATGATAGTTTTAGCATTCTTTAAGCCTCTCTACAACCCTAAAACCCTACATTTACTTTCACTCATTAGTTTAATCTTCCTTTAATCTTTGTTAATCCTTAGTTAATCCTTGTAATTAGTTCTTGTATTAAGAGGATACTTGAAGAATTCTCCAAGCTTGACAACCTTGGGTTTTATTTGGGTTCTTATTTATACAAGATTTCATCTTTTCATCTCCATAGTGTTGGTATAATCATCTCTACTCTTAATCTTGTTTATTTAATCTTGTTTGAATCTTTTCATATTGTTATTGTTATTGTTCTTGTTAATGATAATGGATGGTTGGTTTGTGAGTTTGTTTTCTCTTATGATTGTTAGTTTGACCATGATAATGAGTGAGTAGTGATCTTGTGGGGTTAGTAGGGGGATTAGGGGTAGATTATGGATGATTAGGGTTGATTAAGGGAAAAGGATGAATCTTTGTTGTTAGTCACATTGTGGGCACTCTATGTGTTTGTTGATACGCTTGTGTGAGTTGTAGTGGCCATGCTTCCCATACTTGTGTTCATCTTCTCATTGATTGTCTATTATGTGGAAATGTTGAGAATAGTTTAGTCGCGAGAGCGCGGACTAGGGTCTAAGTTGCGAGAGCCCGGACCCACCTTGGCATCGGTTTAAGTTGCGAGAGCCCGGACCGACCCTAGCAACTAGGAGACACCCATTACCCTTGATCACCCCAATCACCCGTCTACACCTATGAACCCGACCTACCCCACTTATTTCCTTATTTGAGTTCATCCTCTTAGTTAGTCATTATTCCATTAGTTTCGTTGTTTAGTTTGTTTCTAATTAATCATTAGTCTAGTTCTTATCTCTTCTCCATCATAGTTTCCCAATTATAGCTTTCTTTGTGTTCGTTTGGTAGAATAGTCTCGTTTGTAGGCCGACCTAGTCTAAACTTTACAATACCGTCCTCGTGGATACGATCCCGACTTACCCTAGCTACCCACTAGGTGTAATCGGTTCTTTTATTGACGGTTAGGGACGTGACAAATCCCTACCATCAATTTGGCGCCGTTGCCGGGGACGGTGCATTGTTTAGACTTAGTTTGCTTATTTCTAGACTTAGTTACCCTTCTTTGTGTTCTCCCATCATCTCTTGTGCATATTTTCTAGTTTTTCTTGTTTTCTTAGATTTCTTTTCTTTTTCTAGTTGTGCTTGTTTATTGTCGTTGCCTAGTGCCCATAAAGCACTAGGTGTTCTCACGTTTGTTCTAGTGTGTAGTGTATGCCTAGGAGGGGAGGCGACTTCTATCTCGTTAATCCAGAGCCGGAGAGACTCTTTCGAGCCTTTCGCCAACGGACGATTAATCGGGTTAGGATCTCTCAACCGAGTGCAAGCAATACTCATCAAGGGCAAGCTCAAGGAGCCGACTTTAGCGAGTCACCTCGAGAGACGGCCGGAGGGACCTTCATCAATCCCTTCGGTAACTCTTCTTCTCCTTTTTCCCCCTCTTCATCTACATCAACACCGTCTACACCACCATCTTCTCCCTTATATCCAATCATGCCGAAGTTTTCATCCCACTCCACTTTTACCGAGGATGTCTTGCCGGGGCCGAGTGCATTACCGGAAGCCTATACCGGGAATTTTGTGGCAAAGACTCAATTTATCCAACTTGTGGAGAGGAGCCCATTTAGTGGTTTGCCCACCGAAGACCCGCACCAACATATGGAGACCTTCTCCAATTATTGTGACGCTATATCTCAAACCGGGGTTACTCAAGATCAAATTCGTTGGGTACTTTTTCCGTTCTCTCTTATTGGAAAAGCGAAGCAATGGATTAAGAGTCTCGATAGGGCAACCATGGGTATCGACACTTGGAAAAAAGCTTGCCTTGGCGCTCTACCGAAAGTTTTACCCTCCGGAAAAGACCAATTTGCTTAGGGCCTCCATCACCGGGTTCCAACAAAGGGATGAAGAGAGCCTATATGAAGCTTGGGAGCGGTTTAAGTCTTTGGTAAGATCGAGCCCTCATCATGGACTCTCACAATGGTTCTTGGTGCAACAATTTTGGAATGGTCTTTATGAGGACTCGAGAGCTATTCTTAACATGGGCTCCAATGGTAGGTTTACCGAGGTCGACGACGACCAAACTTGGGCAAGAATCGAAGAGATGACGGTGCATAATTCGCAATACTCTAGGCCTAGGAAGGCACATCGAGGAGGCATACATGAGGTCGATGCTATCACCAAATTAAGCATTGACCTTGGAGCTCAATTGAAAACACACATGGAGACTATTGACAAGAAGCTCCAAAGCCACCTCGACCAAGTCCAACGCACTAGTTCCTCCCACCATCAACCGATTCAAGAAGTGAATGCTTTGGGGTTTGCACCTCCTTTGCCTTATCTTGGGATGTGTGATACTTGTGGAATCGTTGGTCATGATCCTATGCATTGTAGAGGAAGTCTTGAGCAAGTGAACGCCTTTCAAGCGTTCAAGCAAGGTGCCTCCTACTCTAATCAATACCAAGCTTCCAATCAAGTCCCTCAACAACAAGCACTTCAACATCAACAACAACATCGTCCCTATGTTCCACCTCCCTTACGGGACAACAATGAAGGTTACCAAGGTTATGTGGGTAAACAAAGACCCTTCAACAATTTCCAGCAAAATAACCAAGGCAATTTCAACAACAAGCAAGGGTTCCAACAAGGGAACTTCAATCAAGGTGGTTTCCAAGGAAACCAAAATTTTCAAGGGTATCAAAACCACAACCATGGCAACAATCAAGGCCATCATCAAGGCAACTTTCATGGGTTCCAAGGGAACCATCATCAACAACAAGGTAATTCTCAAGGGTTCCAAGGGAACCGTCAACAAGCAACTCAAAATCAACAACAACAAAGCAAGCCTAGGAGCCGGTCTCCTACTCATGATTATGGCATTCCTCTCGCCATCACCGACACTCCACATAATCCATCATCCCCACCTCGGGATTTTGACATTCAAAAGACTTTGATGGAAATACAAAGGAGCCATCAAGATATGCAACAAAGTCAAATGGACATGTCAAGAAACCATCATGAGCTCTTCTCTTATATTCAAGGGGAAAACGCGACGAGAGATGCCCGTATGAAGATACTTGAGACTCAAGTATCTCAACTCGCTTCGGGGAGCTCCTCAAGGCAAAAGGGACAACTACCTTCTCAAGGTGTAACTCCAAATTTTGAGCATGTCAATGCTATCACCACAAGGAGAGGTACCTCTTATGACCCCCCTTCATTCCCTAGTGAACAAGAGCCAATGCAAGAACCGACAAAGGAAATGGCATCTCCAACTCAAGAAGAATCAAGCTTTGATAGTCCAATGGAGGAACAAGTTTTATGGGGAGTTGAGAAACCCCAAGAAGACAACCCTCCCCCACTTCAAGAGAAAGACAAGGGAAAAAGGAAAGTGTCCTTTGAAGAATCCACCACCATTGAGCAAAATAAGTACCAAATCAAGTTGTCTTTCCCATCAAGGCAAATGAAGACTAAGGTGGATACTCAATACGACAAGTTCCTTAATATCGTGAAGAAATTGGATGTGAATGTCCCATTCACCGAGTTACTTACCCAAATCCCGGCATATGGAAAATTCATGCGGGAAATCCTAGCTAGGAAGCGGTCCATTGACAAGGAAGAGACAATAGCGTTCACAAGGGTGGTGAGCGAGCTTATTCAAGGTTCCACGCTTCCGAAATTGAAGAACCCGGGTAGTTTCTCTATCGCATGCACCATCGGCAATTACAAGATCGAGAGAGCTATGTGTGATTTGGGTGCGAGTGTGAGCATTATTCCCTACACCATTTGTGAGCGATTAGGGATGACGGAGTTGAAATGTACGTCCATTACACTCCAAATGGCCGATAAATCTCTTAACCGACCATTGGGAATGCTTGAGGATGTGCCGGTACGAATAGGGAAGTTCTTCATTCCGGTCGACTTCATTGTGGTTGACATGTCGGAGGATGCTAGCACTCCCATTATCCTTGGACGCCCGTTTTTACACACCGCCGGTGCCGTGATCGATGTGAAGAAGGGTAGGATTACCTTTCAACTAGGCGACGAAGAGTTAGTGTTCGACCTCCAAGGCAACACTTCGCCAATGACCGAGACGTGTAATGTGATCCATGCCACGGAAGACATCGATCGAGGGAAAGATCCGGGACAAAGCTTGAATAAGTACTCTTATGTACTTGAGGATGATGACTCCGAGAGTGAGGAGGATGAGAGCCCATATCATGGGTTAGGTGACAAATGCAATTACAAGGAGCAAGGTGAGCCTCCTTTGGGGCCACATGAGGATCGTTGGACGTTTGGGTATATCCCGAAGGATCGCAAGTACAAGTTCAAGCCATTGAACTTAGTAGATCGGGATGCCCCGGGAACGTCAATGCAAGGTCATGAAGAGCCTTGGTTTGTGGACGGTTATATCTCGAGCTTGATTGAAGACTTCAATAGGGCCTTCGACTTGTTCCTACGTGCCCTTGATGGAGATGGAATCGGTTTGGAGGTTGTTGAAAAAGAATGAAGAGTGCACCATCTTGGTTTGACGAAGTTCCACAAGAACCGTCTCATTGTATATATCTCTTTCTTGTATTTAGTTGGATTTTTGTGAATTCTTGTTATTTGGATTGATTGATGAGCGTTGTGAGGGAGAGAGTTTGATGTGTGTTTGAGTATTGTTTGATAGGTGAAGTGAGAATGCTTCCTAGAGAAGAATGGCTATGATATACTTGGCTTGTAAGCACGAGGATCGAGATTTTGAAGCTTGGAGCAAGCTTTTGGGATTGTGGAAGGTGAAGAAGACCCATCCCGGCCGGGAAGAGGCGTCCTGACCGGGACAAGCGTGGCATCCCGACCGGGAGGGAGTCATCCCGATCGGGATGGGGGTGCACAAATTCGAGCTCACTGGAGGTCCGTCCCGACCGGGAAGAAAGCGTCCCGACCGGGATGGGTGAGACATCCCCACCGGGACCGATCATCCCGACCAGGACGGGCACCTGCTCCTCCTTTGTGTTTCTTCTTCGCAAATCGAGTCCACTCAACCATTTTATACCCCCTCCCAACCTCCCTAGATATCCTAGCCTTATCATATGCCCCATGTACTTCATTGTCATACCCTCACTCCATTTCCTACCCACTTTACACCGACTCTCACATCAAATCCCACCCCTTACCATTACTACCTCTACCGTGAGTTCTTCTTGAGTGTGAAGCGAGATGGCAACCGAAAAGATAAGCGACGAGCCTCTAATGATCATCGAGACGATGGAGCAAGTGAGTTACTAGCCGCTCGGTTTGGGTAACTATCCTTTCTTTTCCGTCTTTTTATCGCTTGTTTTTCATTGTTTGCCCCCTTCCCTTGAGTCATGGTATCGTAGTGGCCTTCGAGGCAGTAGTATGGTTGCTCCCGACTCCCGATGACGTGATTACGTCGAGAGTCAATCGATTAATCCAAATATGCACGATTTTCACCCTTTCTAGGAATTAGTCGGATTTGGACGAAATCCGGGCTAGGTGACTTGATTACACCTAGCCCTCCCCTCCCATTTCCTTTTACTTCCTTCTTTTTATTTTCTTCCCCCTTCCATATCTTTTCTTGTCTCGGCCCATGGTGACTTGACTACACCCCGGCCGGACGCCTTCTACCCTTTCCTTCACTTTATTCTTTGATTTTTAGCTTTATTTTCGTAGTTTATTTTCTTTTTCTTTTGTCTCTCCGCACACTACGATTGAGCATATGAGGACATTGCTCGGTTTAAGTGTGGGGGAGCGATATTCTATCGTAGTCAGTTTTATTTCCGTAGTTTCTTCGAAAAATCTTGAAAACCCTAAAAATTTGAAAAATTTTCACAAAAATCAAAAAGATTTTCTTTTTGTGTCTTTTTCTTTTGTGTCGTTGTGTCGTATATTTGTTTTGTATTGTGTGTGTTTTGCCTCCCTTTTCCTTATAGGTTGCCTAATCTCCGTTGTTTGGAAAGCTTTGAAGACATCCGGTAACATCCTCTATCCCTCTTTCCCTCTTTATTCCTTGTGATGTTTTGAGAAGGTTGTGTTGAGGTGTGCTCGGGTGGAGCTTGTACATTCTTGTGGTGGATTTGATGACTTGTTTGGAAATTCGGGGTGGTGTGTGCTTTGTTTATGTGTTTGTCTTGTTTTGTTTTATTTTGTTGCCTTTTTGTTTCTTTTTCTTTCGTTCGTTTTCGTCGCGTCTTTGTTTTGTGTTGTGTTAAGTGTGTCTTGTATGTGTAAACCATTTTTGAAAACCCGGTTTAGAGGCTAGTGTGCGAGTGCTTACTTTCCCTTTTTAGTAGTGTTAATCGAGTCTTAGACTTAGCCTAATAGAATGACCCTAAATCAATGATTTCGTTGGTCCTTTACCTTGAGTCCACCTAGCTTACTAGGAATTTACTACGGGATTTGCACTTTTAACCATTATGACCACCCACGGTGTGAAAAGGCCTTGGTTACCGAGTCTCGTTTCCTAGGTGACCGTGTTTAGGATCGTTTTGATTAGTCCAAGTTCTCCACTTTTTGTGGGTTTGAAGGGAAGGGCCCGTTCCGACTTACCCATTCACCTATCTCCTACACATCACCACACAATAAATTGCAAATTGTTGATTTCTACCTTTCATGTTATACAATGAAAATGCCAAAAAGCCAAATCTTGCCAAAAAGGGAAAAGAAAAGAAAAGAAAGAAAAAAATGAAAGAAAGAAAAGAAATGAAGAAAAAGAAAAGGCACAAAAGCCAAAAGAAAAATAGAAAAGAAGAAAAAGAAATGGCATGGCAACAAACAAATCAAAATGTCGAAAAGAAAGAAAATGCCAAAAGAAAACCCGTCTCACAAAAAGAAATCCCCACAAAAATAAGCCTTTTTCCGACTTTTGCCGTGAAGAGCCTACCAAAGGACCGAGTCCCTAGGAAGGATGATAGCGGCATTAGTCGGTCTTCCTCATTTTGCATGTTTTCCACCTTTTTACTTGGACTAGTTAGGCGGTTTTGGACACGGAACGACCCTCTTGGCTCACGCTAAAGGGGGCAAGGTCTCACTTACCTACAGTGTCGACTAACACCGTGGTTCTTCGCTTTTCCACTCCGCCGATCGTCCCGTAGTACGTTTTTAGAAAGTTAGGAGGACCTAGGTAAGTTACCAACAATTTTGTTGCTTTATCGTCATACTATTAGGGTTTAGTCCACCTTGGTTTGTATTGCTAGCTTGGGAACGTTGTCACTTACCTCGAGTCCCAAACCGGTGCTTCTTTCACCGCTTTTAGAGGGAAGTGGTATTTCTTTTGTTTTGGGTGCAACCGTCTAAGTGTTTGTTTGTGTGTTTGTTTGTTTGAGTGTTTTGTGTCCGGTTGCATCCGCGGTTTTGTCGAAAGACCTCACTTGCCTTGCGGAGTGCACTTTTCCTCTAAGTGCACTCGCGTGAGTTGAAAGGGCGTAGGGTGCACTAATACCCATTCGGCTAGTATAGTAGTTAGTATGTGCTTACTCGAGGGCGAGTAAGGGTTAAGTGTGGGGGAGTTGATAAGTGTAGTTTGTAGTGCCTTTTTCACTATGTTTTGGTCCCATTTCCTTGTGGAATCGCTCCTTGGGAGCGATTTACGGGCTTCTTATGCTTCCTTTAGTTCGTTTCAGGTTCCCGAGCCCGATTTGGAAGAGTTGGGGCGATTCCGACTCTATACATACACATTTTGGAGCCAACGGAGTAAAGGAACGATGACTCGATGCCTTGGAATCGACCCCGAGACCTTGGGACCCAATCCCGAGCCTCCGAGAACCGATCCCGAGTCCCGAGAATTGGCGAGAAACCCATGAGAGGCAAGGAGGGACCAAAGAGCTCTTAAGGGAGGCCTACAAGACTCATCCCGTTCGGGATGAGGTGCGCTTTGAAGGAGGCTGCTGTGAGCCCATCCCGGTCGGGACCATCCCGTCCCGGTCGGGATGACAGGGCCGTCCCGATCGGGATTATCCGCCCCGGTCGGGAAGCTACAGAGGCAGCACGGGTCCTTCTATTTCGTGCTCCTTCATTCTTGTACCCATATATATACGCCCCTCTTGTATTAGTAACATATCTTATGATAGTTTTAGCATTCCTTAAGCCTCTCTACAACCCTAAAACCCTAGATTTACTTTCACTCATTAGTTTAATCTTCCTTTAATCTTTGTTAATCCTTAGTTAATCCTTGTAATTAGTTCTTGTATTAAGAGGATACTTGAAGAATTCTTCAAGCTTGACAACCTTGGGTTTTATTTGGGTTCTTATTTATACAAGATTTCATCTTTTCATCTCCATAGTGTTGGTATAATCATCTCTACTCTTAATCTTGTTTATTTAATCTTGTTTGAATCTTTTCATATTGTTATTGTTATTGTTCTTGTTAATGATAATGGATGGTTGGTTTGTGAGTTTGTTTTCTCTTATGATTGTTAGTTTGACCATGATAATGAGTGAGTAGTGATCTTGTGGGGTTAGTAGGGGGATTAGGGGTAGATTATGGATGATTAGGGTTGATTATAGGAAAAGGATGAATCTTTGTTGTTAGTCACATTGTGGGCACTCTATGTGTTTGTTGATATTCTTGTGTGAGTTGTAGTGGCCATGCTTCCCATACTTGTGTTCATCTTCTCATTGATTGTCTATTATGTGGAAATGTTGAGAATAGTTTAGTCGCGAGAGCGCGGACTAGGGTCTAAGTTGCGAGAGCCCGGACCCACCTTGGCATCGGTTTAAGTTGCGAGAGCCCGGACCGACCCTAGCAACTAGGAGACACCCAATACCCTTGATCACCCCAATCACCCGTCTACACCTATGAACCCGACCTACCACACTTATTTCCTTATTTGAGTTCATCCTCTTAGTTAGTCATTATTCCATTAGTTTCGTTGTTTAGTTTGTTTCTAGTTAATCATTAGTCTAGTTCTTATCTCTTCTCCATCATAGTTTCCCAATTATAGCTTTCTTTGTGTTCGTTTGGTAGCATAGTCTCATTTGTAGGCCGACCTAGTCTAAACTTTACAATACCGTCCTCGTGGATACGATCCCGACTTACCCTAGGTACCCACTAGGTGTAATCGGTTGTTTTATTGATGGTTAGGGACGTGACAAATCCCTACCATCATTACAAAAGGTTCGTGATCTTACATCTAAGGGTCACTCGTCCACCACTCGAGTCTTAACAAAGTCTTCAGTCCCACTCGGGGGCTACCCTTCAGTAAAGCGACTAATCACGGTTGCTCTAAGGGTCTTGTCTTACACGTGTTGTCTCACGTACCCCACTTTCGAGCCACTTAGATGTCACATCATCTGAGTCTTACCAGAGTCTTTAGTCTCACTCGGGGGCTGTCCTCCACCCGAGCAGTCAACCATGGTCACCCTAGGGAGTACCCCACGTCCATCCTACACCGGCGTCCTTATGATGCCTTCTTCAAGTCGTACCTATGCTACGAACACTCGAGTCACCTAGGGTTAGGTCACCACGGTTGGTCCGAGCATGCGACGCGATCAAACACGGTCGCCCCATTTTCGAACTTATCCTCGTACAGCTTGAGTCTCATATTCAAGTCCAAGCCAGGGTCATTACCTCGTCTAGGCCAACGTTCGGGTATCCCAGTCCAAGAGTCTTAGTCATCCCGTCACCCCGGGCCGTGTCTAGTTTGACTCCCTCTCTTGCATTTGCGCAATGCCGAGTTTAGGCGAGTTGTGGCACCCGTCGTTCTCTCCGATCAAAGACCTTACCAAAAAAAACCAATCGAGCATCCGAAAGTCCGGATTTGATTCGAGTCTAAGTCCGAGTCCGAGTCTAGGATACCCTACATCCTCATTTCCAAATCAGAGTCAGAGTCTTTTGCATTCTGTCCTCTTTTTCAAAATTCAATAAAATCAGCTTTTCTATTTCACATATATACTTTCCTTATGTGTTTCCGAGAACATGATGAGCATCATCATACACTGTGAGCACATGCACGTGACTATTACAGGCACATCTATAATGACTGCAGGAAATTGAGACCCATATTTTCCTTTACCTATTCCATGTCTGACATAGAAAGTCACATAACTACCTTTAGCAGGAGTGGTATCAAATCCTATGACAAATCTAGGTAGTCTCCTAATTTGGGTTCAAGACGGGAGGCAAGCCCATTTCCCACCATAAACACCCATCCAATAAGACTAACCAATCCCTACCTTATGCGTTTAGTCTGACCGACAAAAAAAAAGTTGGACAAAAAAAATCAAAAGTCCAAAGAAAAAGCAAAAGGCCAAAACAAAAAAGCTGGCCATGATCAAAAAAAGAATTATCAACATCCCTCAACCAAACACGTTCAACTCAAATGAAGAATCCCATGACCGGGGCTAAAAGGTCAACCAACAAAAAAATTCAAAAAAACCCATGATCGTGGTCAACGGTCAACTCGAGTGAAAGTCCCTTGACCGATACGGTCAATTCAAAAATTATCAAAACCCATACCATCAAATAGGGGAAAAACAATCAAGCTGGTCAGCTAACACCACATTTAGCCTTCTCACATTACAACCCTCAAGATCTTCCCGAGACCTAGCCTAGAGACAGCTCGGATTTTTGAGGATTCAAGCTTCATAGGATACCCTAACTATTAGGGCCAGACATGGAAATCAGATCCCGCATTATCAAACCTACCCCAATCGAAGTTCGAGTCATTATTACTCGACTTCCCTCTTTCCTACCACATTACAATACCTTACCCTCGAAGCCTTAGCTCCACAAAATCGAGCTCCAGATTTCGAATCATCAAAGCCACTTACTTCTTAGCACCACATTTCCAAAAAAATCTAAACCAGTTACCAAGCCCAAACACGGGAATTCAACTTGCGGTCGGCATAGAACATGCCCAAATAGTTCACACCACCTCTGGGGGCTACCCCGGAAAATGCTCACAGTCACAGGATCAACATCCTAACTATTCTAGCCCTTTGGTCAAGACATCATTGGGAATGCACCTAGCCTACACCATTTCTATAGCTAGTTACACACAAAGCCCTAATAAACTAGGCACCATAATACATTTTTCAACACTGAACTACGGCTTGGTTTGATTTCACAACACGTGAATACGTAGGCAGCCTTTCAAAAGAGGCACAACCACCCATATTGACACTCATTCAAAAGCACCATCATTCCGGTCACGACACTGTCATGTTCTCAGCAGCTAGCTTTGTCGTCCTGGGGGCTTCTCTTAGTCAGAAGTTCTCCATCCACTCACATAATCCAAAGACTTTCAAAAACTAGCCTCCTTTCTATAGTGTGTCCTAGTACTCGGCCCAGTCGAAGACAAGAATCTGTCAGAGACTCGAGACAACACCTACTTTGGGAACATGCCCCGAAACCAAAAAAAAAATTCAAAAGAACACCAGTCTACGACATTGTTACCACAAAGCCCTGTCGTACGGAAACAATCTCACTCTGAGGATTCGACCATGTTGCCACTCGCCTAGGCTACGGAATAGCGCAACTTAAGAGTCTTGTCATCTTAGGTGGCTCATCCCCTACCGAGTCACGGTCCAACCCTTAGAGAATCCATTCGTGTCTGCCAACTCGTCCGGTCACGTCCAGAGTTGAGTCTGTCGGCATGTCTCTCTCCAAATTCTTATTTTAAAATTTGCAAAACTTAGCCATTTGAGAAAATCCCTTTCCTAGTCACCACGGGAATAGGAAATTTTATCACTTCATCTAGGCATACAGGCCTAACCAGAGGATTTTAGAAGTCCATGTCAGAATCTCATTGGGAATCAAGTCATCCCAAGCATTCTAATTTCCAAAAAAAATCAAAAATTTTCAGCGTTTCCAAAAATTTTCAAAAATTTTCAGCATTTTCTTTCCAAAAATCAATCAAAAAAATCATTTTCTTCCCCAGCGTGAGTCAATGTTTTATCTGAATGTTGCATGCAAAACAGACAGGTATCCCAAGACTCCCGAAGAATTCTCAAAATAAAATTCCCAGTGAAAATTCAAGCAACATTTTTACTGAAGAATCGGATGTATCAGTAAGCGGTACATCCGCAGCCTCTAATGAAGGCTCCCGCGCTATTCCGAGGTGGGATTATCAGTAAGCGGTATACCCACAGCTTCCAATGAAGGCTCCCGCGCAATTCTAAGATGAGATGTATCAGTAAGCGGTACACCCGCAGCTTCTAATGGAGGCTCCCGTGCTATTTCGAGGTGGGATTATCAGTAAGCGGTATACCCACAGGTTCCAATGGAGGCTCCCGCGCCATTCCAAGATGGATGTGTCTGTAAACAGACATACCCAAGACTTTTTAAGAAAAGTCCCCGCAACATTATTGACGTCTATCCAGGTATGATTTCTATCTTATGGCTGGCGAGCCCTTCACGCAAGTCTAATGGACTCTAAAGGACAAGATCGGAAGTCTGCCAAGTCTTAATCATCGATTGGCCTGGTAGCTACTCTGACTTTCGCCTTGTCCAAGCCTCAGTCAGAGTGGGGGCTCTGTAGACACCCACATTTTGACCGTCAGGTGTCTATAGTAGGTTTCGCCAAACACCCGATGATGATAGGACGCAAACATGCTTTAATGGACTCGGATATGGGCTCGAAATCATGGACATTTGGTTTAGGCTTATTACGGAGTACAAATCTTACAAAACGAACCTCAAATCCAAGCCCAGTGGGTCGTTTCGAGTCAAATGAGACTAATTCGGGTCGATTCCGGCACCAGGGGTAAAACCGTCTTTTTACGACCGAGTCAAAACCCGGTCAAAAAATATTCTCGAGACACACGAGTCAGCCGTGACACCTCACACGGCTGATTCGGTCCCAAATACTACAAAAATTAGCTTTCATAAATATTAAACAAATCCGTTTAAGGATAGAATTCGATCTCAAGTAGGAATTCTATCCGGAAACCGAATCAGACACCGACCGAGCTCCAAATACTCGGCCAAGACAGCCAAAATACTCGGCCAACTCTTCATGACAGCCGAAATACTTGGCTTCCCTACCAAGAAACGAGACTTTCGTTCCCTTTCGAACTCTCGTGTTTCCTATCCAAACCGGTATTTCTTGTCACACAAGAAAGACTACCTCGACCCCTATAAATAGGACCTCCCATCCAACACAAAGGACAATGATTTCAGACAAAAATTCTACACAACATTTACACATCATAAACCTACCATTCACATATCCTTAACATCTAGTAAGAATTCCCGACGTAATCCCAAAGTAGTCTCGAAATACCGACAAAACCGACCCCGTCATCCGGCCGAACCCACCGTCACCTCACACATAAAAAAAACGCACCAAAACCGACACCTTAACTCATCCCGCATCATCTCGACGCTCCCGTGCCTAAATCACCGTCCGACGAGCTCTATACCGAGAAAGTAAAGCATGTAGGTTGAGGGTGTAAATCAAACCCGATTCTTCTCCTTTCTCTCTTTCTCTCTCTCTCACGTCTTTTTCCTTTTTTTTCGTCCTTCACTTTTTTTACGGGTCGTCGGTCGTTTCGTATTATTAATATGGGTCGTTCGTCACATATTTTTATTTATTTCTAATAATCGATACTAAAAAAAACTATGTTTTATATAACGTTCTTAACATACGATACCGATTCTCTAATCGAATATCGTATCTACAAGAACTAAATTAATTAATTCTCGTTGATGCTAATAAAATCATTACCTTTTTTGCAAAATTCGATGATTTTAAACGCGGAGATAATTAACATCTTTTTCGTTCAAATTCTTTTTTTTACTTTTCGTTCAAAACAAACTTTTTTTTCAAAACCTTTTCTAAAGTCATTCCGACTATTCGATATTCGAAAGAGGCAAGGGTCAAACCTGACACTCTACCATCCTAACCCTACGTTTTACTTAACGACATTTAGATCAAACCATTCCTTTGTAAATATTTTCTAATATTCATAGAGTATAGTTTAAAAAGATTATAAGTAAAAGCATGGTTCAACCCAAATGTTGTTACATTATATTTTATATAAAATACGTTCGTAACGAAACAATTGTATAATATGTCTTATTTATCATATATTAATATTATGTTGTTACTCGTCATAATTTCATCTCAAACTATTTAAATATTTTCTGTGCCTCAAACTCGTTTGACAACGTCCCTTCTTTCGCATGCTAAGGTAATACATCTTCGCGTTAGTATTCCGATAATACAAAATTTATACTAACTTGTGACCCAACTAATTAATTATTTACTCGAGACTTACTTATACAATTATACCACCCGTATTATAAATTTATTTGGGTTCGTCATCCAAATTTAACCTAAATGTTTTATGGTTTTAAAACTTATTCATCGTATCCTCGCAACTGTAATGAAAATCGAATATCGTACTTCGTACCTAATAGAAACCGAGTCAATTATGAAACGATATACAATCCCGAAATCAAAACCCGCGTGGACCTCCTACGGACTCTACGCAGGGGCGTCTTAATACAAATGGAGGCCCTGTGCTCTATAAGAATTTGAGGCCTAAAATTTACAAAATACGGCAAAAATTTATAGGAATATACAAGATTGTTAATATCAAATTACAGAAGAAAATTTTGATAATATCACCAATTTATTCAACATACTTCGAGCTTTCAAATGAGTCAGAGTATTTCTAAGGCTTCGACTCAATTCATCAAATAAAACTTGCAAAATCGACACTAAAACTTACTGACTAAAAAAACAAAAAAATTGAAGGTTAATAAGTTTATATTTTCTGAAAATTGAAGACCAAAAAACAAACTTTTGAATCAAGAAACAAATTAATAAGTTGAAGTTCTACAAATCAGTGAAGATTAAAAATAATAAAACAAGAAACAAGATTAAAAATAAGATTAAAACAATAATTTAAAAACAAGAAATGAAGATTAAAGCAAGAAACAAGAAATCGATTAAAAAAACAAAAAAAACAACGCCAACTATGAAACCAGATCTACAAAAAATGAAGAAAACCCCATAAAAATTCTAGAGGATTGAGGCTAGCATGAGAGATATATAATCAGAATTTTTAGAAGTAGTTGAAGACTGATCTTTAATTAAAGGGCTATTTAATAGCAATAATACTGACTATTGGACGTATTCCAATAATAATACCAATTACAGTTAATCCCAGAATAATACGTCGAATTGAAGTATTCTAATGATAATGGTACAGTGGACCGGTTACCTGAATAACCGGTCCACATCCCTTTAAGTGCCTAATTTTGTCACCATTACCATTTACTTCACTCTCCATTTACTTATCACTCTCCCGTGAGGATTAATCTAGACCTGATAAGAGAAAGAAATCTGGTACAACAATTGTGAATGACAAAACTTAGTAGACGGTTTATTAAAACATAAACATAAACTCCCGAATTGGACCCAGAAACCATAATCGAAACACTAATCGAATAAATATAAACCCAGAAAATAAACCTAATCAAAACAAAACCTCAAATTGTCGAAATTTGCAGAAAGATAAAAGTGTTTGATTGACCAAGTGAATTGTGCTAAAATTGGAAATTAGAAGCGAATCAAGTCCCGAATTGGACCTAGAAATCATAATCGAAACGGTAATCGAAAAATACGAACCCAGAAAAAAAACCTAATTAAAACCAAAAACCCAAATTTGAACAAAATAAAACAAATTAGCAATGCTTAAAATCGAAAAGAGAGTAGCTGGGAGTTGAAGGAGACAGAGAATCAGAGACGGAGCGATAATTAATTTCGGTGGTTTGATTGATGATCACATTGGATAATGCTCCGTATGTTTTTTTTTTTCAATTAATGAAGTTTATGTCTTGATGGAGAGCCCATTATTAGATTTAATGAGGAGAGGAGGGTAATGGAAATAAAGACTTTTTTTTAAAAAAAATTGCAGAGTTGTCATTGAAGACAAGGATTTAAGTAGGAGAGAGATGAAGAAGGAGGGTGGGTGTGGATTGAATAGATTGAAGTAGCAGGTTACTTTTCAAGAAGGTGACCTATTGTTGCAGGTCACATATGCAACTGTATCATTATCATTAGAATATTCCAATTCGATGTATTATTCTGGGATTAACTGTAATTGATATTATTATTGGAATACGCTCAATAGTCAGTATTATTGCTATTAAATAATCCTTAATTAAATAGGTTTGGGAATCCAAACACAACTTGGGGAAGGAGGAATTTGCAATTTCAATATTTCTATGGTTAATAATGCACGCTCACCTCTGACAGTGAGAAGAGAAATTTTTTTTTTTTCTGGAAATTACAGAATAAACTTGGGCCCAAATTTTTGGAGGCCCAGTTCACTTGCTCCGCCTGAACTGGGCCTAAGCCGCCCCTAACTCTACATGTGTCCTATTTAACTATACTACCCTATTAAAATTCAAAATCCTAATTACTTTTCCTCACCCTTCTCGCCACTTCTGTCCTAATTAATCTTCCCTTTTTCTTATTAATCTCCATTATTCACACTTAATCTCCTTAACTCCCCCATCTACCTCCCGTAAATTACAACCTTCTTCATCTCCATAAATTAAAATACTTTCAAGTCTTTTTATTCTACGCTACAAAGTGGAGACCTTATATTCTTCATAAGATGCTGGTATTGTTCTTTATCTTATAAAACTATTTTCTCAAATTCACTATTGTTAATTAAGTAATCCTAATCCAACATGCATGTCAATTTCTAGTTAGATTTGAACATAAAACGAATTTGTACTTCGATTTAATTAAAGTGGTATAATTAAAATTCTTATTTGATTATTGGTGGAAATTTTGCCGGCAAGAAGAGACCGAGGAGGACGGAACGGATCGAGCATCTCGACTCAACCGAAACAACACAAGAATCCGACTACCTTCTAGACTAACCCTTTAATTAGAGTGGGTAAATCGTCACCCTTTTCTAAAAACCTTGGTTCTTTTATCAAATATATTTTCTATGGACTAATATATTAATATTGATGCATGTGATTATGTGAGTATGTTATGGATATTTTTAATTGCATGCATATGATTATTTGGGTATATGAATTTTTATTACTTATATTTACATTATAAATAAGTCAAATTTGTTTTTAGTTATGAAATTAATTGGGGAAAAGGGGGACGGTTGGCAGGGAGGAAGGTATGGTTGAAAATTTTACAAAATTTATTAAATTTGTAACTTAATAATCTTTAATTATTTAATTATTTTAGGAGAAGAAAAATTATTATTATAACAAATTATTGATTTTAATATAAATTTTGTTTTATGAAAATCCATTATTTTAGATATGAAATTTAAATAGTATATAAAAATACGTATTTCTAGATATAATTAGAAGTTTTACAACTATTATTACTTGATATTGTTATTTTACTATCTATGGGTAACATAGAAAATAATTTATTTTATTTGTTATTCGACTCTAATGTAATTTAATTATTACTTGCGAGACCTGACCAACGATACCCCAAATAATGTAATATTAAATGACCTAGCTTATTTTTCAGTGAGTAGGTTAGAATTTTAGGACAGTGGCAATCGGTTAGGCCTGACTCACGTTATTGCTAGATCCACATATTTCTTATAAGTCAGTGATTTATCGTATTTTAGCTATTTAAAAAGAAATAACATTTTGAGACATGATTTGAGTTTTTACCAAGTTTAAAATAAAACAAAATTAAATATTGACTTGTTAAAGACTTCGTCAAAACCGTCAAATATGTTTAACTTTATCAACTTTTCAAAAGTCGGGACATATTTATCAAATAATTGTCATTTTACATACATATAAAAGTCTTTATTAATTCTATGAGATTTTATGGTCAATCTTGGAATCTTTTCCCTTAATTTATCACGTACTTTTGTTAACAAAGGTTTTTAAAGACAACTTTCATAAATAGTTACTCCTTATATTTCAGTTACAATATTTTGGAGTCAAAAGTTGTACTATAATTATACATTTTGGAATTATAAGTTATAGTTAAAAGAATTAAGGACGATTTCTAATCAATTGACTACTCAGGGGACTGAAAACCATCCCTTAGTGAATTGATTAAAAACTTGGCTAAACTCCATTAAATGATCATAATAATCATTTGATTTATTAACCAAGATCATTAGCCAAATCTCGGCCTGCCAATAGGGACAACCCCATAAGGAGAGTAGGCGGGAGTGTGGCCATACTTTAGGTGGGGACCTGATCAGTCTCGTACGTGTTAGGTGGATCGCACCCGGGTTCCCGTGAGTCGACGATTGGAGTGTGGCTGCGGGGATAACCGGCCGGGTGGTGAGTAGTCCGTGGTGCGGGTAACAACCCCACGTATCCGGCATTCGACCCTGGAGATGAGAGGACGAATTTTGTTTTAAACGAGTTTATGTCACCACGGTAAACATGGGTAATAATGTAAGCCCCCTGGTATCGGTGTGATTGGCAGTATATTATTAATGTACAAGTATCAAATACGAAACTTATTCGGTACATGTACAATAATTGGCCAGTATATCATGATAAAGCTTTTCTAAAAATAATACGGCACTTAAAACATTTCTTGTGATTTATAAATTTATTTACGTGTTATCGATTGTGTTTTTATGTACTGCTATTTGATCTATTTTTGTTTTAATATTTTATTCATATTAAATTTTGATAATTTACCCACCTGACGATTTGTTTTTCTATGAAATTCTTTTGAAATATTATAATCGTCAGATTAGGGGAGACTGACCATTCCTCGGACGGCCAAGGTTGGAGACAGCTCAAGATGAGACTCAAATGTATTTCTATTTCTTCATAAATTGTTACAATTAAATGTAATGTTTAAGTATTTTCATAATTATTATGAAGTAATCTAATTAGTTGAGAATAGTAATGACTCGGATATGCATTATGTCTTCCGCTGTTTCCTATTATAGACTTATTAATAAAGTCTGGAAATCCGGGTTGTTACACAGTCACTTCGAGAATCGTACCCTACGCATTTTGTCTTAAGAAAGTGAAACTAGAGTCGTCTTTCTTCCCGCACTATTTCCTATGCCTTGGTGTGTTCGGGTCCCGAAGTAACATTTCTGATTACGTGGGTATTCTCGTAGAGTATGGCATCCACAACCGGGAATAGAGGCATGGAAAACACCATTAATGAAATGAAGGCTTTGCTGGAGACAATGGTTAGTAGGCAGGCCATGGTTTAAACCCAACTAGGGTTCGTAAGAGCCGGCCAAGAGGCCATGAATGCTCGCTTGACTATCATTGAACTACAAGACTTCAATTCTGGGTTAATGAATACTGGGCCATTTGCCAAACTGATCAGCATAGTGCGTATGCTCGAGGAACAGTTCCATGCCCTCCAAGGGACCAACATCCGCGTTGAAAACTCCCGAGACTATACACCCATCGGTGTAAAACTACCAAAGGATCTCAACTTAGAGGGGTTACCCATATTCGAAAGGACGGAGGATCTATTACTACACCTTCGAGCCTTTAAGGCGTTTATGGCAATTAAGGGGGTCAAAGTCAACATGTTCATCAATCTATTCGGCACATCCCTCGGGAAATTCCCAAAAGCCTGGTTCTATTTAATACGAAAAGATTCCCAACTTGGGATGATGTGGCTACCGAGTTCCCTCAAAACTATTATGATAATACTGAACTTTAGACTACCATGCGGACTTTAGAAGTCATGGCCCAAGATCCAACAGAGGGTTTCACCAAATACCTTCAACATTGGCGGGCTGAGAGTGTTAAGCTGGTAGACAAGCCCAACGAGAAGACACTAGTGGAGGCATTCCTCAACAATCTTCTACCCTCATACCGCGTCCATCTTAGGTATGCCGGCATTTCAAACTTTGCGGTGCTTACCGAAATGGGCACTAGGATTGAAGACGATCTTCGACATAATGAAGATCTGGGTGAAGCTTCTACTGAAGGCTATAATGGACATCCACTTGAGTCCTTAGAAGCCGAAGATTACTAACGACATCATTCGAAAATCCAGATTTGATTTATGTCTGAGTCTGAGTCCGAGTCTAGGATGTACTATTTCTTTCAATTTCAAAGTCAAAGGCAGAGTCAGCTGTATTTTGTCCTCTTTTCATAATTCAATAAAAATCAGTTTTTCTATCTCTCATATATGCTTTCCTTATGTGTTTCCGAGAACATGATGAACACCATCATATACTGTGAGCACACGCACGTGACTATTACAGGCACATCTATAATGATTGCAGGAAAATGAGACCCGTGTCTTTCTTTACCTGTTCCATGTCTGGCATAGACAGCCATATAACTACCCTTAGCAGAAGCGGTATCGAATGCTATGACAAATCTAGGTAGTCTTCTAGTTTGGGTTCAGGAGGGGAGGCAAGCCCATTTCCCATGATAAACACACCTCCAATAAGACCGACCAATCACTGCCTTAGGTGTTAGTCTGATCAACAAAAAAAAGAAAAAAAAAAGATGGTCAGAAAAAATCAGAAGTCCACGGAAAAAGCAAAAGGCCAAAACAAAAGAGCTGACCATGATCAAAAAGAATTCTCAACATCCCTCGACCAGATACGGTCATTCTCTCGACCAGGGCACTGTCAATCCCTTGACCGGGGCACAGTCAACTCGAATGAAGAATCCCATAACCCGGACTAAGAGGTCAACCAAAATAAAAATCAAAAACCCATGACTGTGGTCAGCAGTCAACTTAAGTGAAAGTCCCTTGACCGGGGTACGGTCGATTCAAAAATTATCGATGCTCATACCATCAAATAGAAGAGAAACAATCATGCTGGTCAGCTAACACCAAATCTAGCCTTCCCACATTACAACCCTCAACACCTTCTCGAGACCTAGGCTAAGAGACAGCCCGGAATTTTGAGGATTCAAGCTCCATAGGATAAACCCTAACCATTCGGGCCGGACATGGAAATCAGATCCCGCATTATCAAACCTGCCCAATCGAAGTTCGAGTCATTTTTGCTCAACTTCCCCATTTCCTACCATATTACAATACTTTACCCTTGAAGCTTTAGCTCCACAAATCGAGCTCCAGATTTTGAATCATCAAAGCCACTTAGGACCTAGCTTCACATTTCCAAAACATCCAAACCAGTTACCAGCCCCAAACACGAAAACTCAACAGTCAGCATAGAACATGCTCAAATAGTTCACACCACCTCTGGGGGCTACCCCGGAGAACGCTCACAGTCACAGGATCAACATCCTAACTATTCTAGCTCTTTGATCAAGACATCATTGGGAATGCACCTAGCCTACACCATCGCTATGGCTAGTTACACACAAAGCCCTAATAAACTAGGCATCATAACGTATCTTCCAATCTCCTGAACTACGGCTTCGTTTGATTTCAGTACATATGAATACGTAGGCAGTCCTTCAAACACGGGAACAACCACCCACATTGACACGAATTTAAAAAGCACCATCATTCCTATCACGACACTGTCATGTTCTCAACAGTTAGCTTTGTTTTCCTGAGGGCTTCTCTTGGGCAAAAGTTCTCCATCCACCACAAAATCCAAATACTTTTAAAAATCTAACCACCTTTCTATAGTGTGTCCTAGTACTCAGCTCAGTCAAAGACGAGAATCTGTCAGGAACTTGAGGCAACATCCACTTTGGGAATGTACCTGAAAACCAAAAAAAATCAAAAGAGCACTAGACTACAACATTGCTACTGCTAAGTCCTGTCGCGCAGTAACAGTCTAATTACAGGCTACTGCAATTCCCCTATAACACATTCTTCCCATTTTGAAGCTAGACCGTGTTGCCACTTGCCTAGGTTACGGAATAGCGCAGCTTAAGAGTCTTGTAGTCTTAGGTGGCCCATCCCCTACTGAGTCACGGTCCAACCCTTCGAGAGTCCAAGTCGTGTCTGTCAACTCGTCATGTCGCGTCTGGAGTCGAGTCTGTCAGTAGGCCTATCTCTTCAAATTCTTACTTTGAAATTTGCAAAACTTAGCCATTTGAGAAAATCCTTTTCGACAAGGTCAAACTTTGGTCTACTAAACTAAAAATATTTTTCTAAGCCTTCAATTTTAAAAACCTATCTCCTAGCACATGAGCTGCTGTCAGGACTTTGATTTCAAGATGAAGCAAAAATCATTTTCCCCAGCGCAAGCCAGCCTATGGATGTTTAACTACATTTCATGTATGATATCTGTTATATCTGTTATTTCTGCCTATATATCTGACATTTCAGGTACCAGCTTGTCCTTCCCAACGAAACATCCAAGGCGGTGTTTCTCCTGGAGTGCTACATCTATGATGTGATGTGTCGGCATACAGGCAGACCCAAGACTTCAAAAGAAAGTCCCCACGCAGCTCCTTTACTCCCCAACGCAAAACCCAAAGCAGTGTTTCTCCTGAAATGCTACATCCAAGGTATGATGTGTCTGCATACAGGTACACCCAAGACTTCAAAAGGAAGTCCCCATGGAGCCATCATCATCAAAGACAGGTATGACCCTCTACTTATGGCTGGCGAGCCCTTCACGCAAGTCTAATTGACTATAAACGACCCGACCAGAAGGCTGCCAGGTCATAATCCTCGATTGGCCTGGTGGCTACTCTTACTTTCGCCTTGTCCAAGCCTCAGTCAGAATGGGGGCTTTGTAGACACCCGCATTTTGCCTGCTAGTGTCTATTGCAATTTCCAACAAAACACCTGATGATGATCGGACGCAAGCATGCTTTAATACGCTCGAATACGCACTCGAAATCAATAGTATCCGACGTGGACACTTAGTGGAGTACAAATATCTCAAAACTGACATCAAATTCAAACTCAGTGGGTCGTTTCCAATAAAATAAGACTAATTTGAGTCAAAACCATCACCGAAAATAAAACCGTCTTTTGCGACCGAGTCAAAACCCGGTCAAAGTCGAAACCCAAGACAAAATCAGCCTTACGCTATGACTAGATACAAAGTCAATACAAATTCAAAACAACTAATTCAACAAATTCAAAGTCAAAGAATCAAATCTTGACTTTCCCTTAAACCTCTCACTCGGTTGAAACCCAATTATCGATCGAGTGCCATAGAGTCACTCGATCGAGTGCACCCACGAAAAACATACATGCACTTTTTTGAGGCCACTCGATCGAGTGGCCCTAAGTGCAGTCGATCGAGTGAGCCCTGGACGGGGTAATCTCAATATATACACCCCCATTTATCTTCATTCAACACACAATGCAACATAACATCACATCACACATCAAGCATATAAAACCTACATTTCTACCTCAACACTCATATCCTCTCTACACACACACATCCCGAGATCAAAACTCATCAAAGACCGAGAGCAGGCTCTCCCCAATCATACACACCCTAACTTACCCTACATATCTCACACCGCTCCCGTGCTTTCGACGACACTAAAACGAGCCTATTCGCGTGATTATTAACATGTAGGTTGAGGGTGTCAAATCCTAATTTCTAATCTCTAACCTTTTTGATTTTTGCATACTAACATTTTCTTTATTTTTGTATACTAACATTACTAACCAGTAACCACTTATCATTAACATTTAATTTTATTTTGTTTACTAATCCCTAACATTTTATTTTATGCATCTAACTTTTTCATTATCGTTCCTAACATTACTAACAATCTAACACTTTCTTTTATCGTTTTTTATTTATACCGTCATATATATAATACCACGTATATTAACAAAAAAAAACTATTTTCAAACCGAATACGTTCCACAACGAATTCCGTCCAAAGTCTGTTATAATCCCTTGACAAGTCGTACTGTAGGTGGCGCCCTCCGAGGCGCGCCGCCCTAGACACTAAAGGGCGTAATGTGATCGCGGTGATTCGTCGTAAAACGTGTCCGATGCCATTTTTTCAAAATATTACTCTAAAGGCACGATATCGATCGACTCTGTAGTCGAATGTCACACCTAAAAGAGTCATCGGCAATTAATTTACTATGAAACCTTTTGACACTAAACCGATAGTCATGTGGTCCGTAAGGACCGATAATGGCATCGTGCCGCGGAGGGAATCGATATTCATCCTAGTTTAATTAATTCCGACTTCATAAGAAATACTCTAAAATGCATGATACCGATTTCATAATCGTGTGTCGTGCCTGACGAGTTATGGAGAATCGAGTGGATATAAATTATATAATATTTATGTCTAACTCGATTAGCTCTCGATCGGAAACATTAAGCTATGAAATGACCCCTTTTTTGAAACGAGTTATCAATCATACAGAGGGTACTCGATCGAGTGCCTAAAGGCCACTCGATTGAGTGACCCCCTCAAAAATGGGCAGGATATTTTTTATCAAGGCCACTCGATCGAGTCCCTTAAATGACTCGGTCGAGTGACCTCCTTAGGCCTCCAACGAGATCTTGAAATGATATAAACTTCCGTCAAATCATTTTTTACGACCTTAAGTTGTCACGTGTTAATTCTATCACGTGTTTCATGATAAGTGTAGTTTGTAGTGCCTATTTCGTTGTATTTTGGTCCCATTTTCCTTATGGAATCGCTCCTTGGGAGCGTTTTATGGGCTACTTATGCTTTCTCTAGTTCGTTTTAGGTTCCCGAGACCATTCATGAAGAGTTGGAACGATTCCGACTCGATACATACACTTTTTGGAGCCAACGAAGTGAAGGAACGATCACTCGATGCCTTGGATTCGATCCCGAGACCTTGGGACCCAATCCCGAGCGTCCTAGACTCGATCCCGAGACCCGAGAATCGGTGAGAAGCCCATGAGAATCAAGGAGGGACCAAAAAATTCATATTGGAGGCCTACAAGACTCATCCCCGACGGGAATGGCCTCATCCCGTCCGGGATGAGTGCACAATTGCAAGAGCTGCTGCCATGGGTCCTTCCCGACCGGGATGACCTCTTCCCGGCCGGAACCGACCACTTCCCGACCGGGACCACCACCTTCCCGACCGGGAAGGCCTAGCTGTAGCCCGCCTCACTTCTTTTCTTCTCCTTACTCATTGTAACCCTATATATACCCTTCCTCTTGTATTCTTATAAAATGTTCTTGATTACCCATCAAACCCTAGATAGTTTAGCATAGATTAGCATAGATTAGTATAGATTAGTCCTTAGTTAACCATTAATCTTAGTTTAATCCTTGTATTAAGTGAATTCTTCAAGATCTCCACCAAGATTGACAACCTTGGGTGATTGTTTTGGGTTTTCTCTTTTGTACAAGTTTTCATTCTTCCTTTCTTCTTGTAGTATGGTATAATCTCTTTTACCTTCTCTTTATCTTTTTTTTATTATTCAAGTTTCAATCTTTAGTTCCTGTTTATTGTTTTGTTCATCATCCTCGTTAGTTTTACATATGCATCCTCTTGTTCTTGTTTTGGTTTATCTTGTTAGTGTTAGTTTTAGATTAGATATGTTTGAGTGGACTCTTGCTAGGGTTATTAGGGTGATTGGTTGTGATTGTGGATGATTAGGGTGAGATGGGTGGTACTAGATGTTATTTTTGTTGTTTCTCATTTACCTTGCACTCCACATGTTCGATGAAATGCTTGTGAGACTAGTGACGATAAATCCTTGTTTTTCTTGCATATTCTCTTGTATGTGTGTGTTTGGTGGGTTGGTTTGGTTCCCTCATTACGTAGCGAGAGCCCGATGAGGATGACCCCTAGGCCGATTACGTAGCGAGAGCCCGATCGGTAGAATCTAGGCTACGAAAGCATGCTAGTGACCCCATCTTTCCCCTTTTTATCTCCTTTGCATCCATGAACCCGACCTAACCCTAGTCTTCCTTCTTATCGATTTATTAGCTTCCCTTAGTCGTAGTCTTTGGTTTTGTCTTCCTTTCCCGTGTTTTAGACCTAGTTTAGTCCTTAGCCTATCCCCTAGATTAGCTTGTCTCGAACCTAGTCGAAGACCGTAGCACCCACTAGTCCGAACGAATTTTCGTCCCTGTGGATTTGACCCGACTTGCCCTAGCTACCCTAGTTAGGTTAGTTGGTTATTATTTGACGGCGGGATCCGCGGCAAATCCTTCCCATCATTTCATAATTCAAAACCCATATCTTATATCCGTCATTTTTCATTACCTTTACGACTTTGAGCAACGCTTTGAAAGACTAGTCCTATATTGATGACTCTTTAGTCGTATACAATATAGGACGGGTCGAGGCATTTCCATTTCACTATGATAAGTCGGGACAAGACTTCGAGGCCCGGGATCAAGCTAGCATTACGCTTCGGTCCCATACGCTAGATGCGTATTAAAGTCTCCGTCCTCCGATCGATACACAATGCAATGTGTACTTGTTCGTAGTTCGTCCATTTAGTCGGTTTACGGTTTTAATTATGTTTTCTATTTACGGGTTTGTTTATAGATCACCATTACCGTCGCTAACCAATTTATATTATTGATATGTTCAAGTATTGTATTTCCGGGTTGTATTTTCGCCCGCATAGCTTGTAATGAATTTATTGACTTTCGATGTTTTTCATTTACCATTTTCTAAATGAACATCGCATGCTAAATTCAACTTCGACAATAATCTAAGATGCATTAAATGACGTAACTTAAAAACGTATTTCACATGCGTAGCTTAAAAAATGTTGTTTGCATAACATTTAGTCGTCTTACTAACGCGCATACACGAAAACCAAATGATATCTTAGTAGACGCCGCTAAGAGCGGGCGGGGTTGGGTGTCATTCGTGGGCTTCCCAACCCCTACCCTCACCCCTTACTCAGAACCATGGTTTCTAGATTTCTGAAACCGTTGGCATACGAGAGTCATTCGATGCACGATACCCGATAACTTGGCGTCGGTATCGTAATGCAAAGGGACGAACCCAACAAGCTCTAGTACAAAAATGGACCGTGCTTTGTGCACGATGCGCCCAAGTATAGAGTGGGTTCGAACGGGTCCGAACTCCAACAAAGTTCGGTGGTGACTCCTATTTTGATTTAAATTTCGACCCGAGATCAAATCTTACCATGAGATTCATTCGCCTACCCAAACCCGTGCGTGGCCGCGTCGGGGTGGACTTATCTCATGTCCACAACAGGTCGTTGCCTCTTGCGTACTCGAGAGCATGAGGAGGTTATCATTTTTACACAATGCCAAGTATTCATTTGACCGTGCTGTCGGCATTTGACCTTGCTGTCGGCTTGTCCTACCCTGATTGGTCGTCTCTAAACATTGTCAGGGTTTAGAAGTGTGGTCCTGCGTACTTGGACCTATGCAGGGAGTCTATGGTTTTATACAAGACCAGATAGTCATTGGGCCTTGTTGTGGATGACCTATATTGGCCAATCATTGGACTTGGTCGAAGTTTGGCAACCTTGCCCCCTACGTACTCGTGCGCACCCAGAAAGACTTTTATTTTTATACAAGGTCAAGTATTCATTAAAACTTGTTTGTCGGATGGTTTACCTCGGCTAGTCATTGGACATAGCCGAAGTTCGGTGGTTGTGCCCCCTGCGTGCTCGGGCACACACAGAAGGACTTGTATTTTTCATACAAGGCCAAGTATTCATTAGGCCTTGTTAGTTGGATGACCTACCTCGACTAATCATTGGACATGGTCGAAATTCGGCGGTCGTGCCCCCTGCGTGCTTGGGCGCACACAATTACGATAATATGTTAGTAATAACAATAATTAAACATATACAATTTTGGTTGATTATAGTTGACTTCTTCTATAATAATAAATCTATCCATCTATCTATTTATCTATCTATACTATCTATATAATAAAACATAAACCAAAACATGGTTTTTTGGCGCCAAAACGCACATTCGTAAATCATCCCACTTTCCATATTAATCTATATAATATAAATATAAATATAAATATAAATATTATAAAATCTATAATAACCATTAATCTATTATTGTAACACCCGCTATTTTTCTTATCGCTGTTAATTATTCCGTTATGACTCCGCCATGACTCATTGTCAATTCTGCCATTTGTTTCCCTCATTATTCTAAAATCTTATTATTTTTGAGTCAAACATTATTCATTTTTGTCAAAGGATTTTAATCATTTTATTTTTCTAGAAATTCATTTACTTAAATTTTTATCGCGAACTATTTATTCATTCGCGGAGAATTATAGTTTTCAACAAACCAACGTTTTAAGCCCCGGTTTGACTTATTTATCTTTTCTAGAAATGTTCAAACATATTTATATAATATTTCCAGTTAAGAAATGTTTTCATTTACGGAAATTTAGCCTTTAATGATTTTATTACGAAGTTTCGCAAATAATTATTTTCTAACATGAAATTTACTCAAATTGTTTTGAAATGCTTTTAATAATTTTACGATTCTTATTTTTAAGCAACCTACAATTAAAAGAAATACTTTTGACTCCCTTTTGGACCATGACACCCATGGTCACACACTTTCACATTTGTTTTAGCACTTGGTTTTATAATTTGATTAATGCCTTAAATATTTTATTTTTCTACAATCATTTTTGGATTTATTGCAAGACTGTTCACACTCTCTTCTTATTCATTTTGTCTGGTAGTTTTGGATGGTTTAACATTGTTTTTATCAATTTTTAAGACCACATTCATTCTCACATTTTATCACTTCTTTATTCATTTTCATTCTATTACATTAAACAAAAGAAATACCCTTTATTTTCCTCTCATTTGGCCGTGAATCACGGCATCTTTTCCAGCCAATTTTTGTCTCAAATTGAGTCTTGATCGTCTCATTTTCATCTCCAAATTAATCGTTATTCCGTTTCCTTCGTTAAGGTAATAATTGATGTTATTTTCGAACGTTATTTACCTTGATTCTTTTAGTTTTCTCATGGTATTTTTGTACCCTGTAAGTTGTGTGATTTTGGATTCTTGGAGGACCACGAAGCCGACGAATTTATCGTAGACTCGGATTTGGAATGAAGGTAACGTCGATGTTACTCGGTATTTCTTGATTTTATTTGTGTAATTACATGTATATTATTATAATTTTATTTCTGAAAATATATGTATGCCATATAATCTGAAAATATTTAAAGTCATAAATTTTTGCATGTTTCTATATTTTTATCGCTTTTACGAGATTAACGATTAAATTGTTATATTACTTTATAAAATCGTAATATTCGGCCTAAACATATAAACTATGAATATATTCTGTAAAAATAATGTTTTTGATAATTTTGTATTTTTCTGATATTTTAAGTATCGATTATTGAATTATTATCATTTTCGGACAAAAATGATTAAAAAGCGATTTTTAGTTCTTTTAAGTAAGCATTATACTTTAATCTGAAATTCAGCATGGATGACTATTCTGGTGAAAAATAATTTTCTGAATTTTTTCATAAATTTTAGGAATTGTTAAGTGGGTGAATTAATTAATTACTTTAAATCGTCATTTATTGTTTAAACCGTGTATGATATTTTGATTTCTGGTTTTGGGTTCTTGTTTTAAAACTGAAAAAAATATTCCTGAGGTATTCTTGATAAAAAAAAAAGTATCCTTTATGATTTTTAGTGCTTTAATAAAATATTAGGAACGATAAGTTTTATTAAAAGACTCGTTAATTGTGGAAATGGGTTTTAAAAGATGGTTTTATTGAAATTTGTGAAATCTGAAATTTTGAAAATATGGAAAAAAATCATAGTTTCTGGAAAACCATAATTTTTAGATTTAATAATAATTTTGGGGTATTTGTACTTAAATCATTTTATAATTATTAATGCATTTTTTAATGATACGTAAACAAGGCATTTCTGGTCCCTTATAGAAAAAAGGGTATGTTAGTCATCACTTTTACTACTCCGTAATATTGTCTACTCTAATCACCAATATGTCATTAAGATTACTTCATACAACGTTGCACGTATTCTAATCACCAATAAGTTTCAATTTATATATAATGGACTTAGATCATTTTTAGACAAGGGTGGATGAGAAGATCTGATGTCCCACGAAACCTAAATTATTCTAAAACCGAAACCCGCGGCACCAGTACACCCACGTAAAAATATCCACCGCCTTTAATTTTTCAATAAATTTTAACCCTTATCAACGGCGTCTTCTCGAGAATTCGATTCTCTTCTTCATCTTTAGCCCTAATAACCTTCAACTTTATTCATCCATGGGACTCATATACAGGTTTGTTTCCATTCCATTTTTTTTGCAATTTAAGTACTCAATTTAATTACGCAACATTGTTAATTTAGGGTTGATTGTTACTGCGAAATTAGGGTTGAATGATTTCGGCAAATGAAATGTAGAATGATACATGTGAATTATAATTAACTATCCTTACATTATTTGAAGCATATATATATAATTTGGGGAAAGTTCAAATTCGAAATTCTTGTTTGAGGATTCGAGATATTTTTGATTATTTTTCTTTGGTGTAGGCTGATTACCTTTTGTTTAATCCAATTTTGTATGTATAACGCTTTTGTTGAAAGTGTTTCCCTAATTTTTTTGACACACACTACTCGTACGATTGGTTATGAAACTTACAGTTGTTATTTGTTATCAATCGACCCCGAGATGGTAATTTTCTATAACTTTTTCAACTTATGCTAACCTTATGTTCTTACGATTACTTTGATTGAGTTTGACCTATTATTGATATTACTGTCATCGGTTTTCATCTGCAGGTGTTTTTTTTAGTGCAGGTCTACATGTGAAGCTAATTAAGAGTGCACCGAGTATGCAGTTTCCAAGTGCAGGGCAGTTCCATTAGTCAGGTTGTTCAATGATGAATACAAGACTGAAATGAGGTGCTTCAGGTTACGTAAATTGTTAGTGTGTTATGTTCAAAAGAAAAGGTACATAATGGACTCAATGTTGGCTGCAATAGCCAGGTGTGCATTTTACTATCTCACTAATGGTATATGTATGCATATATCAAACTGATCAACGACAACCCTACCTGAGTAATTAATTAATCACAGTAGAACTAGAACCAGTGAAATATATAGTAAACTTATTCAGCAGACTAAGGGACTTGATGAAGTTGTGGAGGAAACAAACGAATGAATGAAGAAAAGAGAATGCAAGGGAAACAACACGTAACCACATGCAAGGATAAAGGGTTGTTAATTGCTACTGATTTGCTTTGCTGCTTCTCAGAATCTCCCTCGTTGCTTACCTCACATTTGACCACCTTAGCTTGTTTTTTTATCTCCACATTATGTGATTTATTATGGAAGCTACCTTACCCCATTACACTATTTGCCTTCTATTTTATTTACACTATTTATTTGTTTCTATTCTCACTACTACAAATCCCTTAAAATTATGACGCTTCATTAATGATGCCTAGACCGGGTTTTTAACTAATTTTGCATATGGTACCTTGATGTACACCCTGATTTGATGGAGAATGACCTTAATTTTTCATATTTTGAGATTTTGATGTTGTTAATATCTTCAAGTAGTTTTGCTTGGTTGGTCTAGGTGGACTTAGAATATCAATATGGTTCAGCCATAACTCACAATTGTTTAATTCTTATTAATCACCATCGATATCTCACATTTATTTTATACCACCAAAGGTTATACTTAACTACTTATTCATGGTTTACTAAAGCTTAGATTATTTGTTGAAGGAGGTTCAAAAGATTAGAACATGGAGGGTGGAAGTCTGAGTAGTCTGAACCCGGTCGGTTGATTAAGTAGCAGCATGAACCATTATTGCATCTTGTTTACATACAACATTATGGCATAGTCTAATACGTAGAGTGCACGCGTCTCATATAGGAACATAACATGTGCCTGTATCTAATAATAGAATGGGTAGCATCCCTATACTAACTTGAAATGGCCCGCATAAACCCGATGCAATGAATATCTGGATTCATCTAGCATGCGTTGCACTTTGTCTACTTGTTTCTCCAATCTATATTCTATTTGAGACTTGTTTCTCCAATCTATATTCTATTTGAGACTTCCAACTTATTCAAGTAAATTTCTATGATTTTTTGGTTCATAAAATTAGGGATTTTTTTTTGCTTCTTTCATCTATCTTTCTTTTGGTTACTTAATTTCTTTCATCATTATCACAAAATTTATGTAGTCTAAGTATCACAAAATTTGCTTTCTCTTATTGGGCTTCCTCCTTATCCTTCTCCTGGTCCTCATGGTGGTTTTTATAGTGGGAAATGCTTTGACGAGCATGTCGATGTTGAGGCGGTTATTTCTACTGAGGTGAAAACACAGTTCGACATTGACACCGCGTTACTAAACTATTTCTCTTGACATTTTTAATTAGTCATGAATGATGTAATATTAATTAATGATGAACAGGGATCCAATGCATCAATCCATATAGAGGGAAATTTGACAAAGAAAACCGCAAGCCTAATCTCAGTGTGAGAGGAGATACATTTGTGGATGTTGTAGAGCTATATTTAGAAGCCGAATGTCCTGGTGTCCTGTGCCTTGCTAGTAAAGTGTTCATCAAACTTGTATAAGACATGTCGAATCTACACGTAAACTCTCTCTTTATTACTCTTCTCTTTTTTCTATATGTATGAAGGGGTCAGGTTGAGCTAAACATGTTTACCTTGCATGTTCCCTCTATGTAGCTCTTGAGCGGACTGTTCGGTGTCTACTTTCTGTTAGGCTATTCATTATCCCCATAATCAAGCATTATGTGGAATGAAGGTGTGATATTACAAACTAGTACATTTTGATGCGGCTGAATATCTTTGTTATTTTGTCATGTTAGTCTAAAATTGTTTACCTCTAAACTTGTTTGTTACTAAGATAAATTATTGATATGGAGGAATGTTTTGTTTTCATGATGCTACAATATCTGTAGCATGTTTGTTTATTAGATTATTAATTGTTGTTAACTATAGTTGTGGACGATACTTGGTCACGGTCGATTCTTTTGATTATATTATGTCATTTAATAATAAATCTTTCCCCTTGTATAGGTTTCAACGACTCCAACTAGTCCAGATTTGCCTAAATGAAGTTTGAAGAACATATATATATATATATATATATATATATATATATATATATATATATATATATATATATATATATATATATATATATATAAATAGGATTTGGTGTAAACACACCAATTTGGTATAGATAGATAGATAGATATATAGATAGATAGATTTTCGATGTGGGAGGATTACTTATGTAACACCCCGTGTTTTCATAACTTACAAGTTTGAATTTTCGTCCCACATATCTTCCCGGTTTCACTAAAGTGAATCTCAATTAGCTTTCCGTGGCAGAGGTTAGAAACGGATAGAATTACAACACTTTGTCACTTTAAAAGGGAAGTTACGCAAAGAAATTAAGGAAATTGAGGGAACGACAACAGGTCAACTGTGACCAACAACAATATGAAAGCACTATAAAAGGCAGATTTCAGGAGATCGAATTCAAAAAGTTAGCAACAGTCAAACAAAGATGATGAGATTCGTATTTCCTATCTTATTAGTCTTGTTGTCTACGATGCATTCCGCACCAAGTGCCCGTCCCTCTCCCCCTCCAACACCTTCGATTCCTGGACATTCTTTACTTGCAATACAATGGCTGGTGACAGTATGTGCTTATCATGATTGCAAGGAGCAGAAAATTCCTATACCGGAGCGCTTCACCCTACATGGGATATGGCCAACGGATAATGATTGGAATAAGCTCATAATGCGGTGTTCTAATGCAGAAACATTCAGCGGCAGTCAACTAAACGCAAGTCTATTTTCTATTGATTTCAATACCAATTTTATTATCTTTTCTTGTTTCACGTACTTTTGGAAAATGATTTAGGATATAAGGAACGACTTGCGCATATATTGGTCAAGTTACCTTGAGCTCGAGAACAAATTTTGGAAATAGCAATGGGACAAACACGGAACATGCTCGGGACTTAGCGTCTGGCAATATTTTGCAGAAGGGTTGAGATTGACCAGGATGTGTGCTAGGCGAGTGTTGGATGCCCTGACAAAATCAGGTTTAGTAGATGTTTAGTACAGTACAATATATTTTACCTTCATTTCTTATCTTTTTTGTTTCTTTTTTACAAGAGTTTGTGTATCGTCTTCATTACTTTACTTTGCAATGCAGGTCTTGTTGGAGAACTGTAACACCGCTTATTATCCATGATGCTCCAAGAACAACGTGCTTACTTAAGGAGGTCCGTCTCTGCATGGACTCAAACTTCCAACTACACGACTGCCTAGACGAAGATTGGACTGTGCACTGTGGTCCGTCTGAAGAGGTATGGAACACCCAAGTAACAATTCCGGTTAATAGGAGCGGGGATCAAAGAATGGGTTAATTTGAGATCGAGATAAACCAAATTAGTCTTATTAACTACTCCGTAATTTATTATTGAAATCAATATCATATAATGTATTTGAATCATCGATCATCTCAAGTCAGGTGTGCATCGAATCGAGTAGATTCAGATTTCAAATACCACTCTTTCTTATCTCTTTCTACGAGTAGTATTTCAAATATGATTAATATTATGTAATATTAGATTAATGAATATTATTATATTATGTATTATATTATATTATATTATATTATATATTAGATTTATATGAAAAGTGTGTTATTTTAGGAAAGTACGTTTTGGCGACAAAAAGTTAATGTGGTGGTTTTTGTTTTATTATATAGCATAGATTGATAGATTGATAGATTTTCGATGTGGGAGGATTACTTATGTAACACCCCGTGTTTTCATAACTTACAAGTTTGAATTTTCGTCCCACATATCTTCCCGGTTTCACTAAAGTGAATCTCAATTAGCTTTCCGTGGCAGAGGTTAGAAACGGATAGAATTACAACACTTTGTCACTTTAAAAGGGAAGTTACGCAAAGAAATTAAGGAAATTGAGGGAACGACAACAGGTCAACTGTGACCAACAACAATATGAAAGCACTATAAAAGGCAGCTTGCAGGAGATCGAATTCCTCAAACCAAGAAAAAGTTAGCAACAGTCAAACAAAGATGATGAGATTCGTATTTCCTATCTTATTAGTCTTGTTGTCTAAGGTGCATTCCGTACCAAGTCCCCGTCCCTCTCCCCCTCCAACACCTTCGATTCCAGGACATTCTTTACTTGCATTACAATGGCCGGTGACAGTATGTGCTTATCATGATTACAAGGAGCAGAAAATTCCTATACCGAAGCGGTTCACCCTACATGGGATATGGCCAACGGATAATGATTTGAATAAGCTCATAATGCAGTGTTCTAATGCAGAAACATTCAGCGGCAGTCAACTAAACGCAAGTCTATTTTCTATTGATTTCAATACCAATTTTATTATCTTTTCTTGTTTCACGTACTCTTGGAAAATAATTTAGGATATAAGGAACGACTTGCGCATATATTGGTCAAGTTATCTTGAGCTCGAGAACAAATTTTGGAAATAGCAATGGGACAAAAACGCGGAACATGCTCGGGACTTAGCGTCTGGCAATATTTTGAAGAAGGGTTGAGATTGACCAGGATGTGTGATAGGCGAGTGTTGGATGCCCTGACAAAATCAGGTTGAGTAGATGTTTAGTGCAGTACAATATATTTTACCTTCATTTCTTATCTTTTTGTTTCTTTTTTACAAGAGTTTGTGTATCGTCTTCATTACTTTACTTTGCAATGCAGGTCTTGTTGGAGAACTGTAACACCGCTTATTATCCATGATGCTCCAAGAACAACGTGCTTACTTAAGGAGGTCCGTCTCTGCATGGACTCAAACTTCCAACTACACGACTGCCTAGACGAAGATTGGACTGTGCACTGTGGTCCGTCTGAAGAGGTATGGAACACCCAAGTAACAATTCCGGTTAATAGGAGCGGGGATCAAAGAATGGGTTAATTTGAGATCGAGATAAATCAAATTAGTCTTATTAACTACTCCGTAATTTATTATTGAAATCAATATCATATAATGTATTTGAATCATCGATCATCTCAAGTCAGGTGTGCATCGAATCGAGTAGATTCAGATTTCAAATACCACTCTTTCTTATCTCTTTCTACGAGTAGTATTTCAAATACGATTAATATTATGTAATATTAGATTAATGAATATTATTATATTATGTATTATATTATATTATATTATATATTAGATTTATATGAAAAGTGTGTTATTTTAGGAAAGTACGTTTTGGCGACAAAAAGTTAATGTGGTGGTTTTTGTTTTATTATATAGTATAGATTGATAGATTAATAGATTTTCGATGTGGGAGGATTACTTATGTAACACCCCGTGTTTTCATAACTTACAAGTTTGAATTTTCGTCCCACATATCTTCCCGGTTTCACTAAAGTGAATCTCAATTAGCTTTCCGTGGCAGAGGTTAGAAACGGATAGAATTACAACACTTTGTCACTTTAAAAGGGAAGTTACGCAAAGAAATTAAGGAAAATGAGGGAACGACAAAAGGTCAACTGTGACCAACAACAATATGAAAGCACTATAAAAGGCAGCTTGCAGGAGATCAAATTCAAAAAGTTAGCAACATTCAGACAAAGATGATGAGATTCGTATTTCCGATCTTATTAGTCTTGTTGTCTACGGTGCATTCTGCACCAAGTCCCCGTCCCTCTCCCCCTCCAGCACCTTCGATTCCAGGACATTCTTTACTTGCATTACAATGGCCGGTGACAGTATGTGCTTATCATGATTGCAAGGAGCAGAAAATTCCTATACCGAAGCGCTTCACCCTGCATGGGATATGGCCAACGAATAATGATTGGAATAAGCTCATATGCGGTGTTCTAATGCAGAAACATTCAGCGGCAGTCAACTAAACGCAAGTCTATTTTCTATTGATTTCAATACCAATTTTATTATCTTTTCTTGTTTCACGTACTCTTGGAAAATGATTTAGGATATAAGGAACGACTTGCACATATATTGGTCAAGTTACCTTGAGCTCGAGAACAAATTTTGGAAAAAGCAATGGGACAAACACGGAACATGCTCGGGACTTAGCGTCCGGCAATATTTTGCAGAAGGGTTGAGATTGACCAGGATGTGTGATAGGCGAGTGTTGGATGCCCTGACAAAATCAGGTTGAGTAGATGTTTAGTGCAGTACAATATATTTTACCTTCATTTCTTATCTTTTTGTTTCTTTTTTACAAGAGTTCGTGTATCGTCTTCATTACTTTACTTTGCAATGCAGGTCTTGTTTGAGAATTGTAACACCGCTTATTATCCATGATACTCCAAGAACAACGTGCTTGCTTAAGGAGGTCCGTCTCTGCATGGAATCAAACTTCCAACTACACGACTGCCCAGACGAAGATTGGACAGTGCACAGTGGTCCGTCTGAAGAGGTATGGAGGAACACCCAAGTAACAATTCCGGTTAATAGGAACGGGGATCAAAGAATGGGTTAATTTGAGATCGAGATAAATCGAATTAGTCTTATTAACTACTCCGTAATTTATTATTGAAATCAATATCATATAATGTATTTGAATCATCGATCATCTCAAGTCAGGTGTGCATCGAATCGAGTAGATTCAGATTTCAAATACCACTCTTTCTTATCTCTTTCTACGAGTAGTATTTCAAATACGATTAATATTATGTAATATTAGATTAATGAATATTATTATATTATGTATTATATTATATTATATTATATATTAGATTTATATGAAAAGTGTGTTATTTTAGGAAAGTACGTTTTGGCGACAAAAAGTTAATGTGGTGGTTTTTGTTTTATTATATAGTATAGATTGATAGATTGATAGATTTTCGATGTGGGAGGATTACTTATGTAACACCCCGTGTTTTCATAACTTACAAGTTTGAATTTTCGTCCCACATATCTTCCCGGTTTCACTAAAGTGAATCTCAATTAGCTTTCCGTGGCAGAGGTTAGAAACGGATAGAATTACAACACTTTGTCACTTTAAAAGGGAAGTTACGCAAAGAAATTAAGGAAATTGAGGGAACGACAACAGGTCAACTGTGACCAACAACAATATGAAAGCACTATAAAAGGCAGCTTGCAGGAGATCGAATTCCTCAAACCAAGAAAAAGTTAGCAACAGTCAAACAAAGATGATGAGATTCGTATTTCCTATCTTATTAGTCTTGTTGTCTAAGGCGCATTCCGTACCAAGTCCCCGTCCCTCTCCCCCTCCAACACCTTCGATTCCAGGACATTCTTTACTTGCATTACAATGGCCGGTGACAGTATGTGCTTATCATGATTACAAGGAGCAGAAAATTCCTATACCGAAGCGGTTCACCCTACATGGGATATGGCCAACGGATAATGATTGGAATAAGCTCATAATGCAGTGTTCTAATGCAGAAACATTCAGCGGCAGTCAACTAAACGCAAGTCTATTTTCTATTGATTTCAATACCAATTTTATTATCTTTTCTTGTTTCACGTACTCTTGGAAAATAATTTAGGATATAAGGAACGACTTGCGCATATATTGGTCAAGTTATCTTGAGCTCGAGAACAAATTTTGGAAATAGCAATGGGACAAAAACGCGGAACATGCTCGGGACTTAGCGTCCGGCAATATTTTGCAGAAGGGTTGAGATTGACCAGGATGTGTGCTACGCGAGTGTTGGATGCTTTGACAAAATCAGGTTTAGTAGATGTTTAGTACAGTACAATATATTTTACCTTCATTTCTTATCTTTTTGTTTCTTTTTTACAAGATTTCGTGCATCGTCTTCATTAGTTACTTTGCAATGTAGGTCTTGTTGGAGCACTGTAACACCGCTTATTATCCATGATGCTCCAAGAACAACGTGCTTGCTTAAGGAGGTCCGTCTCTGCATGGACTCAAACTTCCAACTACACGACTGCCCAGACGAAGATTAGACGGTGCCCTGTGGTCCGTCTGAAGAGGTACGGAACACCCAAGTAACAATTCCGGTTAATAGGAGCGGGGATCAAAGAATGCGTTAATTTGAGATCGAGATAAATCGAATTAGTCTTATTAACTACTCCGTAATTTATTATTGAAATCAATATCATATAATATATTTGAATCATCGATCATCTCAAGTCAGGTGTGCATCGAATCGAGTAGATTCAGATTTCAAATACCACTCTTTCTTATCTCTTTCTACGAGTAGTATTTCAAATACGATTAATATTATGTAATATTAGATTAATGAATATTATTATATTATGTATTGTATTATATTATATTATATATTAGATTTATATGAAAAGTGTGTTATTTTAGGAAAGTACGTTTTGACGACAAAAAGTTAGTGTGGTGGTTTTTGTTTTATTATATAGTATAGATAGATAGATTGATAGATTTTCGATGTGGGAGGATTACTTATGTAACACCCCGTGTTTTCATAACTTACAAGTTTGAATTTTTGTCCTACATATCTTCCCGGTTTCACTAGAGTGAATCTCAATTTGCTTTCCGTGGCAGAGGTTAGAAACGGATAGAATTACAACACTTTGTCACTTAAAAAGGGAAGTTACGCAAAGAAATTAAGGAAATTGAGAGAACAACAACAGGTCAACAGTGACCAACAACAATATGAAAGCACAATAAAAGGCAGCTTGCAGGAGATCGAATTTCTCAAACCAAGAAAAAGTTAGCAACAGTCAAACAAAGATGACGAGATTCGTATTTCCTATCTTATTAGTCTTGTTGTCTACGGTGCATTCCGCACCAAGTCCCCGTCCCTCTCCCCCTCCAACACCTTCGATTCCAGGACATTCTTTACTTGCATTACAATGGCCGGTGACAGTATGTGCTTATCATGATTGCAAGGAGCAGAAAATTCCTATACCGGAGCGCTTCACCCTACATGGGATATGGCCAACGGATAATGATTGGAATAAGCTCATAATGCGGTGTTCTAATGCAGAAATATTCAGCGGCAGTCAACTAAACGCAAGTCTATTTTCTATTGATTTCAATACCAATTTTATTATCTTTTCTTGTTTCACGTACTCTTGGAAAATGATTTAGGATATAAGGAACGACTTGCACATATATTGGTCAAGTTACCTTGAGCTCGAGAACAAATTTTGGAAAAAGCAATGGGACAAACACGGACCATGCTCGGGACTTAGCGTCCGGCAATATTTTGTAGAAGGGTTGAGATTGACCAGGATGTGTGCTACGCGGGTGTTGGATGCCCTGACAAAATCAGGTTTAGTAGATGTTAAGTACAGTACAATATATTTTACCTTCATTTCTTATCTTTTTGTTTCTTTTTTACAAGATTTCGTGCATCGCCTTAATTAGTTTACTTTGCAATGTAGGTCTTGTTGGAGCACTGTAACACCGCTTATTATCCATGATGCTCCAAGAACAACGTGCTTGCTTAAGGAGGTCCGTCTCTGCATGGACTCAAACTTCCAACTACACGACTGCCCAGACGAAGATTGGACGGTGCCCTGTGGTCCGTCTGAAGAGGTATGGAACACCCAAGTAACAATTCCGGTTAATAGGAGCGGGGATCAAAGAATGGGTTAATTTGAGATCGATATAAATCGAATTAGTCTTATTAACTACTCCGTAATTTATTATTGAAATCAATATCATATAATGTATTTGAATCATCGATCATCTCAAGTCAGGTGTGCATCGAATCGAGTAGATTCAGATTTCAAATACCACTCTTTCTTATCTCTTTCTACGAGTAGTATTTCAACTACGATTAATATTATGTAATATTAGATTAATGAATATTATTATATTATGTATTATATTATATTATATTATATTATATTATATATTAGATTTATATGAAAAGTGTGTTATTTTAGGAAAGTACGTTTTGGCGACAAAAACTTAATGTGGTGGTTTCTGTTTTATTATATAGTATAGATGGATAGATTGATAGATTTTCGATGTGGGAGGATTACTTATGTAACACCCCGTGTTTTCATAACTTACAAGTTTGAATTTTCGTCCCACATATCTTCCCGGTTTCACTAAAGTGAATCTCAATTAGCTTTTCGTGGCAGAGGTAAGAAACAGATAGAATTAAAACACTTTGTCATTTCAAAAGGGAAGTTAAGAAAGGAAATTAAGGAAATTGAGGGAACGACAACAGGTCAATTGTGACCAACAACAATATGAAAGCACTATAAAAGGCAGATTTCAGGAGATCGAATTCAAAAAGTTAGCAACAGTCAAACAAAGATGATGAGATTCGTATTTCCTATCTTATTAGTCTTGTTGTCTACGGTGCATTCCGCACAAAGTCCCCGTCCCTCTCCCCCTCCAACACCTTCGATTCCAGGACATTCTTTACTTGCATTACAATGGCCGGTGACAGTATGTGCTTATCATGATTACAAGGAGCAGAAAATTCCTATACCGGAGCGCTTCACCCTACATGGGATATGGCCAACGGATAATGATTGGAATAAGCTCATAATGCGGTGTTCTAATGCAGAAACATTCAGCGGCAGTCAACTAAACGCAAGTCTATTTTCTATTGATTTCAATACCAATTTTATTATCTTTTCTTGTTTCACGTACTTTTGGAAAATGATTTAGGATATAAGGAACGACTTGCGCATATATTGGTCAAGTTACCTTGAGCTCGAGAACAAATTTTGGAAATAGCAATGGGACAAACACGGAACATGCTCGGGACTTAGCGTCTGGCAATATTTTGCAGAAGGGTTGAGATTGACTAGGATGCGTGCTAGGCGAGTGTTGGATGTCCTGACAAAATCAGGTTGAGCAGATGTTTAGTATAGTACAATATATTTTACCTTCATTTCTTATCTTTTTGTTTCTTTTTTACAAGAGTTCATTACTTTACTTTGCAATGCAGGTCTTCTTGGAGAACTGTAACACCGCTTATTATCCATGATGCTCCAAGAACAACGTGCTTGCTTAAGGAGGTCCGTCTCTGCATGGACTCAAACTTCCAACTACACGACTGCCCAGACGAAGATTGGACAGTGCACTGTGGTCCGTCTGAAGAGGTATGGAGGAACACCCAAGTAACAATTCCGGTTAATAGGAACGGGGATCAAAGAATGGGTTAATTTGAGATCGAGATAAATCGAATTGGTCTTATTAACTACTCCGTAATTTATTATTGAAATCAATATCATATAATGTATTTGAATCATCGACCATCTCAAGTCAGGTGTGCATCGAATCGAGTAGATTCAGATTTCAAATACCACTCTTTCTTATCTCCTTCTACGAGTAGTATTTCAAATACGATTAATATTATATAATATTAGATTAATGAATATTATTATATCATGTATTATATCATATTATATTATATATTAGATTTACATGAAAAGTGTGTTATTTTAGGAAAGTATGTTTTGGCGCCAAAAAGTTAATGTGGTGGTTTCTGTTTTATTATGTAGTATAGATAGATAGATATATAGATAGATAGATAGATTTTCGATGTGGGAGGATTACTTATGTAACACCCCGTGTTTTCATAACTTACAAGTTTGAATTTTCGTCCCACATATCTTCCTGGTTTCACTAAAGTGAATCTCAATTAGCTTTCCGTGGCAGAGGTAAGAAACAGATAGAATTACAACACTTTGTCACTTCAAAAGGGAAGTTACGAAAAGAAATTAAGGAAATTGAGGGAACGACAAAAGGTCAACTGTGACCAACAACAATATGAAAGCACTATAAAAGGCAGCTTGCAGGAGATCGAATTCAAAAAGTTAGCAACAGTCAAACAAAGATGATGAGATTCCTATTTCCTATCTTATTTTTTTTTTTTTTTTGATACCCGAAATCCGTGATTACATAATATCAATAGATTCAGCGAAAACACTATTCTTCAGGAATTCTGGGATCGAGTTTGACCATTTTTGTACACCAACGCGTCCATAGGAAAGTCGAGCCAACTCATGTGCCACTTCGTTACATCTCTTTGGTACAAATGACCACTGGATCTCCTCGAAGTCCTTAGATCCTTCCTTAATGTCATCTAACATACAGTAGAACTCATTCCGACCCGATTTGTTAAACTTGAGAGCATCGATGACCTCCTTACAATCGGTCTCCATAACGACATGCTTATACCCACGGGAATTAGCCAATTTTACTCCGACTAGCACAGCTTCTGCCTCCGCATCCCGAATTTCCCAAACCCCACGCTTTCCTTCACTTCTCCCCCAAAGCACTTCCCCATGTTCTCCCCTGCACACCAGGCCCAATCCCATTCCTTCCTTCCACACACTAGCATCACAATTTATTTTCACCATTCCCGATCTTGGTTTTTCCCATCGCACACTGTTCGTCTCGGCTGCCCTCGTTGTCGTTAACTTAACTGCTCCCTTACTTTGGTCGTCTAACTCCTCAATCTCCCTCCTAACATCCCCTACCCTTTTTAGGACACGGTCACAACGCACCCACGGATTATCGAAAACCCACTTGTTTCTAGCCTCCCACATAGCCCAACAACCTGTCATAAACTTCCCTCGCTCCTCTACCTCCATCTCTCTCCACACATCCTCCACCCACTCCCTCACCCGCTCATGCCCATGGTTCTTCTTTATCTCCACCCCCAACCCATCCCAAATTCCTCCCCCCCCCCCCACCCACACCCCTTAGCAAGATAATGGTTAGTTTCCAATTCACACTGGCAAATAGGACAGATTCCCGAACCTTGCTTCAGCCGAGTCGCTAGATTGAAATTCGTGGGAAGGGCATCGGAACACATCTGCCAAAAGAACGACTTTACTCGAGGTAACACAGGCGCTTGCCAAATCAACCTCCAAAGCCACGTTGCCTTAGTTTCGTCTGATGACCTCTGATCCCCATTGCACCCTTCACTCAACATACGATACGCCGACTTGACAGAGTACAAGCCCGAATTATCCAAGCTCCAGTACCAATAGTCGTCACAAGGTTTCGATTTAATCCGAATGCTAAGTATGGCCTCCTGATCCGCGGGGATGAAATGTTGTCGAATCTTAGCTTCATCCCAACTACGTCCGTTACCACGCATCAATTCCCACACTTGTAGTCCTCTGCCCAACTCAGTTCCCGGTGTCAATGGCCTCGGCATATTATCCTTAGGTAGCCAAGGATCACTCCACACATTTGTACTCAGGCCATCTCCGATCTGTTTTCGAGCCCCTTTCTTAATAACTTCCTTAGCCTCCCAAATCCCCTTCCACGTGTAGCTTGGGTTACACCCGAGCCTAGACTGAATGAACGATCCCCCATTGTGATATCGACTCCGATACAGCCTCGCGATGAAACTATCAGGCTTAATGGTAAGGCTTCAGGCCTGTTTGCCTAATAGTGAAAGATTGAACAAGTGAAAATCTCGAAAACCCATTCCTCCCATCGCCTTTGGTTTACAAAGCTTCTGCCACGCTATCCACGAAATTTTTCTCTTCCCATTTCTCGATCCCCACCAAAATTTAGAGACCATCGACCGGAGCTCCTCACAAAAGCTCAAAGGAAGCTTGAATACGCTCATCGCATAAGTCGAGATAGATTGGGCTACTGCCTTTATCAGGATCTCTCGACCTGCTTTAGATAGTAGTGTACCTCGCCACCCTTGAGGCTTTTTGTTTAGTTTATCTCGTAGTAGATTAGTCAAAGCTGCCTTAGACTTTCCGAGAATCATAGGCAGGCCCAAATAGTAACCCGAATCAGCAGCTATACGAACCCCCAGTTCCTGTGCTATCAGCCTCCGTTGGTAATCAGGCGTAGCTAAGCTGAAAGAAATCGTGGTTTTGTTGAAATTAACCATTTGTCCCGAAGCAACCTCATAGTCTGCCAAGATTTTCTTAATAGCTTGGGCCTCCCTAAGTGTTGCCCGACAGAAGAAAAGGCTATCGTCGGCAAATAGGAGATGGGATATTGTCGGGGCCTCTCGTGTTATGCGAACTCCTCGAATAGCCTTTGTTTCAATGACTTTCTGCATTAAATTGATAATACTTCGGCACATAAAATAAATAGGTATGGGGATAGCGGGTCCCCCTGCCTTAATTTCACGGCCTGAACGGAATTCCTATCCCGGTTTTCCGTTCAAAAGAACCTGATAGGACACCGAATGCACACACATCATAACCCGGTTTATCCACCTCCTATCGAATCTCATACGAAGCAAAACCCGTTCGAGAAAGTCCCATTCCACCCGGTCATAAGCTTTCGCCATATCAAGTTTAATCGCCATATGCCCCTCTCCCCTGCGGATATTCTTCATATGATGAAAAGTCTCGAAAGCAATAAGTATATTATCTGAAATCATTCTACCCAGCGTAAAAGCACTCTGGTTTTCTGACACAATATCGCCCAAAAATGTTTTCAACCTATTAGCTAGCACCTTCAAGACAAGTTTATATAACATTACACAAACTAATAGGACGAAAATCGCTCATACAACAAGGATTTTTCTTCTTTGGGATTAAAACAATGAAAGTTTTATTACTATCACGAGGTAAAGGCGCCCCCCGCAATACAGCCAGAACCGCCCTCACCACTGTTATTCGAACCACATGCCAGTAAGTTTGATAAAAAAAGGCCATTCATACCATCAGGTCCCGGCGCTTTGAGAGGATGAATTTGTTCGAGAGCCTGACCCACTTCCTCCGCCGTATATTCTCTGCCCAGCCACGTATTCATTCGCTCAGTAACCCGATTATCGATCCCATTCAGAATCTCCTCGTACTGTCGTGGTTGACTCGCAGCAAACAGCCCAGTAAAATAGCTTCTCGCCACCCTTTCTAGATTATCTTCACCCTCCTTACGGATCCCCTCTTCATCTATAAGAAAATTAATTCGGTTCCTGTGTTTCCTCGAAGAGGCTTTCCTATGGAAGAAACTCGTATTTTTATCCCCCTCCTTGAGCCAGATAGCACGGGATCGTTGTCGCCAGAATATCTCTTCCTGTCTCAAAAGAGTTGCTATATCTTTCACTAGTCTTTTCCTTTCGTTGATATTTTGTTTGGATCGGGTTTCCGTGTCAAGTTGAGTAAGTCTCCTCCGTTTACACTGAACATCTTCGAGTTTCTTCCATGGGAAAGCCTCTTCGAGGAAACGCAGGAACCGAATTAATTTTCTTATAGATGAAGAGGGGATCCGTAAGGAGGGTGAAGATAATCTAGAAAGGGTGGCGAGAAGCTATTTTAATGGGCTGTTTGCTGCGAGTCAACCATGACAGTACGAGGAGATTCTGAATGGGATCGATAATCGGGTTACTGAGCGAATGAATACGTGGTTGGGCAGAGAATATACGGCGGAGGAAGTGGGTCAGGCTCTCGAACAAATTCATCCTCTCAAAGCGCCGGGACCTGACGGTATGAATGGCCTTTTTTTATCAAACTTACTGGCATGTGGTTGGAATAACGGTGGTGAGGGCGGTTCTGGCTGTATTGCGGGGGGCGCCTTTACCTCGTGATAGTAATAAAACTTTCATTGTTTTAATCCCAAAGAAGAAAAATCCTTGTTGTATGAGCGATTTTCGTCCTATTAGTTTGTGTAATGTTATATAAACTTGTCTCGAAGGTGCTAGCTAATAGGTTGAAAACATTTTTGGGCGATATTGTGTCAGAAAACCAGAGTGCTTTTACGCCGGGTAGAATGATTTCAGATAATATACTTATTGCTTTCGAGGCTTTTCATCATATGAAGAATATCCGCAGGGGAGAGGGGCATATGGCGATTAAACTTGATATGGCGAAAGCTTATGACCGGGTGGAATGGGACTTTCTCGAACGGGTTTTGCTTCGTATGAGATTCGATAGGAGGTGGATAAACCGGGTTATGATGTGTGTGCGTTCGGTGTCCTATCAGGTTCTTTTGAATGGAAAACCGGGACAGGAATTCCGTCCAGGCCGTGGAATTAAGGCAGGGGGACCCGTTATCCGCATACCTATTTATTTTATGTGCCGAAGTATTATCCATTTTAATGCAGAAAGCCATTGAAACAAAGGCTATTCGAGGAGTTCGCATAGCACGAGAGGCCCCGACGATATCACATCTCCTATTTGCCGACGATAGCCTTTTCTTCTGTCGGGCAACACTTAGGGAGGCCCAAGCTATTAAGAAAATCTTGGCAGACTATGAGGTTGCTTCGGGACAAATGGTTAATTTCAACAAAACCACGATTTCTTTCAGCTTAGCTACGCCTGATTACCAACGGAGGCTGATAGCACAGGAACTGGGGGTTCGTATAGCTGCTGATTCGGGTTACTATTTGGGCCTGCCTATGATTCTCGGAAAGTCTAAGGCAACTTTGACTAATCTACTACGAGATAAACTAAACAAAAAGCCTCAAGGGTGGCGAGGTACACTACTATCTAAAGCAGGTCGAGAGATCCTGATAAAGGCAGTAGCCCAATCTATCTCGACTTATGCGATGAGCGTATTCAAGCTTCCTTTGAGCTTTTGTGAGGAGCTCCGGTCGATGGTCTCTAAATTTTGGTGGGGATCGAGAAATGGGAAGAGAAAGATTTCGTGGATAGCGTGGCAGAAGCTTTGTAAACCAAAGGCGATGGGAGGAATGGGTTTTCGAGATTTTCACTTGTTCAATCTTTCACTATTAGGCAAACAGGCCTGAAGCCTTACCATTAAGCCTGATAGTTTCATCGCGAGGCTGTATCGGAGTCGATATCACAATGGGGGATCGTTCATTCAGTCTAGGCTCGGGTGTAACCCAAGCTACACGTGGAAGGGGATTTGGGAGGCTAAGGAAGTTATTAAGAAAGGGGCTCGAAAACAGATCGGAGATGGCCTGAGTACAAATGTGTGGAGTGATCCTTGGCTACCTAAGGATAATATGCCGAGGCCATTGACACCGGGAACTGAGTTGGGCAGAGGACTACAAGTGTGGGAATTGATGCGTGGTAACGGACGTAGTTGGGATGAAGCTAAGATTCGACAACATTTCATCCCCGCGGATCAGGAGGCCATACTTAGCATTCGGATTAAATCGAAACCTTGTGAAGACTATTGGTACTGGAGCTTGGATAATTCGGGCTTGTACTCTGTCAAGTCGGCGTATCGTATGTTGAGTGAAGGGTGCAATGGGGATCAGGGGTCATCAGACGAAACTAAGGCAACGTGGCTTTGGAGGTTGATTTGGCAAGCGCCTCTGTTACCTCGAGTAAAGTCGTTCTTTTGGCAGCTGTGTTCCGATGCCCTTCCCACGAATTTCAATCTAGCGACTCGGCTGAAGCAAGGTTCGGGAATCTGTCCCATTTACCAGTGTGAATTGGAAACTAACCTTCATCTTGCTAAGGGGTGTGGGTGGGGGGGAGGGATTTGGGATGGGTTGGGGGTGGAGATAAAGAAGAACCATGGGCATGAGCGGGTGAGAGAGTGGGTGGAGGATGTGTGGAGGGAGATGGAGGTAGAGGAGCGAGGGAAGTTTATGACAGGTTGTTGGGCTGTGTGGGAGGCTAGAAACAAGTGGGTTTTCGATAATCCGTGGATGCATTGTGACCGTGTCCTAAAAAGGGTAGAGGATGTTAGGAGGGAGATTGAGGAGTTAGACGACCAAAGTAAGGGAGCAGTTAAGTTAACGACAACGAGGGCAGCCGAGACGAACAGTGTGCGATGGGAGAAACCAAGATCGGGAATGGTGAAAATAAATTGTGATGCTAGTGTGTGGAAGGAAGGAATGGGATTGGGCCTGGTGTGCAGGGGAGAACATGGGGAAGTGCTTTGGGGGAGAAGTGAAAGAAAGCGTGGGGTTTGGGAAATTCGGGATGCGGAGGCAGAAGCTGTGCTAGCCGGAGTAAAATTGGCTAATTCCCGTGGGTATAAGCATGTCGTTATGGAGACCGATTGTAAGGAGGTTATCGATGCTCTCAAGTTTAACAAATCGGGTCGGAATGAGTTCTACTGTATGTTAGATGACATTAAGGAAGGATCTAAGGACTTCGAGGAGATCCAGTGGTCATTTGTACCAAGGAGATGTAACGAAGTGGCACATGAGTTGGCTGGACTTTCCTATGGACGCGTTGGTGTACAAAACTGGTCAAACTCGATCCCGGAATTCCTGAAGAATAGTGTTTTCGCTGAATCTATTGATATTATGTAATCACGGATTTCGGGTATCAAAACAACAAAAAAAAAATAAGATAGGAAATACGAATCTCATCATCTTTGTTTGACTGTTGCTAACTTTTTGAATTCGATCTCCTATAAGCTGCCTTTTATAGTGCTTTCATATTGTTGTTGGTCACAGTTAACCTTTTGTCGTTCCCTCAATTTCCTTAATTTCTTTTCGTAACTTCCCATTTGAAGTGAAAAAGTGTTGTAATTCTATATGTTTCTTACCTCTGCCACGGAAAGCTAATTGAGATTCACTTTAGTGAAACCAGGAAGATATGTGGGAAGAAAATTCAAACTTGTAAGTTATGAATAATATGCATTATTATAATACATAATATAATAATATTCATTAATCTAATATTATATAATATTAATCGTATTTGAAATACTACTCGTAGAAAGAGATAAGAAAGAGTGGTATTTGAAATCTGAATCTACTCGATTCGATGCGCACCTGACTTGAGATGATCGATGATTCAAATACATTATATGATATTGATTTCAATAATAAATTACGGAGTAGTTAATAAGACTAATTCGATTTATCTCGATCTCAAATTAACCCATTCTTTGATCCCCGTTCCTATTAACCGGAATTGTTACTTGGGTGTTCCTCCATACCTCTTCAGACGGACCACAGTGCACTGTCAAAACTTCGTCTGGGCAGTCGTGTAGTTGGAAGTTTGAGTCCATGCAGAGACGGACCTCCTTAAGCAAGCACGTTGTTCTTGGAGCATCATGGATAATAAGCGATGTTACAGTTCTCCAACAAGACCTGCATTGCAAAGTAAAGTAATGAAGACGATACACGAACTCTTGTAAAAAAGAAACAAAAAGATAAGAAATGAAGGTAAAATATATTGTACTATACTAAACATCTACTCAACCTGATTTTGTCAGGACATCCAACACTCGCCTAGCACACATCCTAGTCAATCTCGACCCTTCTGCAAAATATTGCCAGACGCTAAGTCCCGAGCATGTTCCGTGTTTGTCCCATTGCTTTTTCCAAAATTTGTTCTCGAGCTCAAGGTAACTTGACCAATATATGTGCAAGTCGTTCCTTATATCCTAAATCATTTTCCAAGAGTACGTGAAACAAGAAAAGATAATAAAATTGGTATTGAAATCAATAGAAAATAGACTTGCGTTTAGTTGACTGCCGCTGAATGTTTCTGCATTAGAACACCGCATTATGAGCTTATTCCAATCATTATCCGTTGGCCATATCCTATGTAAGTGAAGCGCTCCGGTATAGGAATTTTCTGCTCCTTGCAATCATGATAAGCACATACTGTCATCGGCCACTGTAATGCAAGTAAAGAATGTCCTGGAATCGAAGGTGTTGGAGGGGGAGAGGGACGGGGACTTGGTGCGGAATGCACCGTAGACAACAAGACTAATAAGATAGGAAATAAGAATCTCATCATCTTTGTTTGACTGTTGCTAACTTTTTCTTGGTTTGAGAAATTCGATCTCCTGCAAGCTGCCTTTTATTGTGCTTTCATATTGTTGTTGGTCACTGTTGACCTGTTGTTGTTCCCTCAATTTCCTTAATTTCTTTGCGTAACTTCCCTTTTTAAGTGACAAAGTGTTTTAATTCTATCTGTTTCTTACCTCTGCCACGGAAAGCTAATTGAGATTCACTCTAGTGAAACCGGGAAGATATGTGGGACGAAAATTCAAACTTGTAAGTTATGAAAACACGGGGTGTTACATAAGTAATCCTCCCACATCGAAAATCTATCAATCTATCTATCTATACTATATAATAAAACAAAAACCACCACATTAACTTTTTGTCGCCAAAACGTACTTTCCTAAAATAACACACTTTTCGTATAAATCTAATATATAATATAATATAATATAATACATAATATAATAATATTCATTAATCTAATATTACATAATATTAATCGTATTTGAAATACTACTCGTAGAAAGAGATAAGAAAGAGTGGTATTTGAAATCTGAATCTACTCGATTCGATGCACACCTGACTTGAGATGATCGATGATTCAAATACATTATATGATATTGATTTCAATAATAAATTACGGAGTAGTTAATAAGACTAATTTGATTTATCTCGATCTCAAATTAACCCATTCTTTGATCCCCGCTCCTATTAACCGGAATTGTTACTTGGGACGACGCAATGAAGACTGAGAACCCCGATGATGTGTCGGGTTTGCCTTCTCTTCAAGTTCACAGTTCGAGATTTTGTTTCTCTGTCCCCTCTCTGACCTGACCTTGAACTCCGCGCTGTCATGGTACTTAACCCACCTCTCCAACGCTTCCCCTGAAATATGACGACACTAATATATTAGTTAATAGAGTAAAAGATTGAAGTTAGATTGTTTGTTAAAATTGAGTACTATAAAAAACTACACCTTTAAGGTCTTTGAGCGGAGTCCCCCGCGTGTGGCGTTTCTTCATTATGTCAGCGAAACGTCGTGTGCAAGTCTCGTTAAACCGCTCCCACACCCTTCCTTCTAACTTCTGCTTCCAAGCGAACTTCAACTAAACAATCAAGGCTGATTATTAATTAATAGCAAAAATATTTACAAAGTCTACATTAAAAATTAAAAACTCGGTAGCAAAAACAATCCACGTACCCGAAAGTTGTTGAACCACCACTCCCGTACGTCCAACGACACCTGAGTCCAGCAGGCATACCCCTGCCCTTTGTCGGCTGATAGGCCGAGAATATTACTTGTTAAGAGCATCAAGTTAGACGTATATTTGGTTACGTGATAATGATTTTGGGCTTAATTGAGTAGAATTCTCATTTAACGATATTAATTGTAATTGAGAAGAATTATGTGATTTAATTGACCATCGGGTTGCCTGAGTGAATCATGGAAGCAAAAGGCCCAACCGAAGCCGAAGAACCGACAGTCTCAACAGACTCGCGCTACTCGGAAATTTAAGACGGAACTTGAGTCGCTTTAGGTTCCATGACAACTTACTAGCTTAGTATTTATTAGGATTATTATATTTTATTACTCTATTTTATTATTAGCTTTTGGTAATTATTAGACTTTCCTATTATTATTAGACTACTATTATTACTAGTTTATATAGTCATTACTAGTATTAGTTTTATTATTATTATTCAAGTTTAACGTTAACTCTAATTTTCTCCAAGAACATTATGTGTAACTAATCTTTTCATCTCAGTTCAAGATATTGAAACGCTTAATTATCGATTGTGAGTTTGAAAGTTCTTATCTTTATTCTCGATTATTGATTAATTGCTCGGTTTGATTATATGAATGTTGTTATTGATTTCTAGAGTGATCAACTAGTTTTCTATTTCATCGTTCTATTGTTAGTTTTGTTAATTGAACAAGATTTGTTGATTAACTTGACCTGAGTAACGTCGAAGACTTAATTATTGAACGGGATTCGTTGATATTAAGACTTAGGAGCAATTATCATAGATTTATAGCACAACTGGATTGTATGTGTTTATTTATCTCTTTATCGAATTCTCTATTTATTAATGCTGCTGTTAAATTAAATCTAGAACTGGATTGTTTAGCTTGTTTAACAGTTAGATCTAATCAAGACCGGGATACGTTTTAATTAGTTATTCATAAGAAGGATTAGAATCTACGATTCACGATAAAGTAATCAAGAATAATACTTTGAACCGGATTTTGATGATCAATTGTGATTAAGTTGTGGATTTGTACTTGACCCTAGACCTTCTTTAATCATTTGATTTAGTTAAAGTTTTCATCTTTATTGTTTTAGTTGTTAGACAATAATCATTCAAAACTCCCCCTTCTTATTGTTCAATTAATTAGTTAATTAATGTTCTACATTAGTACGCAGTTTTAGTCAAACTGATTCTCTGTGGGTTCGACCCTTATTTCCATTATACTATTGGTTTAGTTAGTTGGTTATAAGTGATTATAAATTGTAGCCTGTCATATTTTGGCGCCGTTGCCGGGGAATTGGCGTTAATTGTTTTTCTGTGTTAGTGTAGAGATTTTTAGTTAGTTAGTTAGTTGTTTTTTTTATAATGGTTATTTTTTTAAGAGTTTAGTTTAGTTTTAATTTTTGTTGAGTGTTTTTAGAGAGTCTTAGTTTATCCGATAAATGGCGACTAAATATTTCCCTCAATATGAGCATGAACTGTTTTACAAATATTTTGATAGATTGACTGAGTATATCTCTAGATATCGCCATCGATATCAAATTTGGGAACTCTGTCATGTGGTATACAATGGGTTAAATGATGAAACTTTGATGCATGTTGATTCTTTAAGTAAAGGGAGATTCGTTGATGGACTTAGTTATGAGAAGAAGTGGAAACTTTTCATATACTTGGCTCACACAATAATAGAAACGTAAACTACGAAGTATGAAAATCCATAGTTTGAGCAGAAAAGAGTGAGAACGCAATGTTAGCAACCAAATTGATTAAGAAGTCAAAATATGGCTGCCAAAATATAAGGCACTGTTTATAAAAGGAAGAAGGGTTAAGGGTAAGGCAGGTGGGTGGGCAGCAGCTGGAGAAGGGGCATGATCACGAAGTTGAGTTAGAATCTGACTACAGAGGATGTGAGTTTCCCTAGAGCCAGCCATTGCATGACTTGCGAGATTCCTAACCTCAGCTACTTCAACTGTGACAGGATTGAGTTTGCCGTCCACAGCCTTAAGCATGTCCCTGATCGTTGTAGCAACCAACCCAATATTAGGAAATTGCTCCTCAAGGAACTTATGCTTTTTCAGTACATTGGTTTGTATTCTAGCTTGAGTTAGAAGAATCCGATTGATCACAGGTAGTTGCTTTGTAGATATCTCCTCCACATGAACATAATTTGCTTGAAGGCAAGCTTTTAGAACATCAGTGAGCTTAACACTGACAAAGAAATACTAATTTTATAAATTTATATTGCTTACTAGAAATGTTGTGTTAGTACGAACAAATATGTTTGAATATTTTGATATGATTCTATCTTTAGTAAAGTTTCCTAAAATAGAAAGTTTCATGTTTTAGAATATAATGACTATTTCTTTTATCTCCATATTATTTATAATGACTATCGCTTTTGAATATCAATAATGACGTGTATTCGAGTTATGGAATAAAGATAAGTGCGAGGTTAGAGTAATACAGTCTAAGATGTACCATTTTGCTATCAACTATAAGGTTGGGGTATCCATTTGGGACGTATTGGTTGTTGAACTGGATACATTTGGTGTCTAGGAGTATATGTGCATTGTGCCCTTAAGCTAAATATTGCATCATGTTAGTCGCCGTCAGTTGAACTGGATACAGTTGGTGTTCAGGAGGGATGTATATTAATTAAGCTAGGACCCCACATTGATAAGCCGCCGTCCTATTATAGTTGAGTTACCGAGTTAGAAACATCAGATCTTCGCTATGTGTGAACTGGTGTCTGAGTTCTCGAAGCTAGTTTTGGGTGCTGCGGTACCTTTAGTATATCCCTAGTGAAAGTATAGCCTTGTGCACACTGATCGAGTTTCCATAACGCCAGTTTTGAATATTCTTATTATTATCAATTTGTTTTGATTTGCAGGTTGACAAATATTTTTAAGTTTTCTCCGAAAACTTATTTTATTATAATGTTTTATTGTTTTCCATTTTACTATTTTCATACAATAGTAATTATAGTTTTAAAATCTTGTAATATGGTTGGGAGAACGTCGTCGTTGTTCCCAACTGATTGTGGCTGTTATGTTTTTAACATGGCAGGTTTATGTGTTTCTTTTCGAGTGGGCTAGCGAGTGGTTTACAGATCCTGCTTTGCTAATTAATAATTTGTACTATGGATTATTAAACCTTATTATGGATTTTTCTTATTTTAGCCATGTTTATTTAATGGCTTATGCATTGACTTCCGTTTTATTTAATTAAAACATAGTTACAGTGTAATATAATACCACATCTATAGTGTTTCCGCCACTGTATTGCGTTAGAATTTATAGGTGATTAAACATATATTATTGATACACTTATGATATACTCCCCCAATAATTTGCATATGTAAGTAACTAATTGTACATTTTAATAAATTAAGTTATTCTAAGTACAGATATATTAAACGATAAACATTATTATTACTCCATCTAAAAAAACTCTTCATCTACATGAAAACTACACTATTCTTAGTATTAGTGTATATATATTATGTGGGAATTAAGTGTTTCGTAATATGAGAATAACGTAAATAAAAATATACTTTGTACGAGTAGTAAATATTTATTTAAATATACATTTAATGATTTTACTCAATTACCTTCCTTATTGTAGACACCCGCATTTTGACCGCCAGGTGTCTATGGCAGTTTTCAAAAAAACACTCGATGATGATCGGACGCTAACGTGTTTCTATGCGCTCGGATACGGGCTCAAATCCATTAATCGCTGGCTAACACCCTTACATAGTACAAATCTCGCCAAACGGACCTCAAATCCAGGCCCAGTGGATCATTCCGAGTCAAACAAGACTAATTTGGGCCAAAACCGACACCGGAATTAAAACCGACTTTTTACGATTGGGTCAACCCCGGTCAAAATCGTTTCCGAGACACACAAAAACAGTCATACAATTCTCAAAAGTCCAAGTCAAACACAAAACCCATCAAACACCCAAAGTCAAGGTCCAAAACAATAGACCCGTGCAACCCGACTGGGCCACTCGATCGAGTGACCCACCCACTCGATCGAGTGGGCCTGTTTCAAGCCCGACGGCAGGCTTCACGGGCCACTCGACCGAGTTAGCCCCATACTCGGTCGAGTAACCCTAAACCGGTGCCCTAGCCATGCCTATATAAGCAACCCCCATGCAACACAATTACACAACTTTTTACATGTTTTTACAACCCTAATACACCCTAGAGCAACCCTACACACACACATACTACGTCAATTGCAAACCCTAATCAAACCCTAGCAATTCTACACTTGCAAAAACCCTAAACCTAGTTTTAGGAATCAATCGCGAGCCACCACAACTCAACCTCCATAAACCTCGAAGACTCTTGTGTTAAAGCCACGGTTACGAGTCCGCGCCGAGACAAGAACATGTAGGTTGAGGGTGTCAAAACTCTCTCTTTTCTCCTTCTCTTCTTCACGTCGTCTTCATCTCCCTCTCATCCTTTTTTTTGTTTTTTTATTATTTTATTCATTGCACCATAATATCGATAATACTACTAATATCAAAGCATTAAAATATTCATCGATTTGTGTCGAATAAGAAGGATACCGGGATAAGGAAAACCGCATATACAAGTGTACTGCACACGCGTCGTCGGTCGCTTATCCCGGTACCCTGACTATTTGATTATTGAGATAAATTAACTTAAACAACAATTCGTTATTATTTCTCGTCATCATCATCATCATTAATCTTGCATCCATCAATTTCTTTAAAATCAATTTTAATAAGGGTCGAAACCCGTTGACACGGATCCGACATCACAATCCCTAGGGATTTATTTCGATGTCGGAGAAGTCGAGGGAATCAAGTTTTTATTCAAGTAAAGCGTCGATTTTAGATTCGGTACCAATTCCATAATTGGATATCGAATCTAACAATCAAGTCACATGAATTAATTAACGTGATTTGTTCATACCACGATAATTAATTTAAAGCGACTAAAATTAATTTATTTTCTTTTCTATTTCACTCTAATATCCTATATCGATTCAAATAATCGAATATGGGATACAACGAGTACTCCAAATTTAGAATCGGGTATAAATTCAACAATATTTATATTCGGTTCAACAAAATTCGCGATTTATAAAAAACCAAGTCGAACATAAATTGTGCAATATTTATGTCCGATTCGGTAAAACCGTCGAATTATCGAAAATCAAAAGCAATTTCAAAATCAATAGTTAAATTGCAAACGAACCAAGTTTGTACAGGTGCCACTCGACCGAGTGCCTTAGTCACTCGATCGAGTGACATCACAAAATCGAGTCAGAATGCTTTTTACGACCACCACTCGGTCGAGTCTCACAGTGACTCGATCGAGTGGCCTGGCTACGTACTCGACCGAGTTGGTCAATAACTCGGCCGAGTACGGTCTAGTACGCAAAGCAGAATCGTCTTTTACAGGTCAACTCGATCGAGTCCATCGACTACTCGATCGAGTAACCTCATAATGACTAAAACAATGAGTCGTACATTCTCCTATTTTCAAACTCGATAGTATTTTACGACTTAGGTCAACATGTGCTTAATTAATCACGTGTATACTATCTTTTCAAACCATGCATCTCATATTTGCATCTTTTCATCTCATTTATCATTTGCACAAACCGTTATTATTCGTTATATTATTACATCGTTACTAACGCGTTTGTTATTTCTTTGGTCAATTTAATTATTGTTCGTTTATTATACTAAATGAACCCACATGCTAAATTCCACTTCGACGTAGAATTAAATTGCATTAAATTGACTTAGAAACCCTTTTCAAATTCCATTCACATGTTTAGGGAAAATAAATCTTTGCATATCATTTTCCCGTTTTACTAACGCGCGTATTGTAAGTCATTCGAATTCTTAGTAGAGGCCGCTAATGTGCGGGCAGGGTTGGGTGTCCTTTGTGGGCTTCCCAACACGTACCCTCACCCCTTACTCAGAACCTCGATTTCCGGATGCCCGAAACCGTTGGCGCACGAGAGTCATTCAATACACGATATCCAATAATTTCGGTACCGGTATCGCAATGCAAAGGGACGAGCCCAATAAACTCTGACATCGGAAATGGGCCGTATTTTGTATACGGACCACTACGACATAGAGTGGGCTCGAATGGTTCCGAATAACCAGAAAATTCGGTGGGGACTTCACATAGACCTAAATTTCAATTCGATCCATTCTCATATGGAGATTCATTCGCCTCCCCAAACCCGCGCGTGGCCGCGTCGGGGTGGACCTATGTCATGTCCACACTTACGAATTTGAAATTATTAATTTTCTCAAATTAATAAATGTTAACATTATTATATCTCCAATTTCAAATTTGTAATTAGTATGCTATAAAGTAAATTTTATATATACCGTGCATTTGTGCACGATATCTATACTAGTTGTTGTTTAAAATTACAGGTTATAAGATTAAAATTTTCGTGTAAGATTATTATAGAACTATAATCTATCATTTATTGTCATAAAAAGCATGATAAGAATGAAAATAACATATAAGACTATAATCTTAGTATGTCCTCTGAGTCTCTGCAAAACTTCCATTATCATTAAATACTCCTCACATTAGAATAAAAAGATGAAAGCTTTCAGAGATTTGGAATGAGTGAACCAAACTCCTGTCCTCGGTGCTGCCCACAAGCTGGGGTAGAAGGGAACAATCCAGAACCTAGGATGTCTAAGTCATCATTTCTCAAGTGGAGAATGCACGTCCTGCATCTGCTGAACCCACAACTGATAAGTGTAGTTAGTAGTGCCTAATTCGCTGTGTTTTGGTCCCATTTTCCTTGTGGAATCGCTCTTTGGGAGCGGTTTATGGGCTACTTATGCTTCCTCTAGTTCATTTCAGGTTCCCGAGACCAGTCATGAAAAGTTGGAGCGAATCCGACTCGATACATACACTTTTTGGAGCAAACGAAGTGAAGGAACGACCACTCGATGCCTTGGATTCGACCCTGAGACCTTGGGACCCGATCTCGAGCCTCTTAGACTCGATCCCGAGTCCCGAGAATCTATGGGAAGCCCATGAGAAGCAAGGAGGGACCAAAAAGATCTTAAAAGAGGCCTACAAGGTCCTTCCCGTTCGGGATAATGCCTTCCCGACTGGGAAGGAGTGTACAATTAAGGGTGGTTCTGACCTGAGCCCGTCCCGGCCGGGACCAGACCGTCTCGGTCGGGACCACACCATCCCGGGCGGGACCAAACCGTCCCGGGCGGGAAGCTACAGGGGCAGCGCGCATCTCTTTTATTCTTCCTCCTTCATTCTTGTACCCATATAAATACTTCCCCCTTGTATTGTTTATGTATCATACACTACATTAGACTCTCTTAAGCCTCTCTACAACTTATAAACCCTAGATTTAGTGCTCCTCTAATTAGTTTAATCTTCCTTTAATCTTTAGTTAATCTAGTTTAGTTAATCTTGTATTAAGTGGGTTCTTGAAGATTCGTCCAAGCTTGACAACCTTGGAGTTGACTTGGGTTCTTATTTATGCAAGTTTACATCATTTCCTTCATCTTGTTGTTCGTATAATCTTCTCTACTCTTGTTCTTGTTTATTTAATCAAGTTTGAATCTTTATATTTTGTTTATTGTTATTGTTCTTATTGCTCATAATGGATGTTTGGTTTATGATGTTGTTTTCTCTTATTATTGTTATGGTTGGTTTGATAATGAGTGAGTGGTCTTCTTGTGGGGTTAGTAGGGGGATTAGGGGTAGATTATGGGTGATTAGGGCTTGATTAGGGGTAAAGGTTACATCTTTGTTGTTAGACACATATTGGGCACTCTATGTGTTTGTTGATTTGCTTGTGTGAGTAGTAGTGGCCAATGCTTCCCATACTTGTGCTCATCTTCTCATTGTTTGTCTAGTATGTGATTATGTTGAGAATAGTCGTAGACACGAGAGTGCGGACTAGGGTTTAGACGCAAGAGCGCGAACCTACCTCGACATCGGTCTACGTAGCGAGAGCCCGGACCGACTCTAGCAACTAGGAGACACCTACACCCTTGATCACCCAATTACCCTTCTACACTTAAGAACCCGACCTAACCCTGCTCCTTTCCATATTTGATTCATCCTCTTAGTTAGTCATCATTCCTATAGTTTTATTGTTAGGTTAGTCTCTAGTATTCCATTTTAGCTCTTCTCATAGCTAGTTCATCATTAGTCTAGTTCATACCCCTTCTCCACCATAGTTTGTCAATTATTGTCTTCTTTGTGTTGTTTTGGTATCCTAGTCTCGTTCTTAGGTCGACTTAGTCTAGACTTCGCAATACCGTCTCCGTGGACACGACCCGACTTTCCCTAGCTATCCACTAGGATTAGTTGGTTATTTATTGACAGTAGGACCCACGACGAATCCCAACCATAAATTTGGCGCCGTTGCCGGGGACGGTGCATTGTTTAGGCTTAGTTTGCTTATAGCTAGACTTAGTTACCCTCCGTTGTGCTCTTCTATCTTCTTTTGTGCATACTTTGTAGTTTTGTCTTGTTTTCTTAGCTTTCTCTTCTCTTTGTCTTTCGATCGTGCTTGTTTATTGTCGTTGCCTAGTGCCCACAAAGCACTAGGTGTTCTCACGTTTGTTCTAGTGTGTAGTGTATGCCTAGGAGGGAGGCGATTTCTTTCTCTTTAATCCAGAGCCGGAAAGACTCTTTCGAGCCTTTCGCCAATGGACGATTGATCGGGTTAGAATCTCTCAACCAAGCACTAGCAATACCCATCAAGAGCAAGCTCAAGGATCCGACTTTAACGAGTCACCTCGAGAGACGGCCAGAGGGACCTTCTTCAATCCCTTCGGTAATTCTAATCCTAGTTCCCCCTCTACATCTTCTTCAACACCGTCTACACCATCTTCTCCCGCAAATCCAATCATGCCGAAGTTTTCATCTCACTCCACTTTTACGGAAGATGTCTTGCCGGGACCGAGTGCTTTACCGGATACTTATACCGGGAATTTTGTGGCAAAGACACAATTCATACAACTTGTGGAGAGAAACCAATTTAGTGGTTTTCCCACCGAAGACCCGCACCAACACATGGAGACCTTCTCTGATTATTGCGATGCTATCTCCCAAACCGGGGTTACACAAGATCAAATCTGTTGGGTATTATTTCCATTCTCATTAATTGGAAAGGCAAAGCAATGGATCAAGAGTCTCGATAGGGCAACCATGGGAATTGATACTTGGAAGAAACTTGCATTGGCGTTCTACCAAATCCGGAGAAGACCAATTTGCTTAGGGCCTCCATCACCGGTTTCCAACAACGGGATGAGGAAAGCCTTTATGAAGCTTGGGAACGATTTAAATCTTTGGTGAGATCGTGCCCCCACCATTGACTTTCACAATGGTTCTTAGTCCAACAATTTTGGAATGGTCTTTATGAGGACTCAAGAGCTATACTCAATATGGGCTCCAATGGAAGGTTCACCAAGGTAGATGATGACCAAACTTGGTCAAGAATCGAGGAGATGGCAATCCATAATTCCCAATACTCAAGGCCTAGGAAGGCGAACCGATGAGGTAGGCACGAGGTTGATGCTATTACACAATTGAGCATTGACCTTGGGGCTCAACTAAGAACTCACATGGAGACTATTGACAAGAAGCTCCAAAGCCACCTCAACCAAGTCCAAGGCACTAGTTCCTCCAACCAACACTTGATTATAGAAGTGAATGCTTTGGGATTTGCACCTCCTTTGCCTTATTATGGGATGTGTGATACTTGTGGAATCGTTGGTCATGATCCTATGCATTGTCGAGACAGTGTGATAAGTGTAGTTTGTAGTGCCTATTTGTTGTGTTTTGGTCCCATTTTCCTTGAGGAATCGCTCCTTGGGGGCGGTTCATGGGCTTCTTATGCTTCCTTTAGTTCGTTTCAGGTTCCCGAGACCGATTTGGAAGAGTTGGAGCAATTCCGACTCAATACATACACATTTTGGAGCCAACGAAACTAGGAAACGATGACTTGATGCCTTGGAGTCGACCCCGAGACCTTGGGACCCAATCCCGAGCCTCCGAGACCCGATCCCGAGTCCCGAGAATCAACGAGAAACCCATGAGAGGCAAGGAGGGACCAAAGAGCTCTTAAGGGAGGCCTACAAGACCCATCCCGTTTGGGATGGGGTGGACGTTAAAGGGTGCCACTGTGAGCCCATCCCGGTCGGGACCAACCCGTCCCGATCGGGATGACAGGGCCGTCCCGGTCGGGATGATCCCGTCCCGGTCGGGACGCTACAGGGGCAGCGCGACTCTTTTATTTCATTCTCCTTCATTCTTGTACCCATATATATACTCCCTTCTTGTATTAGTAACATATCTGATCATAGTTTAGCATTTCTTAAGCCTCTCAAAAACCCTAAAACCCTAGATTTACTTTCAGTCATTAGTTTTAATCTTCCTTTAATCTTAGTTAATCTTTAGTTAATCCATTGTAATTAGTTCTTGTATTAAGAGGATACTTGAAGAATTCTCCAAGCTTGACAACCTCGGGTTTTATTTGGGTTCTTATTTATACAAGATTGCATCTTTTCATCTTCCTAGTGTTGGTATAATCTTTCATACTCTTGTTCTTTGTTTATTCAATCTAGTTTCATCTTTTTATATTGTTATTGTTATTGTTGTTCGTAATGGATGTTTCTTTAGTGAGTTTGTTTTCTCTTATTATTGTTGGTTTCTTCTTTATAATGAGTGAGTAGTCTTCTTGTGGGGTTAGTAGGGGGATTAAGGGTAGATTATGGGTTATTAGGGTTGATTAGGGGTAAAGGTTACATCTTTGTTGGTAGACTCATAATAGGCACTCTATGTGTTTGTTGATATGCTTGTGTGAGTTGTAGTGGCCATGCTTCCCATACTTGTGTTCATCTTCCCATTGCTTGACTATTGTGTGAGCATGTTGAGAATAGTCATAGTCACGAGACTGCCGACTAGGGTCTAAGTTGCGAGAGCCCGGACCCACCTTGACATCGGTCTAAGTTGCGAGAGCCCGGACCGACTCTAGCAATTAGGAGACACCTATACCCTTGATCACCCCAATTACCCTTCTACTCTTATGAACCCGACCTACCCCACTTCCTTCCATATTTGAGTTCACCTCTTTAGTTAGCCATAGTTTACTCTAGTTTACTTGTTAGTTCATCATTACTCTAGTTCCCACTTCTCCTCCACCATAGTTTTCCATTTATCGTTTCTTTGTGTTTGTTTGGTAATCTAGTCTCGTTCTAGGCCGACCTAGTCTAAACCTTGATATACCGTCCTCGTGGATACGATCCCGACTTGCCCTAGCTACCCACTAGGTTAGTCGGTTGTTTTATTGACGGTTAGGGACATGACAAATCCCTACCATCACAGTGTTGAGCAAGTGAACGCCTTTCAAGCGATCAAGCAAGGTGCCTCCAATTCTAATCAATACCAAGCTTCCAATCAAGTCCCTCAACAACAAGCTATGCAACCTCGTCCCTATGTTCTACCTCCCTTAAGGGACAACAATCAAGGTTATCAAGGTTATGTGGGTAATCCAAGACCCTTCAACAACTTCAAGCAAAATAACCAAGGTACCTTCCACAACAACAATCAAGGATTCCAACAAGGGAACTTCAATCAAGGTGGTTTCCAAGGAAACCAAAGCTTTCAAGGGCAACAAAACCACAAACAAGGGTTTCAAGATCACAATCAAGGCCTTAATCAAAGCAATTCTCATGGGTTCCAAGGGAACCGTCAACAACAAGCAACTCAAGGTCAACAACAACAAAGCAAGCCTAGGAGCCGGTCTCCTATTCATGATTATGGTACTCCATTAGCCCTCACCGACACTCCGCATAATCCAAAATCTCCACCTCGGGATTTCAACGTGCAAAAATCTATGATGGATATGCAAAGGAGTACTCAAGAAATGCAAAGAAGCCAAATGGAGATGGCAAGAAACCAACAAGAGTTTTTTGCTTATGTTCAAAGGGATAACATAGCGAGAGATGCTCATACGAAGATGCTTGAGACCCAAATATCTCAACTTGCTTCGGGAAGCTCCTCAAGACAAAAGGGACAACTACCTCCTCAAGGTGAAACACCAGAATTTGAGCATGTAAATGCTATTACCACGAAGAGTGGTACATCTTATGATTCCCCCTCATCCCCTAGTGAGCAAGTACCAAGGCAAGAACCAATGAAGAAAGTTGCACCTCCAACTCAAGAAAACTCAAGCATGGGAAATCCAATGGAGGAGCAAGTCTTAAGGGAGATCGAAAGACCCCATGAAGACAAGCTCCCCCCACTTCAAGAAAAAGACAAGGGTAAATGGAAAGCGTCATTTGAGAAGTCCACCCCTATTGAGCAAAACAAGTTCCATATCAAGTTGCCTTTCCCAACAAGGCAAATGAAGACTAAGGTGGATGTCCAATTTGACAAATTCCTAGACATTGTGAAGAAATTGGATGTGAGTGTCCCGTTTACCGAGTTACTTACCCAAATCCCGGCATATGGAAGATTCATGCGAGAAATCCTAGCTAGGAAGAGATCCATTGACAAGGAAGAGACAATAGCGTTCACGAGGGTAGTGAGCGAGCTTATTCAAGGTTCCACGCTTCCGAAGTTGAAGGATCTGGGTAGTTTCTCGATCCCTTGCACCATAGGCAACTTCATGATCGAGAAAGCGTTATGTGACTTGGGCGCGAGCGTGAGCATCATTCCTTATTCTATTTGTTGCCGACTCGGGATGAAGGAGTTAAAGCGCACTTCCGTTACACTCCAAATGGCCGATAGTTCATTCAACCGACCATTGGGGATGCTAGAGGATGTGCCGGTAAGAATTGGGAAGTTCTTCATTCCGGGCGATTTTATCGTGCTCGATATGCCGGAGGATGCCATCACTCCCATCATCCTTGGGCGCCCATTTCTACATACCGCCGGTGCCATGATCGATGTGAAGAACGGTAGGATCACATTTGAGTTAGGCGAAGAGAAGCTCGTGTTCGACCTCCAAGGCAACACCTCGCCTACTAACGACGAGTCTTGTAAAATGATCCACGCCACGGGAAACATCGATCTAGGGGATGATTCGGGACAAAGCTTGATGAACAATTCCTATGAGCTTGAGGATGATGATTCCGAGATTGGGGCGGATGAATGCCCATGTGATGTGCTTGATGACAAGTTGAAAGGCAGGGAAAAAGATGAGCCTCCCTTGGGGCCGCATGAGGATAGGTGGACGTTTGGGTATATCCCGAAGGATCGAAAGTACAAGTTCAAACCATTGAACTTTGTAGATCGGGACGCCCCGGGAACGTCAAGACAAGGTTGTGAAGAGCCTTGTAATGTGGATGGTTATATCACGACCTTGATTGAAGACTTTGCAAGAGCCTTTGATTTGTTTCTACGTGCCCTTGATGGAGATGGAATTGGTATTAGTGTTGTTGAAAAAGATTGAAGAATGCAACATCCTTGGTTTGAGGGAGTTCCAAAAGAACCGTCTCATTGTATATATCTCTTTCTTGTAGTTAGTTTGAGTTTTGTGATATTCTTGTTTATTTGGATTGATTGATGAGTGTTGCGAGGGAGAGAATTTGATGTGCTTTTGAGCTTTGTTTGATAGGTGAAGTGATGATGACTCCTAGTGAGGAATAGCCATGATAGAGCTTGGATCGAGAGGAAGGATGTCGGTTTTTGAAGCTTTGTTTAAGCTTTTGGGGTTTTGGAGGTCAAGAAGATCCATCCCGGGCGAGAAGAGTGCTTCCCGACCGGGAAGGATGAGGCATCCCGACCGGGAAGTAGCCATCCCGATCGGGATGAAGGTGCCAAAAATTGAAGTTTCTGGAGTGCCATCCCGACCGGGACGGGAGCTTCCCAACCGGGAATGGTGTGTCATCCCGACCGGGACCATCCATCCCGACCGGGATGGTCCCCTATTCCCCCTTATGCCTCTTCTTCGACATTTGAGTCCACCCAACCATTATATACCCCCTCCCAACCTCCCTTCTTATCCTTGCTCATATTATTTGACCCATATACTTCATTTGCATACCCTCACTTCATATCCTCTTCACTTTACACCGATATTCACATCAAATCTCACCTCCTCACACCATTGCTAGCTTACTACCTCAACCATGCGATACTTTCAAGCTTGAAGAGGGATGACGATAATGACGACAAGCAAAGTGCAATTATTGATCATTGAGACGATGGAGAGAGTGAGTTGCTAACCTATGGGTACGGCAACTATCCTTTCTTTTCCGTTTTTGTTGTTGCTTGTTTCCCTTGTTTACCCCCTTCCCCGTTTACGCTTATGAGTCGCGGTGTCATGGTGGCCTTCGAGGCCTTGGTAGTTTTTGCTCCCGACTCTCGATGATGTGACTACATCGAGAGTCATTTTGAAAATCCAAATTAACAAGTTTTTCACCCTTTTTTTAGGATTTAGTCGGATTTGGGCGGAATCCGGGCTAGGTGACTTGATTACACCTAGTCCTCCCCTCCCATTTCCTTCTATTTCCTTCTTTTTATTTCCTCCCTTTCCATATCTTTTCTCGTCTCGGCCCATGGTGACTTGACTACACCCCGGCCGGACACATTCTACCCTTTCTTCACTTTTATCTTTGATTTTTAGCTTTATTTTCGTATTTTCTTTTCTTTTCTTTTGTGTCTCCGCACACTACGATCGAGCATGAGGACATTGCTCGGTTTAAGTATGGGGGAGCGATATTCTAGCGTAGTTAGTTTTATTTTCTTAGTTTTTTCGAAAAATCTTAAAAATTCCTAAAAATTTGCATTTCACAAAAATCAAAAAGATTTTCTTTTGTGTCTTTTCCTTTTTGTGTCTTTGTATCGTATATTTGTTTTGTTGTGTGTGTTTTCCCCCCTTTTCCTTATAGGTTGCTTAAATCGCCGCTAACTTTAGAAGGCTTTCAAGACATCCGGTAACGCCTTTTATCCATTTTCCCTCTTTACCTCTTGTGATGTTCGGAGGAGATTTGTGATGATGTGCGCTCGGGAGGAGCTTTGTAAAGTTTGGTGTTGGTTGGTTGCTTATTTGGATGTTCGGGGTGGTGTTTTTTTTGTGTTTGTGCTTGTCTTGTTTTGTGTTATATTGTTGCCTTTTGTCTCTTTTTCTTTCTTTTTCGTTGAGTCTTTGTTTTTGTGTTGTGTAGTGTGTCTAGTGCGTAAAAGGTTTTCGAAAACCCGGTTTAGAGGCTAGTGTGCGAGTGTTTACTTTCCCTTCCTAGTAATGTAAATCGAGTCTTGGACTTTAGTCTAGTAGAATGACCCTAAATCAATGATTTCGTTTGTCCTTTACCTTGAGTCCACCTAGATTACTAGGGATTTACTACGGGATTTGCATTTTGACCATTAAGACCACCCACGGTGTGAAAAGGCCTTGGATGCCGAGTCCCGTCCCTTAGGTGATCGTGGTTGGGATCGTTTGATTAGTCCAAGTTTTCCCCTTTTTGTGGGTTTTAAGGGAAATCGCGACCCCCGACTCACCCATTACCCTACCTCCTACACATCTCCACACAATAAAATTTGCAAATTGTTGAAATCATCTTTCTTGTTGAAAAAAAGAAGTGCTTACAAGCCAAATCAAGCCAAAAGGGCCAAGAAAAGAAAATGAAAGAAAATGAAAGAAAGAAAAGATTGAAGAAAAAGAAAAGGCACAAATAGCCAAAGAGAAAATAGAAAAGATGAAAAAGAAATGGCATGGCAACAAACAAGGCAAATATGCAAAAGAAAGAAAAAAATGCCAAAAAGAAAATCGTCTCACAAAAAGAATCCCCTCACAAAAATAAGCCTTTTACCGACTATTACCGTGAAGAGCCTACCAAAGGACCGAGTCCATAGGAAGGATGATAGCGTTAATGGTCGGTCTTCCCTCATTTTGCATTCATATCCACCTTTTTACTTGGACTAGTTAGGCGGTTTCGGGCATGGGACGACCCTCTTGGCTCATCGCTAAAGGGGGCGGGGTCTCACTTACCTACAGTGTCGACTAACACCGTGATTCATCCTTTTTCCATCCCACCGATCGTCCCGTAGTAAGTTCTTAGAAGGTTAGGAGGAATCTAGGTAAGTTACCAACGTTTTTGTTGCTTTATCGTCATACTATTAGGGTTTAGTTCACCTTGGTTTGTATTTCTAGCTTGGGAACGTTTTCACTTACCTCGAGTCCTAAACCGGTGCTTCTTTCACCGCTTGTTTGAGGGAAGCGGTATTTATTTTCTTTTGGGTGCAACCGATTATTTGTATGTTTGTATATTTGTTTGTGTGTGTGTTTTGTGTCCGGTTGCATCCACAGTTTTGTCGCAAGACCCCACTTGCCTTGTGGAGTGCACTTTTCCTCTAAGTGTACTCGCGTGAGTTGAAAGGGCGTAGGGTGCGCTAATACCCACTCGGCTAGTTTGGTAGTTAGTATGTGCTTATTCGAGGGCGAGTAAGGGTTAAGTGTGGGGGAGTTGATAAGTGTAGTTTGTAGTGCCTAATTCTCTGTGTTTTGGTCCCATTTTCCTTGTGGAATCGCTCCTTGGGAGCGGTTTATGGGCTACTTATGCTTCCTCTAGTTCGTTTCAGGTTCCCGAGACCAGTCATGAAGAGTTGGAGCGAATCCGACTCGATACATACACTTTTTGGAGCCAACGAAGTGAAGGAACGATCACTCGATGCCTTGGATTCGACCCCGAGACCTTGAGACCCGATCCCGAGCCTCTTAGACTCGATCCCGAGTCCCGAGAATCGATGGGAAGCCCATGAGAAGCAAGGAGGGACCAAAAAGATCTTAAAAGAGGCCTACAAGGTCCTTCCCGGTCGGGATAATGCCTTCCCGACCGGGAAGGAGTGCACAATTAAGGGTGGTTCTGACCTGAGCCCGTCCCAGCCGGGACCACACCGTCTCCGTCGGGACCACACCGTCCCGGGCGGGACCAAACCGTCCCGGGCGGGAAGCTACAGGGGCAGCGCGCATCTCTTTTATTCTTCCTCCTTCATTCTTGTACCCATATAAATACTTCCCTCTTGTATTGTTTATGTATCATACACTACATTAGACTCTCTTAAGCCTCTCTAAAACTTATAAACCCTAGATTTAGTGCTTCTCTAATTAGTTTAATCTTCCTTTAATCTTTAGTTAATCTAGTTTAGTTAATCTTGTATTAAGTGGGTTCTTGAAGATTCGTCCAAGCTTGACATCCTTGGAGTTGACTTGGGTTCTTATTTATGCAAGTTTACATCTTTTCCTTCATCTTGTTGTTGGTATAATCTTCTACTCTTGTTCTTGTTTATTTAATCAAGTTTGAATCTTTATATTTTGTTTATTGTTATTGTTCTTGTTGCTCATAATGGATGTTTGGTTTATGATGTTGTTTTCTCTTATTATTGTTATGGTTGGTTTGATAATGAGTGAGTAGTCTTTTTGTGGGGTTAGTAGGGGGATTAGGGGTAAATTATGGGTGATTAGGGCTTGATTAGGGGTAAAGGTTACATCTTTATTGTTAGACACATATTGGGCACTCTATGTGTTTGTTGATTTGCTTGTGTGAGTAGTAGTGGCCAATGCTTCCCATACTTGTGCTCATCTTCTCATTGTTTGTCTAGTATGTGATTATGTTGAGAATAGTCATAGACACGAGAGTGCGGACTAGGGTTTAGACACGAGAGCGCGAACCTACCTCGACATCGGTCTACGTAGCGAGAGCCCGAACCGACTCTAGCAACTAGGAGACACCTACACCCTTGATCACCCAATTACCCTTCTACACTTAAGAACCCGACCTAACCCTACTTCTTTCCATATTTGATTCATCCTCTTAGTTAGTCATCATTCCTATAGTTTTATTGTTAGGTTAGTCTCTAGTATTCCATTTTAGCTCTTCTCATAGCTAGTTCATCATTAGTCTAGTTCATACCCCTTCTCCACCATAGTTTGTCAATTATTGTCTTCTTTTTGTTGTTTTGGTATCCTAGTCTCGTTCTTAGGTCGACTTAGTCTAGACTACGCAATACCGTCTCCGTGGACACGACCCGACTAACCCTAGCTACCCACTAGGATTAGTTGGTTATTTATTGACGGTAGGACCCACGACGAATCCCAACCATCAACAACCCCCGGGCCCCTGACAAGGATTAAGCTTCCTCGCTTGACATAGGCTGACCACTTCGAAACCTTGGCGCCCTTAGGCAAGTGAGACGCCCCAGGAGCGTAGGACGAATTCCGAGCCATCAGCAAACACTGATCCATGATCTGGCGGACCAGGTAGGGTAACAGAACTGTTTTCGGCCCGTGTATAGCTTGAGAGCCTTCATGACGGATCGTCTGAAGCACAACAACTCTTTCCAGTTCCTTGCCATTCAAGTGAGACAATAAGAAGATGGACATGATATCTAAGAATGAGAAGCGAGGGATCAATCACCTCCAACTTTCTCCACTTTTTATAGCAGCAAAGAATCCCCCAAAAGTTAATGCACTTCTACTGGTAGTCATCTACACTAGGCTAGATAAGTTCTTGCAAAGAAACAAGGATACACTTATACCTTACATGGCTGACAAGTAATCAAGTGCCTCGACCACACAAAAGAATGAAGTGAGTGATAACATCACCACAACATAGAGAAGTGTAAGAGATGGAGACGCCTAGAGAATAGGCTAAGGCATTTAATGAGCAAATAGTGGGACAGCCACTTACACCAAAAGAAGCTACCCCATTCGGGGTAAGAAGCAACACAACGAAGGAACACTAAGGCAGACCCACTATGACATACTTTAACAACATAACAGAAGACCTGCTCCTATTAGCCGCCGAGGGGCAATTGATGGGGCCGACTACTCCGCCTCCACCGAGCCGGCCCCTCATCTCGGCCAAGCTGTCCCCAAGCTAACCGATCATATATCAATACATGGGGAGCCTTCCAATGTATGTTCAGCCTGAGACTACCTCGGTCGCAGGGGAGGACTGCAAGTGCGACATCTAACAAGACGAGTCATTGCAAGGTGCTCAGAGGAGGATGTAAGGTCTATATTCGCTCCCCCCCCCCCCCCCGGAGCTTCACACCGTATGACAGGAAGACGTGAAGTTTAGCGAAATTCGTAGGTTGAGAACGTCAAACGTGGGATTTCCCGATGGAAGGAAGGTCGAATCCTCGGTTCATGGAGAAGTTCATCTTGACGAGGGTTTCGTCCTGAAGGACGCGTGTTATACGTGGCTTCGCTTACTTGTGATCTTATTTCTGTCCAACAATTGATACATGAGAAAAATTGTGTAGTAACATTTTATCCTGATTATTGTGATATGCAGGACCAAACTACGAGGATGAAGATTGGATGGGGTGAACATCGTCTAGGGATATATTATTATTTGTTGAGCAAAGCTGAAGTGGCAAGTCAAGTTACGTTCTCGAAGAAAAGTCGACTATGGCATAAGAAGCTTGGACATCCTTCTAAGAGTATTTTTTTCTCGCTTTAATTCTTTAGTAGGATGCAATTTGAATTGGGCATTAGAGGAAGTTTGTGATTCATGCTGCAGAGCAACAAACTCGTAGTCCCTTTAAAATAAATAATAAAGGTGTGTCGTTTTGTTTGGTCTCATTCATTGTGATATATGGGGGTTGTATCGAACATGCAACTTGACCCATGCACATTATTCTCGACTATAGTCGATGACCATAGTAGGAGAGTTTGGATATATCTGATGAATAAAAAAAGTGAAGTGGGTCATTTTCTTAAAATGTTTTGTCAAATGATCGGGGAGTTAAAATTATGCAAAGTGATAATGGGACGGAATTGTTATCCAGAGAAATGAGAAATTATTATTCGGAAAATGGTATCTTGTTTCAAACTAGTAATGTAGACACACCCCAACAAAATGGTCGGGTAGAAAGAAAACATTGTCACATACTTGAGAAGGCGAAGGCCTTACGTTTTGAAGGGAAGTTGCCTATACAATTTTGGGGAGAATGCGTGTTAACAGCTGCGTATTTGATAAATCGAACACCCACACCCTTGTTAGATGGAAAAACACCTTATGAAATTTTATATCGTAAGACACCCAAATTTGATAACTTATGAGTCTTAGGTTGTTAGACGTACACTACAACAAAATCACCTTTTCGCGGCAATTATTTTGGAATTTTGTGGCGATTCTATTCGACGCGAAAGATTTCCCCATTGATTGTGTATTCGTTGAGGTAGGTGGCGTTGTCGTAGCCTTTCGTGGCGAATAAACTATTCGGTGATTTTAGTGTCGATTATTATTGATGCGGTAAATAATTTGATTTTCCCACTAATAAGAATTGTAACGATTGTATTCGACACGATAAGTACAATAAAATGCTAGTTAGTGACAATTGTTGAAATTGTATTTGACACGGTAAGTACTATTGAATGTCATCCATTTTACAATTGTATCAATTGTATTCGACACGATAAGTAATAGAAAACGTCATCTATGACAATCGTAACAATTGCATTCGACACGATATGTAATACAATCGCAACTATATAGTAAATTGGTATCGATTTCTTTCGATGCGAAATATCATTTCTTTCTCTCAAATACAATGCGAAAATAAAAAGAAAGGACAAGTGAAAAAAGCATGATACTATTATATTACTCATAAAATCCCAAAAATTATATGTATCCAATATCGACTAAATAAGTGCAAACACTTTTTATAAAACCTAAAAAAAATTACTACGTCTTCAACCCCAAAGCAAAGCTTCAACCCATGTATTCCGTATTACATAGAGTAGTCGCACTCCGAAAAAACTGTAATAAACAAAGATAATGTAAATACCAAGTTAGTCCGAATTTTTATTCATTTCCAACATCCAGGCCAAGGTCATAGTCTGGCCAAATTTTACGCTTTTGTCCAGCCATAGGTTGACTATCTGTCAAGGAAGAACCTTTCAAATTTAATTGTGAATCATGGTCGACAAAAGAAAAATCATGTGATTATCAAATATTGGAAAGAAAAGCTATACCCAATAGTCTATCACCAATGCTATTAGCCAATAGCAATGGAAATTAAATTAATATTAAATAATCAATCAATTAACAGTAACCACGATAGAAAAAAACTCATATCACATTTTGATAAAATTAACAACTCAAAGAAACTTGTTGCCAAGACTACCACCAAACTAAAACAGAGGATTTTTGTTTCTGTTTGTTTCCGATTTATATTTAGAGACTTTCACTTAAGTTATATTATGTTCAGTTCAGATACTTTCAGTCAGTTTAGACAATTCAAAAACTTTCAGTTTAGTTAGTCAGTTAAGTTCAGACATTCACTTTAGTGCTGTTCAGACACAATGCATAGCTCATCCAGAGAGAGTGATACAGGGGAAACTCAAAAAGATTAGAATTAGAATTTGTAATAAGATTAGCTATCCATTGAATAATAGGGATGGAAAATAGACATTTGATGTAATAGGTAAGAAAAACAGCAGCAATACATATATTTCAGTTTATAGTATACTTACAATTTACCTAGAAAAAATAACTCACAAGTATTTTATGGAGACCATGGATGCCTCTGAAGTACTCTGTAAAAGATTGTAAATGGGTAGAAGGTTGTAAATTTAAAAATTCATTGTTAGATCTAGTCTATACTACTATCCATATCATAACCATGGAATAAAAGTAAAACAAAAGAACTTGAAATACGTACATCAAGATTTAACTTTCTTATTTACAAGAGAGGAACAATGAATAGTACAGAAAAGAAAATAATTAATTAAACTAGGTCACAAAATGAAAGTTTCAGTGAACTAGAATCTGAACTAAGTGATGATGATTGGAGCCTTTCTTTATACTTGGTCTTTCATGATGATCTATGCATTGGGACTCGACCACATGCTATTCAATAACGAACGTAATCCGACTTATTCTGATATATGAATGTATATAAGATTTTGAGGGTATAGGCTATTGTATTTGGTAGCACAAAGCTCATGAAAACTATTGTACTATGTATGCTTCTAGTTTCATGCCTTCCATCTGATTTTGGTGGTCATTTTGTTTTAATCACTTCAACTCACTTATGATCGGCAATTTAAGATAACTAGTGTCGAAACTAAATTTGAGTATGGGAACAGGCGAACAACAGTTCATACCCGACTCTCAGTAATCTCACACATAAAATTAGACAACGGGTGGCGAAATTAGAGGAAGAGGCGATTTTGATGAAACAATTAGGATTATCACGATGATTCAAAACATTGAGGATTATCAAGAGACCAAATCTCTGTTCATTTCAGTTTCGCAGACCATAACTGGTCTATAATGAACTTCAAAAGTCATTGATTCAATGAAGGTGCTTTAAAGTGAAACCAAATACTATCAAACTGATCTACTGTATGGTGTAGGATGTAGGATCTTACGGAGTCGTTCAAACTGAGTAAACCATTGATTAAACAGATCTTCGAACAACATAACCCACTGTAAAAATTGCAGTAAAAAATTTGAAGGCTCGAGATTGGTTATAGTAACTTCTATTTATAGCAATCTTGTATTATGTTTTGATGATTACAAGTGGCACGTAACGGGTTTGTTTATCTTGTCGCATATGCTAAGCTTTACAGAATTGAACCGGATAGAGAAAAGGAGTCAAGTATCAAGATGGATAAACGACTCAATTGCATTAAAGCACGCAAGTTTAGAAACAAGCATTGAAGATCGTAGAAGAATATGTTGAAGCTTGTAGAAGAGGAGAAAGATGTGAAGATGTCTAACATGGAGATATAACCACTTCATCAGGGGCGGATTTACAAGGGGTGGTGGGGGTGAACCCTCACCCCCATTATTTGACAAAAAAAAGTTTTAATAAAAGTGAAAAAAAAAACCAATGGCTGATCCAAATCTAATACATTAAACGCAATGAAATAAACCCAAAATCAATTCTTCAACTATCCCTAATCCCTTGCTAAAAACCCCATCTTTTCACATCTTTTCAATTTTTTGTCTTCAACTCCGATTGAACTTGGTCTTTTGGGGTCTATTTGAAGAATGAAGATGAGTTGATGGTGGTTTTGTATTCTTGACCACGAAAATTGAAATCATCATATGCTTTTGATTTTACTTTCCTGGGTTTTCTGTGTTTGAAGTGGTAAGAGGGAGGGGTCAATTTTTGGGTCTTTTAATTTGGGATACAGAGTACTTTTTTAGTTGTCCAAAATTAAATTTTAGTTGTTCGATCAATACTCATACTTTTTGGGTAATTTTTTTGGGTCTTTTACTCTTTTAGTTACTCTTCAAAATTATTATCATAGTTTTACGTCTTTAACTTTTTGGGTATGTTAGTGTCAAATACGGAGTATTTGTTTTTGACGAAAATATTCGTCTTAAGTTTATGATGGTTCAAATACTTAGGATAAAAAAAACCCATGTGCCTAAATTGTAGATATTTTTTTGACATTTTCTTTCTAATTTGGTATATTTGATCCGTTTTAACGTTATGACGGATATGTTCGTCGCAAATAAAATTTGCTTTTAGCTACCTTTCAAACTTACCGTAATTTCAGTTTAGAGCTTGTTCTATTTGGCTAGGGTATATAAAATTGAACTGGGTTGAGCTCGAGTACACTAATGTGAATTCAAGTAGTCTGAACTAAATCGAGTTATTCGAGTTGGTGATGTTCTGGACATTTATTTTTTTGTCGGAATTTTTTTGTCACCCCCACCCAAGAAATCCTGGATTCGCCAGTGCACTTCATGGTTGGAAGAAGATACCTAACATGGAGCTATAATCACTTCATAGTTGGAAGGACAAGAAAAAGGGGGAATGAACAAGGAGACTATCGATCTAGTCCACTAACTTGATGCCATGAATCGAGTTTATGGATAAGACTGGTTAGGTGAGTCAAGTTTGAAGAGACTTATGAACTTGTTACAGTTAGAGTTGGAATTGTTACAGTCTGAAACCAGATGTTACAGTTTGACTCTGAATGTTACAGTCTTATTCATAGATGTCACCGTTTGTGAAGTTCCGTGTTAGAATTTGTGTCAAAAAGATTTTGTGTCGCACGCCAGATTTGTTTTGAAAGTATTTCCTGAAAGTATTTTTCTAAAATATCTTCTTTAAGTTTTATGGAAATAATATTCCAATAGGTTTTGGAAATATTTTATTGTGTTTTATTTAAGGCAAAACTCTTTCCTAAATAAAACTTCGTTATGGAAATAAAATCTATTCAAATTGAATAGGTTACTTAGTGTACGAGAATCACAATGTGCTTAAAAAAGTGATTCATATTACACGTGAGATCTTGAGAATTTACCAAAGTTAGGAGTCTAATATTATTTGTTTATCCTTCATAATATCTTTAATATATAGTTTCCTAATCTTTGTACTATTCTACAACTCGTAACCTAGGCGCACGTTTGAGAGTAGTATATAAGCCAACTCGGTCTTTCATATTACTGACGCAATTCTTTCATTGAGTTTGAGAGTCTAAGGAAAAAATATTTTCTAGCTAAAATCATTTTTGCTAAATTCTTCAAGGTTAGAATTCGTCATGGAAAAGTCACTTCTTATTTGATTATTGTGTTACATTGCTCTAAATACTTGTCGGTTGAAGAACAACGCTCCTACATCCGTCTTACGAAGAAGACAACTCATAGGAGATCTTGTGGCTAAACCTTTGTGTATCAATTGGTTTATGATAGAATAATTAGTGTTATTCTAGCACCGCGGCTGAGTAGCCATTGGGTGGGATACCGCGGCTTAGTAGCCATTGTGTAGAGATTAATATTTTGTAATCCTAGGGATCGACGTTGAAATATTAATGAAAGAATAATAGACGTATGTCTCGGAGTGTGAGACTGGACCATTTCAAAAAGTTCAGAATCATCTTTATTTATCGCTTGCATAAATACCCACAACCGACATATATTTTATTTATAGAAAAAGAAAATAGAAAAAAATCGATATACTCAATTCACCCCCACCCCCCTCCTCTTGAGTATAACTTTCATGTATTAAACTCTTCAATTGGTATCAGAGCGGGTACTCGAGTTTTGCTTAACAACATTGAGCTATCTCAATACGTGTTTCTCTATTTTCTTTCTTTTAGGTACAATGGAGCAAAAGAACGAAAAGTGTCCTGTCTTCAACGGAGAAGACTATGGTGTGTGGAATGCATCATATCAAGTGAACTGACTGGGAGTGCTGGAACATAATAAATAACGATCTGTCACCATCCTTAAGACTGGAACTGACGAAGAGAAGGACGAAGATGACTACACTCCTCTTGAGTCAAGAAAAGCTGAAAAGAACTCAAAGGCTATATCCCTTCTTTAAAGAGGAATTGGACCACGTCTTCAGAGTCGCACCTCTACATGCGTCTCTGTAAAGGAAATCTGGGATAACTTATCTTTAGCTTACGAAGGAATCAGTCGAGTAAAAAAAGAAAAGGATCAATTTATTGATTCACAAATATGAGACTTTCCTCGCGCTGAAAGATGAGTCCATAGATGAGATGTTCACAAGATTTATAACTCTTACTAATGAGTTGAGAAATCTTGGGAAGAAGCTAGAAGTAGAAGACATGGTTCAGAAAATTCTCAGAAGTCTGTCTAAAAGGTGGCAACCCAAGGTTACAGTAATTGAAGAAGACAAGGATCTAGACACTCTGACTTTGGAGCAGCTCTTAGGATCCTTAATGGCTCATGAGATGACAATGAATGCTCGTCATCCCAGTGAATCTAGCAAGGGGAAAGGAATAGCTTTGAAAGTCGCTGAAGAAAGTGACTTTAGTGAAGATGATGATGAGATTTCTCTCTTTGTCAGAAGGTTCTCAAAAGCCTATCGTGGCAAGTTTGGATCAAAGAAACCTATGACAAATAAGAGGCAGACATTCATCAAACTCTTCGGCGGCAGTTGCTTCAAATGTGGAGATAAAGGACACTTGCTGAAGGAGTGTCCTTTATGGAGCGAGTTCAATTCAAAAGATAGGATAGAATTAACCAAGAAGGAGTTCAAGAAGGCAATGGTTGCATCTATTTGGGGAGAACCTGACTCGGAGAAAGATGATGACCATGAAGAAAACCAGGAAGAAGACAATGTCTACATGACTGCCCTCACTCTCAATTCTCCCAGGGAACATGTATGCATGATGGCAAGATCTGAAAAATCCTATTATGATGAGGATGGGGACAGGGTAGTATGTTTCAATCTTCTTCGTTTCCAGATTTAAACATTCTCTATGGAAAGACTAATTCCTATTTTTGAAGAAGTTCTAGATGACTACTATGCTCAGTGTCTAGAATTCGAAAAATTAAAAAGGCAAATGGATAAACTAACCAAAGAGAATGTTTGTCTCAAGGAAAACTCGAATTCTGATGAAATAGTCGCATCATCTGTAACGTCTTATGATACAGCACCTAAGACTATAACAACTAATTTCCTTATATCTGCGGGTCTAGCTATATGTGATTCACTGTTCATAAGGAAGCAACTATTCACCAAGCAAAAGACGGTTCACAAGGGGTGAATTAAAGGCAGAATTCTTTTTTAAATATGTAAGGATATATTATATATAAAAGATACATAACAAGATAGAGATATTGTGATTACAATACAAGGGGAATAAGGTTTAGGGTTAATAACTTGGATGGACCTAAACACTCTATATGGACATCCATATAATGATACATATCAAGATAGAGATATTGTGATTAAGATTTGCACCTCATATTTTATCACATCTTTTAATCACCGGAATTGGGAAAATATATACTATTGCAACTAACCTTAATCATTATCCCGATTTTAATCACAGTGACCGTCGTTAAATTGCTTTGGTTAATTGGTTGTATAATCGAAATTTCATATTAGGTAATCCAGGATAACACAACCCAGACATCTTATATACATTTAGATTGATCAAGAGTTGGTTCAACATCTCAGCTAATTGCTCAAATCTTACAAAGTTTGTTCCTTTACATCTACAGAAGTCAATTTCAGCCCCTTTAAAGTTTCTAATCTTTCCCTCTCATATGCATTTAGGTTTAAAATACTGTCCAAAAATATCAGGAACCTCTCTTGCCCTAATGAGAAGTAGAAGAGTTGGGAACATCAACAATGTGCTCAGGCTGAGGCTGAGGCTGAGGTTCAGGTCCCGGATTCTCAGCAACTTGAAGGGCACTTTCAGATCGGCCATTGACTGATCGGACTGGCTGCAAGAAACCCTGTAACCTTAACCGATATCTTTGGCTTGGGGTTTGGGCTCTGACTGATTGGGTTGCAGTCACCACCGTCGACGAGGGTCGTTCTCTCTCTGAGTCGGGTCGGAGATTGGATAAGGCGCTGAGGTCCAGATTTGGAAAGACAGAACAACGACATCGAGGGCATTTAACGTTCAGTCGGAGCCATTGATCAATGCATTCTACATGGAAGTTGTGAGCACATGGCAGGCCTCGAACCTGTCAACCCATAAACAGGTAAAATGATGTGTTTGAACTCAAAAAGACATTATCATACGAGTGGTTTACGATTTACATATAATAATTAATAAGTAATGCACTAATCTAATGAATAGAAATGGAAATCAGCTAACCATATAAATACCTCATTTCCCACATGAAATTCTTCCAGGCAGATCGGACATTCACTGCAATCAGTTGGAACAGCCTTAAGCCTAAACTTCGGAAGTTCTTGAATGAGTGCTTCCACTGCTTCTCGCTGCAAGTAAACAGTATTGAACTTTGACTACAACATCACTAAAAGTAAAAATAAAATTTAGGTTTAAATTCTTGTCAGAAGGAAATTATGTTCTTTGACTATTCATTACCATAGCCTGAACTAGTCTTAACATGCTTATTCAGGATTTAAAAAGAAAAAGAAAAAGACGGGAGGAGGTGAATATAGTGGCGCGCACCTGAGCTGTAGTCAAGTAAAGTCCAGGTTGGTATGCAGTGGCATCTTGACCCATTCCTCTCATCTCCTGTCCAGCAGCTTCAAAAGCCCAGTCAGGTACCCTAATCATGTCGACTAAAACCTGCACATTTAATGCTCTTAGTCAACTTTCCTAGAACCGTAATTGGACAAGAAAAAGGAAAATATAACGCCTAGTTTTAAAAGGCGGGGAGGGCCCGAGGTGACAAAGCACAAGGCACGAGGCAAAGGAACCCACCTCATTGATACGAGCAGATTTTGGAAACAAATTTGTATTTTCAAGAAAGAATTTCGCATAATATTTCCCTTTTGGATTTTTGAGAGGGTTTACTCATAAAGGAGTATGTGTTAGGGTCTTGCGGATAATGTGCCAAAGAGTAGCGGCTATTTATAGTGCTAGAAAGAACAAATATTGAAGTAAGTTGCCTTGGCAAATACGAGAGAAAGAGACCAGAGCACGTGCAAGTAAGAAAAATAGACAAAAAAAAACATCTTTGTCATTCAAGGTTTTGACAAATATATTTCGAAATCCCAATATGGCAAATACAAGACAAAATGTTGAGCATGTATGAAGTACTATATCAAACGTCATTCAATCCAAACATTTACATGACATGCTGGTGGGCAACATAGATTACTGAAACCATAATCTTCATGAAATTAGTTATGTTGGAAACGAAAGTGGTTAGGAAGTACATGATCGAATCATTCGCAAAAGACGCAAATTATGACTCCACCTCTTCATCAGAAGCTATAAAGGAAAAATCATATTCCTAGGATAATTGCTTGACCTAGAATAATGCATAGGAAGAGTAATTACCCCAAACTCTGAAATAGGAATTCCCTGCTGAACTCGTACCATGTGAGCATCTCTTCTTGCCAGCCACTGATAACAGAAAAATTGACCAGCTGAATGAATACGAAATAAACAATAATATAAAACAAAATTAAATATCTTTCCCGTTGACGTAAAAACTACGGAGTAATATATACAACATCCATCCTACTACCTATTTATTTGTGTTTATTACTACCTACTTTGTGTTTATTACTACCTATTTCACCCATTTCAATGTGTTTATTGCTACCTACTTTATTATTTGAAAATATTACACGATTCTTCACATTTGGTATTTGGCAAATTTCAAATGTAAGAAGTTGAATGAGAATATGAGACATGAGATTAATCGACGACAATGTAGGAGAAAGACCTTCCGGAAACAGAGGAAAGCAATGTAGCCAAGTCCGCAATAACTAAAGAGCAACCATATTAGGAAACCCCATTTCTGACCTTCTTCAGGTAACTGCACCAAAGAAAGACATTTTCATATACCATCACTTAATCACACATGCAGACCGTACAAGAGTAATACAAAAGACTAAGCGAGAAGATCAAGTGACTCACACAGTCCTTGGCTTTGGTGAACCACAAGGTTCCAATGACAGTCCATCCCCATAGAAATGGATAGAGAAACAGAGATAGAACTGAGAGCACTGCTACTCTGCCACAAAAGCGAGCATATCTCTGCTGCCTGCCAAAGTCCCTATAAAAAATATATAATAGGATACAGATCAATACAAGAACTTCAGGAAGGAGATAAAGAGGAAATACTAGTTAAAACTCCCTCCGTATCTTAGTGTTGTTTCCCTTTCAATCTTTCAATGAAATACTCCTCATATATTAGAGAAAGAGAAATAACATAAAGATAAGGACTAAGGAGGGAATATCACTTTGTGATTGTCAACAGATTGAGCCAACAACATTTTCATACAAATGGCCGAACGTGCCAAGACTGCCAACACAACATTCAGGCAACAGTTACAAAATATGGAAAAAGGAGAAAGTTCCGTATAAAAGCATGTGAAAAGTATATATAGATTTTCCAACATCATTTTAATGAGTTTGAGAAAGGTATTACAGAAATTGTAAAAAAAAAAAATCAAGTTCTGTTTAATGCACGTATTAATTACAAATGGAAACATTGTAAGTTATGCATCCATACTCAGTGTGTACAATCAGTTGTCCTTGAGATATAAGAGTAACTCCACATCTCATTGTACAATCCTAATTGTTGGTTTCCAAAATTCATTGCGCATAGCATATTTAATGTCACAACCAAGTAACCAACATGAAGATTTTCTCTTTTGTTTTAAATTTGATGGAATAAACCCTAATAGCTCATTGAATTACATGTGTTTCTTGTACTGTGCAAATAAGATTAAACTATCTCAGCAATTTTCTTATCCGTCGGTGTGTGTGTGTGTGTGTGTGTGTGTGTGGAGGGGGGGTTGTCGCTTTGCGTACATCATAGGCGAAGAAAATTGAGTAAATATTGTCACTACCCAATTCAACATTAAGCAGTTGAACCCAAAGATTTAGGGGAACGAAAAAAACTGTATTAAGTAGGTAACCAAAGTATTCAGCTTGTTTGTAATATCTCCTCATATTTTCTAGTTGTCGGGGTCCCGTGGAAATGGGGTTCGTCTATCAAATGTTGCACACTTTTAACAAACCACAGAAAACAGGTGGATATACCAATATGGTTATCGACGAGGTATACATGGCTAAAGTTGGGATGATACCACGGGTAAAGTATGGGAAAATAGAGCAGTACTACTGTACAAACGGGACACGGAAACCGCCGGCCAAATTGACATACTATGCACATAAATGTGTTGACAAACAGGAAAGAGAAGGAAATACAACATCAGTTGAATAACGATGCTTTATCCTTATCTATTTGACCTATTATAGCAATAAGACGAACACAAGGGTGACGGGAGACCAACTCTACGTTGATATCCTCAACCATATGCAAAACAAAATGCTTACAGTCCCATTCCAGCAGCAAGTCCATTATCCACGAACATCAAAAGCCGAAACAAGAAAACAGCTGTGTAATCAGCCTGTTCACGAAACTCAATTACATTGGTATTAGTAATTAATACAAAAGGTAAGCTACCCAGTTGAAACCAAACGATGAAGGGTAGAAAACACACCACTATCCATATATGCAAAGGATATGTGCAAAGATGATACCGCTTCCAGTTGACCGCCACTATAATTCTGATATCATTCTTGTCAAAGAACACTAATTCAATGAATCAATCACAAAAACAACAAGTGCCATCTTCTGACATAAAATTAATTACACAAATTTTCAGGCTGAGGAAAGTGAATACCATTAAATTAAATGACTTATTTACTAGGGAAAAAATATATCTAGCTAGTAAAATTCTAAACCAATTTCACAGCACAAATCTCAGTTAAAAGCCAAAGAATAAGTGGCAATTATGAGATCAAAGCATCTAAAACAGATTCAACCATAAAGATCATTAAGAAATGACAATTCTAATTCAAACCCACATTACACAAAACACTCAAATTTCAACAAAAGAGGGGAAAATAGGATGAAGAACAATCACAAAGGATACACACTTGTGGCAAGCATTGACAAGAAGAAGCCATCATACCTAAAAAAACAAAGAAACCATCAAAATGCATCAAGAACAAAACCCATCGCACCAAAATAATCAACTGAATAAACAAAGAAAAGGGTGAGATCAAAATCAAAATAATTAAAAGAAAAGAAAGGAGCACCATTTGAAATCAACCCCTCTGATAGCCATGAAAGCAAGATTTGGGGGTTATGAAGAATAAACCCTAGAACATGCTAGAAAAATTGAGAGAACATTTGAAGTGGGAATAAAAGAAGTGGGTGTGTCTAATGTATGTAACAGTTGGTTGGTTGGTTGGTTGGTTGGTTGGTTGAGTGTAGTGTTAGTAAAAAAAATGAGTCCGAAAATCAGGATGGCAGAAGATTTGGCGTTTTTTTTCTTCTGGTGTCAAAATTCTTGAAAAAAAAAGGGAAGGAATTTAGGGAAAGTTGATTTAAGGGTATATTTGTGTCATTATGTGTGTGGATTGTGAGTGGAACAAAGGGGGAATTGGTCAAACATCAGTCATCTTGTGTGTGATGTGTGATGTTGCCCCCGTTTGAATTGCGTGATTGCTAAGCTCTCTCTTCTCATTTGAGTCACTTCCCAAATAGACATGTCACACGGGATTGGCAGGTCGGGTCTCGGGTCAGAATACTGATGAGACGTGTTTTGTATGGTGTAATACGATATATTTTGTATTTTTGTACTTATTTGATCGTTTGGAAGGGATGTGCGAGCTTTGTTGCATATTTGGTCTTGATGGGATTTTAGTTTGAACTAGTCGCCATACTCGTGCACCGCACGGGTCTATATTGTTTTATTCCCTTTATAATTTGTCGTGCCGTCTTTTTGCCTCATTGTCCAATAATTTTTAATTATTTATAAAAAAAATCGATTTCATGTATTTGTAACTTTATTTACACACTTTCACAATAATTCATAATATAATAAGTAGTACATGGAGTAATGCACTATTCGACGTTAAAGCGATAACTCAATAACAATGGGCTATTTGCGTGGGTGCTAACCTTTTGTGTTTGTAAGAATGTAAGAAAATTATTATTGACGAAAATGAGATATAACGCTATAAGATGTAATGTATAATACCTAATAAATAGATTTTTTTTGAACTTTTATTCGAGAACGTAATCTTCTTGAATTGTGGCTTTGTTTTTTTCTTTGTTTTTCTCTCGCGTTTTTATTTGGGATTTTCAAATTTTTGCCACTTTTACTGACTTTGTAGGCTTCTTAAGGCCGTGGATCGTTGATGTGGTAGAAGTAGTAAATGATACTCCATACATTGTTAGTTATATGTTGTCTTGGTGTTTTTTTCGATGAGTATACATCTTTTGATAGGTCTATTATTTATTTTTTCAAGACTAATAAGGTGGAAATTAGGTATTTTGAGCGCACACATTTTCACACGTAGCTATAATAAGCCTGCAAGATGAAGCTAAAAATTTTGGTAATAGGTGAAATACAAATTAGAATTACCCCAAAAATATTAGCTCCGTAATAATTTTTGTATTCATCGTTGTAGGTGAAAATAGAGGTATAGATTAGGAAGAGAAGATAAAGTCATGAAGCGCGTGCGCTGGGAGCTGAAGAGTCTTTTCTCTCTTCTTTATTCTTTCTAAATTGATTTTTTTCCCAATCAGAGCCTAACATGTGGTCTTATTAGAAGTTGGTACGAAGTATTAGATAAAAATTGGATGAAGATGGTTTGTTTGAGTTTTAATAGAGTACGGGGTTGTGCTTGTTTTATATACGGAGTATATCCCTTGTTATTCTTGTTATTTTTCTTTTTTATCCTTATATTTTACTCTTATCATGAAGTTGTTTGTTTATACTTTGGTGCATGCATCATTTTACATAGATGTAGTGATTATGCAAGCAACCCTATTTTGTATTACAATTCGATACGAAAATACCAAAAAATAAATCAATTAATTCCCAATTTGTGTACTTGAAATTATACAATTAATACGATGTGTCATATATTATTGTTCTTGTGCGTGTGTCTTCTTTGTTTTTCTCTCTTTCAATTACTTTGTCGGTTTTGCCGCTCTTTAACTTTTTTTTTTTTCATATTTTCCTTTGTATGCTTGCTTCTAATTTCTTGTGCTTCACATATGTTTTACTGATATACTCGCTCTATCTCAGTCCTTTTTTTACATTTAATTAAAATAATCCACACATAACAAATAATATAAAAGATAAACATATGAGTGAGATGGAAAGAGTATATTTTACTTGTATTAATTTTGTCCTACTCCCTGAAAGATTGTGATGGGGGTCGGTAGCCTGCCCCGGATCGCCCGCCAATTGGGCCCCGGGACGGTCCGGTCCAAGAACAAAAGAGAGCCTGCCCAGCTGGGCAGTCTTCTTCTCGGCGATGCTCAACCAAGAGTTCACTCCAGAGGACCTGGTGGGCAGGGTCGCGACGACCCCCAAACAACTTCACTTTGAAAGTGGGGAAGGAGCTGGGGGCACGAAGCGGACCGCCGCCAGAAACATCCAAAGGAAAGCAAGAAAAACGGCACATGGGTATGCGCAAGTGCAGAAGCGCATTACAACAGGCAACCAGGGGCAGCCTGCTCAACAGCAAGCATTCTCCATACACACCACTGAGTCCACGTCTGCCCTCGAAAAAAGGGGTTTGTCCCAAGGTCTCCAGGATCGAATGAAACACAGAGAGCCTGCGTCCAAGCGTCTGGGGGAAAAGAAGGGTGATGTCTTCTCCAAGTTGACGCCTCCGGTAGAGTCACAGCCAGCACCAGGGCTGTCTCAAAGCCTGCAATCAAGGCTCAACCAAGGACGACCACTCAGGTCGAGACACCGACAAGGCGACAATCTTGAGCCACCTCAGGGAAAGCGATCCAGGCACCATTCCCCTGAAAGGGAGGACGAAGCAATGAGTAGGCAGCCACACAGGCACCGCTCCCCCCGCGCTGGAAAACCGACCCCTGGAAAATGGGATGACCACGGTTACCAGTCTGTTGGGAGCAGGTAAAAAATGGTAGGCAGACCTACCAGGACTCCGCTCCACCCTGAAGTGCAGGGGTATCCCATTCCAAAAATCAAGATGCTATCCGTCAAGTTCGACGGCACCACCGACCCGGAAGATCATCTGGCTGCGTATGAAAGTCACATGGGTATGTACGATGCCGACGATGCGGTCTGGTGTAAAATCTTTCCCACCACCCTTGTGGGTCTGGCCCATGGGTGGTTCAGGGATCTACCACAGGGTTTGATCAGTTACTTTATAGAACTGGCCGAAGCTTTTCTAGACCAATACGTCGGGAACAAAAGACGCCGTCTCACTCGTTTTGACCTGATGACCCTTAGATAGAAGAAGGGCGAAACTGTCAGGGAGTACTTGAAAAGGTTTGATCTGTCCTTCCAGCAGGTCAAGGAAATAGATGTCCCGACAACGGCATATGCCTTGACCAACTCTCTGCTCCCTGGAGAAATGAAAAATCAAATGATTAGAGCCCAGCCAGAAACTCTGGCCAAGGCCCGAAAAATTGCAGAAGGTTTCATGCTGCAGGAGGAATTCCACAGCCTGCCGGACACCCCCGCAGGACCTGCCAGGCCGCAGGGGGGACCGCAGGGTGGGCGTGGCAGGACCGATGCAGGGAAGCAGAGAGATGAGGAGGGAGACACTCCCAGAAAAGAGCGCGTAGCTTACCAGCCCAGATTTGATAGCTATACAGCTCTCAACAAATCCAGGGCAGAAATCTTTGAGCTAGATAAAGAAACAGCCAAATGGAATCGCCCAAGCAAGCCGCGCAGCCCGAAGGGTGATCCGAAGAAATTTTGTACGTTCCACGACTCTGTAGCGCACACCACCGAAGAATGCCGCCACCTAAAAGACGAGATTGAAAAGCTCATCAGAAATGGTTGGCTGAGGAACTATGCCGCAAGAAACAAAAACCAGAAGGAAATGGTGGACAAGCCCGAAGGGTCGGCGCAGAATCGCCTGATAATCCACGTGATATCGGGGGATGCAGAGGGCCAGACAAGTAGGAGAGGCCAAAAAAGGCAGATCCGGAAGTTAAGGAATCAATATGCTACGCTAAGAAAGCAGGAGTCCCAGGGGCCTGACCCTGAGCATCACCCCTGAGGATGCAGGGCGTGTAATATACCCCCACAGTGACCCTTTCGTACTGTCCCTTTCATCAGCAACCACATCGTGAAAAGGTGTATGGTGGATATAGGAGTCTACACCAATCTACTATACAAATACGCGTTCGATAAAATGAATCTGGAAAAAAGACACCTGAAGCCTGCCCTTGGATCGTTGTATGGGTTCAGCGGAGCAGACGTACTTCCAATGGGGATTATAGATCTGGCAGTAACATTTGGGGAAGGAGCCTCTGCCAGGAATATCAGAGCGTCATTCGTCGTCATAGATGCAAAATCCACATATAATGCCTTTATAGGCAGGGCTACCCTAGACGAAATCGAGGCCGCCATATCCATCAGGGCCCTGACCATCGCCTACGTCACAGACTTCGGCATGGAGGGAAAGGTGCACGGAAATCAGGAGTCTGCCAGACAATGCTATTCCGTAGCCCTGCAGACCCACGAAACCGAGAGAAAAGGAAAACGAAAGGCTAACAGCTCCCCCAGCAGGGAGGGAGAGATCCCATCTGGCCAGCAGACTGCTGACCACCTTGAACCTGGGGGAGAAAGCATGCTGGTGGATCTGGAGCCTGGGAGACAGGTTCTCATAGGGGCTGACCTAGTAAATCCCTATCGCGAGGAATTGATCAAAGTCTTGAAAGATAACAGGGACGTTTTCGCCTACTCGGCGGAGGAGATGTCGGGGGTCAATCCGGCGTATATCGTTCACAAGTTGAACGTAAACCCGGAAGCTCGCCCTATGAAACAAAAAAAGAGGAACATGTCTGCAGAGAAGGATCAGGCCATCAAAGAAGAAATCGAAAAACTTTTGAAGGCCGATTTCATAGAGAGCTGCGACTACCCCGAATGGTTGGCCAATGTGGTGATGGTAAAAAAGTCTTCAGAAGCATGGCGAATGTGTGTGGACTTCACAAACCTTAACAAAGCCTGCCCAAAGGACGGTTATCCTCTCCCAAGGATGGATTAGTTGGTGGACGCCACCAGCGAGTATACCACGCTCAGCTTTTTGGACGCCTTTTCAGGGTACCATCAAGTTTATCTTTGGCAGCCAGACAGGGTAAAGTGCGCATTCATCACTAGCGCCGGGACTTATATGTATAAAATTATGCCATTCGGGCTAAAAAACGCAGACGCCACCTACCAACGATTGGTCGACAAAGTTTTTGAAAATCAGAAGGGTAGGAATCTGGAGGCCTACGTAGACGACGCCATCGTAAAGAGTAAGGGGGACGCAGAGCACCTGAAAGATCTGCAGGAGACCTTCTCCTCCCTGCGCGCATATCAGATGAAGCTTAACCCCAAGAAGTGTACTTTCGGGGTCTACTCCGGCAAATTTCTAGGTTTCCTGGTCAGTGCCAGAGGAATTGACGCCAACCCTGAGAAAGTTCAGGCGGTCTTGGACCTCCCAGAGCAGAAGACAATAAGAGACATCCAGCGCCTGACAGGCAGGATGGCCGCCCTGGCACGGTTCATCGCCAGGTCAGCTGATAAATCAACTCCTTTCTTCAAAATCCTGAAAGGCAACAAGCAGTTTAAATGGGAAGACGAGCAAAAAGAAGCCTTTGAACAGTTAAAGGAGCATTTGAAGAAGCTGCTGATAAGTGTAGTTTGTAGTGCTTAATTGTTGTGTTTCGGTCCCTTTTTCCTTGTAGAATCGCTTCTTTGGAGCGATTCATGGGCTTCTTATGCCTTCTTCAGTTCGTTTCAGGTTCCCGAGGCCGAATTGGAAGAGTTGGAGCGATTCCGACTCAATACATGCACATTTTTGGAGCCAACGAGATAAAGGAACGATGACTCGAGACCTCAGAATCGACCCCGAAACCTTGGGACCCAATCCCAAGCCTCCGAGACCCGATCCCGAGTCCCGAGAATCGGTGGGAAGCCCATGAGAGGCAAGGAAGGACCAAGGAGCATTAAAGGAAGGCATACAAGATCCTTCCCGGTCGGGATGGTGGACTTCCCGATCGGGAAGGGATGCACAGTTAGGAACGCTGCTGTGGGTCCTTCCCGATCGGGTTGAGCCCTTCCCGATCGGGAAGAAAGAACCCTTCCCGATCGGGATTATCCTTCCCGATCGGGATGGGCTACAGCTCACCCGCTCCTTTCTTTTCTTCCTCCTCATTCTTGTACCCATATATATACTCCCTTTTTGTAATCTTAAGAGATCTGATGGGAACCTACATTAGTTTAAGCCTCCAAAACCCTAGATTTACTCTCACTCATTAGTTCTAATCTCTCCTTAATCCTTAGTTAATCCTTGTAATTAATCTTGTATTAAGAAGATTCTTGAAGATTATTCCAAGATTGACAACCTTGGAGTTTTATTTGGGTGTCTTATTTATACAAGTTCTCATCTTTTCCTCATCTAGTATTGGTATAATCATCTTTACTCTTGTTCTTAGTTTATTTAATCTTGTTTCTATCTTTTTATGTTATTATTGTTATTGTTCTTGTTGTTCATAATGAATGCTTGGATGTTTAGTTTGTTTTCTCTTATAGTTGTTAGTTCCTCTTTGATTATGAGTGAGTAGTTTCTTTGTGGGGTTAGTAGGGGGATTAGGGGTAGATTATGGATGATTAGGGTTGATTAAAGGGAAAAGGTTGTACCTTTGTTGTTAGTCACATTGTAGACACTCTATGTGTTTGTTGATATGCTTGTATGAGTTGTAGTGGCCATGCTTCCCATGCTTGTATTCATCTTCTCATTGATTGTTTATTTTGTGGAAATGTTGAGAATAGTCATAGTCACGAGAGTGCCGACTAGAGTCTAAGTTGCGAGAGCCCGGATTCACCTTGACATCGGTCTAAGTTGCGAGAGCCCGGACCGACTCTAGCGATTAGGAGACACCTTTACCCTTGATCACCCCAATTATCCTTCTACCTCTATGAACCCGACCTACCCCACTTCTTTCTTTATTTGAGTCCATCTTCTTTAGTTAGATATCGCTCCTCTAGTTTATTCATTAGTTCGATCATTAGTCTAGCTCTTACTCCTCCTCCTCAATTGTTTCCTTTTATAGCTTTCTTTGTGTTTGTTTGTGTGACTTAGCCTAGTTTTAGTGGACCTAGTCTAGACCTTACTCTACCGTCCCTGTGGATATCGACCCTACTTGCCCTAGCTACCCACTAGGAATAGTCGGTTTATTATTGACGGTTGGACTCACGGCAAATCCATACCATCAATTTGGCGCCGTTGCCGGGGACGGTGCATTGTTTAGACTTAGTTTGCTTATTTCTAGACTTAGTTACCCCTCTTTGTGTTCTCCCATCTTCTCTTGTGAATATTCTCTTGATTTTTCTTCTTTCTTTAGAGTTATCTCTTCTTCTTTTTTTTCTTTGTCTCTAGTTGTGTTTGTTATTGTCGTTGCCTAGTGCCCATGAAGCACTTGGTGTTCTTACGTTTGTTCTAGTGTGTAGTGTATGCCTAGGAGGGGAGGGGACTTCTATCTCTTTAATCCAGAGCCGGAGAGACTCTTTCGAGCCTTTCGCCAACGGACGATTAATCGGGTTAGGATCTCTCAACCAAGTGCAAGCACCACTCATCAAGGGCAAGCCCAAGGAGCCGACTTGAGCAACTCACCTCGAGAGACGGCCGGAGGGACCTTCATCAATCCCTTCGGTGATTCTTCTCCTAGTTCTCCCTCTTCATCTACATCAACACTCTCTACACCCCCATCCTCTCCCTTACATCCAAGAATGCCTAAGTTTTCCTCTCACTCCGCCTTCACGAAAGATGTCTTGCCGGGACCGAGTGCATTACCGGAAGCTTATACCGGAAATTTTGTGGCAAAGACTCAATTCATCCAACTTGTGGAGAGGAGCCCATTTAGTGGTTTGCCCACCGAAGACCCGCATCAACATATGGAGACCTTCTCCGATTATTGTGACGCTATATCTCAAACCGGGGTTACTCAAGACCAAAATCGTTGGGTACTCTTCCCGTTTTCTCTTATTGGAAAAGCGAAGCAATGGATTAAGAGTCTCGATAGGGCAACCATGGGTGTCGACACTTGGAAAAAGCTTGCCTTGGCGTTCTACCAAAAGTTTTACCCTCCGGAAAAGACCAATATGCTTAGGGCCTCCATCACCGGTTTCCAACAAAGGGATGAGGAGAGTCTATATGAAGCTTGGGAGCGGTTTAAATCTTTGGTAAGATCGTGCCCTCACCATGGACTCTCACAATGGTTCTTAGTACAACAATTTTGGAATGGACTTTATGAGGATTCGAGAGCCATTCTCAACATTGGCTCCAATGGTAGGTTTACCGAGGTCGATGACGACCAAACATGGACGAGAATCGAAGAGATGGTGGTGCACAATTCGCAATACTCTAGGCCTAGAAAGGCACACCGAGGAGGCATGCATGAGGTCGATGCTATCACTAAGCTAAGCATTGACCTTGGAGCTCAACTTAAAACACACATGGAGACTATTGACAAGAAGCTCCAAAGTCACCTCGACCAAGTCCAAGGCACTAGTTCCTCACACCATCAACCGATTCAAGAAGTGAATGCTTTGGGGTTCGCACCTCCTTTACCTTACTACGGGATGTGCTATACTTGTGGAATAGTTGGACATGATCCTAAGAATTGCCGTGGAAGTATTGAGCATGTGAACGCCTTTCAAGCGTTCAAGCAAGGTACCTCTTACTCTAATCAATTCCAAGCTTCCCAACAAGTCCCCCAACAACAAGTCTTTCAACATCAACAACAACATCGTCCCTATGTTCCACCTCCATTAAGGGACAACAACCAAGGTTACCAAAGTTACATGGGTAATCCAAGACCCTTCAACAACTTCAAGCAAGGTACCTTTCACAACAACAATCAAGGGTTCCAACAAGGGAACTTCAATCAAGGCGGTTTCAAAGGAAACCAAGGCTTCCAACAACAACAAAACCACAATCAAGGCCTTAGTCAAGGCAATTCTCATGGGTTCCAAGGAACCGTCAACAAGCAACTCAAAATCAACAACAACAAAGCAAGCCTAGGAGCCGGTCTCCTACTCATGATTATGGCATTCCCCTCGCCATTACCGACACTCCGCATAATCCATCGTCCCCACCTCGGGATTTTGACGTTCAAAAGACTTTGATGAATATGCAAAAGAATACTCATGATGTGCAAAAATGTCAAATGGATATGTCAAGAACCCAACAAGAGCTCTTTACTTATATTCAAGGGGAAAATGCGGTAAGAGATGCTCGTATGAAGATGCTTGAAACTCAAGTATCTCAACTTGCTTCGGGGAGCTCCTCAAGACAAAAGGGGCAACTACCTTCTCAAGGTGAAACCCCAAATTATGAACATGTCAATGCCATCACCTTAAGGAGCGGTGCTACTTATAATCCTCCCGTGTCTCCTAATGAGCAAGAGCCGACACAAGAACCGAACATGGAATTGGCATCTCCACATCAAGAAGAATCGAGCTTTGACATTCCAATTGAGGAACAAGTCCTAGGGGAGGCCAAGAAACCCCAAAAAGAAGACCCTCCTCCTCTTCAAGAGAAAGACAAGGGAAAAAGGAAAGTGTCCTTAGAAGAGTCCACCCCACTTGAGCAAAACAAGTACCAAATCAAGTTGCCTTACCCATCTAGGCAAATGAAGACTAAGGTGGACACTCAATTCGACAAGTTCCTTGATATCGTGAAGAAATTGGATGTTAGTGTCCCGTTTACCGAGTTACTTACCCAAATCCCGGCATATAGTAAATTCATGAAAGAAATCTTGGCTAGGAAGAGGTCCATCGACAAGGAAGAGACGGTAGCGTTCACTAGGGTGGTGAGCGAGCTTATTCAAGGTTCCACGCTTCCAAAGTTGAAGGACCCGGGTAGTTTCTCTATCCCATGCACAATCGGCAACTACACGATCAAAAGAGCTATGTGCGATTTGGGCGCAAGTGTGAGCATTATTCCCTACACCATTTGTGAGCGATTAGGGATGACGGAGTTGAAGTGTACGTCCATTACACTCCAAATGGCCGATAAGTCTCTTAACCGACCATTGGGATTGTTGGAGGATGTGCCGGTACAAATAGGGAAGTTCTTCATTCCGGTCGACTTCATTGTGGTTGACATGCCGGAGGATGCTAACACTCCCATCATCCTTGGACGCCCATTTTTACACACCGCCGGTGCCGTGATCAATGTGAAGAAGGGTAGGATCACTTTTCAACTAGGCGACGAGGAGTTAGTGTTTGACCTCCAAGGCAACACTTCGCCTATGACCGAGACATGTAATATGATCCATGCCACGGAAGACATCGATCTAGGGGAAGGATCGGGACAAAGCTTGAAAGAGTACTCTTATGTACTGGAGGATGACGACTCCGATATAGAGGAAGATGAATGCCCGAATCATGGGCTTGACAACAAGTTGCTAAGCAAGGAAGAAGATGAGCCTCCCTTGAGGCCGCATGAGGACCGGTGGACGTTTGGGTATGTCCCGAAAGACCAAAAGTACAAGTTCAAGCCCATGAATTTGGAAGATAAGGATGCCCCGGGAACGTCAAGACAAGGCCATGAAGAGCCTTGGTATGTGGATGCCTATATAACGAGCTTGATTGAAGACTTCGCTAGGGCCTTCGACTTGTTCCTTCGTGCCCTCGATGGAGATGGAGTCGGATATTGTTGTTGAAAAAGAATGAAGATTACACCATCTTGGTTTGACGGAGTTCCACAAGAACCGTCTCATTGTATATACCTCTCTCTTGTAGTTAGCTTGTTCTTTGTGATATTCTTGTCATTTGGGTTACTTGATGAGAGTTGTGAGGGAGAGAATTTTATGTGTGTTTGAGCTTTATTGATAGGTGAAGTGAATGTGAGCCCTAGAGAAGACGGGTTGATGATAAGACTTGGTTTGTGATCAAGGAAGTCGGTTTTTGAAGCTTGTGATAAGCTTTTGGGTTCGTGGAAGGCCAAAGCGACTCATCCCGTTTGGAAAAAAGTCTTCCCGGTCGAGATGGTCAAATTTCCCGATCGGGATTATTGTTTCCCGTTCGGGTTGGGGGGTGCAAGTTAGACTGGGTACTGTGAGCCCTTCCCGTTCGGGATTTCCCCTTCCCGTTCGGGTTGGTAAGAAATCCCGATCGGGATTATTCTTCCCGTTCGGGTTGGGGGTGCAAGTTAGCCTGGCTACTGTGAGCCCTTCCCGTTCGGGATTTTACCTTCCCGTTCGGGTTGGTGGGAAAACCCGATCGGGTTTGTTTTTCCCGATCGGGAAGTCTTTGCCTCAAGCCCAGTTCGCCCGACTGGAGCCCAGTTCGGCCCTCCTCTCTTCAGCCAAGCCCGACCCGCCCCTAATCCTTTTCCTCCTACAACCTTCCTCTTACAACCCAACCCAACCCATTCCCACATCATTTCAACACAACACTACCAAACTTCATCCTCAACCTCTCTTCAAAACCCCATTTTTCAAAACCTAACCCCAAAATCACCATTAATCCTCCATTTCTCCACCAAACTTCACCAAATCACTCCCAAAACTTCACAAAATCGATTTCTATCCCATCCTTAAGTATCCTAAACCCATTTTCTACCTTCAAAACTCCCAAAAATTGAAAAAAATCGAGTTTTTGTGCCCATTTTTCTCAAAATCCGAAAATTGGTATTTCTTCTATTACTCGATTTGTCTTGCTAAGCTTCACTTGGGTAGCTTATTTCTTCGATATTAAGCTTGTTTGAGGTATTTTTGGGGGGTTTTAGCTCTTATTTGTGGGAAGGAAATATTTTTGTGTTTGATATACTATCATTCTAAGCCTTCATCATCCAATATGGCACCAAAGAAGAGAGGGGGATCAGTGATTAGCAGAAAAAGAAAGGATGTTTCGAGTTCGAGAGCCCAGCCCGAGCCCGAGCCCATGGTCGAGGTTGAGGAGCAGGAAATTGCTCGTCTCCCGGAGTTTCCCAGTCTGATATTTGAATCGGAAGAGCAAAAGGAAAAATTTATCAAGCTCCTTGGTAAGCCCCTAGAACCCACTCGATTCATATGCAAAATTATTCTTCGAAAGCTTGGTATTTTAGAGCAATGTAGGCAATTCTTTGTTGGGATGGGTATGGAAGTTCTCTTTGACATGCATGAGCTCACATATAGGCAACTCACTTTAGAGTTCCTAAGTAGCTTTCGTCTCGAGATTCGATCCCGACCACACCGAGTTACTTTCCGAATCAATAACACATCCCTTTTGTACACCCTCGACAACTTCGGAGAGCTTTTTGGCATTCCGGAGGTTACCGATGGTCGGGTACCCAGTGACTTTAATGTAGCTGACGTATGGCGTAGTATAACGGGTCTCACACTTGTGGATCTTAGACACTTGTCTAGTCGCCTTGTCCACCACCCGGTCCTTCGTATATGGCAGCGTTTTGTAGCGGGTACTATTTTCGGAAGGTGTGAGACGGGTACATACACTCAGCAAGAGTTGACCTTAGTCGGGGGGTACTTGAACTTAAAAAGGCAACATCGGTTCACCCCCGACGTCGCACTTGCACTAGCCAAGCATTTCGAGAAGGTAGCCAAGGGGGGGGAAGCATTTGAGAGAAATTGCTATCGGGGGGCTTGTTACTCATCTAGCCAAGAGAGTGAGTCCGACATTTAGGGAAGACGGTTTAATCCCCGTGCCGGGGGGCACAAGATTAGATGAGGACCGATTATCTAGGTATCATCGATGGATCAATTATGATAATAGGCTTAAAAAGTACCTTTGGAGCACGGGAGGTCGGACGCACTTCATCCTACCGTGCGATACACTTCCGGCCCTTGCACCTTTGTAACGATCCTCCGTGCCGGTTCAAGAACCTAATCTTTTATTGCCTTTTATCTGAAGTGATCAAGGTGTCTCCTCTCCCCATGGGCCCCGACCACGAGCTCGACCCCAACTCCCAACTCGACCACCACAACAACAACAACAACAACAAGCTACACAACCCCAACACTACTTTCCCACCCCCCCGGCATTCATTGATGTCCCTCCGTATGCACCATACACTCCCTTTGTTTACCCTTCGCCCGGCCGACCTTTCTACGGCCGCCATGCTTAATGCTCTACATCTTGGGCAATATGAGCAAAGGAGGGATGATTACTATTCCCAATACCCCGGGTACCATCTCCTAGCTCAACAAAGGTATATAAACCCGCAAGGGAACCTCCCATCGTGGTATAGACCGGAATATTTCCAAGGCCACGGTAACCCTAGTACTAGTGGCGGTGTGATGAACGATGAGGAGTTTGAGGAGGAGGACGCTTGGGATGTCAACACGGGCAAGGGTGATGATGATGGTGGAGATGATGATGGTGACGATGATGATGGTGGTGATGATGAAGGTGACGATGATGATGATGACGATGGTGATGGAGATAATGATGAAGATTATTACTAGCCTCGATGATGAAGAGGCGATTGGGTGGCCTTAAGGGCCTTGATGATTGCTCCCGGTGGCTCTTGACGACGTGATTACGTCAAGAGTTACTTCAAAATCCAAAATGACAATTGGTAACTCTTCTCCTTAGTTTTTATTTCTTTTTATTTATTTCAGTTATTTTCTTTTTTTTAGGATTAATCGTTAGAAATTAGTGGAAATCGGGCGGAATCCGGGCTAGGTGACTTGATTACACCTAGCCCTCCCCTCCTATTTCCTTTTATTTCCTTCTTTTTATTTTCTTCCCCCATCCATATCTTTTTCTTGTCTCGGCCCATGGTGACTTGATTACACCCCGGCCGGACGCCTTCTACCTTTTTCTTCACCTTATTTTTGATTTTTAGCTTTATTTTCGTAGTTTCTTTTCTTTTCTTTTGTCTCTCCGCACCCTACGATCGAGCATGAGGACATGGCTCGATTTAAGTGTGGGGGAGCGATATTCTAGTATAGTTTAGTCTATTTTCCTAGTTTTTCCGAAAAAATCTTAAAAACCCATAAAAATTTGAAAAATTTTCACAAAAAAATCAAAAAGATTTTTCTTTTGTGTGTTTTTCTTTTGTGTCATTGTGTCATCTATTTGTTTTGTTGCGCGTGTTTGCCTCCCCTTTTCCTTATAGGTCGCTTATTCACCGCTAGCTTTGGAGAGCTTTCAAGACTCCCGGTAACATCTTATCCCTTCTCTTCTTTACCTCTTGCGGAGTTTGGAGGAGTTGTGTGTTGTGGTGTGCTCGGGTGGAGCTTTGTGAAGTTTGTGAACGATTTGATGGCTTGTTTGGAAATTCGGGGTGGTGTTTGTTTTGTATGTGTTCGTTTTGTTTTGTTCTTGTTATGTTGCTTTTGTTTCTTTTTCTTTCGTTTGTTTTCGTCGTGTCTTCATTTTTGTGTGTGTTGTGTGTAAATGTTTTCGAAAACCCGGTTTAGAGGCTAGGGTGTGAGTGTCTATTTTTTCCCTTCCTAGTAGTGTAAATCGAGTCTTGGGCTTTAGTCTAGTAGAATGACCTTAAATCAATGAATTCGTTGGTCCTTTACCTTGAGTCCACCTAGCTTACTAGGGATTTACTACGGGATTTGCACTTTTGACCATTATGACCACCCACGGTGTGAAAAGGCCTTGGTTACCGAGTCTTGTTCCTTAGGTGACCGTGTTTAGGATCTTTTGGTTAGTCCAAGTTATCCACTTTTTGTGGGTTTGAAGAGGGATCGCGACCCTCGACTCACTCATTTCCCTACCTCCTACACATATCCACACAATAAAATGCAAATTGTTGATTCTCCATTTCTTGTTATTCAATGAAAGTGCCAAAAAATGCCAAATCTTGCAAAAAAAAAAAAAAAAAGAAAGGCAAAAAAAAAAAAAAAAAAAAAAAAAACAAAAAAAAGAAGAAAAGAACGAAAGAGAGAAAAGAATGAAGAAAAAGAAAAGGCACAAATGCAAAAAAAGAAAATAGAAAAGAAGAAAAAAAAAAGAAATGGCATGGCAAAACAAAGCAAAAACGTCAAAAGGAAAGAAAATGCCAAAAGAAAACTCGTCTCACAAAAAGATATCCTCTCAAAATAAGCCTTTTTCTGACTTTTGACGTGAAGAGCCTACCAAAGGACCGAGTCCCTAGGAAGGATGATAGCGGCATTAGTCGGTCTTCCCTCATTTTGCATGTTTTCCACCTTTTTACTTGGACTAGTTAGGCGGTTTTAGACATGGGACGACCCTCTTGGCTCACGCTAAAGGGGGCGGGGCCTCACTTACCTACAGTGTCGACTAACACCGTGGTTCCTCACTTTTCCACTCCGCCGATCGTCCCGTAGTACGTTTTTAGAAAGTTAGGAGGACCTAGGTAAGTTACCAACGTTTTTGTTGCTTTATCGTCATACTATTAGGGTTTAGTCCACCTTGGTTTGTATTGCTAGCTTGGGAACGTAGTCACTTACCTCGAGTCCTAAACCGGTGCCTCTTTCACCGCTTTTAGAGGGAAGCGGTATTTCTTTTGTTTTGGGTGCAACCGATTATGTGTTTGTGTGTGTGTTTGTTTATGTGCTTTGTGTCCGGTTGCATCCACAGTTTTGTCGCAAGACCCAGCTTGCCTTGCGGAGTGCACTTGTCCTCTAAGTGCACTCGCGTGAGTTGAAGGGGCGTAGGGTGCGCTAATACCCATTCGGTTAGTGTAGTACTTAGTATGTGCTTACTCGAGGGCGAGTAAGGGTTAAGTGTGGGGGAGTTGATAAGTGTAGTTTGTAGTGCTTAATTGTTGTGTTTCGGTCCCTTTTTCCTTGTGGAATCGCTTCTTTGGAGCGATTCATGGGCTTCTTATGCCTTCTTCAGTTCGTTTCAGGTTCCCGAGGCCGAATTGGAAGAGTTGGAGCGATTCCGACTCAATACATGCACATTTTTGGAGCCAACGAGATAAAGGAACGATGACTCGAGACCTCAGAATCGACCCCGAAACCTTGGGACCCAATCCCAAGCCTCCGAGACCCGATCCCGAGTCCCGAGAATCGGTGGGAAGCCCATGAGAGGCAAGGAAGGACCAAGGAGCATTAAAGGAAGGCATACAAGATCCTTCCCGGTCGAGATGGTGGACTTCCCGATCGGGAAGGGATGCACAGTTAGGAACGCTGCTGTGGGTCCTTCCCGATCGGGTTGAGCCCTTCCCGATCGGGAAGAAAGAACCCTTCTCGATCGGGATGGGCTACAGCTCACCCGCTCCTTTCTTTTCTTCCTCCTCATTCTTGTACCCATATATATACTCCCTTTTTGTAATCTTAAGAGATCTGATGGGAACCTACATTAGTTTAAGCCTCCAAAACCCTAGATTTACTCTCACTCATTAGTTCTAATCTCTCCTTAATCCTTAGTTAATCCTTGTAATTAATCTTGTATTAAGAAGATTCTTGAAGATTATTCCAAGATTGACAACCTTGGAGTTTTATTTGGGTGTCTTATTTATACAAGTTCTCATCTTTTCCTCATCTAGTATTGGTATAATCATCTTTACTCTTGTTCTTAGTTTATTTAATCTTGTTTCTATCTTTTTATGTTATTATTGTTATTGTTCTTGTTGTTCATAATGAATGCTTGGATGTTTAGTTTTTTTTCTCTTATAGTTGTTAGTTCCTCTTTGATTATGAGTGAGTAGTTTCTTTGTGGGGTTAGTAGGGGGATTAGGGGTAGATTATGGATGATTAGGGTTGATTAAAGGGAAAAGGTTGTACCTTTGTTGTTAGTCACATTGTAGACACTCTATGTGTTTGTTGATATGCTTGTATGAGTTGTAGTGGCCATGCTTCCCATGCTTGTATTCATCTTCTCATTGATTGTTTATTTTGTGGAAATGTTGAGAATAGTCATAGTCACGAGAGTGCCGACTAGAGTCTAAGTTGCGAGAGCCCGGATTCACCTTGACATCGGTCTAAGTTGCGAGAGCCCGGACCGACTCTAGCGATTAGGAGACACCTTTACCCTTGATCACCCCAATTATCCTTCTACCTCTATGAACCCGACCTACCCCACTTCTTTCTTTATTTGAGTCCATCTTCTTTAGTTAGATATCGCTCCTCTAGTTTATTCATTAGTTCGATCATTAGTCTAGCTCTTACTCCTCCTCCTCAATTGTTTCCTTTTATAGCTTTCTTTGTGTTTGTTTGTGTGACTTAGCCTAGTTTTAGTGGACCTAGTCTAGACCTTACTCTACCGTCCCTGTGGATATCGACCCTACTTGCCCTAGCTACCCACTAGGAATAGTCGGTTTATTATTGACGGTTGGACTCACGGCAAATCCATACCATCAGCTGCCCACCCTGGCCAGACCGGTGGCAGGAGAGACGCTTTTCCTTTATATCGCCGTGACAAACACAATAGTTAGCGCGGTAATTCTGAAGGAGGAAGCAGGATCCCAGCAGCCCATATATTTCGTGAGTCATGCCCTGGGGGCAGCAGAGAAGAACTATCCAGTGGTGGAAAAGGCAGCCTACGCAGTCGTCATCGCAGCCAGAAAGCTCAGGCCATACTTTGACGCCCACCCTATCGTAGTATTAACTGACCAACCCCTGGAAAAGGTGTTGGAAAAGTTTGAAAAATCGGGAAGATTGTTAAAATGGGCCATAGAGTTGAGCGGATTGGGAATATCGTACCAATCCGGGACAGCCATCAAGGCGCAAGCCTTGGCGGATTTTCTGGCCGAGTGTTCTCATTCAGAGGAGGATGATCCACCCGCCGGAGAATGGGTGGTGTACACTGACGGATCCTCGACAGCCAACGGTGTAGGGGCAGGAATTGTGCTGACCAACCCTGAAGGAATAGACATCGAGCATGCGCTCAGGTTCACCTTCCCTGCATCGAATAACGAGGCCGAATACGAGGCCATATTGGCAGGCATTAATCTAGCCAAAGCTGCAGGGGCCGAGAGACTCGTCCTGGCGACAGACTCCCAGCACATTGCCAATCAAATTAATGGAGAATACGAAGCCAGAGACCAGACTATGGCCGCCTACCTGGAAAAGACGAAGCAAGAATTATCAGGATTGAAGTCCTATAAAGTCAAGCAAATCCCCCGGTCCCAGAATAACCAGGCGGATGCCCTGTCAAAACTGGCCAGCTCTAGTCTGCAAAATATAAGAAGGCCAGTCTGGGTGGACGTGGTCCAAGAAAAATCCACCACCCCCTGTCAGCTAGTCAGTGTCATTGAGGAGGCAGGGCCTGGAGATTGGATGACCCCAATCATTCAATTCAAGAAGAACGAAACTCTTCCCTCTAACCCTGCACAAAAAAGGAAGATGCCAGCGAAGGCAGCATGGTTCATACTAATCAGAGAAGAGATGTACAAAAATTCATTCTCCTTACCCCTGCTCAGATGCCTGGGGGCAGGGCAGGCCGCCGAAGTTCTGGACGATATTCACTCAGGAATTTGCGGCCACCACATAGGAGGGAGGTCACTAGCCCACAAGGCCCTGAGGGCAAGCTATTATTGGCCAACCCTCCTGGCCGATGCCAGAGATCTAACCCGGAGGTGCAGAAAGTTCCAGTTGTTCGCCCCATCGATTCATGCCCCCGCCCAGGAACTCATGCCAATTCTGTCTCCCATCCCCTTCGCTCAGTGGGGAATGGACATATTGGGTCCTTTCACTGTTGCGACTGGGGGCAGGAAGTTCTTGATAGTAGGGATTGATTATTTCACCAAGTGGATCGAAGCCAAAGCAGTCCCAAACATTACCGAGCCTGCAGTCAGAAAGGTAATTTGGAGAAATATCATAACTAGGTTTGGCCTGCCAAAAATGCTAGTATTCGATCACGGAAGACAGTTTGACAACAACCCCCTGAGAGCTTGGCTAGAAGGCCATGGCGTAGCGGTCGCCTACTCTCCTGTCTGCCATCCCCAAACTAATGGGCAGGCCGAGGCTGCCAACAAACAAATTCTGAACGGGCTTAAGAAGATGGTGGATGAACTCAAAGGCAGGTGGACAGACGAATTGCCAAGCATACCTTGGTCAATCAGGACCACTCGGAAATAATCCACGGGACAAACACCCTTTGGCCTGGTCTACGGGGCGGAGGCCCTGCTGCCCATTGAGGTGCGAATCCCCACCCTGCGATCCCAACAGTATAATAGAGCAGATAATGAAGCACCAATGACCGAGGCCTTGGACTTGGTCAGTGAAGTAAGGCAGGAGGCCGGCGTTAACATAGCCGCCTACCAGCAGCGGATGAGGAAGGCATACAACAAGAAGGTGAACGAAAGAAGTTTCCAAGTAGGAGACTTGGTTTTAAGAAAACCGCAGGCGGTGGGAAAGTCAAGAGAGCATGGAAAACTGAGCGCCAACTGGGAAGGCCCATATGAGGTGACTCGGATTATGGGGCCAGGTACCTACAGGATTGCTAATCTTGATGGCCAAGAATTGGCCGCCCACTGGAATGCAGACACCTTAAAGAAATACTACGTCTAGCACTAGGAAGCTAAGTAATTTTCTTTTCAGAAAAATTGGCGGAGGACGGTTAGAATAGAATCTCGTCGGTCCGACCACAACTATTTTAAAGTTTTTATCACAAGAAATGAAAAGTCTGAAGTTTATACTCGTTGTCTGTTCAAACTGGCATTTTCACACACAAACGAGCAGGGGGCAATAGGGGGAGGCCTCCCTGTTGCTGAAACCAAGGAAAATGGACCCCCCAACGAAAAAACATAAGTCCCCCTGCCCACCTCTGGGCAGGCAGGGGGTAGGCCCCCTGGACTTCGACCAGAAGCCAGGGTCAAGTCGGGCCCTACGTGCCGAATGAACAAGGAATGGGGGCATCCACCAACCTTGTATAAAAAGAACACGCAAAATCCCCTTGCCAACTTCTGGGCAGACGGGGGGCAGGTCCCCCTAGGACTTCAACAAGGAAGCCAGGGTCAGGCCTGATCTCGAAAAAGAAACAACAAATAAAACCAAAAAAAAGGTACTCATAATGAATCCAGAAGAAGCTTAATAAAGATGAACAAAAATCCAGGCACAAGAAAATTAGAATATTACATCAAACTGGCAGTCGGCCACATCAGGGCCAGGCGCGCAAAAAAGATTAGAATGTTAGCAAGGAAGCAAAGGCGCAGCAAGATAGGGGCAAGAGCCCTCAGAGGACGACTGCCCCGCATGTTAAGCATTGGGGGCATCTTGATCCGGGCCAGTAGCCTCCTCAGGCGACCTATTTGCCCGGGCTTCATTCTTGGCGGTATAGAGGTTTTGGAAGGCATCCTCATCAAAGTTAGGGAGCATCTCCCTAATAACCTCCATAACAAACTGCAAGGAAGAGGAGGCACCATCATTGAAGCTCGTATCCACTGCAGCATTGGCTTCCTGGACAATGGTGTCCTTCTCTTTCTCCCATTCCTCGCCCTTCGCCTTCAAGTCACCCTGGGCCTTCTGAAGGTCTGAATCAGCTTTGGACAGGCGCTCCTCCAGGTCAACCACCTTTCTTTTAGTGGGCTCCAGCTCAGCCACCGCCTTCTTAGCCTGCTCCAGCTCAGCAACAGCCTGCCTGGCCTCTTTTAGCTCCGCCTCCAGCTTGGATGCCTCCCTCACAACTCTTTCGCCCTGAGTCTTCTAGCGGGCTGCCTGACCCTTGGCTTCCTCCAAATCGCCCTCTTGTTTCGCTAGCTGATCCTTCATGCTGGCAATAAGGGCAATGTCCCTTTCAATCACCGCCAAACGATCAGAAAGAGGAAGCCTAGGGGTAACGACTAACTCTTCGTTACTCAAGCGGCTGAGGGCCGCCAGCTCGGCGGAAGTCTGAAACACCCTGGAAGTACGCTGAATGTACTGGATCCCCTGAGTAGTGGTAGAAGTCACGGACTTAGTAAGACTGGCCAGACCAAAGTGTATCCTTTCTACCTAAGGATAGAAAAATATCCAGGGGAGCCCTCATCCCCAGAAGAGGACAACGTCTGCAGGCTGGCCATGAATCTCAGAGCATCGATTGAGGGCCCCTCACCATGGAATAAGCAGGTCCATGTATAAGCTATCAACGACCTGACCGTCACGGCGGTCAACTGAGCAATGGCCACATTCATTCGCCTGAAAGTTTCCTCCAAGAAAGGATGTAGAGGAAAGCGCAGGCCAAACTCCAAACACTTATGGTAGACGGCAATGCAGCCATCAGGAGGGCAGTACACAGAGTCCTTCTCTCCAGGGACAACGATTGTATACCCCTCCCCGAAATTATAAAATCGTTCAAGAGCCATGGCAGCGTTGGTCTCTAAAATCAAGTCCCGGTTCTTAGGCTCCGGGTAGGTTTTCAGAGGAACTACGTACTTGGTCTTGTCAAAATAATATGTCCTCCCCTGCTCCCTGGGGATGAGTGGGCCGATGATCGTGGAAGGATCAATCTCCATCGCCTCGTCATCAGAATCAATGACATCAAAGGGGGCAGGGTCAGGAGAGTTGGCGCCCCCACTCCCCTCCGAGCGGTCCTCCTCGGCCGTTCTAACGCTAGGCCCCCCCCAGAGAAGGAGGCAAGGTCAGTTTTAATCCTATCCCTACCCTCCGCCTTTTTAGACGAAGGGTCAGTAAAGGTAAGAATGCGAGCACGGCGGCTGCCCATGATGACTAAGAAGTAGAAAAAGCGAAGAAATGAAAAGAGGAAAACTGGGGAAAAGGATTCTGACCTAAATTGATGGCCGACCGGATGAAGATGCAAGAAAAGAGTTCTTCAGTCTAAAGCGTTTTAGCGAGGGAAGATTGTGAGAAAGGGTTTTTCTGGGTTCACGAAAGTGTAAAAGGGGGAAATGGGTGGATTAGGAATGCTTTTATAGGCAAGAGCAGACGAAGGGTCACCCATCCTGAGGACTTCCCCGAGAAATCCTCCACGTGTCACACTTTCAAAAAACCCAACTACCCATCACTTCCCAAGAAACCTCGAAAAAGCAACAAAGGTCAAAGGATAATCGTTGCATGACGTCATTCGTCCATCCATTCATTCATTTATTCAAAAAAAAAAAAAAACAAAACAAACACAAGTGAAAAAGGCCCGCCTGATTTTCCATTGATTGAAAAGGCTAGAAAACGGCCAAAAGTTACAAACTGGGGGATAAGCAAAAGTTACAAAAGGAGCCTGGTGTTCCGACTCAAACTGCCTGCAAACGCAGGGCAACCCTAATCATCATCGAAACCCGGAGAATAATCCCCAGGGCTATCATAGCCACCGGCATCGGACCCCCAGTCCCAATCATCAGTGTCCTTGAAGGGATCATCAGGGCCTTCTTCTTCATTCCTACCAGAGGAGTAGCCCTGGCCTTCAATGTCTTCGGAGTCGTGGCTGCTTATGTCCCAGTCCCTGCCATAAGGGACTGCCCTGACGTCATCAGAGGAGCCGCAACCCACCTTCCTCATCAGAGGAGAGAAAGGGCCCGACTCAGGGGAAGAGTTCAGTTCAGAGCAATTAGGGTCAACTTGCTCTGGATGCAGCCAAGGGAAGCACTTGTGGCACCCCCTGTAAAAACAGCCTCCCACCTGGGAGTAGCGCCTTGGCATAGGCCCAGCTGGATATGAGGACTTTTCAGGGAGATTGCCCGCCCTGACAGAAGCTCTCCTCCTAGCATTCTGTGAAGAGCGAGAGCGAGTTCGCCTACTACGGTGAAGGATCAAATGAGCTAGCTTGGGGTATCTCAGCCTTCGACGCCCCCTGAAACAAAGAACGTCCACATAGACTCCGCAATGAAAAACCGTTTTCTTGATCCAAGACATTTTTCTTTAAAGAGGAGAGTAGAAGAAAAGTAAAGATGAGTTGTGGAAATGGTGAAGGAGGCCGAAATTTATACAAAAGCAAACACAGAGCATTAATGGCGTCCCAACCATCTCTACAAGAAGGAAAGCCAATCATCAATCTGGCACACTGCTCAAAGAGGTCGCTTTACGAGGAATGTAATCATGAGAGAAGACATTCCAACTCTTTACATGCCCAGTACGGTTGAGTTTCCCTCCTTGGGAACATGCGACGCATTAAATGCAAAGATGGAGCTCAAAAGGTCAACCTCCCACCATCCAAATCAAGAAGTCGCCTGCTAAGGGGAAGCCCTGCTCCCCCCCCCCAGTCGGCGAGGGCCAATTGATGGGGGTCGGTAGCCTGCCCCGGATCGCCCGCCAATTGGGCCCCGGGACGGTCCGGTCCAAGAACAAAAGAGAGCCTGGCCAGCAGGCCGCCAAGCGAGATCACTAAAAAAGCCCCTAAGTGGTCGACCTCAGTCACTCAAGCTGCCCAGTAGGGCCATGCCGCCTGTCGAACAGGGCAACCAAGCCCCCTGCCTGCCTGTCTCCGGGGCGCTCCTCCCCCAGGCAGGGCCAGGGGAAACCATGGACCTCTCCGTCATTTCGCCTAAGGTAAAGGGGAATGAGTGGACAAAACGGATCAACGTGTCACTTCGCCATCCACTCATTCTCCCTCTCTTTCCTTCTATTTTCTCTCTCTTGGGGGAAGGTATAAATACTTCCCCTTCTCCCACATACAAAAGGTTGGATTTTCTCTCTCTAGACTCTCACTCTAAAACCGCCGCCTAGCTCCTCACGAACTAGGTTCATCAAGGCATTTCACGGACTGACTTAGGCATCGGAGAGGGTTCTCTCGGACACCTCCGAGGCCCTATGCGTTCATTATGCAGGGAGCAGGCCGTCTTCGCCGGGAAGGTCCGATCGTCGGAGTGAGGGGAATGGGAGATCAAAGGAAGTCAAGCGATTGTCATTAGCTACATCACATTCTAAAGACCCGAATCCAAAGTCGGGTTAATTGATTCCGTGACCGGAACAGATTGTATATAACCTCATTATATGTGACGAAGAGTATGAGTTTAATGCAAGCATGAACCCAATGAAGCAGGAACGAATTGATAGCCACGCACATACAAAGTTAGTCTGGGCGGTGGAAAAAATTGAGGTCGTCTCCATCCAACGGCAACAGTAAGACGACGTTTGGCGGCGGGAATCAGCTCGGTTACGTTGTACACTTGGATGGTGTAATGGGAAAGGCAAGCACCCATTGTTATAGGTGGTGGATTATAAGGGAGGAAGATGAAGAGGATGGGGGATGGTTGAAATTTATTGCTTCACTTTGGATTCTACATAATCAATGAGGAAGAAGGTGATGAGTTCTTCACTTTGAATTCTACATAATCAATGAGGAAGAAGTTGAAGGGTTCTAATTAATACTAACCGACTTTGGCATTGATTATGTATTCAACTCCCTCCTTTTCAATTTCTACCCAATCACATCATGTCAAGTGGGTTACCTTAGAATTGAATTTCTACCCAATCACATCATGCCAAGTGGGTTACCTTAGAATTGAGTATTGGTTGTGTAGAGCATGAAGGATTGTGTAGAGCATGGAGGATGCTTTGCTTTTTATTTAATATAATATAATGCCATGAAAAATTTGCACAGACCTGTTTTATTCCAATTTTAGTTACAATTTTCTATGTTATACGATTTACGTCCTTACTTTTCTATTTTGTAAATTATTTCGTCAGAACTACAATTTTCTACTTTTTTTGTTAAAAAATTTGAAAGTCCATATCTACTGTATTTATTACTCGTATTACTTTTTTAAAAGTTTTTTTGGTTTTTTTATTAGTAGAATATTACGATCTAATTTGAAGCGGAGATGGTAGATCATTTTTATAGTTGTTGGAGTATGTTATAAATATTAAACTTTTCGTCTTATCTTTCTATTTTTCGAGATTTGAGAGATAGACAATCGAATGTCCTTGTTTTTTTTTTTGTTTTGTTAATCATTAAAAGTTTTACGTTTTAGTTAATTTTGGAAAAATCCATGTAAGATTTTGTTGAAAATCTAGTCAATTCATATTAAGATAAACAGGCTACTAAGTAGTCCTGTGAAGTGTCAACACAATCAGAAATTTGGGTGGACTGTGATAACAGAATAACAAATACAACAACACTGCATAAGATATTTGTTAGCGTTGCTTTAGGTTTAGATATCAGATTTCCTAGGCCGAAAAGGGGTATGTGCCTGCTTAGCAGCCTGTGTGAAGAAGCTTGAACTCAAACCATATCATAAATGCGTTAATTCAAGTAGATAACCTCGGGTTTTCTAAACAAATTTGCAGGCAATGAGAGTCTACTCTACTTTCTGTGTTGCTGGATGGTTGGCTATCTACTTTGCCAAGGTTTAAATTGCACTTTATATAACCGCAACTAACAGTACATCGATAAAAATTTGTACAGATAGTGATCATGACTTTCGTTGTTGATCATTTTATGGTTTAAAGATTGCACTTTATATAACCGCGTCTGTCTCAATCATTTGTTTACATTTGATTATATGAACCAAGGTTCTATAACCTAATTCACTAATATCACTATCGGAAAACCAGGGTTCTATAGCCTTAGATTTTGGAAGGCTGGCAGGGGGATACAGAATGGGAGCTTTCTCCTACGTCGTATGTAACACCCTCTATTCATCAATGCTACCCTCCCCCCCCCCCCCCAATTACTAAATAATAGAAAGCTTGCGTACATACGGAGTTACTAAATGTCGTCATTTAATTTGGGTATAATAACTTACAGAATATTAATTAATTTGTATTTGAATGTATCAGGTATTACGACAATGCATACTATGCAAAAATAGGAGGAATAAGCACAACAAAGATGAATTTCCTGGACTGTTCTTACCTCCAAACAAAAATGATGCTGCTTCATACCCCCCCCCCCCCCTCAATATCGTCATTTCCGACAGTAATAATTCGTCCTTGAGTATGGCTAAGTCCGTGAATACGAAGACGCTCCTTCACTCTTGTTTGGTTGACAATGAATATGATAGTAATGTCATGAATGATTACAACAACAAATACGATGGTGTATGAATCTGAAAGCATGCTAGAATTTTGTACACTTGGATGGTGTATTAAACTCCCTCCTTTTCAATTTATAGCTTCACTTTGGTTTCTACCTGATTAATGAGGACATTTAAACTCCCTCCTTTTCATATTCCACTTAACTCTCCATCCTTTCATTTTCCACGCAATCATAACTACCTCCTTTTCATCTTCCACTTAACTCTCCCTCCTTTTCATCTTCCACCCAATCTTAACTACCTCCTTTCATCTTCCACTTAACTCTCTCTCCTTTTCATCTTCCACCCAATCATAACTACCTCCTTTTCATCTTTCACTTAACCCTCCCTTCTTTTCATCTTCATCTTCGACTTAAACATTGAATTCTACATGATTAATGACGACATTTAAACTCCCTCCTTTTCATCTTCCATAACGCCCTCCTTTTTATCTTCCACTTAACTCTCCCTCCTTTTCATCTTCCACTTAACTCTCTCCTCTCCCTCATTTTCATCTTCCACTTAACTCTCCCTTCTTTTCATCTTCATCTTCCACTTAAACATTTTTTTTTGGTGAAAATGTGAGTATTATTATGTCATTCACAAATCATTTACAAAGAGGGAATAGGGATTGGAGGAGGGACCTCACAATCCCGAGAACAGAACACATCCGACTCATAACAAACTCAAGCAAGAGGGAGTCACGACGCAATCAAGTTACAAAAGTTTGTTTAAGTACTTTGCCTCCCTAAACTTAACCGTTGTACTCAAAATTTCCCTTGCCTTCATCTTGATACCGTCTTGGATGGTTTTGGTTAGCTCTCCGGTCTCATGATAGCCTATTCTATTCTCACTTTATTTCTGGCCATCCAAATGTTATGAATAAAGGTTGTGGTCACCATGGGGATAAAGTTCTCCCTCATTTTTTGGTCTCTAAACTCATGTAGTAGTGGGAGTTTGCAATCAATCCAGTCTTCAATACGCGACCTGATTTTGCAGCTGTACTCGCAGTTTTGAAACAAATGCTCAGCTGTTTCAGGTTCCGTTCCACAAAGGTAGCAAACGTTTTCATCACAGCAGCCCAATTTATATGGCTTCTCCCTTAAATTCAGTCCTCCGTGAAGGAGGATCCAAGTGATTATCGAGTGTTTGGGGACGTTCCATCATCACCAAACCATGTGATACCAATCGGGTCTAGGCGAGATCCCCATAAGCCAATCGTACCCATTAGCAATAATATAGTCTTTGGGGTGAGCTGTCCATTCATTGTGAGAAAATCCATCTCTAAGCTTATCCTTGGTTTTACAAATAGCTCTCCAGGTCTAGGAAGAATCAGGGGGAGGGTTATAGTTCCGTCAATCGGCACCCTTTAGATAGTTTGCATTAATCCATTTGAGCCAAAGACATTCTTTCTGAATAAAAATCCAGTGAACGAGTTTACCAACAACAGCTACGTTCCAGGTACTCGCTTTTCTGATCCCGAGTCCTCTTTCCTCTTTTGTTCTGGTCACCGCATCCCAAGCCACTAGCGGGACTCGTTTGTAGTCAGCTTGCCCGTCCCAGAGGAAATTACGACATATGGTTTCCACCCTTTTAATAACCGCCTTTGGAATGATGAACATTGAAGCCCAGTATGTGTACAATGTGTTCAAAACCGTATTAATAATCACGACTCTACCAGTATAGGAAAGTTTTTTTGCGCCCAAACATCGAATTCTGGTGACCATCTTTTCCGTAATTTTTGCACACTCTTGTTTGTTCGGTTTTCTAGTATTGATTGGGACTCCAAGATAGGTGCACGGAAGGTTCCCTTCGATAAACCCGGTAGCTTGTAAGATATCACTTTTAGTCTCTTCTTTCATACCATTGAAATAAATGGCTGATTTGTCCGAGTTCATAGATAGTCCAGAGGCCTTAGTGAAGGAGGATAGGAACCGTATAAGAAGCATAATGGACTGTATTTCTCCTTTACAAAAGAGCATAAGGTCATCCGCGAGGATGAGATGGGTCAGCTTCATTTGTTGACACTTCGGATGATACTTGAAGGGCCATTTAATAGTGGCAAACTTGAGTAATCTGCTAAGGTACTCCATACACAAGGTGAAGATAAGGGGGGATATAGGATCGCCTTGATGTAGACCTCTTCTACCTTTGAAGTATCCAAAATTTGTCCCGTTAAGATGTAAGGTGTACTGTGGGGATGTAATACAAGCCATGAGCAGATTCCAAAAGTGCTCTGGAAACCGAAGTTGCAGCAGAATCGCATCAATAAATTCCCACTCAACCGAGTCGTACGCTTTTTGGAGGTCGATTTTAAGAAGACACCTTGGTGAGCTCGTTTTCCTAGAATAGTGTTGGATGATGTCTTGGCAAATGAGTGTGTTCTCTAGGATGGATCTCTCTTTGATAAACGCCCCTTGATTTTCATGAATCAAGTCGGGCAGGATACCAGCAAGCCTATTACAGATGATCTTGGAGATGATTTTATAAGTAACATTGCAACAAGCAATGGGACGGAATTGGAGCACCGAATCTGGTCTTTAAACTTTGGGGATTAACGTGACGTTTGTAGCATTTATCTGGTGTAGCATCTTGCCCGAAATGAAGAAATCTTTCACTGCTTCGCACACATCCGTCCCCACAATATTCCAACTATTTTTAAAAAACCCACTCGTATATCCATCGGGTCCCGGGGCCTTGTCATTGGGTATAGAGAATATAATGTCTTTTATTTCTTTGTCCGTCACTGGCTTATTAAGTATATTGTGGTGATCTTCAGTGCAGCAAGGACCCATCTGTATTACTTCAGGTCGGACCCTTTCAGTGGAAGTACTGCGCCCAAGCAAGGTTTCATAGTAGGAGAGGAAAGCTTCTTGTATCGATGTGGGGTTATCATGTCGAATTCCTTTCTCATCCGTGATTTGCAAGACTTTGTTCCTATAAGTTCGCTGTTTGATAGCTCTATGGAACATAGCAGTATTCCTGTCTCCGTCTTATATCCATTGAGCCTTTGCCTTTTGTTGCAGGAAGAGGGATTGAGCATTTAACAAATACGTAAGGTTTCCGCGGCCTTCTGTTCATTGGCAAGCAGAGTAGCATTAGTAATATCTTTCTGAATTTGGAGTTGGATGTGCTCTAAGTTCTTACTCGCCTGAGTAGTCCTAAGTTCAATGTCCGAGAAAGCCTCGGAATAATTGATCTTCCTTAGGCCTTGTTTTAACCTCTTGAGCTTCTTGACAAGCCTAAACATATGGGATCCATCCTCCTCATCTTGCCAGTAGGCTTGGACGGTTAGAATATATTCAGGATGGGTACACCACATATCATAGAATCTGAAACTAGCCCTCTTCTTAGGCTCATTTGTTGTATTCGAAACTACACAAGGAGTATGGTCAAAAAGGCCTTCCGGTAAGAAGTGGGCACGCAGATTAGGATAGGAACGTTGCCATTCAGGATTGACCATGAAACGATCAATTCTGCTATAAATCCTATGGGTTGGGTCTCGTTTATTGTTCCACGTGAAAAATGATCCCGTAGCCGCTATGTCTGCCATGTCACAATCATTTATACAATCCAAGAATTCCTCCATATCCTCTAGTTTAGTGTTACCACCCAGTCTTTCATCCAGGTTGCTCACAGTGTTAAGGTCACCTGCCCTCGCCCATGGACCCTGAACCTGATTAGCGATCTTCCTAAGTTGCTCCCATAAATCTCTCCTATCTTTCCCATCATTGTGAGCATAAATGAAAGTGATGTAGAAGCTACTCTTGTTACCCCTGTCCACCACTTTGGCATGTATAAATTGAGGATGGGATTGAATTATCCAAACATCAAAGTGTTCCGGCTTCCACATCAGCCAGACTCTGCCCCCTTTATACTGGTGACAATTTGTTGCAACGCACCAGCCTTCACATATATTCCTCATGACGTTAGTTTTATTGCTGCCTTTTATTTTCGTTTCCAGTAACCCACATATGCTAATGTCATTATTGTGTAAGAAACAACTTATTATAACTCATGTATTATGATTGGATGTGGGTGGTTCTCCTGGCTCTCTACTGCCCCTGTATTCTCCTGCCTTGTATGACTTGCAGTTGGCTGTTTTGAATGGTTCATTTGCTGTGCTGTTTTGCCCTTTTCATATGTCTCCCTCAATGTGGTGTTGATTATACCAGCATATGATCTAGGATCCTTTTCATTAGTTGCCGGATTAACCAGTTTCCTGTTCAGAACAAGTTTCCATATTTTTTGTTGCATCGTTGGTTTCTTAGGTTGTTGCATTTGCTGTTGCTTCCTGCAATGTGATGTTTCATTTTTTGCTGTTTCACATAAACATTGGATTCTACATGATTAATGACTACATTTAAACTCCCTCTTTTTCTTCTTCCATAACTCCTTTCTTTTTATCTTCCACTTAACTCTCCCTTCTTTTCATCTTCCACTTAACTATCCATTTTTTTCATCTTCATCTTCCACTTAAACATTGGATTCTACATGATTAATGACAACATTTAAACTCCCTCCTTTTCATCTACCATAACTCCCTCCTTTTCATCTTTCACTTAACTCTCCCTCCTTTTCAACTTCCACCCAACTTCCACCCAATAATATCGTGCCAAGTGGGTTGCTCTAGCTTTGAGATTTGGGGAATTAGAGCATGGAGAATGATTTTGTTCTCTATTTAATATATTATATAGATTATGTGTTATTTTGATGATGAGATATGTATTGTGTGTTGGGTTAGTGAAATATGGATGATTTTTCTTGATGTTTACGATGGGCTAAGAAGTGCACGAGGAGTTGGTTATTGAGAAAAATCAAGGTCGAGATCTGCAAGATATGAAACAGAGTCAAAACAATGGAGTCAAGCATGAAGTAGAAGATAGCCGCAGAAGAAGGACAAATCAGTCCACCGACTCAGTCTGCCGCATCACGAAGCTTATTGCAGTATTTCTTACCCTTGAAATTCCTTCTTTAGTTACTACTCCCTCCGATTTTTTTTGTTCATTTTATTGGAGACAAAAAATCAGAATTTTGGGATAAGATTCTTGGGTAGATACATCATCTTAGTTTTCTACAAAGATACTACTTGTTGTTCAATTTTCAATAATCGTTTTATTCATGGAGGGCTAATCTTAGTTACTTCATCTTCCTAGTTGTTCAATTTTCAATAATCGTTTTTGTATGTTCGAATTATTCAGGGAGGGTTAATCTCAATACTCTTGGAACAAGGGATTGAATCAAACCATGAAACTATTTTGATGGTAAGACTTTAATTTCTGTTTTGTCTTCTGAATATCAACTATTGTTTTACAGTTTATAATTGTTTGATTATTAATTTATTTCTAGTTTGATCTCCTAGAATTATTTAATTTGGGTCGTGCTTTTTCCTAACGAACTTTTACTCAATTCTAACGACTTTTACCGATTTACCCTTGTCATTTAATCTCATTCTAAAAATATTTTTTTTAATTTTGACTCTAAAAAATCTCGAAATCCAATCATTTCATAAACATACAATGAGCAACCAAACATCGAAACCGTCCGAGGTCGGTAGAAGGAGAGATGGCTACGCCACTGGGGTCGAGGGTGGTGGGTGAATGAGACACGAGTCAGGTCGGTCTGGATGGTGGGTAAGGGTGGTGTAGACACCCGAAATTTGCATGCTCATGTCTGTAGCAGTCTCCAACAAAACACTCGATGATGATCGGACGTTAACATGCATCAATACACTCGAATACGGACTCGGAATCTCCGATGTGGGCACTTAGAGGAGTACAAATCTCTCAAAACCGACCTCAAATCCAGACTCACTGGATCATTTTCAATAAAATAAAGCTACTTTGAGCCAAAACCGTCACCGGGGGCAAAACCATCTTTGTCGACCGAGTCAAACCCGATCAAAGTCGAAACCCGAAAACAAAGTAAGCCACAAAAGCGTCCAAATACGCAATCAAATCAATGTCAAACTGTATCCAATCATACATCAAATAACACGGATATCAATCCGTATTTTGAGCAACTTTCGATACATGCAATTTCAACTGCCTAAACCTAGGCGCCTCAGAACTGAGTCGCCCCGAGTGAGGCACCTGAATTTTAAGGCGCTATCCTTTAGGCGCCTATATTTCGAACTCAATGCATTTTGCAAAATTCTATAAATACACCCTTATGCACACCATTTCAAGGGGACTTCCTCACTTTTTCCAATGCGGGATCAAAAGTGCGAGAGCAATTCCGAGGTCGGAAAACTATTTTTTCCAATTTAGGAATACAAAAATCGAGACCAAAAACCTCTCTTCGACCATTTCAAAAGATTACTCCCTTCATTCAACAAGGGTTCGGTAATCCCAAAACACAAAACACCCTTACTCTTTCTACATACCTCGAATCGCTCCCCGTGTCTACAACGATACTCCGCGAGCCCGTATTTCGAAGCAATTGACATGTAGGGTTAGGGTGTCCAAATCCCATCTCTAATCTCTAATCTTTTTAATTATTGTACACTAACATTACTAACATTTCATTTTTGTATACTAACATTTATTTTCCGTTCCTAATATCTAACTACTAACTTTCCGACGCTAAAATGCTCGTCCTTTTATGTATCGAGTACTAAGGATGACGAAATAAAGAAATCCAAACACAAGAGTACCGCACTCGCGTCGCCGGTCGCTTATCTCGTCACCCTGCGTATTTTGTTGTTTAAGGCGAGTCAACCCCTAAAACGCTTTTACGTTTTTGTTTTATTAATACTGTGTATATTATATAATAAAACTATTTTCAAAAACACAACTCGAACAGACGTCCGATGACGCTAAATCGAGCATCGTAGGCCTTAATGGCCAAATTACGATGCTGAAATGTAAAGGACCTAATGTTTGCGATGACGAGTCGTTATCGGTTTCGAGCAAATATCTGATGTCGCCGTTTGAACACCGTAGGCCTAATGGTCAAACGACGATGTTAATAGTGCAAAGGATCTAACATTCGCCGTGACGAATCGATCCTTTCAATCGAACGCATTCGATAATCGAATATGCCCAAAGTCCGCATGACCACTAGACATGACGTACGGGGGGTGGCATCTCACGCTTGAGGCACGCCATCTCAGGCGCCTAAGGGTGGTGGCATCATGAATTATAAATTTAGTATCAAAGCAACATAATCGTATAATAGTCCATCGATCCCCCTCGACCCTAGCGAGAAAATTAGCTACTCATGATAATTACGGAACAACAAATCGCATACATACAATTCATGATAAAAAGGGAAGCAAATAAATCTAACGATAAACAAACGAGAATCTAGCGAAGTAATCGGAGCAACGAATTGTAAATAGAGAAAATTACGATGAACTAAGTAATTCACGATGAAGATTGAAACATAAAACTGAAAATTGCATAAACAAATTTACCGAAATCGAGTACGAATTGAAACCGGGTGCTAGAATGCTAAGAGTCACGTAGCTTTTCTAATGTAGTATAATCTAAGTTATGAAAAGTGATAATGAAAACAAAACAATTCTACCTTAGTTATACAAAATGGGCGGAAAAAATGAGTGTGCACGCCGGCCGACCGGCAGAGGGCCGGCCACATGCAAGGGCCGAAGCACACTCTAAATTCAAGCTAAAATCGTCTATGTGTCGCTCCGGCCGGCCCACAGGCGGCCTGTCGGGGCAGGGTGGCGCGCACATTGCCTTTGAAACATGTATTGGGCCGCTCTCGATGGCCCAATGAATCGGCTCTTCTCAGGTTCTTCTTCGCCTAGACGTCCTAAAGCACGGGTTTTGTCTCGAGATCGTTCTTCTAACCAGATATGAGTGTAAATGCACATAAAGACATGAAATCGTGTAGAATCTACAAAAACACTCACTCAAGGCAAAATGTTAGTAGAAACGGCTCTAAAGAGCGCGTTTCGACCGGAAAAGACAATGGAATCAAGGGAATAAAGCTATATAAACATGACACATAAGCAAGGATGACAAGATGGTGACGCTGTCAAGGTGGCGGTAATGAGGATATCGGTGGTGGTGGTGGTGGTGACATTAGTGGGGGTGTCGGAGTGGTGGTGGTGGTGGTATTGGTGGTGACACAGGTGTTGGTGCCTGAGTGGTGGTGGTTTTAGGGTGGTTGGTGATGAGTGGAGGTGGGTGAGGGTGGGTGGGGAAAACGAAATCCAAACCCCAGGGGTGGGGGGATGAAAATAGAGGAGTATGGGGGTTTGAGAGGGAATACAAAAGGGTAAAGGAAATGCACAAAAGTTAAAACCAACAACTACAAAGGGAATGAAGGATGTTGATTCCCATTGCCTTTCCTATAACCCCTCAACCAAACGGCCCCTTAAATCTTGATGTAGGGTTTTGTACGAGTATTGAAGATTTCCCCAAAAATTTCCATATATGTATCAAAGGGAACAATTGTCTCATCACTTTGATAAATAGTTGAATAGTACTTCCTCCATATGGTTGAATTAGTCCCATTGGGTTGGGCACAAAGTTTAAGAAAGTGTGAAAAAGTAAGAGGTTAGAGAGAAATAGAGATGAAAATATTTTCTTAAGAGGAAATGAGGCTAACTAAAAAAAAAATCCATAAAAGAAGTATGGAGTTAATTCAAAAAGATGGAGGGAGGACCTGTTATTAAAAGCTTGTTTGATGTCAATCACTTATGTTCCTAAAACTATACTTTGTGATCATCCTTATTGATACTTTCTATTAAATTCCTTATTCTTAAACCCTTAACGGTATTGAAGAAGAATTAGGTGTTAGTAATATGATATGGAGTATAAGACTAGTAGCAAAAAGAGTACGATCGCGCTAATGCGAGTATAGCAAGATTATTGTATATCGAGTTATAAAAACAAATTAAGATGATAAATAAATAAATAGAATTAAGTTAATATAAAAATAAATAGTAATGAGATAGATTATCTAGATAAAATACAGTTGTGGCGTGACAAGTCACTGTCCCAAAGTTGATTTATGTCCCGTCTACTACACATGATCTCAATAATACTCAACTCCCAGAATTACACAACCGCTGTTACCCTAGTGTAGGTAGGAACATATGAGTACCTCCAAGATCGTTGCCAGAAGTTTAGAGAATATAGAAGAAGAGGTAGATGATTTCATATTGTTGTTGTGTAAAATGATTGTGAGAGAGGTGGTATATATAGTGGTGTGGGAGGTTGTACCAATTAAAAAGAGGTGGTGTGGTAGGTAGTACCAACCACTAGATGACCAACCAAAAAAAGGTAGTGTGGTAGGTAGTACCAACCACTTGACCAACCAACGAAAAACAAGGTGACTACCTACCACCTCTCAACCTAGTAAATGCTTTTTTTGAAGCAACTATTCCAACAATCCCCCACATGATTCAAAAGAAGAAAGGTCGAAAAAATGGCAATGGAGACTCGGTGTTTTGATGTTTAGTGTCTTGTGGACTTTAACTAACACCAGTACATACAAAAGACCTAAGACTGCCATTTGAGGTGGATTATTATCGCCTTTAACCTTCTAATGGAGTTGGTAGAAGGTCGATTGCGCACTTACCGATCTCAAATCAGGGCTAGTACTCGCACCATCCACGAACTTATCATGAACGTTAAGTGTATAGCATAAGTGTTTTACTTGGATTTCCCAAGTGCCCTCCATATGAATCCTGGTAGTTCATGAATGCCTCTACAGATCCTAAAGTCTTAAGGATCTCTTAAGGTTTAGAGCAATAGCCCCCACATTCACATAGGTAAATTCATCAGGTTTGACCGTCACAAACCATTCGTTAGGACTATGAATTTATTAAGAGTCGAGGCTCAACCTTACATGACAGTATCTCAAATAAATAAAAACAAAACTGTATGTCACATAACATGTTATAAAGGAAATGGTTGTGACATCACATCTCAAGTTCACTATGACTTTGTTTGTCCGCATTTGACCTTAGCTAGGCTAAGTTGGGTATCAATCACAGTTTACTCCTTAATAGGCTTTAAACCCATTTCCTGTGTTGTCTCCAACACAACTCAAACAATGGCCGTATACTCTTGTAGTATCACACACATCGATGATCACCATTTCACAATGCCTCAACATTTGGCAATTCTCTACCTCAATGTAGCTTCTGATAATTGTGATGGTGCTTATATATATCTCCCCCACAATGAAAGTATACTGATCGGCATCTTCGCCACTCAGCTCATTCACCTGACAATTTAAGCAATTTCAAGCTGAGATTTCACTATGCTCTAATATACAAATATGATGTAGCAATCAATAGAAACCCAAACTTGATACTATTATAACTACATTTTATATTCATTCAATACCCAAATTCCATGTAAATTTTGAACAAATCATGAAATTTCAATCATAAAAACATAACTACATCTGAATCCAGCTGATGATTCAAGATAATTGTCCACAAGAAAAAACATGTTCAATTAACTTGCTTGAGTAAATTGAAAAACTGCATCATCATGATCACGTCTCTCAATTTAACGATAGAGAGAAATTTGTCACAATTAGCTTTCACTTCTTTAAAATGACCATTATTCATAAACGTTGGTCAATAACCAAAAAATATTATCAACATGCATGTGATGTATTTACGAATTAGCACAATTGTAACGAGTGATTTCATGAAACACTTGTCAAACGCTTTATAAGCCATATTCATGAATACCAAAATAAATTCAATCCAAATGTTTGTAGTCATTTATCATAGCTTCATGAATATTTATAATACATTGCAAGTTCAAAACTCAATGTTCATACATATAACTTTTGTATAACAATCAACTTTCTTGCTTATTGACACGGATGACATCGGGAACCTCTTTTAGAGCGTTACTTGTTTCAAAATAGTGTATTTAATCCATCACAAAACTCTTGGGATGGGAAAGAAACATATCTACATATGCAATGACTTTTATCTCTTCCCCCACATGTTGGCACGTTATACAAAAGTGACAACATAACAACTAAAAAAACAAACTCATAAACTCACTTCAAGAAAAGACTACATACTCACATATATAGTCATGAAATAGATAAATCTTAGTCAAATCCAACAATATTTGTTTATTCACTCAAACAAAGTTGTCATTTCTCCCTCTGCAATCCATTTTGATTCAGCACATTGTTTCCAGTAGATTGTTAAGTTAAGGGCAAACTCCCCGACCTCACAGAGAAAATTCGTAGTTTCTTCTTCATTATCAGTTGCAATTTCATCTATGATAGCCTTTTTCAGTTTTATGTCTAAATCAGTCCAAGTTCCATTCCATTCCCTTCGCTTATCTAAGCTCCACTTATTTATACTATTCCTTGCCCTGGTTAACTTACAATGGAGTTGAAGAATATTCGCTTCTTTTATTTGTATATCTCATTCCTTCTCAACTATAGAGATGTCGTTCTTGTACTCAGTTAGGCGACATTATTTGTATGGAGTGAGATGTAAGGTGCACAGTGACCATAAAAGCCTACGGTATCTCTTTACGCAGAAAGATCAAAATGCAAGACAGACGATGGGTTTGTTTTTCACCACTTAAGAGCGTAAGACATCCGACATCGATTGATTAATAGAGGCCGCTATGTGCGGAAAGGATTAGGTGTCGATGTTCCTACTATTGTCTTCCCAATACGTACCCTCACTCTTGACTGAAATCTCTAAGATAGTGGACGACCTAATCTTTGAAATAAGAGTCATTCTAGAAGTAGAATTGTAACACCCCCATTTACCCAGGAGCCTTACCAAGACATTTCCGAGTAAATAAGGCTGTTACCATCTCGGTTTCCCGAGGTAGTAGCCCATTACAATACAACATGGGAAACCAAATTGACCATGTGATTTAAAACATTACAACTCATTAACTTGTACAACTCTAGATATACAGCGGAAGCTATCTATATAATCTATATAACAGGAATGCCTACGCATTCACCCGTGCTACGTCCAGACTCATAAGTCGCGCTCACCCCAATCCCGTACATGTATTCCCGCATCCAAACACATTAGAATATACATAACTTGCATTATAGACTGCTCCCCCATTGATCAAAAACGTCAACCGGATCATTACAGACACGTCAGACATACACACCAAGTCAGTTCACGATAACATTAAATAACATTAGTACAACCAGCATCACAAACATCAGTATCAGTATCAATATCATCATTCCTATTATCTATCGCGACCGCAGTCACGCCCCGTCAGTCCTAGTGTGCACACCCCTCCTAGGCTCTCCTAGGAGGAAACATTAGGGAAGGTCCCGAGATCAACCGGGCCTAGCTAGTCCTTGCTAGCTTCTCTCAATAGGCACATAGCCACAATTTCAATTGGCACACAGCCGCAATCTCAATAGGCACACAGCCAATCTCAATATCACCATTATACCATTACATATCATACAATATGCATACATACAACGTAAACTGAGTAAGGATAACCTTACCTAGTTAGCAGGTCACCACCGCGTCGGTAGTACAATTCAGCACAGGGATTCTACAAAGTCCGATCGACATCATAGGCCATGACCGAGGGGACCGAAACAGGAAAAGACGACAAGTAAACGGTGGCATCGTCGACCATATCGGGATTGATGACTGCTGGTCGATGCGGGTGGCTGATTGATTAGTGCGGTGGTTTTGATTGGCTCTTGTGATTGATTCGGAGTTGTGGTGTGTAGTAATCGCAATACGCATAAGAGGAGAGGCAGGCTCTTAATAGTTTATATTAGGGTATAATATTTGGGTATTAGATATTGGGTTATATAATTAGGTGTACATAATACGGATATTAATATTAGTAACGGAATAAATGAGATGATTCGGGACACGGGTTATACATTATATATACTTGTATAAGAATTGGTTTATCGAAACGGGTTAAACAAAATAGGTTAACCAATTATATGCTACTACCCATAACGAGATCCGAATTAATACCCGAGTAGTACAAGACGAGTATTACATCGCGAGACCCGAATTATATAAGAAACATGAGTAATATACTGACGGTTATTACAATCTACCCTCCTTATAAGGAACTTCGTCCCGAAGTTCACCCCCCGCTAAGGAGCGACTAACTATCCTAACTTGACTGACCAAGTATTCACCAACTGACATACGTAACGTAACGTGGGTAAGCAGAACAAGATATTACAATCTACCCTCCTTATAAGAACTTCGTCCCGAAGTTCAGGATCTGACAAATACACTTCTCGAGTAATAACACCTCGCACTTAACCAAACACATCACATGATTCATCATGTAACTAACTGTTGTATCTGTATTACGTACTACTGACTCACTATTCGCGCACTCATGACTAACAATAATGATTCTAACATATTACGCAGCGACTAAAAATGATTATCAAGCACATGTGTCATAGACGACAAGAACAACAGACAACGGGGTATGACATCCTACCCTCCTTATAAGAACTTCGTCCCGAAGTTCACCCCCCCCCCCCCCCCCCCCCCCGCTAAGGAACGACTAACTATCCTAACTTGACCGACCAAGTATTCAGCAACTGACATACGTAACGTAACGTGGGTAAGCAGAACAAGATATTACAAGAATGCTTAAGGATACAAGTCTTTATCTTTCGGCCTCCATGTCATTTGGCTTTGGCTCTAACTAAGGATCAAAGTTGAGTTGAATAGTTTCCGAACACCCCACAATTGTTCTGTGGCGACTCCAACATTACATCACAAATTCGAGTCACTAAGAGGGTTGTCAAACCAAACGATCCAATCTTTGAACATTTATCAATATATTCAACAGAAACATAGATCCGCCAATACATTTGTCGAGTACAACCCATAATTGAAATCCAAAAATCGAGGTCCAACACGTTGTCCTGAACACAGGATCGGACAGGCCAACGGAATGTCTGCAGACCGTGTGACTAGTCGCCGCGGGCAGCAGTAATATGTGATATATATATATATATATATATATATATATATATACATGCTCTCAAAGTAATAGAAGTATTATAAATAATAAACATCTGTATATACAGAGTATTTTGTTAGAATGTAGTATCATAACAAGAAATTATTTCGTATATGGTTTTCTCAACCCTGATTATAACTTATGCGACTTCTTTGAGATATTTTATTACTTCTTTCCCTATGGCGCAACCTGTCAATAACAACAATGAGAACATTAATAAAATAAAATAAAAATGATGTATGTATTCATCGATTTAATTTGTAAACCAAAAGGATATAAATGCATGTGGATAAATAATATCACAACTAACTAAAAAATAGACTTTCCTTATTAATCTTCTCTACATTAGAAAGAGAATTAATTTGAAGAGTTAACTCTTCATGCAGTTTAAGTAAAATCTAGTAGGCATATGGTTACTATATACTCCCTCCGAATCTAACTAATGTTCCATCCTTTTTCCGCTTTTCTTTTCAAGCTTTAAATATGTGTCTCATATTCACCCATTCATTTATCTCTCTTTCACGTTTATTTTTTTTGTCACACATTCTCACACCTTTATTTTTTTCCCCCAAAACCAAATTAAAGAGAAACCTAAGTCAAACTCATAGGGAGTAACAAGCATTATTCATTTTTATTTTTTTGAAGTAAATAAATATTTTTTAGACTCATTGCTTATAAAAGCATCTCATTCTAGACTTATTTTTTAGTCGACCAATAATTATCGGACACTAAACCACATTATTTTTGTAGTGATAAACATTTTTAAAACCAATTATGCGATACTTTTCACGTGTTCAAATATATTTGATACCTCTGATCTTCCAACCGTTAGGAAGTATCTCATTTAATTTACTTTTAACACTAAACTAGTTTTTTGTCCCGTAAAATTTGCGGGATGTCTAGATCTTTGTTCAATTTTATCTCGTTATTATGATTACATTTATCTGTTTTGATATTGACGATTTTTTTCTGAAAAAATAGAATCAAGTATTAAATTGATATTACATGTCAAAAGTTGAAGTACCTCACATATGTAAAAGATACAACAAAATCAATATATGTGTATACTTATTTGCAATTTTTTTCGAGCGATCTCATTTGTCCGTTTTATAAAAACTCAAAATAAAAAAGTATCATAAATTAAATCAACTAGAGAATCTTTTAATTATTTAATATATATATATATATATATATATATATATATTTAAAATCTGTTATATTAATGTGATGTTTTACCATTCTTAGGTAAAAAAGTATCATAAATTAAATCAACTAGAGAATCTTTTAATTATTTAATATATATATATATATATATATATGTTCAAATAAGGTCTACAATTTTTTTAAGTCTATATTGAAGTTACAGATGACATATGCTAAAGTTGCATTTGTTCAAAATTGATATATATACAAATGTAACTTTAGCGTATGTCATCTGTAACTTCAATATAGACTTAAAAAAATTGTGGACCTTATTTGAACATATATATATATATATATATATAATCTATTATATTAATTTGATGTTTTACCATTCTTAGGTAACAACCCTTAAACTTCATTTTTTAGCGATCTCATTGGCCCGTTTCATAAAAACTCAAATTAGAAAAGTATCATAAATAATAATAAAAAATCAACTAGAGAATCTTTTAATTGTTTAATATATATTTAATATATTATATTAATGTTTTTTTTACAATTTTTAGGTAAAATTTTTAAAGTTCATTTTTAAAAAAATTATAAAAATAAAATAAGTAGATTCGTGCTAGAAAATGCTTTCATTAGATTATAGATTTCATATTATTTGTTCAAAAAAAAAATGTGATGAATTTATTACATATCGCAGTTGTAAACTTATCCACATTGACAATCTATAATATGGGTTATGAAATTCTATATTATAAATAAGAGTAATCATTCGTTCTGAGATATCTACCAAATATCTTTTGAATCTCTAAAAGAACTCTTAAGATTATAAACATTAAGTGAATTATCCTGCATCGAAAAATTATGATGAGATGATGAAATTTTATGTTATAAATAACAGTAATCATTTTGTTTTAAATATCGACCAAGAAAAACTTTTGAATTATCTCAATTCGAAAAATTATGATGGGTTGATGAAATTCTATATTATAAATAAGAGTACTCATTCAGTTTTAAATATCAACCTAAAAACTTTTGAGACATAAAAAACCTTTTAATATAAGACTACAAAGTTAAAATAATATCAAATCGGAAAATTATAGTAAGGTGATGAGGTTATAAAATTCTACATTGAAAAATTGTCACATTGAAAAATCTTAAGTAATTATCCCACATTGAAAAATTGTGATGAGGTTATAAAATTCTACATTATAAATAAAAGTAATCATTGTTTTTATATATCGACCAAAAAACTTTTCATTGTTAAAAATTCTCTTAATAAGACTACGAAGATAAAATTATCCTATATCGAAAAAATTAAAATAAGATGATGATTCTATATTATAAATAAAAGTAATCATGTGTTCTTTTGAGTCCTTAAAAGAGCTCTTAAGACAGTAAATTATCTCACATCGAAAAATTGTAAAAAAGAAATTCTATATTATAAATAAGAGTAATCATTCATTATTAGATATCCACCAAAACTCTTTTGAGTCTTAAATAAAATTCTTAAGACTAAGACTATAAACTTGAGTAAAAAATTTCCACATCGAAAAATTATGATGAGGTTATGAAATTCTACATTATAAATAAGAGTAATCATTGTTTTAAATATCGACAAAAAAAATTTCAGTCTTAAAAATTCTCTTAATAAGACTACAACATAAAATTATCTCACATCATAAGATGATGATTCTATATTATAAATAAGAGTAATCATGTGTTCTTTTGAATCTCTAAAAGAGCTCTTAAGAGAATAAATTATCTTACATCGAAAAATTACAAAAAAAAAATTCTTTATTATAAGTAAGAGTAATAATTTATGATTAGAGATCAACCAAAACTCTTTCGAGTCCTCTTTTGAGTTTTAAAAAACGTTCTTAAGACGATAAACTTAAGTAAAATTATCTCACCTCAAAAAATAATGGTGACTTCATTAAGTTCTATATTATAAATAAGAGTAATCATTCGTCTACAAATATCAACCAAATATCTTTTGAATCTTAGAAAGACTCTTAAGATTATAATAAACTTAAGTAAAATTATCCCACATCGAAAAATTACATAATAAGGCGATGAAATTTCATTATATAATTAAAATGTTGTGCTTTTTAGTAGGTGGTTTGTCCCACATTGAAAGAATAATGTCACTGTGTGAGATTTACTATGAGTTTTAAATACTTTTTTTTTTCCATAATTGTAGTTAAGGTATAAAATTTCAATTTACCCTTATTTATATAATCTTCATATGAGATCTTTTATTACTATATACTCCCTCTGTTTCTTTGATATCTTCCACATTTCCTTTTTCAACCATTTCTTTGATTTCTTCCACTTTCCTTTTTTTCTATCACACTTCTCTCTTACCTAGGTGGCCCACCTACTTTACTCCCTCTCTACTTTTACTTGTTTTATTGTTTTTCTTAAGAAATGTGCCACTTTTAAGGTGGAAGAAATCATAGAAACGGAGGGAGTAACTTTTTTCCAATGTAATTAAGCCAACTAACTCGTGCATCGCACGAGCTTTAATCTAGTTACTATCAATCGTGACGGAAATTAATTACAATGCCAAAATATATTTTATGTTGATCCTCATTACTCTATACCAATCCGCAAAAACCACTTAACCAATAGAGAAAAATTGAAGACATGTAATTGTAAATTTCTCAACTGGGATAATTATCTAGAAAAAATTCAATTAATACTTAATGTGTAGCATTTTTTATACATGTACCTAGTACATAAAAATTAAAACTTATTGATGGCGAAGAAACGTTGTTAAGAATTTAATTTTAAACCAAATTTTAAGTGATACTCAACCTAAAGAAGAAACTTAGTACTCATGTGTCATACATGACAATAATAAAAGATTACTTCGTTTTACAGATCCTCAACTCCTCAAGCACAAATGAGATCTAATAATATCATTTACAAAGTCATATTCTTCATTAGTACTCATTCATAAATGTATTATAAAATTTTACGGTTGAATGAAGCAAATTATATACTACGTTCTTAGTATAACTTGAATCAGTCATTCCAAAATGTTGTTCATTCTTGCCTGAGCATCTAAATCGTAAAAATAAGGGAAAAAAGGGAAGAAAAATATTGAAAAACATAACATTTATACTTGTTAAATTTCTTTGGGTGAAACAAATTTTGTATTCGCCCAGTCTCTATTATTTATTTAGATTTGAATAAAATATTTCTGACAAATAATATAAAAGTAAACACATTATGGAGAGAAAGACAATATAATATCCGAAGTATTCACTTAAAAATTCTCAATTAGCTCGTTTTTTTATGATTGAAATAAATTTATAGCGCTAATTTGTAGAGGAAAAGTTAATAATTAAAGTGACGGTATATATTGGGAGTAGTAATAGTTAGGAACTTAAGGGGTAGTAAAATAGAGAAGTTTGGGCATGGGAAAACGAAATGATAGAAATTGGCAATTATTACTCGTACAACATAAAGAAATTGCGTTCAGTTTACTTTTACCTCTTATTTTCTCTTGATTCACTAAATTTCTAGTTGTATTGAAATGATGTCACGTGTCATTCAATTAACTATTCAACTAACTACTCAACTTGCCTTTTTATATATTTATAGAGATATAGATAGATTAATGAATGTAAGAATGTGTGATCTCAACATCATATAATACCACAGATGTCTCATCTTAGTCATTAAGAAGATTAGGTAACCTGGATAATAAGTTCCTGGTTCGAATCTCCTTTATATTGTAATTCGACTACATACGTTTTTCGTTGAATAAAAAAATCATATATCATCATTAAATTATGATCACGCAAAAGAAATTCAAAATAAAAAAGCATCAATTATTTTTTAGTTAAAGTAGAATATAAAGCAATTTAAGTCATGAGAAAATTTACTAATATAAACCTAAGGAGACAATTCTCTTATTACCAATTGATTTCGGGATAGAATCTTTGGTGAACCTGGGTTAAGTCTCATTCGTTGAGGTTTAACAGAAGATTGGAGATTTGGAGTACCAAGTTGTCAATATCTTCATTTCGTATTATAAGAATAATTTATATTTCTCACGCACTCTAAGATATGGTTACACACTTACACATAAATTACAAAAATAAATTGAATTCTTTATCATATAATACAATTATAAATGGTAAGGTAACCACTAACAAACCTGCATAATAAGCACCCTCTACGCAACCAAAATGGTGAGAGCTAGTATGCTCCCCCGTGAAGTAGACTGGACCAACTGATGCCTATACATTATTACAGAACAACATGATCACTCAAATTAAACAATAACGCATTACAAACTTAATTAGTAAAAGACTCTACGTCTCGATCATTTGTTTACCTTTCATTGAGTTATTTCATAGTAATAATCCAAACTAATGGTCACCTTCTTAGAATAATCTCAACTACACGTAATCCTAAAATAAACTGAACTTGCGTATGCATCTTTCTAAACTACACCGACTTCGCTTTTACCTGTTATCTCAGGTTAAAAGTGATCTGTTCATTCTCCCTTCTCTTTCTTCTTCCCTTTGCCACCTTCATTTCCAATATTAAAACTACGATCCTGGTCTCTCCGTCCAAACCGGTCCGGACTGGAAAAAATTGGGCTATGATTGAATTTGACCGAAAACTGGAATCACCAAAATTGTTGGACAGGAGATTGTACCGAAATTTTTAATTCCGGTTCCGATCCAGTAGATTATGGTCCGAACCGATCCACGTTTTCGATCCGGACTAGATTTTGCACACTCTTAATTGTATGTGTGTTGGTGATGGTCGAAAAGAGTGAAATTATGGGTTGATGTGTTGATAATGGTGATTCATGGTTTAATTAGGGCAACTATCAATGAATTAGCAGGGAAAGTGATGACCCATGAATCAGATAGCCAGTCATCTAGTATGGAGTGAGTGGAAGGTATTCAAAGTTCAATTTATTATGGGATTAAGTGTTGTTGAGATTATTCTAAGAAGGTGACCAATAGTTTATATTATTCACATGAAATAACCTTTTATATTATGGTTAAATTATAGTAAACAAATGACTAGGACGGAGGAAGTAACTCTTTGTTATGTATAGATAGTTGATATCATCGCCTCAGTAAATATATACAAAAAACTCAACAATTTTGTATTGATTGTACAAATGTTATTGTACAACAAGGTGTATAATCTTATTTTCCTAATTATATCCTCTATATTAAAGAGGTGTATAGTCCTATTTTCCTAAGGCTAATTTGTCAATAACTACCTATTAAATACATAGTTTTACAATTTACTACTCGTACCTAATAAAACAAACTTCCAAATTTACTACCTAATATAAAGTATTTTATTACAAATTGCTACCTTAGAATAATTATGAGTAGAAAATCAACCCCAATTTAAATTATTTTCACACAAATTTATCAAAATATTCCCTTTATACCCTTGCTCCATTAATTCTCTCTTTTATCTCGTTCATTTTCCTACAATTTTTCTTTCCTGCATCCCTTATGCATTCATCTTCATCTACGTTCCCAATAATCCGACCCTAACTAAATACACGAACTTAACTAGTTTATCACACTAACTCGAATGTTTAGGATGTTTATCGGACTTGAACCGAACTAACTCGAATGTTTATCGCAACATACAAAATTGTCCCTAAATTTTTTGAAAATAAAACATCCGAAAATGGACACTGCTTAATTTGTTTATTGACTCTGTTTGCAATGGAAATTCTATCATCCTACAAATCAATAAACTTGTTTAGGATGATCACAAAATTCTCTAGCATCACAATTAAGTACGAATTTTTTTCTAGAATTTCCAAAAGCCAACTTTAAAAATCATTAAATACAGGACTAATAAAACACAAAATCATTAAGTACAACTTTAAAAATTAGCTAAATTCTCTCTTATTGTAAAATCCTAAAAATCAAATAAAAGCAAAATTCACCAAAATCTATCACATTATCAGAGTAATAACAATAACAATGAGTTAATTAACTAAAAGTGAACATATTACCTCTTACTATAGTATATGATGTATCAAATTTATGTGTCAATTTGAAGGAGGAGAGAAAGAGATAGTTTGAAAAAATTTCATAGGAGAGATGATCAGTTGAAATAATTATCATGGGTATTTTAGTCCTTCTACTATTTTTCTTTGTGAGAGTCATTTGTAAATACTAATTTGTAAGTCAAAATTTTTTACAAGGTAGTAAATTTTGAAGTGCTTTAATTTGTAAAATTTTATAGTATTTAATCGGTAGTTATTGACAAATTCCTAATTATATGCTGTATATGAAAGAGTAGGACTTACTTGAAGTTGTGCATGTTGCTCTCTAGTATAATTGGGAGGCCAATTAGAGAAAGCACCCTTATAAAACTTGTCACATTTCCATCTTGGAACTAAGATGTCTTGTACTTGAGGAATAGCGTCACCATATAATTCTCTAAGAACGTTCATCACTTCGTCCCGCGTTGCCTTATCTGACTGTTGTTCTATTCTCGCGGACTCTTCACCCGATGTCATTGCCATTAGAATGTTGCATCCGGGCATCTCATTCTCGTAATGCTGCCAATTTGATCATGAAAATTAAAAACATATTTGGTAGTTTTACTAGATTTAAAAGATGAGTTTAAAATAATATATATATATATATATATATATATATATATATATATATATATATATATATATATATATATATATATATATATATAAGCGCATTGAATAATGTTTTATTTCGATACCTTCCAAATAGGATAATATCCACGTTTTTCATGAGCGTAAAGAAAGAAGTCGGTACCAGGACCAGTAGGCCAAAATGTGTAAGGAAATTTGAGGAATATCTTGGTAAACGATGTAATGCTAAACTCACGAATTGCTCGGTTTTTCCATCCCTATTTCACTCATCATTTAAAAAGTTTAGTAGTTAATAGTATTAATTTTCTAAGTAATTAAAATAATATAAAAATGTTGGTAAGCATCCAAACAAAATTGAAAGAAGTTTACTGGTAATTCAGGTATGAATTTAATCAATTCACTTTGTAATACACCAAGGCTAACCGATACAATACAAACTTTCCCCTCATACACGAGCCCATCTTCTGTCGTAATGGTCACACCATCATCTGTGTAACATATCTCGTTCACTACCTGCAAAAATAGATATTTATATTTATAAATAATACTTTGTTCGTCCCGTATTAGAATGAATATACTTCAAATATCTCAAGCAAGTGCAAGTTCTAGTTGATCCTACAATGTAGGAGTTAGTGGTTTAAGAAGTCAGTTGTTCTTGTTCATGGCCTTAGATCATGGCTTATTCACTATTATTAGAGCAAGTACAATAATAAGCTACAATACATGTAGCTTAACTTGTCATGTCACAATTTTAGAATTATAAGGTTTTGATAGCTACACACCTCTTTAATGGTCAGCAACAAGATTTTGTAGTTTGTATAGTCCCACAATACCACTATCATCCAATAAAAATTAAGTTTTTTTTTTCCAAGCCATGTAGCTTTGTAGAGCAAGTGTTGCTTGAAAGCATACCCAAAATTTTCATTTCCAATAGTATGATGGTAGCTTAATATTTTACTTAAATTGCAAGCAAGTCCCTATTTTCCACTATTGGACTTGCTATTAGTTTACTTATTTTGCTACATTGTGACATTGTGTGAGTTAGTGCTCCTCATTTTTAGCTAGGCATTGCATAATACGTGAGTTGTTCATGTATTTCTTTTATTTAAGCATTGTAATTTCCATTGAATGAATGCAAGTTGTTTTTTTTTTTTTTTTTTTTTTTTTTTTTTTTTTTTTCTCGTTCACTAACTTCTAAACTTCAGTAAAAATCTCATAAAATTTATAACATTTCATTCATTTATTTGTATTTTATATTCATTGTGAGAAATATTTTAATCAAAGATAAACAAATGAACGAGGCAAATGAAGTAAGACATTAATTAAGTTTTATTATTCTAATGAATTAAGTACGATGTACATAACCTGATTAAGTTTGAGTCGAGTGTCATTGACTACATCATTAGTATAAGTCAGAAATTGTTTTCCAATATAATGAAGCACACCCTCAAACCCTCTAGGATCAATGATAAGGTGTTGCACGTCTCCAAAATCATCGAATTCGCGTCGAGGTAAGGTGTGTTTCAAGCTTGTTGCTTCGGGTGGCTCACCATCTTCATAGTCATAGTTGTAGTAATCAATCAACTTGTCTAATGAAGTCGTGGGGATCCTTAATAAATCATTAACATAATTAAATTCAAAATCACATTATGAAGATAATTAATTAAGGAATGAAAAAGGCATGTCATTTTCTTAGACACAAGTTTTTTCTATCTAGTACTCCCTCCGTTCCATTTGATTCTTTACGTTTGCTTTTTTACACTTGTCAATACACGTTTTCTTTTTGTCTATTTCTTTAGTTATATATTTCTAAAAATTTTAAAAATTTGATATTTATAACGTACTCGATTAGACAATTTAAAGAAGATCTCACATGACTATATTTTATCCTACATATTAGAAGTTACATCGACAATCCTCTTCACTTATGAATAGTGTCCAAAAAGTAAAAGTAAAGAATTTATTGGAACGGAGGAAGTATGTAGTAACCTTGCTTCAACAACTAGTTTTAAAACATGCTTAAATTTTTTTTAAAAAAAATTTAGGGTTATTTAATAGCAATAATACTGACTATTGGACGTATTCCAATAATAATACCAATTACAGTTAATCCCAGAATAATACATTGAATTGAAGTATTCTAATGATAATGGTACACTTGACCGGTTACCTGAATAACCGGTCCACCTCCCCTTAAGCGCCTCATTTAATTCCTACTATCACCATTACCATTTACTTCACTCTTCATTTACTTCTCACTCTCCCTTGAGGATGAATCTAGACCTGGTAAGAGGAAGAAATCTGGTACAACAATTGCGAATGACAAAATTGATTTCACAAAACTTAGTGGACAGTTTATTAAAACACATACATAAACTCCTGAACTGGACCTAGAAACCATAATCGAAACACTAATCGAATAAATATAAACCCAGAAAATAAACCTAATCAAAACAAAACCCCAAATTGTCGAAATTTGCAGAAAGATAAAATAGTATTTGATTGACCAAGTGAATTGTGCTAAAATTGGAAATTAGAAGCGAATCAAGTCCCGAATTGGACCCAGAAATCATAATCGAAATGGTAATCGAATAAATATGAACCCAGAAAAAAAAAACCTAATTGAAACCAAAACCCCAAATTTGTACAAAATAAAACAAATTAGCAATACTTAAAACCGAAAAGAGAGTACCTGGGAGTTGAAGGAGACAGAGAATCAGAGATGGAGCAATAATTAATTTCGATGGTTTGATTGATTTTCATATTGGATAATGCTCCGTATGTTTTTTTTAATTAATGAAGTTTATGTCTTGATGGAGAGCTCATTATTATATTTAATGAGGAGAGGAGGGTAATGGAAATAACACTTTTTTAAAAATTTTGCAGAGTTGCCATTGAAGACAAGCATTTAAGGAGAATGGAGATGAAAAAATAGAGTAAGTGGGTGTGGATTGAATAGATTGAAGTAGCAGATTATTTTTCAGAAATGTTACCTGCTGTTGCAGGTAACAAATGCAACTGTACTATTATCATTAGAATACTCCAATTCGATGTATTATTCTGGGATTAACTGTAATTGATATTATTATTGGAATACGCTCAATAGTCAGTATTATTGCTATTAAATAACCCAAAAATTTAAGAAATATTATGAGCAATATTATAAAAGTTTGGTTAAAGATGATGCGTGTTAATCACATTAATTAAAACTTAAAGTAAGGCTACCATTTGTATTGAAGTTGCATGTCAAGGATTGACATATCATTTCGATCAGTTTCTTGTTTAGTTTCTGATAATTTTTCTCCATATTTTTGTATGGTCAGTGCGGCTTCCATGGCATCCTTAACATCATTCTCCATGTACAATCCACCCCTGTCAATGAATATAATGAAATAATTAAATTAAGCTCATAAATGAGTTGATCTTTGATGTCAAGAAATTTCCAATGTTTTTAATTATTGCTTCATAAATGTCCAAATTTGATCTATTATGACAAGACGACAAGTTGGCAACCAAATAAGTTCTTATCGATTAATTGTGAAAAAGAATGTAGTCCTAACTCAAGTAAACTACCGGAAAATCAACCCACATTACACATATAAATGGATTACATGCAATATTGTAGCTTATGTAGGGAAGCATACATAATGTAGGGATATATTGATACATACATACATACATCATACATGAAGTAGCTTATGTAGGGAAGCATAATCGATACGATGGAGGATCAAGTAACCGTTGTTTGTTTTTGAAGCTCTATAAATAAAATCGATGTGAAGCCAGGATACATACACTATATAATGTAGGCATCAGTGTAATCACGGTAGTAGTAGTAGAAGGGAGAGAAGAGGGTAAAATCTTATCTGGAACAAAGAACAGAAACTGTGTCGCGACAAGAACGTCACTGTCCTAAAGTTGATTTATGCCCCGTCTGCTACACACGGCCTCAATGACACTCAACTCTCAGGATTCCACAACCAAACCGTAACTTCAGTGTAGGTGAAGAACGGATGAATAATACAGCCAAGAACATTTGCGAACAATTTAACCGAAACAAAGAGAAAGATATGAAGTATGAGAGTGTATTATATAGTGGAACGGTGGCAATGGTTCAGTGCACAGCAATAAAGGGCATGGTGGAGACTTGCAGCAATCAGTCTCGGGAATGACAGTAATCAGTCTTGGAAAGGCAACAAGACTGACTGAGAAAAAGGAAGCTTCTGGACAAACAAAAATACCCGCAAGCGGTGCCCAAAGCCCGAGCCCGGCCCGGCTCAGCGCGCGCGCGTGTGGTGTACGTATCCTCCATTTGTACACATCTAGCAAGCCATTTTAGTGGGTGACATATAAACACATTTTAGAAGCATTAAATGTTCCATGTGGGATACTTAATATCACAAAGTGTGCTTCTTTTGAAACATTTAACTCTAACAATCAGTACTAGTGGATGCAAATTCATCTCAATTTGTATCCAATCCGATCAAGTCAACATTCACGATCAAGAATGATCATGAAAAGATTATATATATATATATATATATATATATATATATATATATATATATATATATATATATATATATATATATATATATAGGATCCGATGAGTCCTCCTCCTTAGGTGAGTCCGTCCCGTAAATATAGATCATAGGATCTGATAGCATCATGCGCGCCAAATTCATCCACGTCACCCACTTATTCAAACATCCAAGCATGCATCATGTTCGTTACCTTCACAAAGCCTAATAGCCTACCCACTTCATTCCAATCAAATCAATTTTTTCATATCTCTCTGTTTCTTTTTTCTTTCATTCTCTAATTCTTTTAATAATAATTCTACAGAAAATCATTAAACAGTTATGAGGATCTAATAATTATTATTTAATCATAGTTTTCAATTTTTTTTATTTTCCCCCAAATTCAGACAAACCCTAGAAAATTTCCAATGAGTGAGAATAAATCAAATAAGGTACTCCGTATAGTAATATATTGATGATATTGTACACAATTTGTAACAAGTGATTTGATAAGGTAATTTTTCATCGTATAATTGATTATTGAAGATATAATTATATTACACTGTACAACAGTGTTTAATCAACTTTTTTCTTGATGCGACTTCATCAAGTTTCTGATCTACTGTAATTAAAAACTACTCAATCATATTATCATATTAGCTCAATTGGTTGAGCATCGTGTAGTAGCACGAATGATGCGGGATTTCAAATCCCACGTAGGCTATCTTACTTCATACTCCCTTTGTCTCGTTTATCTGTTGTACTTTGATTAAAATATTTTTTTCACAATGAAACTTGTACTACCATTTTCTATGAATATTGTCACAATACTAAATTTTATAAACATAGTAGTCTTATATTTTTTTAAAATTTTCATAGTAAATTTTGTCAATTATTACCATAAATGTTGCCACTGTAATGCTTTTACTGTAATAATGTCACGGTAAGAGTGTTACTGTAACAGTAATGCAACATATAATGTCACCATAAGAGTGTTACTGTAACAGTGTGCAACATTTAATATTACTGTGATAATGTTACGGTAAGAGTGTGTTACTGTAACAGTAATGCAACATATAATGTCACCATAAGAGTGTTACTGTAACAGTAAGCAACATTTAATATTTTTGTGATAATGTTACGTAATTGAATATTATTAATTATTAATTGAAAAGAAAAAAAAATCCTAAAATTTCACGGCAAATATATTTTTAACCTTGTTAATCAAGGTAATTGTTAACAATATTATCTTTTTATAGTAACAGGGTCACTGTAACTGTTTTACAATAACGTTTTTCTAAAAGATGGGAGAGACAAAAAAAATGAAGTTGTGGAATTTGCTCAATTTGGGGAGTGTTGGCCGTTTGTGTTTGGGTGGATTAATAGAAGGGTCGATCTTAGTCTTTGATTATTGAATTAGATCTAACGGTGGAGAATCATGGGACGGACTCACCTAATATAGGAGGACTCACGAGATGCAATTTTATATATATATATATATATATATATATATATATATATATATATATATATATATATATATATATATATATATATATATATTTAGGTTCATGTGAGAACCACCCCTTCAATGAGAACTGTGAGAACTATAATATGAGCCATTGGATCATAGTGTTCAATCTCATTCGTTGGATCCTTCAAAATTCTTCAATCAAATTAACCCATCACAAGTGTTTCAGCCTTCAACTTGTAACTCCTCTTTCGACACATTATTCGACCCATAATCCTTTAATCCATAAATTCTTCAATCGACCATTGAGTCCGATTCTTCAATCCATCAATTTTTCAATCGACTTTTCTTCAATCCATTAATTCATCACAATTGGGTATTGAACCCCAATAACCTAAGTAGTTTTTTTTTTAATTCATCATTTTATGATTAACTTATTCAATAAAATTCATTAATTCATTACAATAGTAACAGTATTATCGTCGGCAAATATAATTGCAATAATCTCAGCAATGGTGTGTTATTGTTTTTTTTTTCAATTTTTCTGATTGATTTAAGAGTTCATCTAAAATATTGTGTTTTAATTTCCTTTTGTACGGATTTTATAAGAAATACAAACACTTCTTCTCCCAGCCCTACTCGATTTAATTTTCTTTTAAAATTGTGGTGTACCCCATTTCAATTTTAGCGTACCCTTTTAATTTTTCTATTTTAACGTACCATTTTTCACTATTAGCGTACCCTTTTTCTATTTTAGCGTACTCTTTTCCAATTTCAATTTTAATTTTAGTGTATCCTTTTAAATTTTAGCGTACCATTTTTCACTTTTAGTGTACCCTTTTTTCTATTTTAACGTATCATTTTTCAATTTTACCGTACCCTTTTTCACTTTTAGCGTACCCTTTTTCAATTTCAATTTTAGTGTATCATTTTTAAATTTTAGCGTATACTTTTAAAATTTTAGCGTACCATTTTTCACTTTTAGCGTACCTTTTTTTTTTTTCAATTTTAGCTTACCATTTTTCAATTTCAATTTTAGCGTACCCTTTTTAAATTTCAATTTTAGCGTACCCTATTTCACTTTTAATGTACCCTTTTTAAATTGTAATGTGACTACAACTACTACACAAAAATCTCGAATCAAGTGGACATATTTAATGGTTTTAACGAAGAATAGGTTATCAGCAGCAATTCTGTGTCTCAGTCAATATCTCTGGTTCAATTTATCAGCAGCAATTAGCTCTTTTACTGGAAAGATGCTCAGGTTAATTTTGATTTGAGACAGTGAAGTTCATCCATATAACTCAAGTTCAATACTTTAACAAGTTTTCAGGTAGTAGTCATGGTTGCGACCCAATTTAATTTATTTCGGTAGGCTTTATAAGTTTATCAATTACTCTGTATGTTCAATTAAACCCCAACTGGTTGAGTTCAAATTCATCCCAGCAATTTCATCCATTTGGTTCAGTTCAATCCACTTCAATATTGATTGCAAAAAGTTCAGTCATCCTACATACTTCAACGAATGAGAAAAGATTTTTAAAAATTGAGGATGAATAAAAGTGAAAAAAAAATAATTCTCTCAGACAAATACCTCGTTTTGTCGTCACGATTTTTATAGAATGGATAATCGGACTCGTCATCTTATGCTTTAATCATCACCGAGAATTCAACCTTCTTGTGTCAATCAACCCCAGCTCAATTTTTTTTTTTTTTAAAAAAAAGATCCTCAGCAAGTCTTTAATTGGATAATCAGTTCTGATGATTCAACCATCACTGGATCTTCCATTTCCTTGAATAAAATTTAAAAAAAAAATTAATGGGAAGAAAAAAAGATCAGAAGTAGCTTTCTAGGCTAGCAATTATCTATCACAAATCATTCAGCTAAATTCCTGTTGATGAAGGGAATGAGAAGGAAGAGAGAGAAAGAAACGGATTTGGTTTATTTTGTTAAAGGAGGGGTTCTAAATAGTTCTCACAGTTCTCATTGAGAGATAGGTTCTCACCCGATCTCAACTATATATATATATATATATATATATATATATATATATATATATATATATATATATATATATATATATGATCATATGAGAACCACTTGTATAATGAGAACCATGAGAACTAATTACATCCATTAAATTAACTGATGAACCTACGTATGGGATGCGGCCACAGCCCAGGTCCGAAACATTGCTTAATTATTATTTTTGACGTGAAGTACTCAATTTCATCTTGTGACGTGAAGTACTCAATTTCATCTGGTCAGGAGGTTATGGGTTCGAATACCCACACTTGCATTTGAAGTTTTTACGTAACAGCCTAATAAATATACTTCATAAATTTTAATTTTGGAAACAAATTTCAATTTTATTCTCATTTTTTTTTATATGTTTTAATTAAGGTAACATTTCGTTTTCATTCTCAATCTTTTTAAAAAATATACTTCATAAATTTTAATTTTGGAAACAAATTTCAATTTTATTCTCATTTTTTTTTATATGTTTTAATTAAGGTAACATTTCGTTTTCATTCTCAATCTTTTTAAAAGGGTTTAATTGTGGAAATACATTTCAATTTCATCCTCAATCCTTTTAATTAATAACTTGGATTTCAATTCTTTCTCAATTTCATTCAATTTTAGCATTACCCTTTTTCACTTTTAGCATACCATTTTTCAATTTCAATTTTAGCGTACCATTTTTTTCTATTTTAGCTTGCCCTTTTTTCTATTTTAGCGTACCCTTTTTCAATTTCAATTTTAGCGTACTCTTTCTCAATTTTAGCGTACCCTTTTTCAATTTTAATGTACCCTATTTCAATTTTAGCGTACCTCTTTTCAATTTTAGCGTAACCTTTTTTTTTATTTAAGCGTACTCTTTTTCCTGTTTTAGCGTACCCTTTTTCAATTACAATACAATTTTAGTGTACCCTTTTTCACTTTTAGTGTACCTTTTTTCTATTTTAGCGTACCCTTTTCAATTTCAATTTTAGCGTACCCATTTTCAATTTTAGCGTACCCATTTTCAATTTTAGCGTACCCTTTTTCTATTTTAGTGTACCCTTTTTCTGTATTAGCGTACCCTTTTTCAATTTAAAATTTAGCGTACCCTTTCTCATTTTTCCTAACGTGAGGAATAAAACTCCCAACATCAATTAAACTGCTATACTTTTTATATTAATTGAACCATGTTTCTAATCATGCAGTTTAATTAATTCATTATTATTATTCCCCATTGCATTGCATTGCAGCAGCTTCAAACCCGGTACCAGCTCGGACCTCCGCTCTGGAAATCATCCATGAAATCGAAATAGGGCATCTCATAAGGTGAGGCGATTCCTGAATTCATGCCTGAATTCATACCTGAATTAATTCCAGATTGCATTCCAGAATTGAGACAGTTGGGAGTATTAATTTCCTGCAGATTAGTAGCATTCCCCTTGATTCCGCCCTGAGCGAAAAGATTCTGGTCGAAAACACCTCCTGGAGGCAACTGAATTCCGCCCTGAGCATAGAGATTCTGATCGAAAACACCGCCTGGCAACTGAATTCCGGAATTCAGACAGTTGTTTTCCTGCAGAATAGCATTATCAGCAGCAAAACTGAACTGATGCTAATCCTACAATAAATTCTGATTCTGATTGTTCATTGGTACAACAGTCTGCTGCAGGATGTTGTTGTTGCTGTTGTTGTTGCATTCATACATTGACATCAGTTCAGTAATCGATTTCTGGCCGTCATCAGAAATCCCAAGCCCAGGTAAATTCATCATCGGAATCTCACCAATTGATTTCTGCTGCCCAACGAAATCTGAAACCCCACTGTAACCATGTAATAAGTTCATCATTGGCATCACAGCAGTGTTGCACTCAGATTCAGCAGAAAATGGATGCTGGAAATTGAACTGAAAGTTGTTTATGTTGATGTTGTTGTTTCTGAAAAGACAGGTTAACTGATGACTGTCACGAGTCACGCTGTCACGGAACCCAAACCCGGTTTGCTGATTCGGACAGCCAGAAAACCCGCAGGTGTAAATCTGAATACGGTCTTCAATGACCGAATTAATCAACATTTGCTGGTCCTCGGCCTTTCTCTTCGCAGTAAAACCATCGTCATACACTGTCTCTCCTTTCACCACCTGACTCGACATTTACATATGTTAACTACTCGTAGAGTAAAATCTTGATCAGTTATGATACAACCTGTGATGACAATGATGAACTTATTACATGCCTCCCTTGATGAAGATCAATCCAACATTGCCAACCAATAAAGTGACGAGATTGAGGAGATCGGCATTACCAGTCCTGTGAGCAGCTTGATTGTCCTAACCCTAACCCTAACCCTAATTTATTCAGATTAGATAACAAACCTCGTTTAATTGATTTGAGTTTATGAATGGAGCTTGATTTTTGGTGAATTTTTGATGAAATTGTACTTCAATTTTTGGTGAATTGATGAAGGAAAGGGGCGAAGGAATAGAGGAAAGAAGAGAGAGAGCCTGCCAACTTCAATTTAGATTTCACATAAAAAAAATAAAGGCTGAAATAAAGAGTTCTCACAGTTCTCGCCATAACATGAGTTCTCACCCGATCTCGACTATATATATATATATATATATATATATATATATATATATATATAGAGTAAGGCTCTTATGAGTCCTTTACTCTATATGAGTCCCTAAGTCCTCATCTCATCCATTGGATGAGATGAGAATGGATGGACGAGATGCTTCCAATTATTTGCATTAAAAGAAAAAGAAAAAGGGAGATTACGTTCCTAAAATAGCTCCCATGATTTTAGGAAACAATAACCCCATGATCACGTTCATTCATCATTCAATCATTCACCTTGCAAAATTCATCAAAACCTAAAAAAAAAAAAACTTCCATCATCACGTTCCGTCATTCATTAAATCAAATCTGGGTTCAAAATCCCGTTACTATGGATTCAATGAGCGTGACATCATCATCAACTATTGAAAAGCAATTGATCGAGTATAACATTGGTGAGTTTTGATATTTCTTTCACGTTTTGCTTCAATTTTAATTCGGCGATCGACTAACAAAAATTAAATTTCTTTCACGTCGCTTTGGCTTCGTTTTTTATGTCAATTTTCATGTTGATATTGTTTTCATTGTCATCTCATTCATCATAGATTCATATTGATGGTTAATTGATATTCATGTCGATTTGGCTTCCCTTTTTACATCAATTTTTATGTTGATATTGTTTTTTCATTCATCATAGATTCATATTGATGGTTAATTGATATTGATTCCATAGTTTTATGTTTGTTATTTGGGTTTTCAATGAGGTCCACTGATAATATTGTTTTGTTTTCTATGAACGCAGTCACGATGTTGAAGTAACATACGCTCTACATTACAGTAACACTCCATTGCAATTACAGTAACACACTGAACGTTACGAAACAGTTTTTGATGATGATGTTAGAGTAACGTACTTTACCAGTTAGAGTAACACAACGTAAGAGCTGAAGTAACACATTGGCTGCATGGGTGTAACGCATATGTATTAACGTTACTGTAACACTTAATTGCAATTACAGTAACACACTGAACGTTGAGAAACAGTTTTTGATGATGATGTTAGAGTAACGTACTTTACCAGTTAGAGTAACACAACGTAAGAGTTGAAGTAACACATTGGCTGCATGGGAGTAACACGCTGTTTAATTTTGTGCAGGTGATATTGGAAGTGATGCGAATGCACTGGACAACAATGATAAAGGTGGATGAGGATGAGGAGGATGAAGTGGATGACGACGACGAAGATGAGGAAACTGAGGAAGACACTGAAGAAAATAAGGAGGAACATGTGTTTTGAGAATACTTGTGTTTTGAGAATACTTGTATTTTGAGAATACTTGTGTTTTTGGTCATGATAAAAATATTTTTCTTTTTTTGTTTACAAGAATAACTGATTTTGTACACATTTTTTACAAGTAGCGTTGTGCTACTAGCAATTAACTCTATATTTTATTTAATACATGTGCATTTGGTTAGAGTAACATCTTTGTTCGATTAGAGTAACACCTTTCGTCAGTTAGAGTAACAGACATAATGCATTAAAGTAACTGAGGACAGCAGCGTTTAAACAAATGATTACCAAAGTAATTGATGATAACTTAGATTGGAACCATTCATTACCAAATTAACGATTGTCGTTCTTTAAAGAACGATATATAATGTGTCAGAGTAATTCATGATAATAACATTGTTTAACCATGAGACAAAGAATAACACCATTAATTACTTGGAGTAACATCATTTGTTCATTAAAGTAACACTTATAATACGTCAATGTAACACGGGTGTATAGCCTTGCTTGAGTTGAAGATGAAAGAATGAGCGGGTGTGTGGTTTGAAAGAAATCAGAAGTCGAGAGATTGAGTTTGGGATGATGAAGATGAAGAGTTTTAGTTAGGCGGGTGAGTTTGAATTAAAAAATTGAATGTGATGAAACATAATCGAGTGAGTTAGGTGGTTGGAGATAATTAAGGGAGGAGAGAGGATTTTATTATATTTTTTCCAAAATATGTTATATATTACCTTAATTACTAGACTCAATCACCACCATCCATCCCATCTAAATCAATGGCTCTAAATAGGACTTATGGACTCAAAAAGAAAAAGAGGACTCACTTGATCTTTACTATATATATATATATATATATATATATATATACCGTCTGAACCAGAAGTTCGGTACGAACCGTCAGAACTAACTAGTTACACTTGTAAGGACCCTACTTACACTTTTAAGGTTTAACTAGGTACACTTTTAGTGATCCCAGTTACACTTTTGAGGAAAAAAAACAAAAAATGAGGGGATAAGGGGATTGTCAAAGAGTGTAATTTCTAACTACTCAAAAGTTACTAAAAAAATTAAGGGAATAAGGGGACTTCAATTACTCTTCAATTTGTTATAACCTTAAAAGTGTAACTAGGATGGATCCCATCTGAACCTTAGTTTGGTACGAACCGTCTGAACTAACCTTTAAAGACTCCAGTTGATTGCCTTGATAAAGGAATATACATGTTAAAGATGTGGTGACTGTTTTAGCATAAACCATGCATTATTTTCTCTCCTTGATGATCTAAATCCTAGACACATGTTGATTGCTAGACTTTGTGTGGAAGGATGAATATTATTATATTCCATGTGTAATGTTATTGAGTATGGAGTTGTGAATTAAGGAGGATAGTTAATCTTGAGAGCTGATTGTTTTGCATTTGTGGATAAATTATATCTTTGTGGTATTGATTTGCACCAGGATACTTGTTTATCATAGATTTCGTTATTATTATCATTTGCATGTTTGTCAGCAAACCAACCTACAAAACCCCTCATTCTATGTTTAGTCTAGTTAATTTCTTCTCTTGTTCATCCTAGTTCTTCCTTAGAATAGAAATTCTTTTGCTTTTCTAGTTTAGTTTTCTCTAGATTCTTGTTTACTAGAATTTATGTCCATCCTTGTGGTTTGACCCCGCTACTTGCCATTTGCTACTTCATTGTTGTTTTTGTAAATATGTAATGCATAATAACTAATAAGATATTTTATTTGAACTTTTATTGGAGAAATTAATCATCTTGAATTGTGCCTTTTTTTTTTTTTTCTCGCGTCTTTAGTTGAGAATTTCATATATTGGTCTCTTTTACTGGCTTTGTAGGTTTTTTTACGCCCGTGGATCCTTAATGTGGTAGAAGTGGTAAATGATAATCCTCGTACGTTGTTAGGTAGCTAGATATTGTCTTGGATTCTTTTTTCGATTAGTATACATTTTCTGATAAGTCTATTTAATTTTTTTCAAAGGTAATAGGGTGAAAATTGGGCATTTTAAGCGCACACATTTGCACACAAAGATATAATAAGCCTGCAAGAAAGCTCAAAAATTTGGTAATAAATGAAAAAAATACTACCATGATTAGCAAATGTGAGGTTCATGCTCTATAATAATTTTGATATCTATAGTGAAAGTATATTTATGGATTATGGAAGGGAAAGATGAAACGCGCTGAGAGCTGATGAGCTTTTCCTCTCTTCTTTCTTTTTTCTTAATTGATTGATTTTTTTTAACAAAAAAAATTATTAATTGATTTCTTCTGGAGTTTATAAGTTGATTTAGTTGTTTTGCCAAATCATAGCATAACACATGACCTTATTAGAATATGATATTAGATAAATAATGAATGGAGGTTGGTTTGTTTGGGTTTTAATAGAGTATATATAGATATAGATAGATAGATTAGTTGATATAATTTTTCATTTGCTAGAATTATACATTCATATTTCAATTCACTGTTTTTAATAGAGTATTTGATTTTGCAACGCTATATAAAAAGTTCAATGCATGAAGAAGGAAGAAAACTAAAAAAATTACTTTTATCATCCTAAGGTTGAAGAAGCATCATATTGCTTCTAAATTAGTAATATGACTTTATTGAGCTTATGTTTAATAGGTGAAGTCTAATTGTGTTTTTGGATTTGCTTTTACTAAAATATGAGATGTTAGATTAGGTGAATTATCCATGACTTGTTAAAGTCTTCATTATATGTATATAATTTCAAGATTCGTACTACTTGTGTCCTTAGGTACGTTTATAATTGAGCAATATCAAAATTTAATTTTGGAATGAATAGAAAAGTTGTATCATATGTTGAAACGATTATAAGTCCTATATTTTAAGTTTTTGAATAAGAATCCGGTGTTACAAAAGATATGTCATACATATAATAAAATGAATATTGATATAACAAAACATTGCAAACTAAAACCAACGGTGTTGACAACAAAAATATCATAACAATAATATAATTTTCAAAAAATTAATGCATAAATATTTTATTAAAACGCATAATCTAATCATCTTCCATTTTCCCATTCGCATTTAATACAACACATTCAATAAAACATATTTCTTATGGCTGCTAGTAAGGTTCGGGATAATTTTTTGCCTTTTGAAAAAGAAATCATCCTGAATATGCGTGTGTGTACTTGACAGGTTGATGATGTCTGGTGTTGGGATTTGGAGAAGAACGGGGTCTATACTGTTAAGTCGGCTTATCGACTTCTCTCGGATAGTATGGAGTATGATGAGGGTCCCTCTCATTCTACCAGTGAACGCTGTTATGGACACGAATTTGGCAAGCACGTGTGCTCCCCCGAATTAAGATCTTCTTTTGGCAATTATGCTCTAATGCACTTCCTACAAAAAGGTAATATTGCTCACCGTATTACTAGCTTTGATGGTACTTGCCTGATTTGCTGCTGTGAGGTGGAGACTTGTCTTCATCTCATTAAGGGGCGTGGGTGGGGGTTTAGGATGTGGGATGGGTTGGGGGTGGATGTTAAGAAGGAAAATGGGCATGAGCGGGTGAGAGAGTGGGTGGAGAATGTGTGGAGGGGGTTGGAGGAAGAGGAGCGAGGGAAGATTATGGTGGGTTGCTGGGATATGTGGGAGGCTCGAAATAAGTGGGTGTTCGAGGGAAAGAGGGTGAATTGTGAGAGTGTTTTGACTAGAATACATGATCTTATGGCTGAGATGGATAGTGTGGTGGAGGGAATGGGCTTGGGGAGAGGTAGCCTAGGAGCTGGAGGTGGCGGTGGTGGGGGAAGAGAGCAGAGGTGGCAGGCCCCGGAGATAGGATTTATTAAGGTTAATTGTGATGCCGGAGTTCGGGGTGGGGTGAGTATGGGGTGTGTGGGGCGAGGGAATGATGGACAAATGCTATGAGGTGTGAGTGCTAGAAGACTCGGGGACGCGGAGGCAAGCTTTGCGGAGGCGGAGGCAATTCTTGAGGGTATGAAGGAAGCATGGCGACGAAGATACAAGAATGTGATCATTGAAAGTGATTGCAAAATTGTCATTGACCATCTCCGGAATGCTAATGCAGGACGAAGCGATCTTTTTCTTATTTTGGATGAAATTTTGGAATTTGGTTGTAATTTTGATTGTGGTTAGTTAGTCTTTTGTTCCGCGTCAATGTAACCGTGTTGCCCATGAGTTAGCCCCTGCAACGCCTTTTTCTATAGGAAAGCGCGTTTGGGAGAACTTTGGTCCGACAAACGTGCAAGCTATTGTCTTTGATGATTTTAATGCAATGATATAATCCCGTTTGTTTGGGTTTTCAAAAAAAAATAAAACATATTTCTTTTTTTTCTTTTTTAAAAAAAATTGCCCAATGAGAAGAATATGACATGGCATCATGAAATGTCTTGAAAATGAAATGGTGAAATATAATTGCTTTGTTTGACTTTTAATAATTTATGTAGATAGATAGATATAGATAGATATAGATTTATCGGCAATACATTACTTAATTACCGTAATTCTCTACTTAGTATTTCAGAATTGTGAGCATTGGCGGTGCCAACTCACGAGGTTTGGACTGTTCTTTAGACGTATGTGTGTGTATACATATGCTCTTCTAACTCTTTCTATTACAAATAAAAACAGAATTAGTTTATCTTTGTGCAAATGCAACTTTTAAAGGATTGTGTTAGAATACTTATGTAATATATCTATGTCATTTGAGATAAATGTATTATCAGAATATAAATATGTAGGTTAAAAACAAATAAAAACCATTAAATTTACTCTTGTCAAAATAAACTCGTGAAATCTACTATTGTACTAACATTGGTTTATTTATTTTGATCCAAATGTTGTCCACAACTGTTTGTTTTTAGGCTGCAATTTTTAATGATATTGTGACACGTGTCCTACATTTTTGTAATAGTTTCTCATTTAGTATAATTTTGAATGTCTTGGATCAAATCGAGAACATATATATAAAGACCAATTAATGAAAGACCAATTACAAATGGAGGTTATAGTAGTACCAAAATTAATAAAAATAGGTATGTTTAACATGAGTGTATTTAAAAATAGAAGGTGTACGCTTATTATAAAAACATATACGAAATGAAATTGTCATTTAGAGACATTTAATAATAAAATAGGTATGTACGAATAACACTTAAGTAGTACTCCCTCCGTTCAAGTCCAAGCTTCCCCTTCCTTGTTTTGACACTATTCACAATCAAGGATAACTTTCGATATTCACGACAATCTATTAGAAAAAATATATTCATGTGAGATCTTGTTTGATTCGTCTTTAAAAGTACATTATTAATATCCAATTTTCATAATTTTTACTAATATGTTACGAAAGATATTAACGATGCAAAATGCGCGTTGGCAAACGTGAAAAAGCAAAAGGGAAGCTTGGACTTGAACGGATGGAGTATCGAAAAATGATTTCTCAATAATTTATAAAGAAACCATTTCTCTATAGATTTTGTGGTAATAACTAAAAACCACATAACAACATTAAACTCTAACCAATCACATGGTAACAACAAAAAATATATTAGTCGCTAACAAGCACAAAAGATGAACATTAATATGCAATCAAGGGAGAATGTTAAGTAAAATAGGAGTCCCTAAAAAATAGTAAAATAGGATGATGATCACGTACCCTTGTTTATAAACATGCGAAGCAATATGAGAGTAATCTGAGAGTATGGTATCCAATTTAATGTTGTTTGCGGCCTCTAGGAGAGGAGTACGAAAAGGTCCTTCCCCACCATGTAGCCAATTCGCTCCCAACTCGATCACTTGTCCACCAAAATTTACTTTCTTCATTCTACCACCAATTCTTGTTGTGGCTTCTAAAATTAATATATCACTAATTCCATTATCATTAAGTATTTTCGCCGATGATATACCTATTAAACAATATATATAATATACTTCGTACATTAATATCATTTCAGTAAAACTGAGAACATGATATAATATAAGAAGTTTTATTTGTGTTCAAATTTACATTACCTGACATACCCGCTCCTATGATGATGACAGAAACCGGTTTCGAAACAGAGTTCATGCTATTATGTAAGAGGTGGTAATCACTTTTCTTCTATTAATGTTTTATTATTAAATAAATTTCTTTTAATTTTGTCATGCACTTGAGCATAAATATGTCTTTACATGTATGCTTCATGAACTATACAATGTTATTTAAATAAGAATCTACCCTTTTTAGATTCACTGATATCTAAAATGATTTCATTCAACAATCTCATATTTCTATAAAGCTCATTAATTAGTTTAAGTATAAACAAAATAATATCTTAATAAAATCAAAATCGATAAACTTACAAAATAAATAAAATATGACTTGGAAATATTAAGTCATAAAAAGCTATTGTAAAGTCACCCACCCTAAATCACATACTCCCTCCGAGTCTGGCTTATGATCCCTTTTGGTTTTTGGGAAAAAAATTAAGAGTGTAGGAAGGTGTGACTCAAAAATGAAGAAAGAGAGAAAAATGAATGGGTGAATATGAGCCACATATTCATCGCTTAAAAAGGAAAAAAAAGAAGAAAGATTGGCTCAACCCAAAAGAGAAAAAAGGGAACATAAGTCGGACTCGGAGGGAGTATATGATTTACATACCGTGTATGTAATAATTTATATTTTGTAATATCATTTCCATCATGGAATTAGAGTATTTGAAATTACTTAAGATAAAATTTTAAAAATGCATTTGTGTAGACACTCAGATCGATTTTGACCTGGTGGCTGCAGAAGTGCCCGACAAACACCCGATGACGATCAGACTGCAACGCGACGCGAAATGACGATGTTTCAGATATATTTTCTATAGAACGGAGCAAATAATTACTCGAAAAAATTAATTCGACATCAAGGCAGCCTTAGTCGTGTCATTACGGTCGCGTCGACACTAATTAGAGTCAATTCCAACACCGGGACCCTGAATCGGTCCCGAAATATGCAAAGTCAAACCCGAGTCAACCCGTTGGGCCGAGCAAACCTCGAGAGACATGCCCGAAGCCCACCCAACGCTTGACGCGCTAGGGTTAAGCGGGAACTCTTAATCCCCAAGTAAAGTCAAGATACACATCTTCTCTGTTTTGGAAAGTTTCAAAATCGGATCTTCAAAAATCCAGGCTCCCCACACCTGGCGTCTCAGTATTCATGTGCAAGAGACCCCGGGCGACTGGGTTCTGGTGCGCCGGAACTCAAGTGTCCTAAAGGTCGATTTGAACTCTGCAAGCAACTATAAATACCCCCTCACTTCATTCATTTCACCACACATCAACGAATTCGTGAACTACTTCTCTCACAATTCGATCTCCCCCTCTTCTTCTCTAACTTAGGTCGCACTCCGACACTAAGTACGATCCACTCGATCGTTGTTCCGATAAGCGAATCGACGATACTCCTCACTCTCGAGTACTCCACTCGACCTGAGGAGCACCCGCGCTCAACTAGCCAACTCCGGATATAGCAGCGAAGCTCTGCCGGATTCACCGCAGAATCAGCTGTAGTAGCGAAGCTCTGCCGAATTCACCAAGCTAGGAGGATCCGCCTTGAAGTCGAACCGTCACTAGGTTGTCGTCTAAACAAAACTTTACATTTCTGTACTTTTACTATGCACTTCGATAATATCAAATATGGACATTAGGTCCATGACACGTCCTAAAACATGTAACGTCCTCAACTTCAACCATAAGCACTAAAACACCCTTAACTAAACCCGAGTAGCTTAGTTCTGAGATCCGTTCTCAACCATCTACGCATCATGTCTCGTTTAGTGTACACTCCGAGGGTGCAACTCTTCACTACATGATTTACTGATGGTAAGGATTTGTCACGTCCCTAACCGTCAATAAACAACCGATTACACCTAGTGGGTAGCTAGGGTAAGTCGGGATCGTATCCACGAGGACGGTATTGCAAGGGTTAGACTAGGTTGGCCTAAAACAAGACTAAATCACCAAAACAAACACAAAGAAGAAGAAATTGACAAACTATTGATGATTGGAGATGAGGAAGGTGGCTAACAAAGGACTAGCTAAAACAATGCTAAACAATGCTAATAATCGAACTAACAAGTAAACTAGAGTAAACTATGGCTAAGTAAGGAGATGAACTCAAATATGGAAGGAAGTGGGGTAGGTCGGGTTCATAAGAGTATATGGGTAATTGGGTGATCAAGGGTATAGGTGTCTCCTAATTGCTAGGGTCGGTCCGGGCTCTCGCAACTTAGACCGATGTCAAGGTGGGTCCGGGCTCTCGCAACTTAGACCCTAGTCCGCACTCTCGTGACTACGACTATTCTCAACATTTCCACATAATAGACAATCAATGAGAAGATGAACACAAGTATGGAAAGCATGACCACTACAACTCACACAAGCATATCAACAAACACATGGAGTGCCCACAATGTGACTAACAACAAAGTTTCACCCTTTTCCATTAATCAACCCTAATCATCCATAATCTACCCCTAATCCCCCTACTAACCCCACAAGATTACTACTCACTCATTATTAAGAGAAAACCAACATTCACAAGAGAAACTAGAACAAGCATCCAAACATTCATCATAAACAAACAATAACAATAACAATATGTAAAAGATGAAACTTGATTGAATAACAAAGAATAAGAGTAAAGAAAGATTATACCAACACTATGGAGATGAAAAGATGCAATCTTGTATAAATAAGAACCCAAATAGAATCCCAAGGGTTGTCAATCTTGGAACAATCTTCAAGAACTTCTTAATACAAGAACTAATTACAATAGATTAACTAAAGATTAACTAAGATTAAAGGAAGATTAAAACTAATGAGTGAAAGTAAATCTAGGGTTTTAGGGTTGTAGAGAGGCTTAAGGAATGCTAAACTATGATAAGATGTCTTAACATTACAAGAAGCACTCCTACGAAACATCAAATAGACAACTCCTAATAGACATCAGATATTTTTAACAACTGATGTATAATATATAGACAACTGTTTTGTTTGAGAAACAGTTGTCTTTATCTGATAATAGACAACTGGGTTTTATAAAAACAGTTGTCTATAATCTCAGTTGTCTATTCTAATTTTTAGGACCACTAAAAATTGGTTGTTACTACCCAACCCATATCACTTTCTCAACCCATTTACCCGACCACCAAACTCGAATATTTACTCATTGATGATAATCTCATTGATCGTAAAGTCATTGCACGATTACTGAAAACCACTTCCTGTAAAGGTACCTTCCGATTTCCGTCATTTCGTTCCTCCGTTTCATTTGACTCTTTAAGTTTAATTGTTAATTTCATTTGATGTTGAGTTTTTTCCATTTTATTTGATATTTTACGGTTTTTGTTTATTTTGTTTTATTTGTAGTAACGTTGGCCGATAGTGGATTGCGAGCGTTAGAATTTCTCGGATTGGACGAAGAACGATAGAGGAGCTATGTTGTTGCTGTAAAATTTCTAAATTGTTTGATTAATTTAATTAATTACTGTAATTAGCATTAATCAAGGAGTTTAGTCAAAGATTATAAACTAAATTGCGGTGTTTAATATTCGTAGGGATTAAAAATTGATTTAATTATCACTGATTAATAAATAAGTTGTATATGATCACCATGATCCTAAATTCCTCATTAAGTTATCGTACTTATCGACCAACAATAACTCGACTCGTCATTAAATTATCGACCCAAAATTTAATCGAGTCAAGTTCAAATCATTCACGAGCTGTCTCGTATCATTATTAGTTTATGACACATAATTACTCGACTTAATTATCGTACTTATCGACCCAATAATTACTCGACTTAATTCATTAATTTATCGACCCAAAATTGTATCGAGTCAAATTCAAATCGTCTATTGACGAGCTGTCTCGATCTTGAAATGCATTTATCGACGCAAAATTACTCGACTCCTACTCAACTTACTCCCGCTCAACCAGATCCCCAATTATTCCTCTAACCCTAATTTTTTCCAGATCTTAAATTCTAACGCAACATATGAAGCTCTTCGTCGCCCTTCTTCGCTCTTCGTCGCCCTTCTTCTCTTCCTTCTTCTGTAATTAACTTTGAAGCCTATTCGTCGCTAGCTGTTCTTCGCTCTTCATCGTCGTTCCTTCTTCTTCTCTATTTGTCGCTGTTCTCTATTAACAGTAGAAGAAATTACTAACCCTATTCTGCCTCTTCTCTGGTACTCACTCTTATTACTCCATGTTGATTTGATTTTCGATTTGGGTGTTGTATTGAATTCAATTGATTTTTAGGTTTTTCGACGGTGAATTTTGTGTTACTGTTACTACTGACGTTTGGTTTGTTTCGCGACTTGATCATGTGGATTTGATTTTTGATTTGTGTTATGTAGTATTCGATTGATTTGCAGGGTTTTTGGTAGTGAATCTTGTGGTACTGTTATTGCTGATGTTGTTCGATTTGTTTCGCAATGATTTACTCCATCATATTTACATTTCTGATAATGATTCATGTTTTCGATACATCTTTTTTCTGTTTGCATTTTCATTAGCTATTTCGATATTTTGAGCATCCTTTGTTGTTGTTGTTGTTGTTGAATTTTCAGTAGCATTGTTTTACAGGTAAAATCGGAACTTATTGATTTGTGCTTATTGATTGTTATTCTCAGAATAATGTTGAAGTGTTTTTTGTTTAGAATCAGTCATTTCGAGTCTAGCATTTAAGGGTTAGGGTCCACTTATGAACCTGTACGATTCCTGTATGTGTATGTGTGGTGTTTTCAGAATACATGATTACAATAATACTCGTGAACTGATGCGAATTGCTTTCTTCATCACTTTTCCAATCATACAGCATTAATTAATCAAATAATGAACACAAAAAAAACTAAGCTAAGTAGACATTATTCCACTCATTTCAGATACAAACAACAATATATATGTCAAAAAGATAAAAGGAGATATACCTTGGTACAAACAACTAAATAATATCGATTTCATATTTTCGTCATATTTCGTTAATTTCTAATTTTTAACTCAAAATCGTATTTTCATATTATAATCGAAATTTGTATACTTGTTTAATAAATTAATTTTCGTTTTACGATTTACACTAATAAATGAGAAAATAGTCGATTTAGTTTTAAACACATTTTAGTCGAGACTATTTTCACTAATAATTTTCTATTTGTTTCCGATTGACTATTTTTATTAAAATTTGTATTATTTATAAATCAAAACTATTTCTTAAAAATAATTTGAAACCTTTGTAAAATTCATTTCATTTATAAAACTCGTTGATTCAATTAATTTTGATATCGTTTTTCTTAAAATATCTTTTTTCTAAAATTTATTGTTTTAACTCGATTTCCTAATTATTCATAAAATACTATATATTGACTAATAATATTTTAATTATATTTTGAGTAACGAATTTAGAAATATAGTAAAGTTACGATAACGACGATAATAATAAAATGTTAATTTCGTTAGAAATGCAATTTTTATTCATTTCACTAATTTTAATAACTTACATATTTTCTATAAGACCTTCTATTTTAAGTAAGTTTCTAAAATTAGTAAGTTTCTATTTATAGAAAGTTTCCATTTTAATATGAAATGTTTATTTCTTTTTATCTCCATATCATTTGTAATGATTATATTTATTTTGAATATCGATAGTGGTTGTTTTGGAGTTATGGAATAAAGTCAAGTGTGAGGTTAGAGAAATATAGTCTAGGATGTACGTTTTTGCCATCAGCTGTATAGCCGGTGTGTCTATTTGGGGCACATTTGGTCGTTGAACTGGGCGTAGTTTCGCCCAGGAGAGTGTATGTTTTGACCTTAAGCTAGATATCGCATCGTGTTAGTCGCCGTCAGCTGAACTAGACATATTTGTTGTCTAGAAGGGGTGTGCACTGCTTAAACCAGGACCTCGCTGTACGTAGTCCTGTTATAGTTGAGTTGCCTAGTTAGAGACTGGATTCTGTTATGAGTTAAGTCTACAGTTCTCGAAGTTAGTTTTTAGTATTATCCTAGTGAAAGTCTAGCCTTGTGCACACCGATCGAATTTCCATAACGCCATTTTTGAATATTTATATTATCGATTAATTTTCACTTGCAGGTTGGCAAGTGCTTTAAGTTTCGTCTAAAACTTATTTTTATTATATCGTTTTAAATGTTTTCTCATTTTAAGTATTTTGATATAGTAATACTATTATTTTTCCATATGATATAAAATGGCTGGGAGAACGCCCGAGTTACTCCCCACTGACGTGGCTGTTATGTTTATAACATGACAGGTAATTGCTGCTGGGTTTTGGGTGTGAGCTAGCGAGTAGCGTGGATCCTACTCTTTCTTCATTCACGTTTTATGGATTTATATTAACCTGTTTGGAGATTTTACTTTTAGCCCTTTTGTAAAAAGAGACCTTTGTATTGACTTACCATTTCTTTTAATAAGATATAGTTTGTCAGTGTGTTTTAATCCCACTTTACAGTGTTCCCGCCACTGTATTGCGTTAGAAATTTTAGGGGATTACAGCACATATCAAATTTTCAAATAGTGTCCACTCCTTTTTCAAATTTTCAAATACGGCTGCAGGGCCACACCTAAAACCAGCTTAGTGGTGTATTTTTTGTTTGCGGAAGTCGTAGGCAGTAGTGTTTTAGGCGTTAAGGGAATACCATGTGCTTTGCTCTTCTCATATAGATTGATATGTGCACTTATGTTTGGTAGAGGAACAACAAAAATGACTTGGAAAATTTGAATTAATGGCGGGGGTCAGCAATACAAAGGTAAAACAAGTGTTGGTAGCCAATAGTAGGTAACGTTGACGATTCTCACTCGGAATCTTCTATCTCATTTTCGTTTTTTAATTCACGTTTTAAAATTTTGTAAGTTACGAGTACTATACACAAACCAACCATAAATCCTTGGTTAAAACAAATCAAATAAAAGTTGTGTCCAGATCTTTTGTCTACTTTTGTGTTATATTTCACGTTTTAAATTTTTATGTAACATTATATCAAGTGTCGAGTTAATAGCATTGTCTAAATGGATCGATTGCTTGTTATTTTTAGAAATCAAACACATATATGATATATCTATCCCTCTCTCAAATTTTCATATATGCCTTAGCTTGGCTCCAATTACGTAAGCCAAGAATAATAATATAATATGACTACTTCTTCTTTACTATCAGCAAAGTATGTGGAAACTGAAGTGACTTACCAAAGTGGACCTTGTGGCGGAGGCACATCGACAGCGACAAATCCATTAAAGCGCAGGTTGCCACTGGCACTGATCGTATTTCCATAGGCATGTGGTTCTTTGACCTGGAGCATATACTGTGCCAAAGTAAAAACAAAGTGGTTCACGACAGGCTCATTGCATGACTATCAAACTATATACTCCAGGTAGAAGGAACTTACGGCTTACCTGCTATGGCGTGAGAGGATAGGTTTTGTTCCCAATGATAAATGATATAAGAGGTAGACTTCCAATGTTCTTGCAGTCAACAAATACTTTCTATCCAGGGCTTGGGAGTTTCTTGCAAAGCTTCAACATAGATACAGGTATTAACGTACACAGGTCACCACGGGTTTTCATATCACAAATTCTTCTTTGACGAACATACCGTCACAAAGTCAAATATCACATCCATATTAGTAGGCAAAAACAAGTATTATTTACTACTAACCTCGCATTCTAATTTTGTCTTATCTACCCATTTGGATGATATTTGACCCGTCACAAGGGAGACGTGGTGTTTTAATACAGGGTTACCTAATTCGGTCCATTACACTACGAATTGCGAATCAATTCGATCGAATTCCGAATTCGTATTAGAGCGAATTATGATGTTTGGTTACAATTATACCGAATTACACTCTACTTTTAGCGAATCGCGAATTTGTATCGCGAATTCGTATCGAGCGAATTACGTATTCGGTAACCCTGTTTTAATATAGGAAAGAGATCTACATTACCTTATTCAGGTGCGCAAGAATTTTTCCTTTGGTTTTTTCTTCTTCTAGTCCAACTTGAATCCAATTTACTATGACCTCACACATACTACACAGCCCACTCTCATATGCTGATGATTCATCAAATGCAGCATTACTGATTGTTTCCAGTTTGTGTCTACATTTGGTCAAAGGACTTGAGTAAACATATCAATTAGAAGATTGGGAAATGCTGCCAAAAAAATAGTAAGGAAACAATGAATGTAACCTCATTGATAGGTCATGATACTGATGCTTTGACGACATATATATCTGAATGGATGATGAAAGGGAAAAAACTAGTATATCTAGTTCCATTCTACAAAGAGTGAGTATATCCTTTTCAAGTAATAAAATTTAAACTATATATATATATATATATATATATATATATATATATATATATATATATATATATATATATATATATATATATTAGATGCTTGCTTTGATAGATATTGTTGAGCATAACCAAGTATATTGGTTTGACCCACTTGGAAAGTCCGAGCCTAGTGGATTTAAAACTTTATTTAATACGTGAGTTATCTCAATTTATTACTATAGATAATTTTTTCATTTTACTTAATGTTTCTTCTTTAATAATGACTTAACTTTTATTTTTCCCGTGGTAGGTCTATAAAAGTGTACGGCTATAGAGGGGGTACAAGGAAGAGTTCTCAAATTCCGCAGTGGGTGAAAGTTAATGTATGTATTTATTTAAACCTCGTATATTATATGAATCGTCTGCTTCTATGATGAAAAAATGAGGCTTGTGATTGTGTTGATTGGTTCAATCTGGGTGATTTGGGATCATTGGGAGGGTTTAATTACTCTCATTAACAACAAGGTACCCTTGAGACTTTGATTGAGTTTCAAGATCCTGATTTGTTTTTGTTCCATTGTTGTTCATATTAATGCAATCTCTTTCTCTTTATTATGTTGTTGCTGTTTTTGTTTTTGTTTTTTGTTCTAAACCGAGAATCTCTTTCTTTCCTTCATTCTTCATTTGATTGAATAAATAAAGAAATAATGTGTGTGTTCCCTCTCTTCTTCAATTCCTTCTTGGGGTCTTCCATTATTTCTGTTGTTGTATATATGTCTCCTCATCCTGAATTCCCTCTCTTCTTCAAGGAATTGAATGTGTTGAATTACACTTTGTTATATCCTGAATTCCCTCATGATGTATGTATGTATGTATGTGTATGTTGTATCTTGTATTTTGTCATTTGTACGACTCTTACACTTTGTTATACTTGTTGCAATGTAGTCGGCTCCTCATGCTAGGAAAACAGAGTGCGGTTATTACGTGATGAGATATATGATTGAAATTATCACTCGTTCTGATTTGAAGAGAACCATCAATGAGGTAAGACTTGGGTTTTCACACTTTCTCTTGTTTCAATCATTTGTTTTATGCACATATTTGAAACAAAATAATTAGTTCATTTATATTATTGATTTTGTAGCATTTCAACGATATGATGTCATATTCTCAAGAAGATATTGACGAGGTTCGTGGATTATGGGCGGATTATTTTCTTAATAATTAGTTGGATTATGGTTTTAGGTACTTTTGGACATTGGACAATGATTTTATGTGTATCTTTTGGATTTTGGATGTTGGATAATGATTATATGTATCTTTTAGATTTTGGATGTTGGATTTTATACAAATGTAACTTCTTTTGTTCAATTATTCGCTATGGTATTCCTTTTTTATGGTTTGTTAATATGTACGTATTTCAGAATTATTAAAAAACATAAAATATGAATATGTATATAAGCACATATCAATATGTGCGTATGTTAGAAAAACAGTTGTCTATATACGTAATAGACAACTGTTATTTCAGGAAAACAGTTGTCTATATACGTAATAGACAACTGTTGTTTTACAAAAACAGTTATTTATTAACCAATAGACAACTGTTTTAAAACAGATGTCTATGTTCAGAGTAATATACAACTCCAAACTACTCAACTGTTGTAAGTCAGTTGTCTATTGCAAAAAAAACAGTTGTCTATTTGATGTTTTGTAGTAGTGAAGGGAGTATATATATGGGTACAAGAATGAAGGAGAAGAAAAGAAAAGAAGTCGTGCTGCCAGCTCTTCGTCCCGACCGGGATGGATCATCACGACCGGGACGGCCCTGTCATCCCGATCGGGACGGGTTGGTCCCGACCGGGATGGGCTCACAGTGGCACCCTTTAACGTGCACCCCATCCCGAACGAGATGAGGCCATCCCGAACGGGATGGGTCTTGTAGGCCTCCCTTAAGAGCTCTTTGGTCCCTCCTTGCCTCTCACGGGTTTCTCGTCGATTCTCGGAACTCGGGATCGGGTCTTGGAGGCTCGGGATTGGGTCCCAAGGTCTCGGGGTCGACTCCAAGGCATCGAGTCATCGTTCCTTAGTTTCGTTGGCTCCAAAATGTGTATGTATTGAGTTGGAATTGCTCCAACTCTTCCAAATCGGACTCGGGAACATGAAACGAACTAAAGAAAGCATAAGAAGCCCATGAACCGCCCCCAAGGAGCGATTCCACAAGGAAAATGGGACCAAAACACAACAAATAGGCACTACAAACTACACTTATCAACTTACATTTCGCATTTACAGCTTTCGTATGATTTATCGCTTTTATGACCCTATAATCGCATGCTAAATCACCTAACACGGAATTCAAAACGTAAATAAAATAAAACAGAACAAAGTGATGGTCGGGTTACGTATTAGTCTTGGTGCTCACCGTACATGGTTCGGTGCATCACTATTAATACCGAGCCGACGCATCTTAAGCAGAATACCAGGTAAGGTATACCACGAGAACGACTAATATCTGTATTATCACGTTAAATCTGATTTGCTAATACGTATATTACTTAGTACTCTCTACTCTCCTACGTGCATCTTTTTATGGCCTACTTGTCACGTGAAATCGCATGCAAAGAATGTAAACACAACTACTTTGACGACAATAAACTTACTTGTTCCTAAACAACCGACATAGCAAAGGCATAGGGTTAAAACAACGAATGTTATCGTAATTCCGTCACAAGTAAGGAATAAAGTAGAGGCCGCTATGTGCGGGCGCGATTGGGTGTCGATGTCTAGCGGACGTTGGCTTCCCAAAACGTACCCTTACCCCTTACTTAGAATCGACGATTTCCGGATGTCCGAAACCATTGGCAATGAGAGTCATTCCAGACATGGAGTGCTTAAGGGTACAAGTCTTTATCTTTAGGTCTCGTGCCACTCAACTTTGAGCCGGCTATGGATCAAAGTTGACTTGAACGGTTTCTGAGTCCCCATAATTGACTCGGTGGCGACTCCACAAATCCGCAACGAATTCGTTTCACTAAAAAGGTCGTCTTACCAAACATATCGACCTTTAAACATTTACAACCACGACTCGATCGATTCTAACGGAAACACGGGTGCCCACATCCGTCTAGTACTGTCCGAATCGTCATCCAAATCGAGGTCCGACACATTGTCCCGTATGCGAGATTGGACCGGCCCCCGACCGAAAGGGGGGCGTATGGGTGGCCGCCGCGACAAATCGTGAGGTCCCGCGCAGGTGCGCGCGGGGAGCCTGGCGGTGCGGACGGACGTCCACAATATGTCATATACCTCCCTGCCCAGGGGCAGATCTAGGGTAAGGCGGTATGGACTATAGCCCAAGTAGAGTATAGGATAAATAAAATTCATGTGCAAATATATACACCACCACAAACTGACATAGTTGATAGAGTGAAAGGAAACGTGGTGTTTGTACTGAATTGCTCGTGTTCAAAACCCATGCATAGCACTTCCTTGTTTTTTTTGGTCGTATATACAACCCTTGTGATATGAAAAAAGGAAATAACCTTGGGATTTTCTACGTGGTACCCCTGTACACTTTGTACATGTATACATGTTACCCTTGTACTTTACTAAAAGTTTCTTTGGTACCCCTAAACTTTACTACTATCTTCATTGGTACTCCTAAACTTTTTTTCCGGTCAAGTTTTGGCAACAAATTACCTTTTTATGTTAAAGATTAAAAGTTAAACGTCATTTAACGTACCTAATTAACCGATAATTGAACTTAAACTAACAATTTTGTACGTGTTTTCAGTTATACTCCGAATCTAAACAAATTATATTTTTGACATTATATTGTCAAATCAAATGATAACACTTAAATTAAGCTCAATTACTTGTTAACTATCTAAGTTAAATGATATTGAAATCTTAATCCTAAGCTAAAAACATAATCTAATGACAAAACTTGATGGGAAATTTTTTTGGGGCGCTAGTTAAATTAATAATAAACTTCAAGGGTACCATGTATAGACATAAAAAAGGTAGGGGTACCATGTAGAAAAGGGAAAAATATAGGGGTACCGTGTAGAAAATCTCAAATATTTTTTTGTTGATATCTAAGAATGAATGATTATTTTTATTTATAATATAGAAGTTTATCACCTTAATATAATTTTTCTATATGAGATGATTTTTTTATTTCTATATGTAATATATTCATTACTTTTTCGAGCAAATAATATGAAATTCTTAACTTTATATAAAAAATAAAACCAATGTGGGAAAATTTCGTTCACACACGTTTATAATCTTAAGAGCTTTTTAAGACTCAAAAAAGAAATTTTTACTTACGTTTATTATAGTCCTAAGAACTTTTCTAAAAGTCAAAAGATGTTTGGTTTATATCTATGAAATTCATGACTTTGTAAAAAAATTTTGATATGAGAAATTTTATTCAAGTTTATAGTCTTAAGAGTTTTTTTAAGACTCAAAAGTGTGAAATAATTTTACTTAATTAAGTTTATGGTCTTAAGAATTTTTTTAAGACCCAAAAGAATTTGTTTTTCCATCTAAGTTATTAAGGATGAACGATTACTACTCTTATTTATATAATAAAATTCGATCACCTTATTACAGAGTATACTTTTGGACAAGTGATTATATAAAACGATGATTTCTCTTATTTATGATATCTCATCATATAATTTTTCGATGTGTGATAATGCTACTTAAATTTATAGTTTTAAGAACTATTTTTAGGACTTAAAAGATTTCTGATTGATATCTAAAGACGATGATTACTTTTATTTACACCGTATATAATAGAGTTTCATCACTTTTTTGTAATTTTTTGATGTAGGATTATTTGTACTTCAATTTATAGCCTTAAGAGAAGTATTATAAGACTCAAAATATTTTTGATTAATATCTAAAAATGAATAATTTCTCTTATTGATGATGTTGAATTTCATTACTTCATCATAGTTTTTCGACGTCGTATAATTTTATTTAAGTTTATAGTCTTAAAATTTTCTTTTCGGACTCAAAAAATTTCTCGTTGATATCTAAAGACGAATGATTGCTTTTACTCCGTATTTATATAGTAGAATTTCATCACCTTATTATAATTTCTTGATATGAATCATTTTACTTAAATTTATAACTTTAAGAACTTGGGTTTTTCTATGGGGTACCCCTCAACTATCGGCTTTTCCAAGTGGTACCCCCGCCTTTTTCGAATTACATGGTGTACCCCTAAACTTTGTAAATTACTCTATATAGGTACCAAAATTTTGATTTTTTGACGAAAGTTTCTCAATTGATGATGTAAATAGTGATTATTCCCTTATTGACTTTCATCAACCATTGAGGTTGAAGGATTTAAAAGAGTGAGTTAGAGAGGTCGACGTCGATCGACAACAGAGGTGCATTGTGGTGAACATTTAGTGGCTTGGTGAATGGTAAAGAAAGAGAGGTGGTTTGAAGCATTAAATTGGATTGATTAATATGTTAATTATTCATTTACAAAAAAATTGTAATATATTTATCACTTTGGATATGATATGGACTGATAAGTAAAATTTAGGGGTACAACTTGTAACGCGAAAAAGGTGGGGGTACCACTTGGATAAGCCAATAGTTGAGGGGTACTCCATAGAAAAACCCTAAGAACTTTTATAAGATATTTTTTTTTTCTGTTAATATCTAAAAACGAATGATGTCTGATATTTTTTATATAGAATTTCATCATCTAATCATACTTTTTTGATATGCGATAATTCTACTAAGTTTATAGTTTTAAAAACTCTTTTTAGAACTCAGATTTTTGGTTAATATCTAAACACGAATGATTTCTCTTTTTCATCAGCTTACGGTCCTAAAAGCATTTTTAAGACTCAATTTTTTTAGCTGATATCCAATGACAAATGATTAATATTAATAATATAAAATTTTGTCACCTCATCATAAATTTTTTCGATGTGAGACAATGTTAGTATAATTATAATAAGATTAAATTAAAAATTACTCCCTTTAGATACCAATTTTAAAATTTACTTCCTTTTGAAATTTTTGTTATAAATAACTCCCAAAATCTATCAAAAGTTCAAAAATTGCTCCCAAATTTATTTTTAAGACGAAAATGCCCTTGGCTAGAGGGTGAGGTGAAGTAATATGGCATAAAAAAGTTAGGGGTATTTTTGTCCAAAAAATAAATTTTGTAGTAATTTTTGAACTTTTGATAGTTTTTGGGAGTTATTTGTAACAAAAATTTCAAAAGGGAGTAAATTTTAAAATTGGTATCTTAAAAGGGAGTAATTTTTAATTTACTCTTATAATAATTAAAGAGTTTGTTTTTATATCTAACTTAAGAATGGACGATTACTCTTATTTATATAATAAAATTAACTCAACTTATTATAATTTTTCGATGTGGAATAATCTTACCTAAGTTTATAGTGATCGAAAATAAGTTTATACCTAAGCTTGTTCATGTCCAATAGCAATAGTGATATTTAAGGAGTTTCATACCACATAAGAAGCTCCTTAACTATTGTGATAGAAAATAAGGAACTCCTTATATGAAATCGGTTTCTAAAGTAAGAAACCGGTTTAAGAGAGAAAAAAAAGGGACCCACAATAAATGTATGGAACTTTTATCATTGAGAAAGAATAAAAAGTTCCTTACATGATTATATGTGCTTTGGTGGCAATGGAAATATGTGTACGGAACTTCAACCATTGCTATTAAGTACTTTTGTAAGACTCAAAATTTTTTCTTTCTGATATCTAAGAACGAATGATTAATTTTATTTATAATATCAAACTTCATCACCTCATAATTTTTCGATATAAAATAATTTTGACCTAAGTTTAGATAAAGTCTTAAGAATTCTTGTAATAATTTTACTTGAGTTGATAATCTTAATAGGTTTTTAAGACTGAATTGTGTTTTGGAAGATAACTAATAACGAATGATTAGTCATATTTAAATTACTTTTATTTGTATAATATAGAATTTCATCGTCTTATTGTAGAATTAATTACTCTTATTTCTTATTTATAATATAGAATCATCATTTTACTTTAATTGTTTCGATGTGGGACAATTTTAAGTTTGTAGTCTTATTAAGAGTGTTTTTAAGACGCAAAGATTTTTTGGTCGATATTCAAAAACAATGATTACTATTATTTATATTATAGAATTTCATACTCTCCTCATAATTTTTCGATGTATGTGTATAATTACTTAAGGTTATAATTTTAAGATTTCTTTATGACTCAAAATACTTTTAGTGAATATCTAAGGACGGATGATTACTAATATTTATAATATAGAATTTATCACTTTATTATAATTTGTCGATGTGGGATAACTTTAATATATCTTTATACTCCCTTCATTACAAAATATAAGTAGTTTAAGATATTTGCACAATTATTAAGAAAGTATTTCAAGTGGATATTAAACTGCTTTGGAAATTGAAAAGCTTCTTCTTGACCAATTAAAGGAGTTCTACCGCATTGAAAAATGCATGTAAAACAACTTATTAAAAGTAAAATTTTCACCCCTAAAACTACTTATATTATGTAATGGAGGGAGTATGTAGTAAATTCATCACTTTTTCGAGCAAATAATATGAAATCGGGATTTTCTACGCGGTACTCCTATATTTTTCACTTTTCTACATGGTACCTCTACTTTTTCTATGTCTATACATGGTAGCCTTGTTATTATTAATTTAACTAGCGCCCAAAAAAAAAAATTCCAACAAGTTTTGTCGTTAGATTATGTTTTTAGCTTAGGATTACGATTTCAATATCATTTAACTTAGATAATTAACAAGTAATTGAACTTAATTTAAGTGTTATTTTTTGATTTGACAATATAACGTCAAAAATATAATTTGTTTAGATTCGGAGTATAACTGCAAACACGTACAAAAATATAATTTGTTTAGATTCGGAGTAACATTGAAAGAATAATGTCAGTGAAAGAATAACGTCATATGTATAAATTAAATATTTCTCCCTTCTATAATTTGTAGTTATAAGTAAAAATTAAGGTTAATATAATAAAAGATGGACCAAATAAAAAATATTTGCGATGTGAAGAAAATAGAAGGACGAACAAAAATAGAATATTGAAGAAGATAGAAGGAAGGAGGAAGTACAAGTACAATTGTATCACATTGAAAGATTATCATAAGGAGATGATGCTATGATTATAAATTGAAGTCATTATTGGTTCTTAGATATCAACTATCAACCCAAATATTTACTGTGTGTTGTCTTAAAGAGAGATATTACGAGTTTTAAATATAATGCACACGTATAATTTAATTCGACGTTTACCGCATATATGACCTCCAAAAAAACACATTCACGTATATTTTTTTTTGGTCCATCGAAGAGCGCACTTAGTCGCATTACAATATAGGGGGAGGGGGATTCGAACCTGAGACCTACTGTCCCAGAGCACCTAGTCCTAACTACTAGGCTAAGACATCTTCGGTAAAAAAAAAACACATTCACGTATGTGGATAGTATTCCTTTACTATTAGACATTCTCTTACCTTCGATTTACTTTCTACTGTTGCGTAGTCTCACAAATTCATGCAATCCTCTAATTTGGTGTCATTATCATTGTCACTAAAAATCGGCCGTGCATCGCACGGGCTTTCCAACTAATACTAGTAATAATTAAGGTATGTTTACTAATTACCAAAACTCTAATAAAATAATAATAACAATAATATACAAATTAATAAGCTGACACAGAATCTAAAGCGACTTAAATTTTGTCTTCAATTTCTGAGTTGTGCGAGACTGTCGGTTCTCCGGCTTCGGTTGGGCTTTTCGCTTCCATGCTTCACTTAGGCAACTCGATGATCAATTAAATCACATAATTATTCTCAGTTACAATTAATATCGTAAAATGAGAATTCTACTCAATTAGGCCAAAACCATTATCACGTCACCAAATATACTTCTAAATCGACGCTTCTAACCCGTACTAAATACGGTCTATAAAATATCCTCACGCTTGAACTTTTACTCGTCCTCGAGTAAAACTCGAAGAAGACAATAAAAACAACCATCACTAGTCCAAAATGCGTGGGTATAACATTATGCACATCATCCCTCGGACATCAACCTTCGAACTCCCTCGTATACAAAACTTCACCAACAAACTACGGTCACCAACTTGAATCATCCCCACGCCAAAAGGACATCAGATCAACATGTGAAAATACACAACAATAAAATTCTAACGCCTCTTATCGCTCCAATCCTAAAACAGATCACATGTGCTACAAATATCACCGGTGGTAAAAGATGTATACCACAATAATCCACAACCCAGACATGTGATCAATCCTAAACACCTCTAATCGCTAAATCAAAACAATTACACCCAATCGCATAAACAAGTTGCAATCACGCACCGCGATTCTTCTTACCGTAGCCAACTAATCCTACCCGACCGTCCTTCTATGTCACTCTTCTTATGACACCACACCAATAAATGGAGAAATTAGTTGTGATTTTTCCTAATTCCCTCATTTTGCCTAGAGCGTCCGCCCCTTGAGAATTTTCACTTTAGCTATTTTTTTTCAAGTCACACTACTCTCGTTGCACGCAACTCAATTTTTCTTTTTACCCGAAGCGCCCTTGCGGGTTTTCACTCCGTCCTCGACCACTTTCCCATTCTTGCCTAGGCGCCCTTTTGGGTTTTCACCTAGCCGAGTTTGTTTGTTTTTTTTTCTTTTTTTTCCATTTTTTTCATTCAATCTTTTTTTTCTTGAATTTTTTTCTTTTTCTTTCATCAATTTTTTTCTTCAAATTATAACATGAAAGACGGTTACAAGACGAGACAAATATATAATCCCTCCCCACACTTATTCCGAGCATTGTCCTCGATGCGAGATTAAGGACACAACTAAAACAATAAACGGGGAGAAGGACCTTTAATATCGAAAAACAACTCGTCGTAATCACTGTAATGTCACATGACATTCACGAGTACCAAAACATAGCTCGATATTAATCGGTCAAACCTCACATCCTCATGACAGTCATGAGCTTACTTCTCCTGAACGCGTAGTTCTCGAGAAAAACAATACCAACGCTGCCAAACTAATTAAGTTGAAACTAGCGGGCAACACTAACCAACTTCGCACCAAAACAAAACAACGCTGCCAATATCAACAATTGAACACTACCGACACAACTTGGCCTAAGATCCACAACAACCACGAAACAACGCCACCAACACAGTTGAGAACCAAACCGACAACATCGAAAACCAAATCATCCACGATAATACGGACTCAACAATAAAGCCTACACGAAATCAACCACTAGCCTGACAGCAACTCAGCACAAAGCAACTCACACACTACCAAACTAGGCCGAGACGGAATAATTCCAAACCGACTTCACATACAACACAACCAACATCAACCTAAACCAACTACTACAGCCAACAGCAACAACTGAAATCATATGAGAATCGAGATGAAAGACAGATTTCATACCCAAAAACAAATGAACACGGAGCAGGTACTTGAAAAACGTCTCCCCAAATGCTGTCATCGATACTAGGTCGACCCACTCGCCCTTTAATGACCGACGGAACTACAACGCTACCAAGCTCGGCCAGAAATCAACAATCTATACAACAGATGTGCTCCAATCGAGCCAACAACACCCTATATAAGGTCAATGAACTTGCATCTCGACACTCCAAGTCACTTAAGTTTTGTAGATTTAAGGTCATCCCCGAATTCTAGGGTTCTGGACGAACTCGAATTTGGGTAATTATAGAGGACATAAGGAGTTAATATGTGTAGAAGGAGAGAAATGGTGTAGAAGGGTAGAATTGTTGTGGGTAAGTATGAAATAAAGGAAATGGAGGTGAGATTTGAGGAAGGAAAAGGAAAGGAAGATGGTGAAGGGAGGAAGAAGAAGAAGAAGAAGAAGGGTAAGGCGGGGATCTGGTGGTTTTTTTTTTTTTTTTTTTTAAATTAAGGGAAAGACCAGACCTCACACATTGAAGAGGCGCGCGCCTCGCATGGCTATCAAGCGACTCGCGTGAGTCCCTGGAATTTCGTTCCAAAAATGATTTTCTTCAATTTTCATTTGGTTTTTTAGTACTCCGTCATGCTATTCGCCCCACCCTCATGCTAGTCGCACGAGATTCTGAAAAATCCACCTTTTTCATTCCTACAATTACTAAAAACTAGAAAATACTTAATATTAAGATTAAAAATATAAATATAAACGACTCATGCTACGAAAAATACGAAAAATGATTATTAATCTAATAACAAAACACGACCCTTAATAAATTACAAAAAATATAAAAGACACGGGTTGCCTCCCGGAAGCACTTTTCTTAATTGTTGTTCGCTCGACTTGGATACGAGTTTAGGTAGAAAATGGTATGTCGATAAGCTTGCTTTTCCCGACACCCGATTCATTACTCCTTGTATTAGTCGGCTTAAGCCTTATGCCGACTACATATTTCACTTTTCCATTTTCACATCGTAAGACCGTTGGACCCTTACTCGAGCTCTTCCGAACCATCCATTGATCAAACCATGACCTCGATTTATCTTTCTTCAACTCCACGCCCTTACACGACTCCCAAAGAATGATACACTTGGGTCCCTTAAAAGAAGATTCCTGCACAACTTTAGACAAAAATTACTTGCTAGAAGAGGTAGGCAAGATCGGTTTAGGAACCGATTTCACCACTTCTTCTTGTGAGTTATTAGGAGATATATAAATGATCAAAAATATCAACACAACACAAGGCATTGTCTTTCGGGGAGTGGAAATTAGATTTATTTATGTCGAATTTAACAACACTCCCCTCAAATTCCATCCTAACTGAACCATTAGGGACATCGATCTTTGTTCCCGCGGTCTTTAAGAAAGGTCGTCCAAGAATGATATGAGTTGCACTATTATGTCTAAATCATAAAAATCGGCCGGGAAAACCAACTTATCAACTTTAACTAGGACATTCTCAACAACTCCCTTAGGATAGACACTAGATCGATCCGCTAATTGCACTACTTTTCCGGTTTCCTTCATAGGACCAAGTCTAAGAGATTCGTAGATGGAAAGAGGGATGACATTAATAGAGGCTCCCAAATCTAACATAGACTTTTCAAACAAAGTATCTCCTACAGTGCAAGGTATAGTAAACATGTTCGGGTCGCCACATTTAGAGGGTAATTTCTTTTGATAAATAGCCGACACATATTCACTAACCTTTCCTTTCTTAGCTCCCTTCAATTTGTTATTCCTTTTAATAGTTCATAATTCTTTCAAGAAGTTAGCATATTTAGGAATACTCTTTAAAAGGTTAAGAAGGGGAATGTTTACCTCGCACTTTTCAAATACCTCGTAGATATCCAAGTTGTGCTCTTAACGACGGGTCCTCTTGAGTGCCTCGGGAAAAGGAACATCCGGTTCCAACACCGGTTTAGTAGGAGTAATCAACTCCTTCTCTTGCATAATTGCAGTTTTATCACCTTCATCGATCATTAACTCCTCCTCATGTACCATAGCTTCCCTGGTCTTTCTCTTCGGCTTGTCAGCCTCCACTAATTGTCTCCCATTCCTTAAAGATACCGCACTCACGTTTTCCTTCGAAAGAAAGGCTTGACTTGGTAGTTTCCCCGAATCTCGGGCCTCCAACCTACCAATGGCGGTCGCCATTTGGCCCATTTGAGTTTCCAGATTTTGAATGCTAGCTTTGTTCTCCGTGTGATGTTGAAGAACCGTGGCTTGGAGATTGGACATTTGACTCGTAATCGTAGCTTGATTAGCAACTAAGGCACGTATTATGTCCTCGGTGGACATTTGACTACTAGGTGGAGGTGGAGTAGGAACCGTGTTTGCATGCAAACTATTGTTTTGCAAAGAATTGTTGCTTCGATTGACCAACTAGATTTCCTTGTGTAATTTGTTGATCTCCTTGACGAGTTCTCTACCTCATATTGAGATGATCTCTCCATCCGAGATTGTAGGTATTATAGTAGGGATCCTACACTCCGTTCACCTCCTCTAGACCTTCTTCATATATGTGAGGTCAATGCTCACTTGGGTGTCCCTCCGTAGAACAGATTCCGCACATCATGACTTGATTCATCTTTCCCGACATAATATTTAGAGAAGAGCTATCAAACTATCAACTTTATGTTCAAGACTCGAGGATGATGAATTACTTATGGCATGCACTCCCCGTTTGGGATACTTCCGAGAGAAATCCCGAGAGCTTTCAGCTAGCTCCTGGATAACCTCTATAGCAGCATCTTGGCTTTTATTCACGATCTATGCCCCACATGCCGCATTCACACAGCGGGCATCTTGTAATCCCCCTAATAAATCTAATACAATACAGTGACGAAAACACTGTAGATGTGGGATTAAAACACTCTGTACTATGTCATAAAAGAAATAAATGGTAAAGTCGGTGCATAAGCCGTAAATAATTTGGCTAAAAATAAAAACAATTCATGATTAGGTAAACAATCCATATATAGTACAAAGATAATAATTAAGCATAGCAGGATTTACTATTGCTCGCTTGCCTACCCGAAGACACACGCATAACTGTCATGTTAAAAACATATAACAGTCACAATCAGTGAGGAGCAACGCCAACGTTCTCCAAGCCATATTACAAGATTTTAAAATTGTAATTACTATTATATGAAAATAGTAAAAACAGAAAACGGTGAAACGTTATAATAAAATAAGCTTTCGGAGAAAACTTAAAAAGAATATTTGCCAACCTACAAACCTAAATTTATCGATAATAATAATAATATTCAAAATGGCGTTATGGATAAATACAATGTCGAAGGCTAGACTTTCACTAGAAGAATACTAAAAACTTGCTTCGAGAACTTAGTTCAAACGAATCGAACTTCGATCTCTAAGTAGGCAACTCAACCATGCATAATAGGACGACTTATATATATATAGAGTCAAGATCCGGTGAGAACCTATGCTATAATGAGAACTATGAGAACTCCTCCTAACCATTAGATCTTCTAAGATCCAAGAACATAATTTAATTGAAATTCATCCCCACCCAAGTCATTTGACTCATTCTTTACCAAAAAATATATCCTGACACTTTGTTGAGTTGCTAAGTCATTCTAAGTTCAACAATCAATCAATTCTCCAATTTCATGCAAGTCATTTGTTTGAATTACAATCAATCAATTCCCCAAAAATATATTCTAAGCCATTCTTTACGCAAGTCATTTGTTGAGTTACATAAAATTGGGGATTTTGTGAAATTAAGGTTTGTTCATCTAATCACATATTATCGACATTAATTAAATTTCCTTACATACGTCAAAACTAATGTTTTTCTAAATGTAGTTAGAATTGAAATTGTGAAATTAACGAGATGATATAAGCTGATTTATACTCAGACGACTGACTGGGTTTATATTTCGATCAAAATTGAACAATGACCTCAAACTTAATAGTGAAGAAGAAGAATGACGAATGAGGTGAGATAATTGGTCAAGATCCGGTGGTTTCCTTAACTGCTAGAATTTGTAAAATTAGGGCTTGTAAAATTTGTAATTATTGTAAAATTAGTAGCTGAGAGTTTGTAAAATTAGGGCTTTTGTGAAATTAGGGTTTGATTGTGTACCTATTTTATGAAATTTGTGAATATTTGTGTTTAAATACTATCAAATCAATATCTAGGTTTGATAAATTTGTCCTTGCATACGGGTATGTCAAAGTTAATATTTATCCACATCCATTAGAATTAAAATCGTTACGGTGAAATTGACAATGGGTACACTAAAATTTGAAAAAGGGTACGCTAGAATTGAGGAAGGGTACACCAAAATTCAAAAAATGTACGCTAAAATTGAGGAAGGGTACACTAAAATTCAAAAAGGGTACACCAAAATACAAAAAAATGTACGCTAAAATTGAGAAAGGATACGGTAGAATTAAATGTTAGGTTGGTTTATACTTCGTATATACAATAAAAGTGAGGGTACGCTAAAATTGAATTGAAAAAGGATACGCTAAAAGTGAAGAAGGGTACACTAAAATTGAAATTGAGAAAAAAGTACGCTAAAAGTGAAAAAGGGTACACTAAAATTTGAAAAAGGTACGCTAAATTGAAGAAGGGTACACTAAAATTGAAATTGAAAAAGGGTACGCTGAAATTTAAAAAGGGTACGCCAAAATTGAAAAAGGTACGATAAATTTAAGAAAGGGTACGGTACGCTAAAATTGAAAAATGGTACGCTAAAATTGAAAAAGAAAATTAAATCGAGTAGGGCTTGAAGAAGAAGTATTGTATTCCATATAAAATCCGTACAAAAAGAAATTAAAGGACAATATATTAGATGAACTCCTAAGTTAATGAGGAAATTTGGAGAAAAAAAAACGATAACTGGGATTATCAATTATATTTGCCGACGATAATACTATTACTATTGTAATGAAATAATGAATTTAATCGAATAAGTTAACTCATAAAATAATTAATTTAAAAAAAAAATTAAAAGTTACTTAGGTTACTGAGGTTCAATACCCAATTGTGATAAATTGATGGATTGAAAAAAAGTCGATTGAAAAATTGATGGATTGAAAATCGGATTCAATGGTCGATTGAAGAATTATGGATTAAAGGATTACAGGTCGAAGAATTTTGTAGAAGGAGAAGGAGTTACGACCTTACGGGTTGAAGGCTCAAGCAATTGTGATTAATTGATGGGATTGAAGAATTTTGAAGGATCCAACGAATGAGATTGAACACTATGATCTAATGGCTCACATGATAGTTCTCATGGTTCTCATTGAAGGAGTGATTCTCACATGAACCTATATATATATATATATATATATATATATATATATATATATATATATATATATATATATATATATATATATATATATATATATATATATATATATATATATATATATAGTAAGGCTCTTATGAGTCCTTTTCTCTTTGTGAGTCCCTAAGCCCTCATCCCATCCATTGGATGGGATGAGGATGGATGGACAAGATGCATCCATAAAAAAAAAAGAGGAAGATTTACGTTCCTAAAATAACTCCCAAGAATTTAGGAAACAATAACTTCCTATCACGTTCATCATCATTCACGTTCAATTTTCATTCCACGTTCATTCACACCTAAAAAAAAAAACCCCCTTTCTTCATTCACGCTCATTCATCGATTTTGTACTCGAAATTCTACTACAATGGATTTAGTGACCGCATCATCGTCTTCAACGGTTTATAAGCAACTAATCGAGTATAACAATGGTGAGTTTCAGTGTTTCATTCACGTTTTTATTCGTTTTTTCTTCATGGATTTCAATAGTCATATTGCTTTCAATTTGCGTTTTCATATCAATGTTTTATCGCGTCGAATTGCGTTTTTTTTAACGTCGATCTTCATGTTTATAGTGCTTTCATTGTCATTTCGTATCACAGTTTCGTATCAATTTGCGTTTTTTTGATGTCATTGCGTTTTGATATCACAGTTTCGTATCAATGGTATTTTGATATCTCGATCTCTATAGATTACAGGTCTTTATGCTTTTTATTAAGATTTTCCCTGATATCCATTGATACTATTTTTTTTATTTCAATTAACGCAGATTCGTCGTTGAAGTAACATGCCTTCTGAGTAAAAGTAACACTTAATTGCAATTACAGTAACACAAATGAACGTTCAGGAAAAGGGTTTTAATGATATGCTAGAGTAACGTATTGTACACGTTAGGGTAACACCACTTATGAATTACAGTAACACATTATTTGCATTGATGTAACGTTGTTTGATGATATGCAGAAACGTCATTGAAGTAACATACCTTCTGAGTTACAGTAACACTTAATTGCAATTACAGTAACACACTGAACGTTTAGAAAAAAGGGTTTGATGATGATGTTAAAGTAACATAGTGTAATAGTTAGAGTAACACAACTTATGAATTGATATAACCGTCAATTTTAATGTTGATATTGCTTTCATTGTTATTTCATTCATCATAGTTTCCTATCAATGGTTAGTTGCTCTATCGATCTTTATAGATTCCAGGGTTTTATGTTTCTTATTTAGGTTTTCCATAATATACATTGATACTATTGTTTTGTTTTATATTAACGCAGAAACGTCATTGAAGTAACATAACTTCTGAGTTACAGTAACGTAAGCTTCACTGATATTATTGTTTTGTTTTTTGTTGAAGCAGACACGGCACTGAAGCTTCATTGATACAGACTTCTGAGGGCAAAAGACAAGGCAAATGTGAAAAGCTTGTGCGGATTAATTTTCATGTTGAAAAGCTTGTGCGGATTAATTCGGGAGTTCAGGTTCCAGAGACAGTCGGTTTCTGGGGGGGGGGGGGTTTGGCAAAACACAGGAACTGGATTTTGTACACATTTTTTTACACATAGCGCTGTGCTACGTTGCAATTAACTATATATATTTATTTAATACATGTGTATTTGGTTACAGTAACATCTCATGTCTACTGGAGTAACACCATTCGTTAGTTACAGTAACAGACATAATGCATGAAGGTAACTGAGGACAGCAACGTTGTTTAAATAATTCATTACGAAAGTAACTGAGGATAACTTGGATTAGAACCATTCATTACCAAAGTAACAACATTCACTTTTTAAAGAACCATATATAATGCGTCATTGATAATAGCATTGTTTAACCATGAGACAAAGAATAACATCATTAATGACTTAGAGTAACATCATTTGTTCATTAAAGTAACAGTTATAATGCGTCAATGTAACACAATGATTATGAGACCACATTTGTATATTGGGTAAACTTCATTCATTCCCATAGTAACACCGGTCGTTAATTAGAGTGACAGGAACAATTAGTCACGGTAACAGAGTTTAACAGCGTTGTTCCATTGGTGATAATCAAAATACTAATGTACATAACAAGTTTCGAAAACGATACAAAGCATTATTCGTAATTAGAAAAAGATGACATAATTCGTTAGACACGTTATTTTTTTCGACCCTTTGTTGGCTTGCTCTTGGGACCATCGATGATCTTTTGCCTAGCGTCCACATACTTATCTACGTTATCCAACAACCACGATCGCACCTTCATTTGTCTCCTCCTTTTGCCATCTGAAAAGTACAATAATTATGTACAACTATTGTTACAATTTAATCTGGTATATAAAATTAAAGTACAACTGATACGAGTGAAAGAAATACCATATGTAAAGCTGATACGCGTTAAAGTAACACAAAGAAAGTGTTAGAGTAACATAGAGTGCAAATTAGAGTAACACGTCTACACAATTAAATGTACCAGATTACTAGCATTCAAAGTAACGCAAAGATAGGATTAAAAGTAACATGTCTTGTACATTACAGTAACACATGGTCGTCTTTAAAATAACATCATACATGTGTAACACTAACTGAACAACCCCTTACAGTAACACCTCAAGTTTATTACAGTAACTGAATATGCGCATTAGAGTAACATTCAATATATGTTAGACTAAGTATGAAGAGTAGAAGCATAGTAGAAGCATAATATGAAGTAGGTGAATTCAATTAAACTCTACAGATGCATACCCAGATACCGCAACAATCTTTAGTGAAACCAATTAATTATAGGGCACAAACGCAGCAAAGTAAATCAATCAATAATTAGCGAGAAAATTAATGAAATCAGATATGAATATAAACTAAACCTAGTTCTTTAGTACAACAATCGAGTATTAGCGAGTTACCTTGTATTATGCCGCCTGAAGATTATCTTTGCTGAAGTTAGAGAGTTGCTTCAATGTAGCCTTGCTTGAGTTGAAGACGGGAGGATGCGCGGGTGTGGTTTGAAAAGAAACAGAAGTCGAGCTGTAACACCCCTGATTTTATAAATTAAAATTATGTTCATATTTTTTTTTCGATTCATTTCGTAATTCTTAAAATTATTATAAAACGAATTTATCGATTAATCGTTTCAAACTCCTAAAATTTTATTTGACTTGGAAACTCTTCTTATATTTAAAACATATTTTTATTTTTATTTCGATTTATTTATATATTTAATTTAATTCTTATCGAAAGTCTATTTCGACGATTTAAATTCTAAATTCTCCTATTTTTTTTATATTTAAGCTCGAATTTCTATTTTCGGCTCGAAGTTCATTTATTTTAAATTTCGTCAAAACATTTATTTCCTTTCCTCGAGAAATCTATTTAATTCACTTTATCGAAGATTTATTATTTATCGGGAAATACTATTTGATCATCTAATTATTTATTCCTATCAACTTCGATTTCGTTCGGAATAATTTGTTTACTAATTTTATTTGGCGGCTTGATTATTTTGTTAATTTTATTAACTCGTTTCAACCCAATTCATGGGTCAGTCAACTTATCGATTCAGAATTTATTTAATCCGTATTTCTAACCCGATTCATTTATTAAATCGGTACACTTTTTTTTTAAATTGTATTTAACCCACTTGATTCAACTCACCACCTTGTTCATCTCCTTTTTCTCTCATCTTACATTCATTCCCTCTTCTATTTTATTGCTCCGTTTCTTCTTTCCTAACGTACATCTCACCTTCCTCCTTTCTTATTCCACCTCTTCATTCATCCGTTCCACCGCTTCCCATCTCTTTTAAGCATACGTTCCTTTCCCTTTTCATGATTTTTCCACCGCTCCAATTTCCTTGTCACCTCTTCGTTCTTACCGATCTGCCAGACCTGCCATCATCATCAAACAGTCAATCTTCTCGTGCGTCCTCTGTTTTCTTGTTCTGCGTTTGTTGCTGGTGCGTAGTTGCTGCTGCTGCTGTTGTTGTCCCCATCATCATCTCGTTCGCTGCTGTTGTTAGTTGCTGTGCGTATGCTGTTGGTCGTTTTATCGTTTTTGGTCGGTTTCCGTTGTTGCTGTTTCGTAGCGGTCTCCTTTCACCTATTTCGATTCTTCCTGCTGCCTCTTTGTCGTTTAATTCCGTCAATTGGTAATTCCTTTTCCCCTTTTCTTTTCTCGTTCTCCTTCGTCTTTCCTCTCCTCCCTCTTCTTCTTCCATTTCTGGCGTCAACTGTTGATGCGGCCCGTTGTTTTTCTACTGCTGCAATTTCCGGGTTGCTGTTTCTAATGTTCTTGTCGTTGTTCTATTTGTTTCCTGTCGTGATCATCCTTTTAGTTCGCTACAGTTCACTGCTGATGTTGTAATTAGTGCTGCGTTTTGTTATCGTTCTCTTCTCCGTTTTCATCTTCTTTTCTTATTCTTCTGCCGCGTTTTGTTGTTGCTACACACTGCTGTCATCATTTTTATTCCAGTCGTTCGTTAGTGCGGTCGCTGTTGCTTCTTTTGTTGCTGTTTATGGACTATTCGCTGATGTTTTTGCCCCTGTTTTGTCGCTCTACTGATGCTGCTGTGTTGCGTCCTTGTACTCTTCTGTTTTGTGCTGTTTCGAGTCCGAGTTGTACTCTGCCGTGTCTGTTGATTCCTTCCCTCGCTGCTGTTTGTATGTCCTCGTTCTTGTTCCATCTTTTCTTCTTCGCTGCGTCATTGCTGCTGTCCATTTCTCCTTCTTTTTATGTTGCTTCATTGTCGTTCGATTGCTGTTCTGCTAGTTGCCTTTTCGTCGGATTCCCACTGTCGTTTGTCAGCCCTCTTCATCCTTTTTTTTTCTTCTTTTTCACCATTGTTCTTATTTTATTTGGAGTCGTGTTCCCTTCTTTTTCTCGTTCTCTTCTTTCCCTTCTCCGTATTCTCATTATCCAAATATCGTTCTTCTTCGTTTCGTGAAGGCCTCGGAGTTTTATTGAATCGACTTTCTAGTCTAAGGTTCGAGCTTGGTCTAATCAGGAAGGACAAGTACGTGATCGCTCGGTTATCGACTCAAGGTAACTTTAGGACGTTACTCGATTTTATATCGTATGTTTGAGTAGTAGTATGTAGTAAATATTTTAACTTCGGTTTTCTAATTTTAGCTATATATTATTGCTAATTATATTCTTTTAAATTGTATTTATAAATATATTACAAGTTTTCGATATCGTTTTACAAATTGTTAGTAATTTGATTATTTACGATCGTTATAATATTTTGTTGGTTATCGTGACACTAGTAACTAAATAATATCGATTTCATATTTTCTTCATATTTCGTTAAATTATAAATTTTAACTCAAAATCGTATTTTTATATATATTATAAACGAGATTTGTATATTTGTTCAATAAATTAATTTTCGTTTTACGATTTATACAAATAAATGAGAAAATAGTCGATTTAGTTTTAAATATATTTTTAGTCGAGACTATTTTCACTAATAATTTCCTATTTGTTTCCGATTGACAATTTTTATTAAAATTCGTATTATTTATTAATAAAAGCTATTTGCTAAAAATAATTTGAAACCTTTGTAAAATCCATTTCATTTATAAAACTCGTTGACTCGATTAATTTTGATATCGTTTTTCTTAAAACATCTATTTTCTAAAATTTATAGTTTTAACTCGATTTCCTAATTATTTATAAAATACTATATATTGACTCATTATGTTTCATTTATATTTTGGGTAACGAATTTAGAAATTTATTAAAGTTACGATAACGACGATAATAATAAAATGTTTATTTCGTCGGAAATGGTATTTTTATACATTTCACTTATTTTAATAACTTACGTATTTTCTATAACAAAATTTTTATCTTAAGTAAGTTTCTAAAATTAGTAAGTTTCTATTTATAGAAAGTTTCCCTTTTAATATAAGATATTTATTCCTTTTATCCTCATAATGATTATATTTATTTTGAATATCGATAATGGTTGTTTTGGAGTTATGGAATAAAGACAAGTGTGGGGGTTAGAGTAATATAGTCTGGGATGTACGTTTTTGCAATCAGCTATAAAGCCAGTGTGTCTATTTGGGGTGCATTTGGTCGTTGAACTGGGCGTAGTTTCGCCCAGGAGAGTGTACGTTTTGACCTTAAGCTAGATATCGCATCGTGTTAGTCGCCGTCAGCTGAACTAGACATATTTGTTGTTTAGGAGGGGTGTGCACTACTTAAACCAGGATCTCGCTGCACGCAGTCCTGTTATAGTTGAGTTGCCTAGTTAGAGACTGGATTCTGTTATGAGTTAAGTCTACATTTCTCAAAGCTAGTTTCCAGTATTATCCTAGTGAAAGTCTAGCCTTATGCACACTGATCGAATTTCCATAACGCCATTTTTTAATATTATTATTATCGATTGATTTTTTTTGACTTGCAGGTTGACAAGTGCATTAAGTTTCGTTGAAAACTTATTTTTATTATATCGTTTTAATGTTTTCTCTTTTTAAATATTTTGATATAATAATACTATTATTTTTCCATATGATATAATATGGCTGGGAGAATGTCCGAGTTACTCCCCACTGACGTGGCTGTTATGTTTATAACATGACAGGTATTTGCTGCTGAGTTTTGGGTGTGAGCTAGCGAGTAGCGTGGATCCTACTCTTTCTTCATTCTTGTAATTTATGGATTTGTATAACCCGTTTGGAGAATTTCCTTTTTAGCCCTTTTGTAAAAAGAGGCCTTTGTATCGACTTACCATTTCTTTTAATAAGATATAGTTTGTCAGTGTGTTTTAATCCCAACTCTACAGTGTTTTCGCCACTGTATTGCGTTAGATTTTCTAGGGGATTACAGAGCGATTGTGTTTGGGATGATAAAGGTGAAGGGTTTCAGTTAGGATGTGAATGAAAAAATTGAATGTGAGGAAAAAAATTGAATGTGAGGAAGTAACGTGTATTGGTTGGAGATAATTAAGGGAGGAGAGAGGATTTGATTTTTTTTTTCCAAAATATGTTATTTATTGCCTTAATTACTAGAATCAATCACCACCATCCATCCCACTCTAGATCAATGGTTGTAGGACTCATGGACTCAAAAAAAATAAAAGGACTCACTTGATCCTTCCTATATATATATATATATATATATATATATATATATATATATATATATATATATATATATATATATATATATATATATTTAAGTTCATGTGAGAACCATCAACTTGATGAGAACCTTGAGAACTCCATTAAATTATTATTTTTTTCGAAATTTAATGACATATTTGAATTCGTCGTAAAATTTAATGGGTGGGTAACATATTTTTCGGTAAAAAAAATCTTGTTTAGTGACGGAAACGGAAACATATAATTTTAGTGTACCTAATACTCGTTTTAGTGTACCTAATTTTTTTGATGTACCTTATTATACTTTTAGTGTACCTAAATTGCATTTCAGTGTACCCTTTTAACTTTTCGTGAATAAATAGCAATTTTCTTAATATTTTTAATAAAATATGATTAGTTATGCCTAATAAAACATTTGAATAAATTAAGCTATGGGTAAATTAGTCATCTAAATTTTCGAAAAAATAATAATTGAGTTTTTATTGAGGTTCTCACGGTTCTCAACGAGTTGTGGTTCTCACCGGATCTTGACTCTCTCTCTCTCTCTCTCTCTCTCTCTCTATATATATATATATATATATATATATATATATAGATTTAGGTTCATGTGAGAACCACTCCTTCAATGAGAACCATGAGAACTATAATATGAGCCATTAGATCATAGTGTTCAATCTCATTCGTTGGATCCTTAAAAATTCTTCAATCCCATCAATTAATCACAATTGCTTGAGCCTTCAACCCGTAAGGTCGTAACTCCTTCTCCTTCTACAAAATTCTTCGACCCGTAATCCTTTAATCCATAATTCTTCAATCGACCATTGAATCCGATTTTCAATCCATCAATTTTTCAATAGACTTTTTTTCAATCCATCAATTTATCACAATTGGGTATTGAACCTCAGTAACCTAAGTAACTTTTAATTTTTTTTAAATTAATTATTTTATGAGTTAACTTATTCGATTAAATTCATTATTTCATTACAATAGTAATAGTATTATCGTCGGCAAATATAATTGCAATAATCCAAGTTATCGTTTTTTTTTTCCAAATTTCCTCATTAACTTAGGAGTTCATCTAAAATATTGTCCTTTAATTTCTTTTTGTACGGATTTTATATGGAATACAACACTTCTTCTTCAAGCCCTACTCGATTTAATTTCCTTTTTCAATTTTAGCGTACCATTTTTCAATTTTAGAGTACCGTACCCTTTCTTAAATTTATCGTACCTTTTTCAATTTTGGCGTACCGTTTTTAAATTTCAGCGTACTCTTTTTCAATTTCAATTTTAGTGTACCCTTCTTCAATTTAGCATACCTTTTTCAAATTTTAGTGTACCATTTTTCACTTTTAGCGTACTTTTTTCCCAATTTCAATTTTAGTGTACCCTTCTTCACTTTTAGCGTACCCTTTTTCTATTTTAGCGTACCCTTTTTCAATTCAATTTTAGCGTACCCTCACTTTTATTGTATAAACGAAGTATAAACCAAGCTAACATTTAATTCTACCGTATCTTTTCTCAATTTTAGCGTACATTTTTTTGTATTTTGGTGTACTCTTTTTGAGTTTTAGTGTACCCTTCCTCAATTTTAGCGTACATTTTTTGAATTTTGGTGTACCCTTTCTCAATTCTAGCGTACCCTTTTTCAAGTTTTAGTGTACCCATTGTCAATTTTACCGTAACGATTTTAATTCTAATGGATGTGGATAAATATTAACTTTGACGTACCCGTATGCAAGGACAAATTTATCAAACCTAGATATTGATTTGATAGTATTTAAACACAAATATTCACAAATTTCATAAAATAGGTACACAATCGAACCCTAATTTCACAAAAGCTCTAATTTTACAAACTCTCAGCTACTAATTTTACAATAATTACAAATTTTACAAGCCCTAATTTTACAAATTTCTAGCAGTTAAGAAAACCACCGGATCTTGACCAATTATCTCCCCTTATTCGTCATTCTTCTTCTTCACTATTAAGTTTGAGGTCATTGTTCAATTTTGATGGAAATACAAACCCAGTCAATCGTCTGAGTATAAATCAGCTTATATCATCTCATTAATTTCACACTTTCAATTCTAATTACATTTAGAAAAACATTAGTTTTGACGTATGTAAGGAAATTTAATTAATTTCGATAATACGTGATTAGATGAACAAACCTTAATTTCACAAAATCCCCAATTTTATGTAACTCAACAAATGACTTGCGTAAAGAATGGCTTAGAATATATTTTTGGGGAATTGATTGATTGTTGAACTTAGAATGACTTAGCAACTCAACAAAGTGTCAGGATATATTTTTTGGTAAAGAATGAGTCAAATTACTTGGGTGGGGATGAATTTCAATTAATTTATGTTGTTGGATCTTAGAAGATCTAATGATTAAGAGGAGTTCTCACAGTTCTCATTATAGCATAGGTTCTCACCGGATCTATATATATAGATCTAGGATCCTTTGAGGCAGCTCAACTCGCCGCACCCATTGAGGCATAATCTCAACCATTAGATTAAAATCAAATTAAAGGCTAAGATTAAAACCAAAACTCATACATAAAAAAAAATTCCCCAATTTTTTTTTCCGGGGAAAAAAATCGATATTTTTTGGATTTTTTTTTTTACCAGAAAAATAAAAAATTCGGAATATTTTTTCCAAAGAAAAAAATCCGAAATTTTTTTTCCAAAAAAAAAAATCCGAAAAAAAAAATTCGAAATTTAAAATAAAATTGGTGAATATAAAAACAATTTCAGTGTACATAATAACTGTTTTAAGGTATATAACAATTATATTATATCAAATAATTAAATACATATGCCAATTATTTCAGTGTATATATGTTGATTAATTGGTGTACATAGTAACTATTTGAGTGTATATAACAATAACTATTTTACTGTATATATATTTACTTCTTAAGTGTATATATATATATGTAGTGAGTTTAATAGCGTATATAATGAGTTTTTTAGTGTATATAACAGTTATTTTGATGTATGTTCCATTGTTGATTAACTGATATACATATTAATTATTTGGGTGTATATAAAAATTATTTTACTGTATATATTGAGTTCTTAAGTGTATATATGCAGTGAGTTTAATAGCGTGTATAATGAGTTTTTTTAGTGTATATAACAGTTATTTTGATGTATGTTCCATTGTTGATTAATTGGTGTACATAATAACTATTTGAGTGTATATAACATTTTTTTATTTAAGTCTATATAACATTTTTTTTACTTTATATATTGAGTTCTTAAGTGTGTGTATATAGTGAGTATAATAACGTATATAATGAATTTTTTTTAGTGTATATAACACTTATTTGGATGTATGTCTCATCTTAATCTAATGGTTTAGATTGTGCCTCAATGGATGTAAAGAGTTACCCTGCCTCACCGGAACCCACCTATATATATATATATATATATATATATATATATACGCGGCCCTAGTTTAAGACTATGCACACCCCTCCTGGGATTACCTGTCACCCAGTTCAACTTATGACGGCAACTTACTGCGAGGCCTAAGCTTAAGGTTAAAAAATACATAACTTCCGGGATACCTATCACCCGATTCAACAACTAATGTACTGATTTCTGATACACTAGTCTTATAGTTGATGGCAAAAATGTAAACCCCAAAATTTATTACTCTAAACCCCACACTCGTCCTTATTCCATAACTCCAAAAAAAACCATTATCGATAATCAAAAGATATAATCATTGTAAATAACATGAGGATAAAAGAAGTGATCTTGATATTCTAAAAGAGGAAACTTTCTATTTTAGGAAACTTTCTAAAACTAGAATCGTATCAAAGTATCAAAAATATTAGTTCATACTAACACAATTTTAATAAACAATATAGATTTATAAAACAAATAATTTTGGCCTTAACGATAGTAATTGTTAAAATAAGAATAATTCGGTTTATGAAATTATTGGAATATCATACAAGTGTTTACAAAATGATTACAAATGTCCTATACATTTTAATACTACTAATTAGGGTGTTTTGGAAATTTATAAAACTAGATTCCTTAATTATTAATAGTTTCGACAAATCAGCAAAATAGGATTTTACGGCAAATACCGAAACAAATTATTTAACGTCTTTTAATGATTGAACAGTTAAAAAAATTTACAACATCGTAAGAGATGATTTAACTTATAAACTTTCAGATTTAAAAACTCTCAAAATAGCTGGAAAAATAATTTATTTAGCTGAAATGGGATATTTTATCGTTAATTCATAATTTTGCTCAAAAATTGATACTACCATTTAAAGACTTAAATAAATAGTGTAAAAATTACGTAAATCAGTTAAAAGACATATTTGGACATTCTGTTTAGAAAAATAATTTTTTCAGAATCTGTAAACTCTATTTTTAAAAGGGTTTTTACGTTAATCGTCTAATCTCGACGATAACGATTAATAAAAATAGTAACTACAAAACGATTAAGGTATAAATAACCAAAAAATATAATCATACTTAAAATTTAGTAATTTCCAGAAACTTAATATTTTTACCGAATTTCAAAATTCCAGATTTCATAAAATTCAAATAAACCGTCTTTTAAAACTCGTTTTCGTAATAATGATTCTCTTAATAAAAGTTGTCATTCCTAATTATTTTATTAAGACACTAAAATCATTAAAATTCATTTTTAACAAGAAAATATCAGGATTTTTTTTTACAGAATTAAAATAGTAACCAAAAGTTAGAATTCAAAATATCAAACACGGTTTTAACGATAAACAATGTTTTAAGACGATAAATTAATTCACCCGCTTAACAATTCCGAAAAATTATGAAACAATTCAGGAAATTCTTTTTCATCAGAAAAGTCATCCACGTCGAATTTCAGGTTAAAATAAAATATTTACATCCTATGGTTTAAAATCGGTTTTACTCATTTTTGTCCGAAATCGGTAATACATCAATAAACGGTATTTAAAATATCAGAAAAATATGAAATTATCACAAGTCATCCAAAACATTACTTTTATAGAATATATATGTATTTTAGGTGTTTAGGCCGAATAATATAATTTTTGGAATAAAACAACTATTAAATCGTTAATCTCGAAGAACGATAGAAATATCGAAACATGCAAATTTTATGACTTTTAAAACATAAAACAGTTTTCACGAGACATAATATAATGACAATAAAATTTATAAACTTATACATGTGTGGACATGACGTAGGTCCACCACGACGCGACCACGCGCAGGTTTGGGTAGGCGAATGAATCTCGTGGTAAGATTGTTCTCGGGTTCGAAATTTAAGTCAAAGTTGGAGGCGCCACCAAATTTATGGGAATTCGGACCCATTCGAGTCCACTCTATGTCGTCACGACCGTACACAAAGTATGGCCCATTTCGATTTCAGAGCTTATGGGGCTCGTCCCTTTTCATTGCAATACCGACACCATCTGCACCGGTTATCGTGTATAGAATGACTCTCGTGCGCCAACGGTTTCGGACATCCGGAAACCGAGGTTCTGAGTAAGGGGTGAGGGTACGTGTTGGGAAGCCCACTAAGGACACCCAACCCCGCCCGCACTTAGCGGCGTCTACTAAGACATCGTTCGTGTTCGTGTACGCGCGCTAGTAAAATGACTAAATGATATGCAAACAGCGTTTTAGGCTAAGCATGCGAATTATATGTGAACTACGTCATTTTAATGCATCTTGATCATAGTCGAATTGTTTAGTATGCGAGGTTCATTTATAAAGCGATAAGCATCAAAATAAACAAAGCTCGTAAATACGTACAAAATACACGGACGGAAATACAACCCGGCCAATACAAAAATTACAAACAATAAAAAAAATAGAATAAATGGAATATACGAAGAAAGCAATAAATTATAATTAGAAACGGACCCGTATACAATAAATGCAAACTAGACCGTAAATTAAGTGGATGGACGAACTTCGATTAAATACACATTATATTGTGTATTAAACGAAGGACGGAGATATGGAACCTAGGCGTGATGCTAGCCCGATCCCGAATCTCAATGCCTTGTCCCGACTTATCACATCGAAAAAAGGCGTCTAGATTAGCCATATATCGGACACGACTAAAGAGTCGTCGATATAAGACTAATTGTGAAAGACTTCGATCAAAGTCGTTAAAGTGAGGTGATATGCATGAGTTTTGAAAAGAGTAAATCACGTGATTGACTTTGCACGTGACGACTAAAGTTGTAAAAAAAGACGAGGCTCGAAATATACATTGAAGTCCTCGGTTTTCTTCAGGCTACAGGACCCACTCGATCGAGTCATGGTCTGGACTCGATCGAGTGTGCCTTTAAGGTGGCTACTGCCCGGTTTTTGGGGTGCTACTCGATCGAGTGCCCCCTGTACGAGGCATGGCTCGTTTCGTTTTTTATTTGTTTAAAGTCGATGGATGACCGAGTTAAATAAAAATATTGCATTATTGAAATTCAACTCGGTTTTCGGTGCCATAATCGTGTACTATACGATTATGAGACCGTCATCGGGATTTTATGAAAATATGTTATTATGGGATTGAAAAATTTGATTACTGACGAAATTGTAGCCCTCCGCGTCACGACATCGATACTAATCCTAACAGATTATGTGATGTCGATTTTCACATCAACGGATTTCGCACTAATCTTAGAAATGGAGTCTTACACGTTCAACTACGAACGACCACGATCTCGTTACGCCCTTGAGTACATTGGGGTGGCGCTCCTCGAAAGGATGTCACCTCCGTCGTGACTCGTAAAGGGATTAAACGGACTTTGGATGGTCGTCATAGTCAAACGTGTTAGGATCGGAATTTTAATACTATTATGTACATATACACGGTATTAATTATTAATGATGATAATAAACAATAGTAAAAATGTTAGTAAATAAAAGTTAAATGTTAGTGTTAGTATACTAACGTAATTATAATATAAAGTATAAAAATGTACATATAAATTGAGATAGGAAAAAGATAGAAATGGGGTTGATGACACCCTCAACATACATGCTTAGTAAGGCCTCGGCAATGGACTCGTAATAGCGACGGGAACGCGGGAGTATCGAGGATGTATGTAAAGTTATGGTGTTATGGTGTGTGTGTGTGTGTGTGGGTGGATTTGTCGGTTTTTCGAGGGACAAGGACTCGGTTTTTGATTAGGGTAGCTAAGGGTTGTAGTGTAGTGTAATGTGGATCATAAGAGTGAAAATGTAGGGTTGGCAAAACTTAAAATGTGAAGGGTTTGATGGGGTATTTATAGAGAATACCCCATGACCTAGGGTCACTCGATCGAGTGGCCCTAGTGCACTCGATCGAGTGCACTAGAAAACGGGTCTTTTCCGGATTTTTTGGCTCCACTCGATCGAGTGGAGAGGGTTGGCGAGCCATTTTAGGAAATGGTTGACTTTTTGATTTTTTGAAAATTATGTTTGGGCGCAAGTTTCTAGAAGCGCATCAGGCTGTTTTCGAGGACGGATTCGTCTTTGACCGGGTTTTGACCCGGTCGCCAAAAGACGGTTTTTATTTTTGGTGTCGGTTTTGGCCCAAATTAGTCTTATTTTACTCGGAACGACCCACTGGGCCTGAATTTGAGGTTGGTTTTGAGAGATTTGTACTCCGCTAAATGTCCACGTCGGATATTATTGATTCCGAGCCCATATTCGAGTATACTAAGTCACGTTTGCTTCCAATCATCATCGGGTGTTTGTCGGGAACTGTTATAGACACTAGCAGACAAAATGCGGGTGTTTACAGAGCCCCCACTCTGACTGAGGCTTGGACAAGGCGAAAGTCAGAGTAGCTACCAGGCCAATCGCAGATTACGACCTGGCAGCCTTCCGGTCGGGTCGTTTATAGTCCAGTAGACTTGCGTGAAGGGCTCGCCAACCATAAGCAGAGGGTCATACCTGTCCTGATGATGATAGCTCCGTGGGGAGTAAATGAGCTGCGCGGAGAGTTGCTTCTGAAGTCTGGGGTGTACATGTATGCTGACACATAACAACTTGCGTGTAACACATAGGCGAAACACCGACTCATGCTGGGGAAATAAAATATTAATTTTTTGAAAAGCAAAATTTTTTTGAAAGATTTTTTTATTATTTAGAATTTTTTAGGAAAGCTTGGGACGACTTGATTTCTATTCTAGGTTCTGAACTGCAATCAGGCCTGCGCGCGCATAGGGCCCATGTTTGCTGAGGAGGCATGGTAGTTAGGGTTCAGTTAGGTTTTCCTATTATAAATATAGGAATCCCTGCTTCAACTTACTGTATCCCAAATCATAAACTCCTCCTTCTCCTCAAAATCTCTTACACTTTCAGGAAAACTCAAACATCTGCCATGGCTATCGATCATCTGACTGCAATGCTTTTTGCTTGGTCCCAATATTTTCGGGACGAGGAAAAGGTACAATTAACACAGATGGGAATCGTCAGTCTATTCCCTCTCCAACATCTGATAATTGACTCACACTTTTTGGACTCATGTCTAACATTTTGGGATACTACCCATCAAGTTTTCGCGTTCCCGCGAGGAGAAATATGCCCTTTACCCGAGGAGATCGCAGCTATAGGCGGTTGGAGCCCTATCGCTCGTCCTTCTATCCCTCCGTTCTACCCAGATCCCAGAAGGAGGCTGAGGGATTTCTTGGGTATGTCTCATGCTGAGACAGATCGAATGGCGCGGGGAAATATTGTTTCCCTCTTTGACTTGGCTGACAAGTTTATGAACAATCAAGATGTGAGGACTACCCCTACTCACAGGCGTAGGGCTTTCGCCTTTTGCATGCTGCACCGTTATGTTTTCGAAGGGATGATGGAGGCTGACTCGTGCTTGGGTCAGATCAGGCTGATTGGTGTGGTTGACCAGATGGAGACTGGTCATAGCCCTGCTTGGCTAGCCACCGGGGAGATCATCATGGGTCTAGATGCTAGGCGACTTGACCCGGATCGACAGCTGACTGGGAGTGTTCGCCTTCTGCAGGTATACGTCTCGCAATTTTTTTTCGTTTCGCGCGAATTTTCTGATGTACGTAAGCCATTGCTCGATTTGGTTGGTGTACTCGATCGAGTGGGCTCTGGCGAACCTTGCCATTGCTCACGAATTTTGTGTATTCTTTGTCAGATTTGGTTGTCTGAACGCCTGTCGATCATAGAGTACCCTCCGAGTATACTCAATTACCGGAGCAGCCAGATTAGCTCGAGGAGGCGACGGATAAGCTCGAGTCACCATATAAACCGAGCTTACTGGGACGAGGAGCTGGTGTTTCACGGTGGTCCCTTAATTAGGTGGACCGTTGCCTGGTGGTTCCTCTCCAAACTGACGGGATTGGCCAAGAGAGACCAAGCCCGCTACTTGGTGATTATGTCTCGTGACTGGACAGTTCACATTTACCCGAACCGCATCCTGAGGCAGTTCGGTTCGTCTCAGCGTATTCCTGAGACTGAAGGCTATCATTAGCGTCTCGCTCCAATTAACAGACGCTATGTGCGACACATGGTTGTAGAGGTGGTTCACCCGTCCCATGTGGACCATACCCAACCCTTGCCAATCCGCTTGGGTTTCACGTGCTTACCAGAAATGGACTTCCGTGGAGTCCGAGGAGGCCCGTAAAGCTTTGAAGGTTGATGAGGCCTTCGAACTGGTTCGTCGGGAGACGGCGAAGGACAACAGGGGTTTCTTCGACGAGGGAGACACTCCTGCTACTTTAGTCCGATTTGAATCGGGTCTTAAGTCACATACTATGACTCGATCCAGGGATGCTGGTGCTAGCAGCACGCGGGGGCAGTCAAGCTCCCAGACTGACTTGGAGAGGCGACTTGGGCCGAGACTGGCGGTCAGAGACCGACTAGGCTCACGTGACCGGCTTCCTGAGCCCGTGAGGGCCTGACTTGGGCCCATCGAAGTGATTGAGGACTCCAGCTCAAAGAAGCGAGTCCGAGCTAAAGAGATTCCCGTGGTGATTCGGGAACGCTCCCCTCCACGTCGTCGTCAGTAGACGGCCAAGGAGGCCAAGGACAAGGGGAAGGGCAAGATGCCCTGAATACCGAGTCCTTAGTTTTATTATTATTTGAATATTACTATTATTTTTATTGTGTCGTGTGCCTTTTTTTTTATTATTGCATTTTTTTTGAATTCCTGCATTTGTAATTTCCCGCGTTTATCGGGGATTTAGGAATTAATAAAAGAAGTTTATTATTAAACCGTTCCTGTCTTTTCTCGATTGCACTGGTTGCGCCCTTTTGAGGGGCTGCCTACGTATCCACAAATAGTGGAATCAAACCAAACGTAGTTCAAGCTCATTAGATTTGCAATCTCGAATTACACCAAGACTATTGGTTCAAGATGTTTGCGACAGTAGAATAAATAATTCTAACTTATTGACTTGCATTTTGTAAAAAAAAATGATTTTGATAAATTTTGCTAATGACATTGAGAAAGGCTAAGGGTAGTAACGCTTCAGCTGGTCCAGGTTGGTCGGGATGACGAACTCATTCCCGTCTAGGTCCGTCAGCATCACTGCTCCCCCTGATAGGATCTTCTTTTCCAAATATGGCCCAGTCCAATTAGGTTTGAATTTCCCCCTTGGGTCAACTGGTAGTAAAGCTCGGACAGACTTAAGAACCAGATCCCCTTCTTTAATGTTCCTGGGCCTTACCCTTTTGTTGAAGGCCCGTTGGATCCTCTTCTGGTAGATTTGGACGTTGTTGAGGGCACGAGATCGTCGTTCGTCTAGTAGAACCAACGAGTCATACCGTGCTCGAACCCAGTCAGCTTCGGGTACTTGACTTTCTAATAGAATTCTGAGGGACGGTACCTCCAATTCAACTGGTTGGACTGCCTCCATCCCATAGGTTAGGTAATACGGCGTCGCCCCGGTTGCGGTGCGAATTGACGGTATCCCCATAGGACAAAAGGTATTTTGTCGGGCCAGTCCCGGTAATTATCAGCCATCTTTTTGAGTATGGTGACAATTGTTTTATTGGCCGCCTCTACCGCTCCATTCGTTTGGGGACGATAGGGCGAGGACGTATGCCTTTGAATTTTATACTTGGTCAACAGGGCCGCGGTTTCGGCTTAGAAATGGGTCCCGCGATCACTGATAAATTCATGCGGGATGCCATATCGACATATTATCTTGTTTTGGATAAACTTGGCGACATGCTTGGCATTGAGAATGCGATATGATTCAGCTTCGACCCATTTGGTGAAATAGTCGATAGCTACTAAAATGAAACAGTTTCCGCCGGTACCAGAGGGATTTATTTTCCCGATTATGTCAATACCCCATGTTGAGAACGGCCAAGGCGATGTCATGGTATAAAGCAAGGATGACGGCAAATGCTGCACATTGGCGAAGATTTGACATTTATGACAGTGTTTGACATATAACTGGCAGTCGGCTTCCATAGTATTCCAGTAATACCCGAGCCTCATGATTTTCCGGAGCAGCATGTGAGCATTCATGTGTGGGCCGTTTTCACCATCATGTACTTCGGCCATAACCTTTTCGGCCTTATACTTATCAACACAAAGGAGAAGAGCCCCCTGTGCCGTCTTTTTGTACAGTTGTCCGTCATCGGTACGGACGAACTGGGTGGCTACCCTCCGTAAGACTTTCTTGGCTCGGCCTTCAGTCCCTGGAGGATATTCTCCGTTTTTCAGGTACGTTAATACAGCCTGATACCATGGTTCAGGGTCAGCTATCTCAATGTCTTCAATGTCATGAATGTGTGCCGGCACGGACCGTCTTTCGACACATATTGGCATATTGGTCACGTGGTCAGGGATATTCAGCAAAGATGCCAATTTTGAGAGTGCATCTGCAAACTGATTTAATTCCCGAGGCAAGTATATGTACTCTACCCTTTGGAATTATTTCTCGAGGTCCCTCACTCGTGCCTGGTAGGCCACGAGATTAGCGTTTCGAGTTTTTCACTTTTGAAGTGTTTGGTTAATGACCAAGGATGAGTCACAATGTATTCGAAGATTTGTGATCCCCAGATTGGCGGCGGCTTGTAGCCCGTAAATGCATGCTTCGTATTCGGCTGCATTATTGGTAACATCAAAGTCCAGTTTCATTGACACGGGAGTATGCTCTTCTTTTGGCGAGATTAGGAGGATCCCGACTCCGAACCCTCGAAAATTGGACGCTCCATCAAAGTATAAGTCCCATGTCTTGGTATGGAAGATATCTTCATCTGGGAAGGACCAGGTGTCGGTGTGTCCTTCTTCGGTTACCGGGCTATCAGCGAGAAATTCAGCTACTACTCGCCCCTTAATAGCCTTTAACGGCACAAATTTTAGGTCGAAATCTGCCAGCATTAGAGTCCATCTAGAAATTCGGCCATGGAGAACGAGCTTTTCGAAGAGGTATTTGATTGGGTCCATCCTGGATAGCACATGGACCTCGTGGCTGAGCATATAGTGCCGGAGCTTCTTAGTGGCCCAAACCAAAGCCAAGCACGACTTTTTGAGCATGGTATATTTGCACTCATACTCTAAAAACTTTTTGCTGATGTAATAGATGGCTCGTTCTTCAGAGTCAACTATCTGAGCCAGCATAGCCCCCATGGTTGTCTCGGTCGTCGTTAGGTATAACGACAGAGGCAAACCGGGTTGAGGTGGCATTAAGACTGGCGGAGCAGACAGGATTTCCTTGATCTTGTCGAAAGCAGGTTGGCACTTGTCATCCCATAGCACCCGTTCCCCTACTTTCAGTTTCTTGAAAATTGGTTCACACACCATGGTTAGTTTGGAAATGAACCGACTGATGTACTGGACTTTCCCGAGGAATCCCCTTATTTCTTTTTCGGTTTTAGGAGGTTGCATCTCGGTAATGGCTTTGATTTTAGCTGGGTCGACCTCGATACCTCGTTGGCTAACGATATGACCCAATAATTTGCCTGATGTTACCCCGAAACTACACTTTTGAGGGTTTAGCCTCATGTTGTACTTGCGCAATCGGTGAAGAATTTTCTTATGGCGGTGATGTGACCGTCCCGTTCTTTGGATTTGACGATCATGTCGTCTACATAGACTTCCACTTCCTTATGCATCATGTCGTGTAATAAGGTCGTAGCAGTCCGTTGGTATGTGGCCCGGACATTAATGAGACCGAATGGCATGACGGTGTAGCAGTAAGTACCCCAAGGTGTGGTGAAGGTAGTCTTACTCATATCTTCTTCCGCCATCTTGATCTTACTATACCCGGCATACCCGTCCATAAATGATAGAAGGGCATGATCGGCCGTGTTATCCACCAGTATATCGATGTGTGGTAACGGAAAATCGTCTTTCGGGCTTGCCTTGTTAAGATCCCGAAAATCCACGCATACCCACACCTTACCGTCTTTTTTAGGAACCGGCACGATGTTTGCAACTCAGTCCGGATATTCGGACACTTGTATGAAGCCGGCTTTGAACTGTTTGTCGACTTCTTCTTTTACCTTGAGAGACCACTCGGGCCTCATTCGGCGGAGCTTCTGCTTAATCGCGTCTTTAATCGGTATGCGGTGCTCGGCTATTTCCCGGTCTATCCCCGGCATGTCCTTGTAGGACCATGCGAAGACATCTTTGAACTCTCGGAGGACGTTTGTGAATTGTTGTTTCTCCTCGGGATCTAAGGATAACCCTATCTTAAGTATCTGGGGCTCTAAGGTTGTTCCCACATTAATGGACTCGGTCTCTTCAATTACCGGATTCCGAGATTCCCTTTGCTCTAACTGCTCGATCAGATGTGGAGGTAAGGGCACCTGTTCGTCGGGTTTCTCAATGTCATTGCATAAAATATTTTTGAAAGCAAAATTTAAAAGAGGCAAGTCGTAAGCAGAACAGTTGTTATTATTGATTGAAAACATCGAAAACAGCTCGAAAAGAGCAGCCATCTGATCATTGGTCAGTGGCGGAATGGGTAAGGCACTCGGGACAGACCCCGAAGTGCCAGCAGCAGGAATGACAAAAGGGAGAGGGGTTACAGGAGTGACTCTAGCACCGACTTCCCTAGACTTGACCTCAGACTCTGACTCAGACTCGGACTCAGACTCAGGCATGTCTCCCTCTCCAGCGACCAGCTTGTAGATCCTCCCTTGACTGTCAGTCCACTTGACAGTCTTCCTCCAGGCCCTGTTTCCTGTCTCGGAACCAACATCCGAGATCAGCTTGGTCGGGTCAAACCTATTGCTGCGGAGAATCAGGTTGACCAAGTCTTCCTTTGGAGTCGGGGCTATGGTGTCTTCCCCGAAGAGTAGCCCCAGCGCGGGCTCAGCATTGTCAGCTCCATCAGACTGGATGAGGGCAAACACATCATCTGGGATATAGTTGCAGTCCCGGGCCGATTGGGTCCCGAGGTGCACAACATTGGGTTGGTATAGACCAACCTGAATAGCCCCAAACACCGGTGTGACAAAGTAGTCAGTCAACCGTGGGCTGTAAGGGCTCAAGTGGATACCCTTAATGATGTTGCAGGCCTTTTCGATTCCTACTCGGACAATGTTGCCCAGAGTGGTGGCATAACCAAGGCCGAAGTGAGAGTCTTCGTCCTTAAGGACCTCGATAATCTTCCCAGCTGGAAGATTGGGTCGAGAGGTAGCCCCCGGAAAGTACCCTTGGTTTTGGAGCATCGTGTCAATGCTCGTAGTGAAGTAGGGCCTAAAAAGGTACTCTTCCTCGATCATCCCCACAAAATCGAACCCCCAGAGGTCCGTGCGGCCCGTGGCGTTACATCTAGCCACAGTCATTGGGGTAGCCTCCAAAATAATGACATTGTCGAGCAAAGGCATCTTGATCTTTCGGTGGAGGGTAGAGGACACCGCTTTGACCGCGTGAATCCATGGCCTCCCTAGGAGCATGTTGAAGGATGAGGTGACATCAATCACCTGGAATTCAAGCTCCTTTTCTATTGGGCCCGTTATGATGGTCAGTTTTATGGCCCCAGCTACCGAATTTGGGCTCCCATCAAAGGCTTGGATGGTCTGAGCTGTCGGGATATAATCGGCCTCGGTAATGCCGAGGGCTTTGGCGTCCTTAAAGGAAGGACATTCACAGCAGACCCATCATCAACTAGGGTCATTGGGAGGTATTTCCCTCGGCAGATCACCGTAATGTAGAGGGCCAGATTATGGGAGGCCCCGAACGGCGGTAAGTCAGCTTCTGAGAAAGTGATCATTGGGCCTCCTTCCTTGGTTTTTCCCTTCAGGTAAGGCAAGACCGTGGCTACCATTTCAGCAGGGGTAACCAAAAAGTCGATCTTAATTTGATTGAGAGCCTTAGTGAGTGCTTCTCGATGTTCCTGTGAGCTAACTAAGAGTTGCCATATGGTGAGGTCAACTCGGGTCTTCTTTAGTTGCTTCACGAGAGCCGTTTCAGCAGTCGGCTTCTCAAGAGCGACTTCCATCCCGAGGGGTTCAGTGAAGGTTGTCGGGATTGGGGTGTCCCTAGAGCTAGTGGCGTGATAGGGACGACCAAGGTGGTTACTGGCTAAGACTCGGGATTTGGTCATGCGAATCTCCTCAGAGGTGATGGGGACAGTTTCCTCTTTAGCGAGGTAGACATCGTCCTCGTCGTCAAACCAGATCCCGTTCACTTGCGGGATGAACGGAGAGATAAGATGAGAGCAATCAATCACCTCCCCGGCAAAGATGGCATGGGAGCTGAAAGGGTTCTCCTTGTTACCCGGCTTATCTCCAGGTAGTGGGATTTTACCGCTCTCAATCAAGTCCTGGATCAAGTGCTTCAGTTTCCAGCACTTTTTGGTATAATGGCCATTGCCTCGGTGGTATTGGCAATAAGCTTAGGCATTGTAGTTCTTGGAGCGTCGCTCCACCGGAACTTCACGAGTTGGGCCTAACGGTTGGATTAGGCCCTTTGAGGATAGCCTTTGTAAGGCATAGGTATAGGTGGTACCTATATCAGTGAAAACCCAAGGTGGGGTGTTCTTCTTGGACGGGGCATCTAGTAGATTAACCGCGTCGAAAATGCTGCGGGTTGCAGCTTGAGGCTTGGTAGTGGAAGAGGAAGCCCCTTGGTATCCTTTGCTAGAGGCCTTAGTAAGGCCCTCCAGTCTCAGGTCGTCTTCAATTCTCATACCCATTTCAGTAAGGGTGGTGAAATTGGGTATGACAGCGTACCGGAGATGAACCCGGTAGGAGGGGAGGAGATTCTTGACGAAAGACTCCACCAAAGTCTTTTCACTGGGCTTATCGACCAGTTTCACGCTCTCGGCCCTCCAGCGTTGAAGGTACTTAGTAAAACCTTCCTTTGGCTCTTGGGCCATAACCTCCAAAGATCGCATTGTGGTTTGGATCTCGGTGTTGTCAACATAGTTCCGAGCAAACTCGGTGGCCACATCATCCCAAGTAGGGTATTTTTTGGGGTCTAGCCTGTAGTACCAGGCCCGTGGGTGCTTCTCAAGGGACGCAGCAAAAAGATTCTTGAACATTGTAGAATCTACTCCCTTGATGGCCATGAATTCTTTGAAGGCCCGTACATGTAGTAACGGGTCTTCGGTTCCCTCAAACATGGGTAAGCCAGTGAGGTTCAGGTTTGGGGGTAACTTGTCGTTCACCGGGGCATACTCACGGCTATTTTCCCGATGGATGTTGTTACTCCCAGATAAATGCACTTGTTCCTCTAGTCGGTGCACCGCACTAAGTAGCTCAGCTAGAGACCCAGTAGCCTCGGTATTAGGAGTCCTTTGCTCCACTGCAACCATACGAGCAACGACAGCCACTTGACCAGCCCTCATTTCTGTTAGTTGGGCTTCAATGTCGATCTGTTTGACGACCATGGCATCCACGGAGGTCTTCAGGTTGTTCAAAGCTGCTTCCATTTGCGGTTGTGTCTGGTGGACGGTGGCCTGTCTGTAAGAACACCGCGTAATCAGAAACCGAACCCAGATCTTGGAATCAAAAAAGTACATCCCGAGCGACGAAAAAGAAAAGACCAAGTGAAAAAGACTCGAGAAAGACACCTAGACGGATGACTCATAGGTGGTATGACTTCCTTAGGACTTGGATTTGTGGGCCTAGTCCCGTTCGAAGGAAGGTCCACGTGAGACTTTTCCCCAGACTTCTTAACTCGAGTGTATAGACGGACTTTCCTCTGTAGGGGTATGCCCTACGCAGGTTGGTCGTGCCTTGACAAATAAGGCGGACTCGGGAAAGGGAGGAAACTCGTGATGTAAGATCGACGGAGTTTCGACGCTATAAACCTTCGACATACTATGCAAATACCCGGCACACGGATAGACGGTAGGTTCTATAATAAGGAAGATTTATTTTAGGAAAGTTGGATGTTTTGAAATTTTTGAAATTTGAATATAAGAATGAGCGGATTTCCGAAAATTTGAAGATCCAAAACGGAATTTCGAAAAACGAGATTTGAATTTTGAAAATTCAGAAAATCGAGGTGGTGTCGGAAATTCGAGAGTCAAAACGGGCAGCATGCCGACTAAAGAAAAGGATATTTTGAGTCAAATCGTTAATCCTAAATTTCGACGGCATTCCGAATTTTGAAAATTGGATATTTGGAAAAGACGGGTCCCGAAACGGACAGCATTTCGGGTTTTTCAAAATTTGGTATTTTGGGAAAGATGGGTCCCGAAACGGACAGTATTTCTGGTTTTTCGAAATTTGGTATTTTTTGGAAAGATGCATTCTTTGAAATGACGGTTTTTGAAAAATGACACGGAAACCAAGTAGCACGTAGTCAAACAAGCATTATAACGACGCTTATGTATGCATTACGCTAAGTCTCGGTCGGTCAAAATAGGGTCTATACCAACAACGATGGCTCTCTCGTAAATCAGGACGGACTCCCTAAGCCGAGTTGGTCTTAGGACATGCCGCAAAACCCATACGAGTTCGGCCATAGAAGTCTTTAGCGCACCCATTTAGGAATGCACCGAGGTATAGTGGGACGTCGGTCACAAGTAACCGGCCCGGGAAAATTTGGGTTATGCATGAATCATGCATTAAACTAATGCGCGCACACTAATTTACGAACGATTTCTCTTCGAGTCTCACCCTAGGAACCCCGATGACTAGTGGTACATCAGGTATCCCCAGCGGAGTCGCCAAATTGTGGACATGACGTAGGTCCACCCCGACGCGGCCACGCGCAAGTTTGGGTAGGCGAATGAATCTCGTGGTAAGATTGTTCTCGGGTTCGAAATTTAAGTCAAAGTTGGAGTTGCCACCGAATTTATGGGAATTCGGACCCATTCGAGTCCACTCTATGTCGTCACGACCGTACACAAAGTATGGCCCATTTCGATTCAGAGCTTATGGGGCTCGTCCCTTTGCATTGCAATACCGGTACCATCTGCACCGGTTATCGTGTATAGAATGACTCTCGTGCGCCAACGGTTTCGGACATCCGGAAACCGAGGTTCTGAGTAAGGGGTGAGGCTACGTGTTGGGAAGCCCACTAAGGACACCCAACCCTGCCCGCACTTAGCGGCCTCTACTAAGACATCGTTCGTGTTCGTGTACGTGCGCTAGTAAAATGACTAAATGATATGCAAACAGCGTTTTTGGCTAAGCATGCGAATTATATGTGAACTACGTCATTTTAATGCATCTTGATCATAGTCGAATTGTTTAGCATGCGAGGTTCATTTATAAAGCGATAAGCATCAAAATAAACAAAGCTCGTAAATACGTACAAAATACACGGGTGGAAATACAACCCGACCAATACAAAAATTACAAACAATAAAAAAAAATAGAATAAATGGAATATACGAAGAAACCAATAAATTATAATTAGAAACGGACCCGTATACAATAAATGCAAACTAGACCGTAAATTAAGTGGATTGACGAACTTCGATTAAATACACATTATATTGTGTATTAAACGAAGGACGGAGATATGGAACCTAGGGGTGATGCTAGCCCGATCCCGAATCTCAATGCCTTGTCCCGACTTATCACATCGAAAAATGGCGTCTAGATTAGCCATATATCGGACACGACTAAAGAATCGTCGATATAAGACTAATTGTGAAAGACTTCTATCAAAGTCGTTAAAGTGAGGTGATATGCATGAGTTTTGAAAAGAGTAAATCACGTGATTGACTTTGCACGTGACGACTAAAGTCGGAAAAAAAGACGAGGCTCGAAATATACATTGAAGTCCTCGGTTTTCTTTAGGCTACAGGACCCACTCGATCGAGTCATGGTCTGGACTCGATCGAGTGTGCCTTTAAGGTGGCTACTGCCCGGTTTTTGGGGTGCTACTCGATCGAGTGGCACATGGCACTCGGTCGAGTGCCCCCTGTACGAGGCATGGCTCGTTTCGTTTTTTATTTGTTTAAAGTCGATGGTTGACCGAGTTAAATAAAAATGTTGCATTATTGAAATTCAACTCGGTTTTCGGTGCCATAATCGTGTACAATACGATTATGAGACCGTCATCGAGATTTTACGAAAATATGTTATTATGGGATTGAAAAATTTGATTACTGACGAAATTGTAGCCCTCCGCGTCACGACATCGATACTAATCCTAACGGATTATGTGATGTCGATTTTCGCATCAACGGATTTCGCACTAATCTTAGAAATGGAGTCTTACACGTTCAACTACGAACGACCACGATCTCGTTACGCCCTTGAGTACATTGGGGCGGCGCTCCTCGAAAGGGTGCCACCTCCGTCGTGACTCGTAAAGGGATTAAACGGACTTTGGATGGTCGTCATAGTCAAACGTGTTAGGATCCGAATTTTAATACTATTATGTACATATACACGATATTAATTATTAATGATGATAATAAACAATAGTAAAAATGTTAGTAAATAAAAGTTAAATGTTAGTGTTAGTAAACTAACGTAATTATAATATAAAGTATAAAAATGTACATATAAATTGAGATAGGAAAAAGATAGAAATGGGGTTGATGACACCCTCAACATACATGCTTAGTAAGGCCTCGGCAATGGACTCGTAATAGCGACGGGAATGCGGGAGTATTGATGGGAGGGATTTGTCGTGGATCCCCACCGTCAAATAATAACCAACTACTCCTAACACGTAGCTAGGGCAAGTCGGGTCGAATCCACGGGGACGCTAATGAGGCGTCTAGACTAAGGTCACCCAAACACAAGACTAGGTCAACGAACTAAGCTAAACTAGGATGATAAGGAGGGGAGAAGGCTAAGACTATAACTAAGATGACGGAGAAAACGAATAAGGAAACGGGCTAGGATTAGGTCGGGTTCAAGGTTGATGGAGTGGTCAAGGAAGAGCTAAGGTGAAGGGGTAGTCGGGTAATCTAGGTGTAGTCCGGGCTCTCGCTACGTAGACCGACCTAGAGGTTCTTGATAGAACCCATCTTAGCGACACATATGACAAACGGGGTTACTAGCGTGCTTTCGTAGCCTAGGTCACGTCCGGGCTCTCGCTACGTAGACCGACCTAGGGGTCATCCTCACCGGGCTCTCTCTACGTAGTGAGGGAACCAAACCCACGAGCAAACTATCACCCACAAGAGAAAAGGCAAGAAAAACAAGCATATGCATCTACATGTCATTCAAGCATTTCATCAAACATGTTCCATGCATCTAACGAAGAGGAAACCCAAAACTTCCACCAACATCTCCAACAAACCCTTAATCACCCATTAAATACCTAAATCACCCTACTAACCCTAGCAAGAATCTATTCAAACATATCTAAAGGAAAAACTAACAAGAACAAGATAAACTAACTCAAACAACAAAACATACATAAAGAAACTAGTGAAAACAATGAACTATGAACAATACAATGAACAAGGATTAAAACTTGGATGATTAAACAGGATTTAGAGAAAGGAAAAGAAGATTATACCTACTAACAAGATGAATGGAAGATTGAAAACTTGCATTAATGAGAAAACCCAAATACATCAACCAAGGTTGTCAATCTTGGAAGGATCTTGAAGAATTCCCTTAATACAAGAGCTAAACTAAGATTAAAGACTAATTAACGACTAATCTACACTAATCTATGCTAATCTAAGCTAAACTATGCTAGGGTTTAATGGGAAGTGAAGAACATATGATAAGATTACAAGAGGGAGCGTATTTATATGGTTACAAGAATGAAGGAGGAAGAATAAAAGAAAGGCGTGATGCCCCTGTAGCTTCCCGCCCGGGACGAGCTCAGGACAGAAGGGCTCGCTTTTGTGCACCCTATCCCGGACGGGTTGAGGCCTTCCCGACCGGGATGGGCCTTGTAGGCCTCAAATAAGCTCTTTTTGGTCCATCCTTGCTTCTCATGGGTTTCTCATCGATTCTCGGGACTCGGGATCGGGTCTAAGAGGCTCGGGATTGGGTCCCGAGGTCTCGGGGTCGAATCCAAGGCATCGAGTGATCGTTCCTTCACTTCGTTGGCTCCAAAAAGTGTATGTATGGAGTCAGATTTGCTCCAACTCTTCACAAATGGTCTCGGGAACCTGAAGCGAACTAAAGGAAGCATAAGTAGCCCATAAACCGCTCCCAAGGAGCGATTCCACAAGGAAATCGGGACCAAAACACAGTAAAATAGGCACTACAAACTACACTTATCAACTCCCCCACACTTAACCCTTACTCGCCCTCGAGTAAGCACAAACTAACTACTAAACTAGCCGAGTGGGTATTAGCGCACCCTACGCCCTTTCATCTCACGCGAGTACACTTAGAGGAAAAGTGCACTCCGCAAGGCAAGTAAGGTCTTGCAACAAAACTGTGGATGCTACCGGACACAACAACACATAAACAACAAACACACAAACAAACAAGTAAACGGTTGCACCCAAAGAGAAATAAATACCGCTTTCCTCTAAAAAGCGGTGAATGAAACACCGGTTTAGTACTCAAGGCAAGTGACAACGTTCCCAAGCTAGTAATACAAACCAAGATGAACTAAACCCTAATAGTATGACGATAAAGCAACAAAAACGTTGGTAACTTACCTAGGTCCTCCTAACTTTCTAAGAACGTACTACGGGACGATCGGCGGAGTGGAAAAGGGATGACCCAAGGTGTTAGTCGACACTGTAGGTAAGTGAGACCCCGCCCCCTTTAGCGATGAGCCAAGAGGGTCGTCCCATGCCCAAAACCGCCCAGCTAGTCCAAGTAAAAAGGTGGAAAATATTGCAAAGTGAGGGAAGACCGACCATTACCGCTATCATCCTTCCTAGGGATTCGGTCCTTTGGTAGGCTCTTCACGGTAATAGTCGGTAAAAGGCTTATTTTTTAGAGGGGATTCTTTTTGTGAGACGATTTTCTTTTTGGCATTTTTCTTTCTTTTGCATTTTTGCTTTGTTTTGCTATGCCATTTCATTTTCTTATTTTCTATTTTCTTTTTGGCTTTTTGTGCCTTTTCTTTTTCTTCAATCTTTTCTTTCTTTCATTTCTTTCATTTTCTTTTCTTTGCCCTTCTTGGCTTGATTTGAGTGTTAGGCATTTTTTTGCAACTAAGAAAGAGAGACTTCAACAAATTGCAATTTATTGTGTGGATATGTGTAGGAGGTAGGGTAATGGGTGAGTCGGGGGTCGCGATTTCCCTTCAAACCCACAAAAAAGGGGAAAACTTTGACTAATCAAACAATCCCAAACACGGTCACCTAAGGGACGAGACTCGGCAACCAAGGCCTATTCACACCGTGGGTGGTCATAATGGTCAAAAGTGCAAATCCCGTAGTAAATCCCTAGTGAGCTAGGTGGACTCAAGGTAAAGGACCAACGGAATCATTGATTTAGGGTCATTTTACTAGACCTAAAGTCCAAGACTCGATTCACACTACTAGAAAGGGAAAGTAAACACTTGCACCCTAGCCTCTAAACCGGGTTTTCGAAAACCGTTTACACACATGACACACTACACAACACAAAACAAAGACATGACGAAAACGAGAGGAAAAGAAACAAAGGCAACAAAAACAAAATATAACAAAACAAACATATAACGAGACAAACACCACCCCAAATATCCAAACAAGTCACCAAATCAACCTCAAGTATGCACAAAGCTCCACCCGAGCACCCAACATCACAAATCTCCTTCAAACTCCACAAGGAACAAAGAGGAAAAAGGGGTGAAGAGATGTTACCGGATGTCTTGAAAGCTCTCCAAAGCTAACGGTGATTAAGCAACCTATAAGGAAGAAGGGAGGCAAAACACGCACAACACAACAAAAATACGAAACAATGACACAGAAGGAAAAGACACAAAAAGAAAATCTTTTTGATTTTTGTGAAAAAATTTCAAATTTTTAGGGTTTTTTAAAGATTTTTCGAAAAACTACAAAAATAAAACTAACTACGATAGAATATCGCTCCCCCACACTTAAACCGAGCAATGTCCTCATGCTCGATCGTAGTGTATGGAGAGCCTAAAGAAAAGAAAAGAAACTATGAAAATAAAGCTAAAAATCAAAAAGAAAGCGGAGAAGAGGGTAGAATGTGTCCGGCCGGGGTGTAGTCAAGTCACCATGGGCCGAGACGAGAAAGGATATGGATGAGGGAAGAAATAAAAAGAAGGAAATAAAAGGAAATGGGAGGGGAGGGCTAGGTGTAATCAAGTCACCTAGCCCGGATTCCGTCCAAATCCGACTAAATCCTAAAAAAAGGTGAAAATCTTGTAAAATTTGGATTAATTTCAAATGACTCTCGATGTAGTCACATCATCGAGAGTCGGGAGCAACATCTACCAAGGCCTCGAAGGCCACCATGACACCATGACACAAAAGTGTACAAGGGGAAGGGGACAAACAAGGGAAAACAAGCAATAAAAGACGGAAAAGAAAGGATAGTTTCCGTACCCATCGGTTAGCAACTCACTCGCTCCATCGTCTCAATGATCACTATAGGCACTTTGCTTGTCTTCATCATCATTGTCATCCCTCCTCAAGCTTGAAAGTATCGCATGGTTGAGGTAGTAAAGGTATGAGGGGGTAGGATTTGCTGTGAATCTCGGTGTAAAGTGAAGAGAAAATGAGGTGAGGGTATGTGCAAGGATAGGTAGGGAGGTTGGGAGGGGGTATAAAGTGGTTGGGTGGGCTCACAAGACAAAGAAGAGGCAAAAAGGGAAGCAGGGGACCATCCCGGTCGGGATGGATGGTCCCGGTCGGGATGACATGTCCTTCCCGGTCGGGATCATGCTCCAGAAAGCTCAAATTCTTGCACCCTCATCCCGATCGGGATGGCTCCTTCCCGGTCGGTATGCCTCATCCTTCCCGGTCGGGATGCTCTCCTTCCGACCGGGAAGAGTCTTCCAACTCTCCACAACCCCAAAAGCTCATCCAAAGCTTCAAAAACCGACTCCCTAACTCAAAATCCAAACTCTAACCACAACCATTCCTCTCTAGGATTCATCTTCACTTCACACCTACCAAACAAGCTCAAAGCATTCATCAAAATCTCTCCCTCACATCGCTCATCAAAATACCAAAATTACAAGGATCCCACAAAAACAAACAAATCCTAGAAACAAAATCATAAAAAAACTCAATTACAAGCACAAAAACTAAAGAGAACAGAGAAAGGGGAATATACAACATGACGGTTCTTTAGGAACTCCGTCAAACCGAGGATTGTGGACTCTCATTCTTCAACCATAACCCTCAAGGGCTTGGAGGAGCAATTCAAACGCACGACCGACATCGTAATGAAGGTCTAAAGAGTGCTCGAGTCAAGCTATCCTCCACGGCCTCCAAGGTGGAGGCAAGAAGTAGTCCTCAAAAGACCCGACATCATCTCTCGTGTTGTCTCCGGGGTCTATCCATCCTACGAGCTTCACCGACCTCTTCCTCCCTAAGCATCGTCTCTGATCACTAGCAAGCTTCAAGTCTTCATCATGAGGCACAAAAAACGGCTTTGGCCCCATTTCCTTGTTGCACACCCCAAAACCTTCCTCAAGTTGTGGTTCCCCATCTTCATCACTTGTCCCCACATCATCTTGGAGGAGAGAATTGAAACTTCTACCAGCGGTTTCAATCTCTTCCAAACCATTGCTTGGTGTACTAGCAAGGGGCTCTTGATGTTTTTCCATATTATCGCACAAGGGCAACTTGAGGCTATCAATTTCACCCAACATCTTCACAAATTCCACCAACCCATCTAACTCACTATCCTCCTCCAATTCTTCACCAACGATGCCTTCACCAAGAGCCATATCCTCATTCGTCTCTTTTTGGGTAGACGATTGAGGTTCTTCAAAGCAAAGTTTGCTCTTCATAGGGAATTCATTAACGGCATCGTCATTGGGTTGTTCCCCTTCCCCAAATGAACATCCCTCATCATGTTGTGAAGATCGAGTTAAGAACATTAGGGTTTGAGCTGTTAAAGCATTCAATCTAGCTTTAAATTCCTCTCTTTCCCTTCGGAGTTCGGCCAAGATTTCATAATCCTTTTGCAATTGGATGGCCATTTCTTGTTGGTTCTTTAGCATTTGATGCATCGATTGATCTAACTCCAAGTTTGGCATTCGGTGGTCATTGGGGTCTTGTAATGCTCCTTGAAAATCTAGATGATGCCCAAGGGGTGGGGCATCATATTGTTGGTAGTGAGGTTGAGGTGATTGGTAGTATTGTGGGTCATGGGGTTCGTATTGTGGTTGAGGTGAAGGGTAATGTGGTGGGTTTTGGGGAAATTGGCTTCCATACGGCGAATCATGATGAAACATGGTGGGTTCACATTGATAGCTTGAGTAATAGCCACCATGATCATATGATTGATAAGCGTTCACTTGTTGGTAGCCGTTTCCATATCCTTGAAGTTCATACCCACTAGTGTCTTGATTACCCCAAGAAGCTTGATAGTGGTAGGGGGACGTCATGTCATACCCTTGGTTCATAGAGGAAGAGGAGTAGCTCATGGTGGCTTCCATGGGTGTGGATTTTAGATCAAACCTCATGCTCGCTCGAAATCTTGGCTTATACCCAGTTGGAAACCTCTCAATCTAGCAACTGTCCGTTTATGCGGCTCTGAGTTGTAAAGAAGAGGATGGCGACCACCTCTAGGCAAAAACCGTGGACTAGGAGCAAACGTGAGAAGTCTAGTGCTTTTTGGGCATTAGACAAGAGAGAAATAAACCTCACACACACAAGAAGCAAAGGAACAAAAAAAAAGAAAAACACAAAACAAAAGACAAAGTCAAGTAACTAGGAAAACAAAGTCTAAACTAGCACCGTCCCCGGCAACAGCGCCAAATTGATGGGAGGGATTTGCCGTGGATCCCCACCATCAAATAATAACCAACTACTCCTAACACGTAGCTAGGGCAAGTCGGGTCGAATCCACGGGGACGGTAATGAGGCGTCTAGACTAAGGTCACCAAAACACGAGACTAGGTCAACGAACTAATCTAAACTAGGATGATAAGGAGGGGAGAAGGCTAAGACTATGACTAAGATGACGGAGAAAACGAATAAGGAAACGGGCTAGGATTAGGTCGGGTTCAAGGGTGATGGAGTGGTCAAGGAAGAGCTAAGGTGAAGGGGTAGTCGGGTAATCTAGGTGTAGTCCGGGCTCTCGCTACGTAGACCGACCTAGAGGTTCTTGATAGAACCCATCTTAGCGACACATATGACAAACGGGGTTACTAGCGTGCTTTCGTAGCCTAGGTCACGTCCGGGCTCTCACTACGTAGACCGACCTAGGGGTCGTCCTCACCGGGCTCTCGCTACGTAGTGAGGGAACCAAACCCATGAGCAAACTATCACTCACAAGGGAAAAGGCAAGAAAAACAAGCATATGCATCTACATGTCATTCAAACATTTCATCAAACATGTTCCATGCATCTAACCAAGAGGAAACCCAAAACTTCCACCCACATCTCCAACAAACCCTTAATCACCCATTAAACACCCAAATCACCCTACTAACCCTAGAAAGAATCTATTCAAACATATCTAAAGGAAAAACTAACAAGAACAAGATAACTAACTCAAACAACAAAACTTACATAAAGAAACTAGTGAAAACAATGAACTATGAACAATACAATGAACAAAGATTAAAACTTGGATGATTAAACAAGATTAAGAGAAAGGAAAAGAAGATTATACCTACTAACAAGATGAATGGAAGATTGAAAACTTGCATTAATGAGAAAACCCAAATACATCAACCAAGGTTGTCAATCTTGGAAGGATCTTGAAGAATTCCCTTAATACAAGAGCTAAACTAAGATTAACGACTAATTAACGACTAATCTACACTAATCTATGCTAATCTAAGCTAAATTATGCTAGGGTTTAATGGGAAGTGAAGAACATATGATAAGATTACAAGAGGGAGCGTATTTATATGGTTACAAGAATGAAGGAGGAAGAATAAAAGAAAGGCGTGCTGCCCCTGTAGCTTCCCGCCCGGGACGGACTGGTTGATAAGTGTAGTTTGTAGTGTCTATTTTACTGTGTTTTGGTCCCATTTTCCTTGTGGAATCGCTCCTTGGGAGCGGTTTATGGGCTTCTTATGCTTCCTTTAGTTCCTTTCAGGTTCCCGAGACCTATTTGGAAGAGTTGGAGCGATTCCGACTCAATACATACACATTTTGGAGCCAACGGAGTAAAGGAACGATGACTCGATGCCTAGGAATCGACCCCGAGACCTTGGGACCTAATCCCGAGCCTCCGAGACCCGATCCCGAGTCCCGAGAATCGACGGGAAGCCCATGAGAGGCAAGGAGGGACCAAAGAGCTCTTAAGGGAGGCCTACAAGACCCATGCCGTTCGGGATGGGGTGCGACTTTGAGAAGGCTGCTGTGAGCCCATCCCGGTCGGAACCAACCCGTCCCGGTCGGGATGACAGGGCCGTCCCGATCGCGATGATCCGTCCCGGTCGGGAAGCTACAGAGGCAGCACGGGTCCTTCTATTTCATGCTCCTTCATTCTTGTACCCATATATATACTTCCCTCTTGTATTAGTAACATATCTTATCATAGTTTAGCATTCCTTAAGCCTCTCTACAACCCTAAAACCCTAGATTTACTCTCACTCATTAGTTTTAATCTCTCTTTAATTCTTAGTTAATCATTGTAATTAGTTCTTGGATTAAGGGGATTCTTGAAGATTGTTCCAAGATTGACAACCTTGGGATTTTATTTGGGTTTCTCATTAATACAAGTTTTCATGTTTTCTTCTTCCTATTGTTGGTATAATCTTTTCATCCTTAGTCTTTGTTATTTATTCAAGTTTGAATCTTTATATTTTGTTTATTGTTATTGTTATTGTTCATTATGGATGTTTGGATGTTCAAGTTGTTTTCTCTTATTATTGTTAGTTTTTCATTGATAATGAGTGAGTAGATTACTTGTGGGGTTAGTAGGGGGATTAGGGGTAGATTATGGATGATTAGGGTTGATTAAGGGAAAAGGGTGAATCTTTGTTGTTAGTCACATTGTGGGCACTCTATGTGTTTGTTGATATGCTTGTATGAGTTGTAGTGGCCATGCTTCCCATACTTGTGCTCATCTTCTCATTGATTGTCTATTATGTGGAAATGTTGAGAATAGTTTAGTCGCGAGAGCGCGGACTAGGGTCTAAGTTGCGAGAGCCCGGACCCACCTTGACATCGGTCTAAGTTGCGAGAGCCCGGACCGACCCTAGCAACTAGGAGACACCTACACCCTTTATCACCCAATTACCCATCTACTCTTATGAACCCGACCTACCCCACTTTCTTTACATATTTGATCCATCGTCTTAGTTAGTCATCATTCCATTAGTTTCATTGTTTAGTTAGTCTCTAGTGTTAGTCTAGTTCTTAGTCCTCCTCCTTCATAGTTTTCCATTCACCGTTTCTTTGTGTTTGTTTTGGTGACCTAGTCTCGTTTTAGGCCGACCTAGTCTAAACTTCGCCTTACCGTCCTCGTGGATACGATCCCGACTTACCCTAGCTACCCACTAGGTGTAATCGGTAGTTTATTGATCGGTTGGGATTCACGACAAATCCCTACCATCAATTTGGCGCCGTTGCCGGGGACGGTGCATTGTTTAGACATAGTTTGCTTATTTCTAGACTTAGTTACCCTTCTTTGTGCTCTCCCATCTTTTCTTGTGAATATTCTCTAGATTTTTCTTCTTTCCTTAGTTTTATTTCTTCTTATTCTCTTTGTCTCTAGTTGTGTTTGTTTAATGTCGTTGCCTAGTGCCCACAAAGCACTAGGTGTTCTCACGTTTGTTCTAGTGTGTAGTGTATGCCTAGGAGGGGAGGCGACTTCTATCTCTTTAATCCAGAGCCGGAGAGACTCTTTCGAACCTTTCGCCAACGGACGATTAATCGGGTTAGGATCTCTCAACCGAGTGCAAGCAATACTCATCAAGGGCAAGCCCAAGGAGCCGACTTGAACAATCCACATCGAGAGACGGCCGAAGGGAATTTCGTAAATCCTTTTGGTGATTCTTCTTCTCCTAGTTCCCCCTTTTCATCTACATCAACACCGTCTACACCACCATCTTCTCCCTTATATCCAAGAATGCCTAAGTTTTCCTCTCACTCCACATTCACCGAGGATGTCTTGTCGGGACCGAGTGCATTACCGGATACTTATACCGGGAATTTTGTGGCGAAGACTCATTTTATCCAACTTGTGGAGAGGAGCCAATTTAGTGGGTTGCCCACCGAAGACCCGCATCAACATATGGAGACCTTCTCCGATTATTGTGACGCTATATCTCAAACCGGGGTTACTCAAGATCAAATTCGTTGGGTACTTTTCCCGTTTTCTCTTATTGGAAAAGCGAAGCAATGGATCAAGAGTCTCGATAGGGCAACCATGGGAATCGATACTTGGAAAAAGCTTGCCTTGGCGTTCTACCAAAAGTTTTACCCTCCGGAAAAGACCAATTTGCTTAGGGCCTCCATCACCGGGTTCCAACAAAGGGATGAAGAGAGCCTATATGAAGCTTGGGAGCGGTTTAAGTCTTTGGTAAAGTCATGCCCTCATCATGGACTCTCACAATGGTTCTTGGTGCAACAATTTTGGAATGGTCTTTATGAGGACTCGAGAGATATTCTTAACATGGGCTCCAATGGTAGGTTCACCGAGGTCGATGACGACCAAACTTGGGCGAGAATCGAAGAGATGGCGGTGCATAATTCGCAATACTCTAGGCCTAGGAAGGCACATCGAGGAGGCATGCATGAGGTTGATGCTATCACTAAGTTAAGCATTGACCTTGGAGCTCAATTGAAAGCACACATGGAGACTATTGACAAGAAGCTCCAAAGCCACCTCAACCAAGTCCAAGGCACTAGTTCCTCCCACCATCAAACGATTCAAGAAGTGAATGCTTTGGGATTTGCACCTCCTATGCCTTATCTTGGGATGTGTGATAATTGTGGAATCGTTGGTCATGATCCTATGAATTGTAGAGGAAGTATTGAGCAAGTGAACGCCTTTCAAGCGTTCAAGCAAGGTGCCTCCTACTCTAATCAATACCAAGCTTCCAATCAAGTCCCTCAACAACAAGCGCTTCAACATCAACAACAACATCGTCCTTATGTTCCACCTCCCTTACTGGACAACAAAGAAGGATACCAAGGTTATGTGGGTAACCAAAGACCCTTCAACAACTTCAAGCAAAATAACCAAGGTACCTTCCACAACAACAAGCAAGGGTTCCAACAAGGGAACTTCAATCAAGGTGGTTTCCAAGGAAACCAAAATTTCCAAGGACAACAAAACCACAACCAAGGGTATCAAAGCTACAACCATGGCAACAATCAAGGCCTTAATCAAGGCAAGTCTCATGGGTTCCAAGGGAACCATCAACAACAACAAGCAACTCAAGGCAATCAACAACAAAGCAAGCCTAGGAGCCGGTCTCCTATTCATGACTATGGTACTTGATGGTAGGGATTTGTCACGTCCCTAGCCGATCAATAAAACAACCGACTAACCTAGTGGGTAGCTAGGGTAAGTCGGGATCGTATCCACGAGGATAGTATATCAAGGTTTAGACTAGGTCTACCTAAAACGAGACTAGATCACCAAACAAACACAAAGAAGCAATAAAAGGAAAGCTATTGCGGAGGAGAAGAGATAGCTAGACTAATGATGAACTAATAAATAAACTAGAAGAACGATGTCTAACTAAGGACGATTAACACAAATATGGAAAGAAGTGGGGTAGGTCGGGTTCATAGGAGTAGAAGGGTAATTGGGGTGATCAAGGGTATAGGTGTCTCCTAGTTACTAGAGTCGGTCCGGGCTCTCGCAACTTAGACCGATGTCAAGGTGGGTCCGGGCTCTCGCAACTTAGACCCTAGTCTGCGCTCTCGCGACTAAACTATTCTCAACATTTCCACAAAATAAGCAATAAATGAGAAGATGAACACAAGTATGGGAAGCATGGCCACTACAACTCACACAAGCATATCAACAAACACATAGAATGCCCACAATGTGACTAACAACAAAGATGCAACCTTTTCCCCTTAATCAACCCTAATCATCCATAATCTACCCCTAATCCCCCTACTAACCCCACAAGATCACTACTCACTCATTATCAATGAAAAACTAACAATCATAAGAGTAAACAAACTCACAAACCAAACATCCATTATGAACAACAAGAATAATAACAATAACAATATGGAAAGATTGAAACAAGATTAAATAAACTAAGAACAAGAGTAGAGATGATTATACCAACACTAGATGAATAAAAGATGCAATCTTGTATAAATAAGAACCCAAATAGAATCCCAAGGTTGTCAATCTTGGAACAATCTTCAAGAACTTCTTAATACAAGAATTAATTACACTAGATTAACTAAGGATTAAAGGAAGATTAAAGAGAGATTAAGATTAATGAGTGTAGAACTAATCTAGGGTTTTGGAGGCTTAAACTAGTCTAGGTTATGATAAGATGTCTTAATATTACAAGAAGGGAGTATATATATGGGTACAAGAATGAAGGAGAAGAAAAGAAAAGAGTCGCGCTGCCCCTGTAGCTTCCCGACCGGGACGGATCATCCCGATCGGGACGTCCCTGTCATCCCGACCGGGACGGGATGGTCCCGACCGGGATGGGCTCACAGCAGCCTCCTTCAAAGTGCATCCCATCCCGAACGGGATGAGGCCATCCCGAACGGGATGGGTCTTGTATGCCTTCCTTAAACACTCTTTGGTCCTTCCTTGCCTCTCATGGGCTTTCCACCGATTCTCGGAACTCGGGATCGGGTCTCTGAGGCTCGGGATTGGGTCCCAAGGTCTCGGGGTCGATACCAAGGTCTCGAGCCATCGTTCCTTTATCTCGTTGGCTCCAAAATGTGTATGTATTGAGTCGGAGTCGCTCCAACTCTTCCAATTCGGCCTCGGGAACCTAAAACGAACTAAAGGAAGCATAAGAAGCCCATGAATCGCTCCAAAGGAGCGATTCCACAAGGAAAATGGGACCAAAACACAACAATTAGGCACTACAAACTACACTTATCAGTACTCCATTAGCCCTCACCGATACTCCGCATAATCCATCATCCCCACCACGGGATTTCGACATACAAAAGAAAATGATGGATATGCAAAGGAATACTCAAGAAATGCAAAAGAGTCAATTGGAGGCACAAATGTCACAACAAGGAATCATTGCTCAAATTCTAATGGATAACAAGGAAATGAAAACTCACATGAAAATGATTGAGAATCAAGTATCACAACCTTCATCGGGAAGTTCTTCAAGGCAAAGAGGGCAATTACCTCCTCAAGGTGAAACTCCAAATTTTGAGCATGTAAATGCCATCACCTTAAGGAGTGGTGCCACCTATAATCCTCTCGTGTTTCCTAGTGAGCAAGAAGCAATGAAGGAAGTTGTGTCTCCAAATCAAGAAGTGTCAAGCTTTGATAATCCAATTGAGGAGCAAGTCCTTTGGGAGGTCGAAAAACCCCAAGAAGACAACCCTCCCCCACTTCAAGAGAAAAACAAGGGTAAAGGGAAAGTGTCAAATGAGGAGTCTACCCCGATTGAGCAAAATAAATACCAAATCAAGTTGTCTTTCCCATCAAGGCAAATGAAAACTAAGGTGGACACTCACTATGACAAGTTCCTTAACATCGTGAAGAAATTGGATGTTAGTGTCCCGTTCACCGAGTTACTTACCCAAATCCCGGCATATGGAAAATTCATGCGGGAAATCCTAGCTAGGAAGAGGTACATCGACAAGGAAGAGACGGTAGCGTTCACGAGGGTGGTGAGCGAGCTTATTCAAGGTTCCACGCTTCCGAAGTTGAAGGATCCGGGTAGTTTCTCGATCCCTTGCACCATAGGCAATTTCATGATCAAGAATGCATTATGTGACTTGGGCGCGAGTGTGAGCATCATTCCCTACTCTATTTGTTGCCGACTCGGGATGAAGGAGTTGAAATGTACATCCATTACACTCCAAATGGCCGATAAATCATTCAATCGACCATTAGGGATGCTAGAGGATGTGCCGGTTAGAATTGGGAAGTTCTTCATTCCGGTCGACTTCATCGTGCTCGATATGCCGGAAGATGTCAACACTCCCATCATCCTTGGGTGCCCATTTCTACACACCGCGGGTGCCATGATCGATGTGAAGAACGGTAGGATCACATTTGAGTTAGGCGAGGAAAAGATAGTGTTCGACCTCCAAGGTAACACTTCGCCTACTAAGGATGAATCATGCAATATGATCCAAGCCAAGAAAGACATCGATATAGGGGGTGAACCGGGACAAAGCTTGAAGAAGTACTCGTATGTACTTGAGGATGATGACTCCGATTTGGAGGAAGATGAGAGCCCACATCGTGGGTTAGGTGACAAATGCAATGACAAGGAGCAAGATGAGCCTCCCTTGGGGCCACATGAGGATCGTTGGACATTTGGGTATATCCCGAAGGATCGCAAGTACAAGTTCAATCCATTGAACTTGGAAGATCGGGATGCCCCGGGAACGTCGAGGCAAGGCCATGAAGGGTCTTGGGATGTGGTTGGTTATATGACATGCTTGATTGAAGACTTTGCTAGGGCCTTCGACTTGTTCTTACGTGCCCTTGATGGAGATGGAACTAGTTATGGTTGTTGAAAAAGAATGAAGATTGCACCACTTTGTTTTGACGGAGTTCCACAAGAACCGTCTCATTGTACATATCTCTTTCTTGTAGTTAGTTTGAATTTTGTGATATTCTTGTTATTTGGATTGATGGATGAGCGTTGTGAGGGAGAGAATTTGATGTGTATATGAGCTTTGTTGATAGGTTAAGTGCATGTGATTCCTAGAAAGGAATGGTTGATGATGGAGTTTGGTTTGCGAGCGAGGAAGTCGGTTTTTGAAGCTTATGATAAGCTTTTGGGTTTGGGGAAGGCCAAGAAGACTCATCCCGAATGGGAAGAGGGCTTCCCGACCGGGAAGGATGAGGAATCCCGACCGGGAAGGAGCCATCCCGATCGGGATGAAGGTGCAGAAATTCGGACTCACTGGAGTGCATTCCCGACCGGGACAAGAGCTTCCCGATCAGGAAGGGTTTATCAACCCGATCGGGACAATCCATCCCGACCGGGATGGTCCCCTTTCTCCCTTTTGAGCCTTTTCTTAGGCGTTTGACTCCACCCATCCATTATACCCCCTTCCAACCTCCCTACTCCTCCTTACTCCTATCATATCACCCGTACACCTCACCTTACACCGAAATCCACATAAATTTTCATCCCCTCGCACCATTAATACCCCGACCGTGAGTCCTTCTTGAGTGTGAAGCGAGATGGCAACCGAGAAGACAAGCGACGAGCCTCTAATGATCATCGAGACGATGGAGCAAGTGAGTTACTAGCCGCTCGGTTTGGGTAACTATCCTTACTTTCCCGTCTTTTTATCGCTTGTTTTTCATTGTTTGCCCCCTTCCCTTGAGTCATGGTATCTTAGTGGCCTTCGAGGCCATAGTATGATTGCTCCCGACTCTCGACGACGTGATTGCGTCGAGAGTCAATCGAAGAATCCAATATACAAGATTTTCACCCCTTTTTTAGGATTTAGTCGGATTTAGGCGGAATCCGGGCTAGGTGACTTGATTACACCTAGCCCTCCCCTCCCATTTCCTTTTGTTTCCTTCTTTTTATTTTCTTCCCCCTTCCATATCTTTTCTTGTCTCGGTCCATGGTGACTTGATTACACCCCGGCCGGACGCTTTCTACCCTTTTCTCCATCTTTTCTTTTTGATTTTTAGCCTTATTTTCGTAGTTTCTTTTCCTTTTCTTCTGTCTCTCCGCACACTACGATTGAGCATATGAGGACATTGCTCGGTTTAAGTGTGGGGGAGCGATATTCTATCGTAGTTAGTTTTATTTTTTTCCTTTTTCGAAAAACCTTTAAAAACCCTAAAAATTTGAACATTTTTCGCAAAAATCAAAAAAGATTTTATTTTGTGTCTTTGTGTCGTATATTTGTTTTGTATTGTGTGTGTTTTGCCTCCCTTTTCCCTATAGGTTGCTTAATAGCCGTTGTTTGGAAAGCCTTGAAGACATCCGGTAACATCTTCTAACCCTCTTTCCCTCTTTATTCCTTGTGATGCTTGGAGAAGGTTGTGTTGAGGTGTGCTCGGGTGGAGCTTGTACATACTTGTGGTTTTTGATGACTTGTTTGGAATTTCGGGGTGGTGTGTGCTTTGTTTATGTGTTCGTTTTGTCTTTTTTTGTTTTATTTTGTTGCCTTTTTGTTTCTTTTCCTTTAATTCTCGTTGAGTCCTTGTAATGTGTTATTTTTGTTGAGTCTTGTGTGTAAATGGTTTTCGAAAACCCGGTTTAGAGGCTAGTGTGTGAGTGTCTATTTCCCCTTCCTAGTAGTACAAATCGAGTCTTGGACTTTAGCCTAGTAGAATGACCCTAAATTAATGATTTCGTTGGTCCTTTACCTTGAGTCTACCTAGCTTACTAGGAATTTACTACGGGATTTGCACTTTTGACCATTATGACCACCCACGGTGTGAAAAGGCCTTGGTTGCCGAGTCCCGTCCCTTATGTGACCATGTTTAGGATCGTTTGATTAGTCCAAGTTCTCCCCCTTTTTGTGGGTTTGAAAGGGGATGCGCACTCCCGACTTACCCATTCACCTACCTCCTACACATATACACACAATAAATTGCAAATTGTTGATTCTCTCTTTCTTGTTACACAATGAAATGCCAAAAAAGCCAAATCTTGCCAAAAAAGGGCAAAGAAAAGAAAATGAAAGAAAGAAAAGAATGAAGAAAAAGAAAAGGCACAAAAGCCAAAAGAAAATAGAAAAGAAGAAAAAGAAATGGCATGGCAACAAACAAAGCAAAATGTCAAAAAGAAAGAAAAGTGCCAAAAGAAAACCCGTCTCACAAAAAGAAATCCCCACAAAAATAAGCCTTTTTCCGACTTTTGCCGTGAAGAGCCTACCAAAGGACCGAGTCCCTAGGAAGGATGATAGCGGCATTAGTCGGTCTTCCCTCATTTTGCATATTTCCACCTTTTTACTTGGACTAATTAGGCGGTTTTGGACACGGGACGACCCTCTTGGCTCGTGCTAAAGGGGGCGGGGTCTCACTTACCTACAGTGTCGACTAACACCGTGGTTTTTCACTTTTCCACTCCGCCGATCGTCCCGTAGTACGTTTTTAGAAAGTTAGGAGGACCTAGGTAAGTTACCAACGTTTTTGTTGCTTTATCGTCATACTATTAGGGTTTAGTCCACCTTGGTTTGTATTGCTAGCTTGGGAACGTTGTCACTTACCTCGAGTCCTAAACCGGTGCTTCTTTCACCACTTTAGAGGGAAGTGGTATTTCTTTTGTTTTGGGTGCAACCGTCTAAGTGTTTGTTTGTGTGTTTTGTGTCCGGTTGCATCCGCGGTTTTGTCGCAAGACCCGACTTGCCTTGCGGAGTGCACTTTTCCTCTAACTGCACTCGCGTGAGTTGAAAGGGCGTAGGGTGCGCTAATACCCATTCGGCTAGTAAAGTAGTTAGTATGTGCTTACTCGAGGGCGAGTAAGGGTTAAGTGTGGGGGAGTTGATAAGTGTAGTTTGTAGTGTCTATTTTACTGTGTTTTGGTCCCATTTTCCTTGTGGAATCGCTCCTTGGGAGCGGTTTATGTGCTTCTTATGCTTCCTTTAGTTCGTTTCAGGTTCCCGAGACCGATTTGGAAGAGTTGGAGCGATTCCGACTCAATACATACACATTTTGGAGCCAACGGAGTAAAGGAACGATGACTCGATGCCTAGGAATCGACCCCGAGACCTTGGGACCCAATCCCAAGCCTCCGAGACCCGATCCCGAGTCCCGAGAATCGACGGGAAGCCCATGAGAGGCAAGGAGGGACCAAAGAGCTCTTAAGGGAGGCCTACAAGACCCATCCCGTTCGGGATGGCCTCATCCCGTTCGGGATGGCCTCATCCCTTTCGGGATGGGGTGCGAGTTTGAGAAGGCTGCTGTGAGCCCATCCCGGTCGGGACCAACCCGTCTCGGTCGGGATGACAGAGCCGTCCCGATCGGGATGATCCGTCCCGGTCGGGAAGCTACAGAGGCAGCACGGGTCCTTCTATTTCATGCTCCTTCATTCTTGTACCCATATATATACTCCCCTCTTGTATTAGTAACATATCTTATCATAGTTTAGCATTTCTTAAGCCTCTCTACAACCCTAAAACCCTAGATTTACTCTCACTCATTAGTTTTAATCTCTCTTTAATTCTTAGTTAATCAATGTAATTAGTTCTTGGATTAAGGGGATTCTTGAAGATTGTTCCAAGATTGACAACCTTGGGATTTTATTTGGGTTTCTCATTAATACAAGTTTTCATCTTTTCTTCTTCCTATTGTTGGTATAATCTTTTCATCCTTAGTCTTTGTTATTTATTCAAGTTTGAATCTTTATATTTTGTTTATTGTTATTATTATTGTTCATTATGGATGTTTGGATGTTCAAGTTGTTTTCTCTTATTATTGTTAGTTTTTCATTGATAATGAGTGAGTAGATTACTTGTGGGGTTAGTAGGGGGATTAGGGGTAGATTATGGATGATTAGGGTTGATTAAGGGAAAAGGGTGAATCTTTGTTGTTAGTCACATTGTGGGCACTCTATGTGTTTGTTGATATGCTTGTATGAGTTGTAGTGGCCATGCTTCCCATACTTGTGCTCATCTTCTCATTGATTGTCTATTATGTGGAAATGTTGAGAATAGTTTAGTCGCGAGAGCGCGGACTAGGGTCTAAGTTGCGAGAGCCCGGACCCACCTTGACATCGGTCTAAGTTGCGAGAGCCCGGACCGACCCTAGCAACTAGGAGACACCTACACCCCTTATCACCCAATTACCCATCTACTCTTATGAACCCGACCTACCCCACTTTCTTTCCATATTTGATCCATCGTCTTAGTTAGTCATCATTCCATTAGTTTCATTGTTTAGTTAGTCTCTAGTGTTAGTCTAGTTCTTACTCCTCCTCCTTCATAGTTTTCCATTCACCGTTTCTTTGAGTTTGTTTTGGTGACCTAGTCTCGTTTTAGGCCAACCTAGTCTAAACTTCACCTTACCGTCCTCGTGGATACGATCCCGACTTACCCTAGCTACCCACTAGGTGTAATCGGTAGTTTATTGATCGGTTGGGATTCACGACAAATCCCTACCATCACTGGTCCCACCCGGGACGGCATGGTCCCGACCGGGACGGGCTCAAGACAGAAGGGCTCGCTTTTGTGCACCCCATCCCGGACGGGTTGAGGCCTTCCCGACCGGGATAGGCCTTGTAGGCCTCAAATAAGCTCTTTTTGGTCCCTCCTTGCTTCTCATGGGTTTCTCATCGATTCTCGAGACTCAGAATCGGGTCTAAGAGGCTCGGGATTAGGTCCCGAGGTCTCGGGGTCGAATCCAAGGCATCGAGTGATCGTTCCTTCACTTCGTTGGCTCCAAAAAGTGTATGTATCGAGTCAGATTTGCTCCAACTCTTCACAAATGGTCTCGGGAACCTGAAACGAACTAAAGGAAGCATAAGTAGCCCATAAACCGCTCCCAAGGAGCGATTCCACAAGGAAAATGGGACCAAAACACAGTAAAATAGGCACTACAAACTACACTTTTGGAGCAATTCCGACTCGATACATACACATTTTGGAGCCAACGAAACTAAGGAACGATGACTCGATGCCTTGGAGTCGACCCCGAGACCTTGGGACCCAATCCCGAGCCTCCGAGACCCGATCCCGAGTCCTGAGAATCGGTGAGAAGCCCATGAGAAGCAAGGAGGGACCAAAAAGATCATAATGAAGGCCTACAAGGCTCATCCCGTTCGGAATAAGCTCATCCCGTTTGGGATGAAGGAGAAAAAAGAGGAGCTGCTGACCTGGGCCCATCCCGATCGGGATGGAGACGTCCCGACCGGGACCGACCTCGTCCCGACCGGGACCACCCCGTCTCGGCCGGGACGGGCCACTGCTACTCCGCTTTGTTTTCTTTTCTTCTCCCTTTCATTTGTAACCCTATATATACTCTTCCCTTGTTATGTAAAGCTTATGCACTTCATATTAGACTAAACCCTAGATTATTTTAGGATATATTAGCATAGATTAGTCCTTAGATTATCGTTAATCTTAGATTAGTGCTTGTAATTTGGGAATTCATCAAGATCTTCATTCAAGCTTGACAAACTTGGATGTTTGTTTTGGATTCTTCCATCTATGCAAGTTTCTTTCTTCCTTTCTTCTCTAGTATGGTATAATCTCCTTTTCTCTTCTTTTAATCTTTGTTTTATCATTAAAGTTTGAATCTTTAGTTCTTGTTATTGTTCATAGTTCTTTGTTAGACTAGTTTCATTATGTTAGTTTTGTTGTTTGGTTTGATTCCTCTTGTTAGTGTTAGTTTTAGATTAGATATGTTAGAGTAGTGTCTTGCTAGGGTTAGTAAGGTGATTAGGGTGTTAATTGGATGATTAAGGGATTGTTGGATTTGTTGGTGGAAGATTTGGGTTTCTCCTTGGTTTGCTGCACATCACATGTTTCTTGAATTGCTTGATTGACTAAGTATGTACGAATGCTTGTTTTCTTGCTTTTCTCTGTGGGTATTAACTTGTTTGTAGGTTCGGTTCCCTCATTAAGTTGCGAGAGCCCGGTGAGGACGACCCCTAGGCCGGTCTAAGTTGCGAGAGCCCGGATTCGACCTAGGCCTATAGCGCGCTAGTACTCCGTTTGTGTTGTGTCGCCGAGTTGGGTTCTAGGTGGAACCTCTAGGCGAGTCTAAGTTGCGAGAGCCCGGGCATTACCTAGATTACCCTACTACCTCCTTCACCTCTAGCTCTTCCTCGACCATTCTGTTACCCCTTTGACCCCGACCTAATCCTAGCTCGTTTCCTTTGATAGTTTTCTTGCCTTAGACCTAGCTTAGTCCTTAGCCTCTCCCTTCTTAGAATAGCTTGTCTCGAACCTAGTCCTAGACCATAGCATACCTTAGTCCGACCTCCCGTCCCTATGGATTCGACCCGACTTACCCTAGCTACCCACTAGGTTTAGCCGGTTTTATTTGACGGTTGGGATTCACGACAAATCCCACCCATCAAATTGGCGCCGTTGCCGGGGACGGCGTAGTTTAGACTTTTGTTTGCTTAGTTTTGGACTTTGTTCTTGATTTTTGTGTTCTCTTCTCCTTGTGTATCTCCGTTTCTCTTCTTGTGTGTTACTCTCCCTTCCTAGTGCCTCAAAAGCATTAGGATACTAACGTTTGCTCAAGTGCTTCTAGCTCATCCTAGGTACCAAGGCAACGTTATGGACATGGCTTGTCCAAGCTACCATCAATCATCACGGGGCAACTTTGGGGCAAATGGCCAAGTCCCGAAATCTCACCAACCATATCAACCTCATCAACAATCTCACGAACGCCCTCCATATGGTTACCAAGAAGGTTGTCAAGGATCATTCCAACATCCTAACAACTACCAAACACCCTCACATAACCCACAACCAAATATCCCTACCTTTGAGACTTGTCAAATGTTGGTTCAAATGCAAAAGAGTCAACAAGAGATGATGATCCTATTGCATAAGGGTCAACAAGATTTGAGGATTCTATTGGATAAGACTCAACAAGCGATGATGGCTCAAATACAAGAGGTTAGGGAGGAGTTCAAGGCCCAAATCGAGGTGCAAGATGCTCGCATCAATGCATTCATCGCCCATATCACAATGTCGGCCACTCGAGCTCCCCTACATGTTGAGGAAGGCTCATTTGGGCATGAAGGTCGGGTGTCTCAACCCAATCTTGAAGCTACAAATGAAGAAAAGAGGGTCGATCAAGAGACCATTGTTGAGTGTTGCTTGGGCGGTGAAGATAGGGGAAGAATAGAGGAAGTTGAGGCTTCAAGGGCCCACAATGAGGAGGGAGTTGAGCATGATTATCAAGATAGCTCTTGGGGAGCCAATGTATTGGCTATAAAGTTGGATTTGTTTGATTTTCTTCGTGATGAACCGAATGGTGACAATCCAAACCCAAGTGAAGAGATCACCCCTCATGACCATTTTGACAAGGTGAGTGAAAAGGAGCGCAATACTTGGGAAAAAGAAGTAGATGCCTTGGAACTTGCTTTGTATGGGAATTTGGAGGATCCTAAACCCTCCAATGAAGAAACTTGATGCCTTCTCCTCCTCTACCGCACTCGATGTCTAGCCCTTTGTCTTGTGAGACGGTTGGTGAAGAGGATCCTTGTCGGGCGGTGGAAAAGAGTTCCACTCTCGACCCCGTAGAAGAAGCGACCCATTTAGGGTGTGATCTCCCACCTCATGACACCGAGCACGACTCTAGACCACTATACCTACCGGATGGTCATAAGAGTCGTAGCTATGTTGGTTCCGAAGACCCAGAAGATCACGAGAGCCCTGAGCATAATGAAGATGATCGCTTCTTCCCTCCGACTTCGAAACTTTTGGGAGTGGCTAGGCTCGGCCATGTGAGCTTAATTGAAGATGTTGCTAGAGCATTTGACTTACTCCTCCGAGCTCTTGATGGCTATGGAGGCGTTGTTGGCGAGAGTAATTAGTGTAAATATCTTTTCCCTTTCTTTTGTGCTTGTATTTGTGTTTATGTTTGTGTTTAGGACTTGTTAGTTTTTGTGGAATTCTTGTTTATTTGGATTTTTGATGAGCGATGTGAGGGAGGGAATTTGATGTTGTATTTGAGTTCATTGTGATAGGTGTGAAGGAAAGGTGATACCTAGAGGAGAGTAGATAATGATAGAGCTTGGATCGTGGGAATGGAAGTCGGTTTTTGAAGCTTCGATAAAGCTTTTGAGGTTTTGGGAGTCAAGAAGACCCATCCCGGGCGGGAAGGGAGCTTCCCGACCGGGAAGGATTTTCCATCCCGACCGGGAAGGAGCCGGCCCGATCGGGATGGTGGTGCCATTTTTTGAGGTTTCTGGAGTGGCTTCACGACCGGGAAGGAGGCTTCCCGATCGGGAAGGGTTTATCATCCCGATCGGGACCATCCATCCCAACCGGGATGGTCTCTTTTCTCCTCTTTTGGCCTCTTCTTTGACATTTGAGCCCACCCAACCATTGTATACCCCCACCCAACCTCCCTACCCATCCTTGCTCATGTCATATGACCATTACACTTCATTTACATACCCTCACCTCATTTCTCTTCCCTTTACACCGAGTTTCACATCGAATCCTACCCCCCTCGCACGATTACTACCATAACCATGCGTACTTATCGAGTTTGAAGCGGGATAGCATTGATGAAGACAAGCAAGTACCTATATTGATCTATGAGACGATGCTGAAAGGGAGTTGGTAACCTATGGTACGGCAACTATCCTTTCTTTTCCGTCTTTTATTGCTTGTTTTCCTTTGTTTACTCCCCTTCCCCTTGTACACTTTTGTGTCATGGTGTCATGGTGGCCCTCGGGGCCTTGGTATATGTTGCTCCCGACCCTCGATGATGTGACTACATCGAGAGTCATTTTCAAAATCCAAATTTTTCAAGTTTTTCACCCTTTTTTGTTGGATTTAGTCGAATTTAGGCGGAATCCGGGCTAGGTGACTTGATTCCACCTAGCCCTCCCCTCCCATTTCCTTTTATTTCCTTCTTTTTATTTTCTTCCCCCTTCCATATCTTTTCTTGTCTCGGCCCATGGTGACTTGATTACACCCCGGCCGGACACCTTCTACCCTTTTCTTCACTTTATTTTTGATTTTTTAGCTTTATTTTTGTAGTTTCTTTTCTTTTTCTTTTATCTCTCCGCACCCTACGATCGAGCATGAGGACATGGCTCGATTTAAGTGTGGGGGAGCGATATTCTAGTATAGTTAGTTTTATTTTCTTAGTTAGTATAGTTAGTTTTATTTTCTTAGTTTTTCGATAAAAGCTTTAAAAAAAACCCTAAAAATTTGAAAAAAATTCACCAAAATCAAAAAGATTTTTCTTTTGTATGTTTTCATTTTGTGTCTTTGTGTCGTGTTTTTGTTTTTGGTGCGTGTTTGCCTCCCTTTTCCTTATAGGTTGCGTAAACCACCGATGGCTTTGGGAAGCTTTCAAGACTCTCGGTAACATCTCTTCATCCCTTCTTCCCTCTTTGCTTCTTGTGAGTTTGGAGGAGATTTGTGATGATGTGTGCTCGGGAGGAGCTTTGTAAAGATTGTGGTGGTTTTGGAGACTTGTTTGAAGATCGGGGTGGTGTTTGTTTTGTTTATGTGTTGTTTCTCCTTGTTTTGTTTTGTTTTGTCTCTTTTTCTTCCATCTTCGTTGTGTCTTTGTTTTGTGTTTTGTTGTGTGTCTTGTGTGTAAACATTTTGCGAAAACCCGGTTTAGAGGCTAGTTTGTGAGTGTTTACTTTCCATTCCTAGTTGTATAAATCGAGTCTTGGACTTTAATCTAGTAGAATGACCCTAAATCAATGAATTCGTTGGTCCTTTGCCTTGAGTCCACCTAGCTTACTAGGGATTTACTACGGGATTTGCACTTTTGACCATTATGACCACCCACGGTGTGAAAAGGCCTTGGTTACCGAGTCTCGTCCCTTAGGTGACCGTGTTTAGGATCGTTTGGTTAGTCCAAGTTTTCTCCACTTTTTGTGGGTTAGAAGGGAAGGCGTCGTCCCGACTTACCCATTCACCTACATCTCACACATATCCACACTATAACTTGCAATTTGTTGATTCTCTCTTTCTTAATTGTCAAGAAATGCCAAAAATGTCAAATCTTGCCAAAAAGGGCAAAGAAAAGAAAAGAAAGAAAAATGAAAGAAAGAAAAGAATGAAGAAAAAGAAAAGGCACAAAAGCCAAAAAAGAAAATAGAAAAGAAGAAAAAGAATGGCATGGCAAAACAAAGCAAAAATGCAAAAGAAAAGAGAAAATGTCAAAAGAAAACCCGACTCACAAAAATAACCCCTACCTCTCAAAATAAGCCTTTTTCCGACTTTTGCCGTGAAGAGCCTACCAAAGGACCGAGTCCCTAGGAAGGATGATAGCGGCATTAGTCGGTCTTCCCTCATTTTGCTTATTTCCACCTTTTTACATGGACTAGTTAGGCGGTTTTAGACACGGGATGACCCTCTTGGCTCACGCTAAAGGGGGCGGGGTCTCACTTACCTACAGTGTCGACTAACACCGTGGTTCTTCACTTTTCCACTCCGCTGATCGTCCCGTAGTACGTTTTTAGAAAGTTAGGAGGACCTAGGTAAGTTACCAACGTTTTTGTTGCTTTATCGTCATACTATTAGGGTTTAGTTCACCTTGATTTGTATTGCTAGCTTGGGAACGTTGTCACTTACCTCGAGTCCTAAACCGGTGTTTCATTTCACCGCTTTTAGAGGCAAGCGGTATATCTTTTGTTTTGGGTGCAACCGATTATGTGTTTGTTTGTGTGTTTGTTTGTTTGTGTGTTTTGTGTCCGGTTGCATCCACAGTTTTGTCGCAAGACCCAACTTGCCTTACGGAGTGCACTTGTCCTCTAAGTGCACTCGCGTGAGTTGAAGGGGCGTAGGGTGCGCTAATACCCATTCGGATAGTTTAGTAGTAGTTTGTGCTTACTCGAGGGCGAGTAAGGGTTAAGTGTGGGGGGGTTGATAAGTGTCATTTGTAGTGCCTATTTTGTAGTGTTTTGGTCCCGTTTTCCTTGTAGAATCGCTCCTTGGGAGCGGTTTAGGGGCTTCTTATGCTTCCTTTAGTTCGTTTCAGGTTCCCGAGACCGATTTGGAAGAGTTGGAGCAATTCCGACTCAATACATACACTTTGGAGCCAACGAAACTAAGGAACGATGACTCGATGCCTTGGAGTCGACCCCGAGACCTTGGGTCCCAATTCCGAGCCTCCGAGACCCGATCCCGAGTCTCGAGAATCGGTGAGAAGCCCATGAGAAGCAAGGAGGGACCAAAAAGATCATAATGGAGGCCTACAAGGCTCATCCCTTTCGGGATGAAGGAGCAAAAAGAGGAGCTGCTGACCTGGGCCCATCCCGATCGGGATGGAGGCGTCCCGACCGGGACCGACCTCGTCCCGACCGGGACCACCCCGTCTCGGCCGGGACGGGCCACTGCTACTCCGCTTTGTTTTCTTTTCTTCTCCCTTTCATTTGTAACCCTATATATACTCTTCCCTTGTTATGTAAAGCTTATGCACTTCATATTAGACTAAACCCTAGATTATTTTAGGATATATTAGCATAGATTAGTATATATTAGTCCTTAGATTATCGTTAATCTTAGATTAGTGCTTGTAATTTGGGAATTCTTCAAGATCTTCATTCAAGCTTGACAAACTTGGATGTTTGTTTTGGGTTCTTCCATCTATGCAAGTTTCTTTCTTCCTTTCTTCTCTAGTATGGTATAATGTCCTTTTCTCTTCTTTTAATCTTTGTTTTATCATTAAAGTTTGAATCTTTAGTTCTTGTTATTGTTCATAGTTCTTTGTTAGACTAGTTTCATTATGTTAGTTTTGTTGTTTGGTTTGATTCCTCTTGTTAGTGTTAGTTTTAGATTAGATATGTTAGAGTAGTGTCTTGCTAGGGTTAGTAAGGTGATTAGGGTGTTAATTGGATGATTAAGGGATTGTTGGATTTGTTGGTGGAAGATTTGGGTTTCTCCTTGGTTTGTTGCACATCACATGTTTCTTGAATTGCTTGATTGACTAAGTATGTACGAATGCTTGTTTTCTTGCTTTTCTCTGTGGGTATTAGCTTGTTTGTGGGTTCGGTTCCCTCATTAAGTTGCGAGAGCCCGGTGAGGACGACCCCTAGGCCGGTCTAAGTTGCGAGAGCCCGGATTCGACCTAGGCCTATAGCGCGCTAGTACTCCGTTTGTGTTGTGTCGCCGAGTTGGGTTCTAGGTGGAACCTCTAGGCGATCTAAGTTGCGAGAGCCCGGGCATTACCTAGATTACCCTACTACCTCCTTCACCTCTAGCTCTTCCTCGACCATTCCGTTACCCCTTTGACCCCGACCTAATCCTAGCTCGTTTCCTTTGATAGTTTTCTTGCCTTAGACCTAGCTTAGTCCTTAGCCTCCCCCTCCTTAGAATAGCTTGTCTCGAACCTAGTCCTAGACCATAGCATACCTTAGTCCGACCTCCCGTCCCTGTGGATTCGACCCGACTTACCCTAGCTACCCACTAGGTTTAGCCGGTTTTATTTGACGGTTGGGATTCACGACAAATCCCACCCATCAGCGAGCCATTTTAGGAAATGGTTGACTTTTTGATTTTTTGAAAATTATGTTTGGGCGCAAGTTTCTAGAAGCGCATCAGGCTGTTTTCGAGGACGGATTCGTCTTTGACCGGGTTTTAACCCGGTCGCCAAAAGACGGTTTTTATTTTTGGTGTCGGTTTTGGCCCAAATTAGTCTTATTTTACTCGGAACGACCCACTGGGCCTGAATTTGAGGTTGGTTTTGAGAGATTTGTACTCCGCTAAATGTCCACGTTGGATATTATTGATTCTGAGCCCATATTCGAGTATACTAAGTCACGTTTGCGTCCGATCATCATCGGGTGTTTGTCGGGAACTGCTATAGACACGAGCAGGCAAAATGCGGGTATCTACAACATGCAACTACATAAATTAAAACCATGCAATACCGAGTAATATTGACGTTACCTTCACTCGTCTAAGTCCGAATCGATGTGATATTCGTCCCCCTTGGGGTCGTCTTGGAAGCCTACATTACAATTGATTCATGGTACAAAAAGATCATAAAATGACTGAAAAAAGTGTGACGAAAGAAGTAGAAACGCGTTTGATTAATACCTTTACTAAGGAGACGATTAAAGGAACGAAATAAGCGAGAATTGGAGATTGAACTGAATTTGAGAGGCCATAAACGATAAAGAGATAGTCATTAAATATATTTCGACTAACAAGATGGTAGTTGATCCGTTACCTAAACCTCTTCGCAGAGATGTGTTCCAAGCTCATGTGAGGAGCTTAGATTTGGAAAAGGTTTTAGTTTTAAAATTGTAATCTTGTTTACGTTATGGACATGAATGGGGTAATGGACTTACATTGAGCATTATGTAATAAAATTTGTTTTTCTTGTATCAGATGTTCATGAGGATATGTTGCATTTTTTAAGGCACGTTAGAGGTGTCACCAAGCTTTATGATGCCTAGTCACACTGGTATTCGCCTTGATGCTAGATGAGCGTGCAAGATGAGGTTGAGTCACATTGACACTTAGAAAGTGCATGTAGTTTATTGAATGACAGCTGATAAGTATCATTTGTAGTGCCTATTTCGTAGTGTTTTGGTCCCATTTTCCTTGTAGAATCGCTCCTTGGGAGCGGTTTAGGGGCTTCTTATGCTTCCTTTAGTTCGTTTCAGGTTCCCGAGACCGAATTGGAAGAGTTGGAGCGATTCCGACTCGATACATACACATTTTGGAGCCAACGGAGTAAAGGAACGATCACTCGATGCCTTGGAGTCGACCCCGAGACCTTGGGACCCAATCCCGAGCCTCCGAGACCCGATCCCGAGTCCCGAGAATCGGTGAGAAGCCCATGAGAACCAAGGAGGGACCAAAAAGATCATAATGGAGGCCTACAAGGCTCATCCCATTCGGGATGAGGTGCACAAACAAGGAGGCTACTGACCAGGGCCCATCCCGATCGGGAGCATGGCTTCCCGACCGGGACCGACCCCGTCCCGACCGCGACCACCCCGTCTCGGCCGGGACGGCCTAGCTGTAACCCGCGCCTTGTTTTCTTTCTTCTCCCTTCCATTTGTAACCCTATATATACCCCCCTCTTGTATTAAGACACCATCATATGTTATATCCTTAAACCCTAGACTACTTTAGGTTAGATTAGATTAGATTAGCGTAGATTAGTCGGTAATTAGTAGTTAATCTTAGTTTAATCTTGTAATATTGGATCTCTTGAAGAATCCATCCAAGATTGACAACCTTGGTGGATGAATTTGGGTTATCTTCTATGCAAGTGTTCTTCTTTTCATCCTTTGTAGTTGGTACAATCTTTCTCATCCTTTTACTCTTAATCTTTGTTTATTTCATTCAAGTTTCCATCTTTGTTATAGTTTGTTTTTATTCTTGTTAGTTTTATAATGTATGTTGGATGTTTGTGTTGTTTCCTCTTGTTTATGTTGGTTTCTCCTTTAGATATGTTAGAGTAGTGTTCTTGCTAGGGTTAGTAGGGTGATTAGGGTGTTGATTGGGTGATTAAGGGATTGTTAGAGATGTTGGTGGAAGATTTGGGTTTCCTCTTGGTTGGTGCACATCACATGTTTGTTGAAATGCTTGATTGACTAGTAGATGCATATACTTGTTTTTCTTGCCTTTCTCTTGTGGTTGATAGTTTTTTTGTGGGTTCGGTTCCCTCATTAAGTTGCGAGAGCCCGGTGAGGACGACCCCTAGGTCGGTCTAAGTAGCGAGAGCCCGGATTTGACCTAGGCCCCGATATCACGCTTGTAACCCCGTTTGTCATGTGTGTCGCCGAGATGGGTTCTTGGTGGAACCTCTAGGTGAGTCTAAGTTGCGAGAGCCCGGACCAACCTAGATCACCCTACTACCTCCTTCGCTCTAATTCTTCCTCGACCATTCCGTTATCCCTTTGACCCCGACCTAATCCTAGCCCGTTTCTTTTGTTTGCTTTCTCCTTAGACTTAGTCTTAGTCTAGCTTTTCTCCCTCCTTACCATTCTTAGTTTAGCTCGTTGACTTAGTCTAGTATTTGGGCCGACCTAGTCTAGGCTATACATTACCGTCCCCGTGGATTCGACCCGACTTGCCCTATCTACCGTAGGAATAGCCGGTTATATTATTGATGGTTGGGGTTCCGCGACAAATCCTTACCATCAATTTGGCGCCGTTGCCGGGGACGGTGCTAGTTTAGACTTTGTTTTCCTATTTGCTCGACTTTGTCTTTGTGTTTGTGTTTTTCTTTTTTTTCTTTTTGTTACCTTGCTTCTTGTGTGTGTGAAGTTTGTTACCATCAATTTCACACGTTTGTTCCTAGTCTACAGTTTGTGCTTAGAGGTGGTGACTATCTTCTTCTTGCAACTTAGAGCCGCTTTAACGGGCGGTTGCTAGGATGAGTGGTTTCCAACCGGGTATGGACCACGATTTTCGAGCAAGCATGGGGTTTGATCTAAACTCCACACACTCGGGAGCCGATATGAGCTACTCCTCTTCTTCCATGAACCAAGGGTATGACATGACGTCCCCCTACCACTATCAAGCTTCTTGGGGTAATCAAGATGGGTATGATCCTCAAGATTATGGAAATGGCTACCAACAAGTGAATGACTATCACTCCTACGATCATGGTGGCTATTACTCAAGCTATGAATGTGAAACCACCATGTTCGATCAAGATTCACCTTATGGAAGCCAATACCCCCAAAATCCACCATATTACCCTACACCCCAACCACAATATGAACCCCATGACCCACAATACTACCAATCACCTCAACCTCACTACCAACAATATGATGCCCTACCCCTTGGGCATCATCAAGATTATCAAGGAGCTTTACAAGACCCCAATGATCACCAATTGCCCGACTGGAGGAGTTTCAATCGCTTCTTCAATTGCAAAAGAGCAACCAAGAAATAGCCACCCAAATTCAAAAACAACAAAATGAATTATGGGTCCAAATTCGAAGGGCAAACGAGGCGAGGGATGCTCAATTAGATGAAGGGTGCCCACTTGAGAAAGAGGAGCATCCTAACCATGAAGCCGCCAATGTAATTCCCTTTGATAGAGAAGTTTGCTTTGAAGAACCTCAATCGTCTACCCAAAAAGAGACGAATGAAGAGATGACCCTTGGTGAAGGCAACATTGGTGAGGAATTGGAGGAGGATAGTGGGTTGGATGGGTTGGTAGAGTTTGTGAGGATGTTGGGTGAAATTGTTAGCCTCGAGTTGCCCTTGTCCGAGAATGTGGATAAGCATCAAGAGCCCCTAGCTAGTGAACCAAGTAATGACTTGGAGAAGATTGAAACCGCCGGTAGAAGTTTTGATCCTCTCCTCCATGATGATGTGGGGCCGAGTGATGAAGATAGGGAACCACAACTTGAGGCAAGTGTGGGGGTGTGCAACAAAGAAATGGGGCCAAAGCCGCTTTTTGTGCCTTGTTTCTTGGAGATGAAGCTTGCTTGTGATTGGAGGCAATGCTTAGGGAGGAAGAGGTCAGTGAAGCTCGTAGGATGGATAGACCCCGGTGATGACATGAAAGATGATGTCGGGTCTTTTGATTCCTACTTCTTGCCTCCTCCTTGGAGGTCGTGGAGGTCGGCTAAGCTCGAGCGCTTCTTGGGCCTTCACTATGATGTCGGTAGCGCGTTCGAATTGCTCCTCCATGCCCTTGAGGGCTACGGTTGAAGGAGAGTCCTCCATCCTAGGTTTGACGGAGTTCCAAAAGAACCGTCATGTTGTATATTCCCCTCCCTTCTTCTTTAGAGTACTTGTGCTTGTATTTGTGTGATTTGTTTCTTGGATTTGTTTGTTTTTGTGGGATTCTTCTAATTGATTTGGTATTTTGATGAGCGATGTGAGGGAGCGAATTTGATGTGTATATGAGCTTTGTTTGATAGGTGTGAAGTGAAGATAAATCCTAGAGACGAATGGTTGTGGTTAGAGTTTGGATCTTGAGTATGGAAGTCGGTTTTTGAAGCTTCGGTGAAGCTTTTGGGGTGTTGGAGGTCAAGAAGACCCATCCCGGGCGGGAAGGGAGCTTCCCGACCGGGAAGGATGTGCCATCCCGACCGGGAAGAAGCCGTCCCGATCGGGATTGAGGTGCAAAAATTGGAGTTTGCTGGAGTGTCGTCCCGACCGGGAAGGTGGCTTCCCGACCGGGACGAGTGTGTCGTCCCGATCGGGACCATCCATCCCGACCGGGATGGTCTCTTTTCTCCTCTTTTGGCCTTTTCTTTGACATTTGAGCCCACCCAACCAATGTATACCCCCACCCAACCTCCCTACCCATCCTTGTTCATATCATATGCCCCATATACTTCATTGTCATACCCTCACTTCATTTCTATCCTCACTTTAGACAGATATTCACATCAAATCCCACCCCCTCGCACCATTACTACCTCTACCATGCGGTTCTATCAAGCTTGAAGCGGGATAGCAATGATGAAGACAAGCAAGTGCCTATATTGATCTATGAGACGATGGAGAGAGTGAGTTGCTAACCTATGGTACGGCAACTATCCTTTCTTTTCCGTTTTTGTTGCTGCTTGTTTTCCTTTGGTTATTCCCTTCCCCCTATACACTTTTGTGTCTTGATGTCATGGTGGCCTTCGAGGCCTCGGTAGTTGTTGCTCCCGACTCTCGATGATGTGACTACATCGAGAGTCATTTCAAAATCCAAATTTTTACAAGATTTTCACTTTCTTTTTTTTTTTTTTTTGAGGATTTAGTCGGATTTAGGCGGAATCCGGGCTAGGTGACTTGATTACACCTAGCCCTCCCCTCCCATTTCCTTTTATTTCCTTCTTTTTATTTTCTTCCCCCCATCCATATCTTTTCTTGTCTCGGCCCATGGTGACTTGACTACACCCCGGCCGGACGCCTTCTACCCTTTTCTTCACTTTATTTTTGATTTTTAGCTTTATTTTCGTAGTTTCTTTTCTTTTTCTTTTGTCTCTCCGCACCCTACGATCGAGCATGAGGACATGGCTCTATTTAAGTGTGGGGGAGCAATATTCTAGTGTAGTTTAGTTTATTTTCTTAGTTTTTTTCGAAAAAATCTTCAAAAACCCTAACAATTTGAAAAAATTTCACAAAAATCAAAAAGATTTTCTTTTTGTGTCTTTTCTTTTTGTGTGTCATTGTTTCGTACATTTGTTTTGTTGTGTGTGTTTTGTCCCCCTTTTTCCTTTTAGGTTGCTTAATCGCCGTTAATTTTGGAAAGCTTTGAAGACATCCGGTAACATCTTCTATCCCTCTTTTCCTCTTTATTTCTTGTGAAGTTGGAGAAGGTTGTGTTGAGGTGTGCTCGGGAGGAGCTTTGTAAAGTTTGATGTTGGTTGGTTGCACATTTGGAAGCTAGGGGTGGTGTTTATGTTATATATGTGCTCGTTTTGTGTTGTTCTTGTTTTGTTGCTTTTGCTTCTTTTTCTTTCGTTCGTTTTCGTCGTGTCTTTGTTTTGTGTTGTGTTGTGTGTCTTGTGCGTAAACCGTTTTCGAAAACCCGGTTTAGAGGCTAGTGTGTGAGTGTCTATCTTTCCCTTCCTAGTAGTGTAAATTGAGTCTTGGACTTTAATCTAGTAGAATGACCCTAAATCAATGAGTTCGTTGGTCCTTCACCTTGAGTCCACCTAGCTTACTAGGAATTTACTACGGGATTTGCACTTTTGACCATTATGACCACCCACGGTGTGAAAAGGCCTTGGTTGCCGAGCCTCGTCCCCTAGGTGACCGTGTTTAGGATTGTTTGATTAATCCAAGTTCTCCACTTTTTGTGGGTTTGAAGGGAAATCGCGATCCCCGACTTACCCATTACCCTACCTTCCTCACATACACACACAATAATATGCAATTTGTTGATTCTCTCTTTCTTGATTGTCGAGAAATGCCAAAAAGCCAAATCTTGCCAAAAAAGGGCAAAGAAAAGAAAAGAATGAAAAAATGAAAGAAAGAAAAGAATGAAGAAAAACAAAAGGCACAAAAGCCAAAAAGAAAATAGAAAAGAAGAAAAAGAAATGGCATGGCAACAAACAAATCAAAATGTCGAAAAGAAAGAAACTGCCAAAAGAAAACCCGTCTCACAAAAAGAAATCCTCACAAAAATAAGCCTTTTTCCGACTTTTGTCGTGAAGAGCCTACCAAAGGACCGAGTCCCGAGGAAGGATGATAGCGGCATTAGTCAGTCTTCCCTCATTTTGCGATATTTCCACCTTTTTACTTGGACTAGTTAGACGGTTTTGGACACGGGACGACCCTCTTGGCTCACGCTAAAGGGAGCGGGGTCTCACTTACCTACAGTGTCGACTAACACCGTGGTTCCTCACTTTTCCACTCCGCCGATCGTCCCGTAGTACGTTTCTAGAAAGTTAGGAGGACCTAGGTAAGTTACCAACGTTTTTGTTGCTTTATCGTCATACTATTAGGGTTTAGTTCACCTTGGTTTGTATTGCTAGCTTGGGAACGTTGTCGCTTACCTCGAGTCCTAAACCGGTGTTTCGTTCACCGCTTTTAGAGGGAAGCGGTATTTCTTTTGTTTTGGGTGCAACCGTCTATGTGTTTGTTTGTGTGTTTGTTTGTTTATGTGTTTTGTGTCCGGTTGCATCCACAGTTTTGTTGCAAGACCCAACTTGCCTTGCGGAGTGCACTTGTCCTCTAAGTGCACTCGCGTGAGTTGAAGGGGCGTAGGTTGCGCTAATACCCACTCGGATAGTTTAGTAGTAGTATGTGCTTACTCGAAGGCGAGTAAGGATTAAGTGTGGGGGAGTTGATAAGTGTCATTTGTAGTGCCTATTTCGTAGTGTTTTGGTCCCATTTTCCTTGTAGAATCGCTCCTTGGGAGCGGTTTAGGGGCTTCTTATGCTTCCTTTAGTTCGTTTCAGGTTCCCGAGACCGAATTGGAAGAGTTGGAGCGATTCCGACTCGATACATACACATTTTGGAGCCAACGGAGTAAAGGAACGATCACTCGATGCCTTGGAGTCGACCCCGAGACCTTGGGACCCAATTCCGAGCCTCCGAGACCCGATCCCGAGTCCCGAGAATCGGTGAGAAGCCCATGAGAAGCAAGGAGGGACCAAAAAGATCATAATGGAGGCCTACAAGGCTCATCCCGTTCGGGATGAGGTGCACAAACAAGGAGGCTACTGACCAGGGCCCATCCCGATCGGGAGCATGGCTTCCCAACCGAGACCGACCCCATCCCGACCGCGACCACCCCGTCTCGGCCGGGACGGCCTAGCTGTAACCTGCGCCTTGTTTTCTTTCTTCTCCCTTCCATTTGTAACCCTATATATACCCCCCTCTTGTATTAAGACACCATCATATGTTATATCCTTAAACCCTAGACTACTTTAGGTTAGATTAGATTAGATTAGCGTAGATTAGTCGGTAATTAGTAGTTAATCTTAGTTTAATCTTGTAATATTGGATCTCTTGAAGAATCCATCCAAGATTGACAACCTTGGTGGATGAATTTGGGTTATCTTCTATGCAAGTGTTCTTCTTTTCATCCTTTGTAGTTGGTACAATCTTTCTCATCCTTTTACTCTTAATCTTTGTTTATTTCATTCAAGTTTCCAACTTTGTTATAGTTTGTTCTTATTCTTGTTAGTTTCATAATGTATGTTGGATGTTTGTGTTGTTTCCTCTTGTTTATGTTGGTTTCTCCTTTAGATATGTTAGAGTAGTGTTCTTGCTAGGGTTAGTAGGGTGATTAGGGTGTTGATTGGGTGATTAAGGGATTGTTTGAGATGTTGGTGGAAGATTTGGGTTTCCTCTTGGTTGGTGCACATCACATGTTTGTTGAAATGCTTGATTGACTAGTAGATGCATATACTTGTTTTTCTTGCCTTTCTCTTGTGGTTGATAGTTTGTTTGTGGGTTCGGTAACCTCATTAAGTTGCGAGAGCCCGGTGAGGACGACCCCTAGGTCGGTCTAAGTAGCGAGAGCCCGGATTTGACCTAGGCCCCGATATCGCGCTAGTAACCCCGTTTGTCATGTGTGTCGCCGAGATGGGTTCTTGGTGGAACCTCTAGGTGAGTCTAAGTTGCGAGAGCCCGGACCAACCTAGATCACCCTACTACCTCCTTCGCTCTAGTTCTTCCTCGACCATTCCGTTACCCCTTAGACCCCGACCTAATCCTAGCCCGTTTCTTTTGTTTGCTTTCTCCTTAGACTTAGTCTTAGTCTAGCTTTTCTCCCTCCTTACCATTCTTAGTTTAGCTCGTTGACTTAGTCTAGTATTTGGGCCGACCTAGTCTAGGCTATACATTACCGTCCCCGTGGATTCGACCCGACTTGCCCTATCTACCGTAGGAATAGCCGGTTATATTATTGACGGTTGGGGTTCCGCGACAAATCCTTACCATCAACAGGGTTAGTCATATCCCTAATCAAAGATACCCTAAGGTCACGTAGATAGTGAAGTCAGGGGTCGAACTACAAGGAGACAGGATTTAGTTATCTATTTCTAAGAGTTAGACTGTAGGCTATGGGTCACAATCTTGGTGAGTTTCGTAAACTAAAGCTAAATACTAAGACGGAATAACAATAAGGAGAAAGTCTAAGATCTCAGGTTCACTATGAATATTAATCGGGTCAGGGAATTAACTAAACAGGTCAATAATCGAATAACCTAGATGCAGGTCCAGTCGGAACACTACAACCTTTAGAACTAAACTTAACCTGCGGTCGCTAGAATTAAGCTAGTTTACCCAAACTATCGTGACCTAATTAGTCCTTAACCTGGTCGGTGAAAAGTCCTAATTGTGATACTAATTAAATAATCCTGGCCAGTAATCAATCAATCAGAATTAAAACGATATTCAGGCGATAGTTCATACGATTAGAAACAGGTCAATTGACTATAACCCTAATAATACGCGTCGATCCCCTTAAACCCTAGGTGGAATGTAGCTACTCATACTATGAATAAAAAAACTAACAAAATACTAAACATAATGAAAACGATACGAATTAATCTTACGGAAAGCAATAACAATTCTACGCTAGAAACAATAAAGTGATACTAATTATGAAAACGATAACTACTACGAATATGAAGAACGAATTAAGATGGAATTAAAGGTAGAAAACTGAAATTAGAATTGAAATTAAGAATAACGATTACCGAAGTATTCAAGCGTAGATCTATGAACGAAAAGTTAGGTTCAATGTATCTCCCAAAGTGACGTAAAACTAAGATGTGTCAAAGAAGTTACGAAAAAGATGTAAAGTAAAAGTGTCGGATACAAGAGTCAGGAAAACTGATTTAAAAAGTCTCAGTTGGACTCAAAAGCAGGACCAATTCTATGCTGAAATCTGAAATGACGCGCGACCCGGTTAGGGTGCACTCGATCGAGTCCACCTGGGGTACTCGATCGAGTAGCGCTGTAGGTCACAGCATCGCGCACTCGATCTTAAACGACTTTCATTTCCTTGTTAATTGTTCAAATTGGACGTGCAATATACCGTTGGAAACCTAAGGGAAAGTGCTTTCCAACACCACCTGAATCACTGTTATTGGATTTGTAGAATGAAAGTTATTTACGTTTAGATTTGACCCGTTTGTAAGCGATCATTCGTTCTTCTCGTTTCGTGTCTTTTCCTTCTTTGATCTTTGTTTCTTTGTTTATTCCGCATCTTCTTCCTTCGATTTTGTGCTTAGATGTAAATTCTTCAGTTGTTGATGGTAGGGATTTGTCACGTCCCCACCGTCAATAATACAACCGGCCAGACCTAACGGTAGTTAGGGTAAGTCGGGATTGTGTCCACGGAGACGGTGTTGCAAAGGTTAGACTATGTCCACCTAAAACAAGACTAAGCTACCGAAACAAACACAAAGAAAGCGATAAATGGTAAACTATGGTGGAGGAGAAGTAAGAACTATACTAACAATGCTAAACAATGCTAATGATCGAACTAACAAGTAAACTAGAGTCAACGATGACTAACTAAGAAGTTGAGATCAAATATGGAAAAGTGGGGTAGGTCGGGTTCATAAGTGTAGATGGGTAATTGGGTGGTCAAGGGTATAGGTGTCTCCTAGTTGCTAGAGTCGGTCCGGGCTCTCGCTACGTAGACCGATGTCAAGGTAGGTCCGGGCTCTCGCTACGTAGACCCTAGTCCGCACTCTCGTGACTACGACTATTCTCAATATGATCACATAATAGACAAACAATGAGAAGATGAGCACAAGTATGGGAAGCATTGGCCACTACAACTCACACAAGCATATCAACAAACACATAGAGTGCCTAATATGTGACTAACAACAAAGATTCACCCTTTTCCCTTAAACAAACCCTAATCACCCATAATCTACCCTTAATCCCCCTACTAACCCCACAAGTAATCTACTCACTCATTATCATGATTGAACTAACATAAACAAAACAAAAGAAAACAAACATCCATAATGAACAAACAATAACAATAACAATATGTAAAGATTGAAACTTGAATAAATAACAATAAACAAGAGAAAGGAAGATTATACCAACAACAAGAAGATGAAAAGATGCAATCTTGTATAAATAAGAACCCAAATCAACTCCAAGGTTGTCAAGCTTGGAGAAATCTTCAAGTATCCTCTTAATACAAGAACTAATTACAACTAGATTAAACTATAATTAAAGGAAGATTAAGATTAATGTGTGGAGAACTAATCTAGGGATTTGAAAGCTTAAGAGAGTCTAATGTATGATAAGATAGATTAACAATACAAGAGGAAAGTATTTATATGGGTACAAGAATGAAGGAGGAAGAAATAAACAAGTGCGTGATGCCCCTGCTCCTTCCCGCCCTGGACGGTGTGGTCCCGACCGGGACGGCCTGGTCTCGGCCGGGACGGGCTGGTCTCGGCCGGAACGGGCTCCTCACAGTAGCACCTCTAACTGTGCACCCCATCCCGGACGGGATGAGGCCTTCCCGACCGGGATGGGTCTTGTAGGCCTCTCTTAAGAGCTTTTTGGTCCTTCCTTGCCTCTCATGGGTTTCTCCTCGATTCTCGGGACTCGGGATCGGGTCTCAGAGGCTCGGGATTGGGTCCCAAGGTCTTGGGGTCGATTCCAAGGCCTCGAGTCATCGTTCCTTTATCTCGTTAGCTCCAAAAAGTGTATGTATTGAGTCGGAATCGCTCCAACTCTTCATGGATGGTCTCGGGAACCTGAAACGAGCTAGAGGAAGTATAAGAACCCCATAAACCGCTCCCAAGGAGCGATTCCACAAGGAAAATAGGACCAAAACACAACAATTAGGCACTACAAACTACACTTATCAACTCCCCCACACTTAACCCTTACTCGCCCTCGAGTAAGCACAAACTAACTACTAAACTAGCCGAGTGGGTATTAGCGCACCCTACGCACTTTCAACTCACGCGAGTACACTTAGAGGAAAAATGCACTCCGCAAGGCAAGTGGGGTCTTGCGACAAAACTGTGGATGCAACCGGACACAACAACACATAAACAAACAAACACACAAACAAACAAATGATCGGTTGCACCCAAAAGAAAACAAATACCGCTTCCCTCAACAAGCGGTGAAAAGACACCGGTTTAGGACTCAAGGTAAGTGACAACGTTCCCAAGCTACCAATACAAACCAAGGTGAACTAAACCCTAATAGTATGACGATAAAGCAACAAAAACGTTGGCAATTTACCTAGATTCCTCCTAACCTTCTAAGAACGTACTACGGGACGATCGGCGGAGTGGAAAAGGGATGAACCACGGTGTTAGTCGACACTGTAGGTAAGTGAGACCCCGCCCCCTTTGGCAATGAACCAAGAGGGTCGTCCCATGCCCGAAACCGCTAAACTAGTCCAAGTAAAAAGGTGGAAAATATTGCAAAGTGAGGGAAGACCGACCATTACCGCTTATCATCCTTCCTAGGGACTCGGTCCTTTGGTAGGCTCTTCACGATAATAGTCGGTAAAAGGCTTATTTTGAGATGTAGGGATTCTTTTTGTGAGACGGGTTTTCTTTTGGCATTCTTCTCTTTTTTTGTATTTTTGCCTTGTTTGTTGCCATGCCATTTCTTTTTCTTCTTTTCTATTTTATTTTGGCTTTTGTGCCTTTTCTTTTTTTTTTTCATTTCTTTTCTTTCATTTTCTTTTCTTTCATTTTCTTTTCTTTGCCCATTTTGGCTTGATTTGGCTTTATGGCATTTCTTTGTGACAAGAAAGGAAGATTTCGGCAATTTACAAACTTTATTGTGTGGGAATGTGTAGGAGGTAGGGAAATGGGTAAGTCGGGGGTGCGCATCCCCTTTCAAACCCACAAAAAGGTGGAGAACTTGGACTAATCAAACAATCACAAACACGGTCACCTAAGGGATGGGGCTCGGCAACCAAGGCCTTTTCACACCGTGGGTGGTCATAATGGTCAAAATGCAAATCCCGTAGTAAATCCCTAGTAAGCTAGGTGGACTCAAGGTAAAGGACCAACGAAATCATTGATTTAGGGTCATTCTACTAGGCTAAAGTCCAAGACTCGATTTACACTACTAGGAAGGGAAAGTAAACACTTGCACACTAGCCTCTAAACCGGGTTTTCGAAAAACCGTTTGCACACATGACACATTACACAACACAAAACAAAGACATGACGAAAACGAGAGAAAAAGAAGCAAAAGCAACAAAACAAAAACAAAACAAAACGAACACATAAACAACACAAACACCACCCCGATCATCCAAACAAGCCACCAAATCAACCACAACTTTACAAAGCTCCACCCGAGCACACAACATCACAATCTCCTCCAAACTCCACAAGAGATAAAGGAGAAAAAAAGGGATAGAAGAGGTTACCGGATGTCTTGAAAGCTCTCCAAAGCTAACGGTGATTTAAGCAATCTATAGGGAAAAAGGGGGGAAAACACACACAACAAAACGAACATACGACATAAAGACATAAAAGGAAAACACACAAAAGAAAATCTTTTTTTGATTTTTTTTGTGAAAATTTTTCAAATTTTTAGGGTTTTTAAAGATTTTTTTCGAAAAACTACGAAAATAAAACTAGACTATACTAGAATATCGCTCCCCCACACTTAAACCGAGCAATGTCCTCATGCTCGATCGTAGTGTGCGGAGAGACAAAAGGAAAGAAAAGAAAAATAAAGCTAAAAATCAAAAATGAAGATGAAGAAAAGGGTAGAATATGTCCGGTCGGGGTGTAGTCAAGTCACCATGGGCCAAGACGAGAAAAGATATGGAAGGGGGAAGAAATAAAAAGAAAGAAATAAAGGGAAATGGGAGGGGAGGGCTAGGTGTAATCAAGTCACCTAGCCCGGATTCCGCCCAAATCCGACTAACTCCTAAAAAGGGTGAAAATCTTGTGTATTTGGATTTTTCGATTGACTCTCGACGTAATCACGTCATCGAGAGTTGGGAGCAACCATACTAAGGCCTCGAAGGCCACCAAGACACCATGACTCAAGGGGAAGGGGCAAACAAGAGAAAACAAACGACAAAAGACGGAAAAGTAAGGATAGTTACCCAAACCAATCGGCTAGTAACTCACTCGCTCCATCGTCTCAATGATCATTATAGGCACGTTGCTTGTCTTATTCATCGTTATCCCGCTTCAATCGTGATAAAACCGCATGGTCGAGGTAGTAATGGTGTGAGGGTAGGATTTGATGTGAGAGTCGGAGTAAAGTGGATAGGAAATGAAGTGAGGGTATGAAAATGAAGTATATGGGGCATATGATGAAAGCAAGGATAGTTAGGGAGGTTGGGAGGGGGTATACAACGGTTGGGTGGACTCGAACGTCGAAGAAAAGGCACAAAGGGGAGTAGGGGACCATCCCGGTCGGGATGGATGGTCCCGGTCGGGATGGCACACCCATCCCGGTCGGGACGCTCCCTTCCCGGTCGGGACGGACCTCCAATGAGCTCGATAATGTGCACCTTCATCCCGATCGGGATGGCTCCTTCCCGATCGGGATGCCGTAACCTTCCCGGTCGGGAAGCCTCTTCCCGGTCAGGATGGGTCTTCTTGACCTTCCACAAACTCAAAAGCTTACTCCAAGCTTCAAAAACCCGATCCTCATGCTTACTATCCAAGCTCTATCATAGCCATTCCTCTCTAGGAATCATCTTCACTTCACCTATCAAACAATACTCAAACACACATCAAACTGTCTCCCTCACAACGCTCATCAATCAATCCAAATAACAAAGAATTTCACAAAACTCAAACTAACTACAAGAAAGAGATATATAGAATGAGACGGTTCTTGTGGAACTCCGTCAAACCATGGATGGTGCATTCTTCAATCTTTTTCAGCAACAATAATAACTAGTTCCATCTCCATCAAGGGCACGAAGGAACAAGTCGAAGGCTCTAGCAAAGTCTTCAATCAATCTCGAGATATAACCGTCCACATACCAAGGCTCTTCATGACCTTGCCTTGACGTTCCCGGGGCATCCCGATCTTCCAAGTTCAACGGCTTGAACTTGTACTTTTGGTCTTTCGGCATATACCCAAACGTCCACTTGTCCTCATGCGGGCCCAAGGGCGGCTCATCCTTCTCCTTGCTTTTCAACTTGTCATCAAGCCCATGATATGGGCACTCATCTTCCTCCAAATCGGAGTCATCATCCTCAAGTACATAAGAGTACTTCTTCGAGCTTTGTCCCGATTCTTCCCTTAGATCGACGTCTTTCGTGGCTTGGATCATATTGCAAGACTCATCATTAGTAGGCGAGGTGTTGCCTTGGAGGTCGAACACGAGCTTCTCTTCGCCTAACTCAAATGTGATCCTACCATTCTTTACATCGATCATGGCACCGGCGGTGTGTAGAAATGGGCGCCCAAGGATAATGGGAGTGTGAGCATCTTCCGACATATCGAGCACGATGAAGTCGACTGGAATGAAGAACTTCCCAATTCGTACCGGCACGTCCTCTAACATCCCTAATGGTCGTTTGAATGATTTATCGGCCATTTGGAGTGTAATGGATGTACACTTAAGCTCCTTCATCCCTAATCGCTCACAAATAGTGTAGGGAATAATGCTCACACTCGCACCCAAATCACACATAGCTCTCTCGATCTTGTAATTGCCTATGGTGCATGGGATAGAGAAACTACCCGGATCCTTCAACTTTGGAAGCGTGGAACCTTGAATAAGGTCGTTCACCACCCTTGTGAACGCTATTGTCTCTTCCTTGTCGATGGACCTCTTCCTAGCTAGGATTTCTCGCATGAATTTTCCATATGCCGGGATTTGGGTAAGTAACTCAGTGAACGGGACACTCACATCCAATTGCTTCACAATGTTAAGGAACCTGTCAAATTGGACATCCACCTTAGTCTTCATTTGCCTTGTTGGGAAAGGCAACTTGATTTGAACCTTGTTTTGCTCAATAGAGGTGGACTTCTCACATGACACTTTCCCTTTACCTTTTTCTTTTGCTTGAAGTGGGGGAAGCTTGTCTTCAATGGGTTTTTCGATCTCCCATAAGACTTGTTCCTCCATTGGATTATCAAAGCTTGAGCTTTCTTGAATTGGAGATGCCATTTTCTTTTTCGGTTCTTGCATTGGCTCTTGCTCACTAAGGAATGAAGGGGAGTCATAAGATGTACCTCTCCTTGTGGTGATAGCATTTACATGCTCAAATGTTGGTGTTTCACCTTGAGAAGGTAGTTGCCCCTTTTGTCTTGAGGAGCTCCCCGAAGCAAGTTGAGATACTTGAGTCTCAAGCATCTTCGTATGGGCATCTCTTACCGCGTTTTCCCCTTGAACATAAGCAAAGAGCTCTTGTTGGATTTTTGACATCTCCACTTGACTTTTTTGCAACTCTTGAGTACTCTTTTGCACATCCGTCATAGTCTTTTGAATGTCGAAATCTCGAGGTGGAGATGACGGATTATGCGGAGTATCGGTAAGGGCTAATGGAGTACCATAGTCATGAATAGGAGACCGGCTCCTTGGCTTGCTTTGTTGATGTTGACCTTGAGTCGTTTTTTGTTGACGGTTCCCTTGGAACCCTTGAGAATTGCCTTGATTAAGGCCTTGATTGTGGTTTTGTTGTTGTTGGAAGCTTTGGTTTCCTTGGAAACCACCTTGATTGAAGTTCCCTTGTTGGAACCCTTGATTGTTGTTGTGAAAGGTACCTTGGTTATTTTGTTTGAAGTTGTTGAAGGGTCTTGGATTACCCACATAACCTTGATAACCTTGATTGTTGTCCCTTAAGGGAGGTGGAACATAGGGACGAGGTTGCATAGCTTGTTGTTGAGGGACTTGATTGGAAGCTTGGTATTGATTAGAATAGGAGGCACCTTGCTTGAACGCTTGAAAGGCGTTCACTTGCTCAACACTTCCCCGACAATGCATAGGATCATGACCAATGATTCCACAAGTATCACACATCCCGAAATACGGTGTAGGAGACACAACTCCCAAGGCATTAATCTCATGAACCGAGTGTTGGTTGAAGGAACTAGAGCCTTGAACTTGATTGAGGTGGCTTTGGAGCTTCTTGTCAATGGTCTCCATGTGAGTTCTTAGTTGAGCTACAAGATCGATGGTTAATTGTGTAATAGCATTGACCTCATGCCTACCTCCTCGAATCGCCTTTCTAGGCCTAGAGTATTGGGAATTATGAACCGCCATCTCTTCGATTCTTGCCCAAGTTTGATCGTCATCGACCTCGGTAAACCTTCCATTGGAGCCCAGATTGAGTATAGCTCTCGATTCCTCATAAAGACCGTTCCAAAATTGTTGGACCAAGAACCATTGTGAGAGTCCATGGTGGGGGCACGATCTCACCAAAGATTTAAACCGCTCCCAAGCTTCATAAAGGCTCTCTTCATCCCGTTGTTGGAAACCGGTGATGGAGGCCCTAAGCAAATTAGTCTTTTCTGGAGGGTAAAATTTTTGGTAGAACGCCAAGGCAAGCTTCTTCCAAGTGTCGATACCCATGGTTGCCCTATCGAGACTCTTTATCCATTGCTTCGCTTTTCCAATAAGAGAGAACGGGAAAAGTACCCAACGAATTTGATCTTGAGTAACCCCGGTTTGAGAGATAGCGTCACAATAATCGGAGAAGATCTCCATGTGTTGGTGCGGGTCTTCGGTGGGCAAACCACTAAATTGATTTCTCTCCACAAGTTGGATAAAATGAGTCTTTGCCACAAAATTTCCGGTATAGGTATCCGGTAAAGCACTCGGTCCCGGCAAGACATCTTCCGTAAAAGTGGAGTGAGATGAAAACTTCGGCATAATTGGATATAAGGGAGAAGATGGTGGTTTAGACGGTGTTGATGTAGATGAAGAGGGGGAACTAGGACTAGAATTACCGAAGGGATTGATGAAGGTCCCTCCGGCCGTCTCTCGAGGTGACTCGCTAAAGTCGGATCCTTGAGCTTTCTTTTGATGGATATTGCTAGTACCCGGTTGAGAGTGTCTAACCCGATCAATCGTCCGTTGGCGAAAGGCTCGAAAGAGTCTCTCCGGCTCTGGATTGAAGAGAAAGAAATCGCCTCCCCTCCTAGGCATACACTACACACTAGAGCAAACGTGAGAACACCTAGTGCTTTATGGGCACTAGGCAACGACAATAAACAAGCACCACTAGAGACAAAGAGAAAAGGAAGAAATAAAACTAAGGAAACAAGAAAAGTCTAGAAAATATGCACAAGAGAGGGTAGAAGTGCACAAAGAAGGGTAACTAAATCTAGAAATAAGCAAACTAAGTCTAAACAATGCACCGTCCACGGCAACGGCGCCAAATTGATGGTAGGGATTTGTCACGTCCCCACCATCAATAATACAACCGGCCAGACCTAACGGTAGTTAGGGTAAGTCGGGATCGTGTCCATGGAGACGGTGTTGCAAAGGTTAGACTATGTCCACCTAAAACAAGACTAAGCTACCGAAACAAACACAAAGAAAGCGATAAATGGTAAACTATGGTGGAGGAGAAGTAAGAACTATACTAACAATGCTAAACAATGCTAATGATCGAACTAAAAAGTAAACTAAAGTCAACGATGACTAACTAAGAAGTTGAGATCAAATATGGAAGGAAGTGGGGTAGGTAGGGTTCATAAGTGTAGATGGGTAATTGGGTGGTCAAGGGTATAGGTGTCTCCTAGTTGCTAGAGTCGGTCCGGGCTCTCGCTACGTAGACCGATGTCAAGGTAGGTCCAGGCTCTCGCTACGTAGACCCTAGTCCGCACTCTCGTGACTACGACTATTCTCAATATGATCACATAATAGACAAACAATGAGAAGATGAGCACAAGTATGGGAAGCATTGGCCACTACAACTCACACAAGCATATCAACAAACACATAGAGTGCCTAATATGTGACTAACAACAAAGATTCACCATTTTCCCTTAAATAAACCCTAATCACCCATAATCTACCCTTAATCCCCCTACTAACCCCACAAGTAATCTACTCACTCATTATCATGATTGAACTAACATAAACAAAACAAAAGAAAACAAACATCCATAATGAACAAACAATAACAATAACAATATGTAAAGATTGAAACTTGAATAAATAACAATAAACAAGAGAAAGGAAGATTATACCAACAACAAGAAGATGAAAAGATGCAATCTTGTATAAATAAGAACCCAAATCAACTCCAAGGTTGTCAAGCTTGGAGAAATCTTCAAGTATCCTCTTAATACAAGAACTAATTACAACTAGATTAAACTATAATTAAAGGAAGATTAAAGGAAGATTAAGATTAATATGTGGAGAACTAATCTAGGGTTTTGAAAGCTTAAGAGAGTCTAATGTATGATAAGATAGATTAACAATACAAGAGGGAAGTATTTATATGGGTAGAAGAATGAAGGAGGAAGAAATAAACAAGTGCGTGCTGCCCCTGCTCCTTCCCGCCCGGGATGGTTTGGTCCCGCCCGGGATGGTTTGGTCCCGCCCGGGATGGTTTGGTCCCGCCCGGGACGGTGTGGTCACGACCGGGACGGCCTGGTCTCGGCCGGGACGGGCTCCTCACAGTAGCACCTCTAAATGTGCACCCCATCCCGGACGGGATGAGGCCTTCCCGACCGGGATGGGTCTTGTAGGCCTCTCTTAAGAGCTTTTTGGTCCTTCCTTGCCTCTCATGGGTTTCTCCTCGATTCTCGGGACTCGGGATCGGGTCTCAGAGGCTCGGGATTGGGTCCCAAGGTCTCGGGGTCGATTCCAAGGCCTCGAGTCTTCGTTCCTTTATCTCGTTAGCTCCAAAAAGTGTATGTATTGAGTCGGAATCGCTCCAACTCTTCATGGATGGTCTCGGGAACCTGAAACGAGCTAGAGGAAGTATAAGAAGCCCATAAACCGCTCCCAAGGAGCGATTCCACAAGGAAAATGGGACCAAAACACAACAATTAGGCACTACAAACTACACTTATCAGTTGTCGATTCTGTAATGCTCTGATTAGCTCCAAATGAATCCAAATTTACAAAATACATACAAATACGGAAGTATCTACATTCGAAGTATATTGCATCATTATTAACGAGTTAAGCACAAAAATTGAGATAAAACTAACAGTTAGGGGATGAAAATATGTATATAAATGACACTCATCATTGATTCATCACAAAGTCACCTTGGTAAGTCTAAGATGAGACTCGAAAAAAGTCAAGTATGAAAAACATGTCTTTCATACTATGGTTTTAATCTTGAGTGAAAGATTGAACATTAAATATGTTGATCAGGTGACTCGGGTTTTTGATAAGTGTAGTTTGTAGTGCCTTATTTGTTATGTTTTGGTCCCATTTTCCTTGTGGAATCGCTCTTTGGAGCAATTTCTAGGCTACTCATGCTTCCTTTAGTTCGTTTTAGGTTCCCGAGACCGTTCATGGAGAATTGGAACGATTCCGACTCGTTCCATGCACTTTTGGAGCCAACGGAGAGAAGGAACGATCGCTTGGTGCCTTGGATTCGATCCCGAGACCTTGGGACCCATTCCCAAGCCCCTTAGACTCGATCCCGAGCCCCGAGGATCGGTGAGAAGCCCATGAGAAGCAATGAGGGACCAAAGAGATCATAATGGAGGCCTACAAGGTCCTTCCCGGGCGGGATAATGCCTTCCCGACCGGGAAGGAGTGTGCAAATGGAGCTGGGTCTGTTTTAGGTCCGTCCCGGTCGGGACCACCCCGTCCCGGTCGGGATGAGAGTGCTGTAGCCCGTGTTTGATTCTTTCTTCTCCTTAATTCTTGTAACCTTATAAATACTCCTCCCTTGTATTGTTTAAGTATCATACATTACCCTAGACTATCTTAGGCCTCTCTTGAACATTCAAAACCCTATATTAGTGTTCCTCTCATTAGCTTAATCTTCCTTTAAACTCTTGCTAATCCTAGTTTAATCTAGTTTAATTAGTCTTGTATTAAAAAGATTCTTGAAGACTCCTCCAAGCTTGACAACCTTGGAGATTATTTGGGTTTCTTATTTATACAAGTTCTCATCTTTTTCATCATCTTGTAGTTGGTATAAACTCTATTCTCTTGTTCTTTGTTTATTTATCAAGTTTGAATCTTTACATATTGTTTATTGTTATTGTTTGTTCATTATGGATGTTTTGATTATTATGTCTATTTCTCTTGTTAGTCTTGGTTTTGATTTCATCATGAGTGAGTAGATTCCTTGTGGGGTTAGTAGGGGGACTAAGTGTGGATTATGGGTGATTAGGGTTTGATTAGGGAAAAGGTTGCATCTTTGTTGCTAGTCACTTATTGGGCACTCTATGTGTTTGTTGAATCGCTTGTGTGGGTAGTAGTGGTCAATGCTTCTCATACTTGTCTTCCTCTACTCATTGTGTGTTTTATTTGTGATTGAACGCCTATGTTTTGAGTAGCATCTAGCATGAGTGTTCGGGTCTAGTCTTTGACACGAGAATGCGGACTTTGGCTTTGGCGCGAGAGCGCAAACCGACCCTAGTAACTAAGAGACACCTACACCCTTGATTACCCAATCATCCTACCACATTTATGAACCCGACCTAACCCTACTCTTTCCCTTATTTGATCCATCCTTCTAGTTGTTCATTATTTCTCTAGTTTCATTGTTTAGTTAATCCTAGTTGCTTCATTTAGTTTACGTCATACATAGTATATTGTTAGTCCATTCTCATCCTCTTCAACCATCATAGTTTATCAATTATCATCTTCTTTGTGTTGTTTTGGTAGCCTAGTCTCGTTTTTAGGTAGACCTCGTCTAGACATTACAATACCGTCTCCGTGGACACGACCCGACTTACCCTAGCTACCCCCTAGGTATAGTTCGTTAAATATTGATCGGTGGGAACCACGACAAAACTCCACCATCAGTTTTTTAGATACTTAAGTAGTATCGGGACTATAGATTTGCACGACATAGAGAAGTGACATGCCCATCGTAGTGGGAGCTATGTTGTGACACATATATCATACTATGTGTGTTTTGTCGCCCGTTATATGAGTGACAGATGGTTCCCTAATCAGTTACTATGTGAGCCCTTTTGAATTTTTATCCACCTTGGAACGATGCCCTTCTAACTTGGAACTATGAGATTAAGTTCAAAATTGATGATGTTACTCTAGCGTGATTTCAGATAATCAGGTCATACTAGGAAAGCAGTTGAGTGGAGTTGGATTTCCATTAGTGTCTAAGGAATGGTCAATTCAACTACACTATGTTAAGCCCGCCCGACTGTTATATTGTGTATATAACTACGTAACATGTTATAGCATAAAGGGATAGTGTATGTTGCGGTGTTGTTTGAATGATCTGGGGAATCATTATTTTTGAAAGTGTTATGTTAGTTTTGATGAATATAACACTACCTGTTATATGTTGGTCGCACGCTTCATTTTCCCGTATGAGATGTGATTGATAGTTTTGTTAAACTGTGTTGTGATAAGCTTAGTTGTGTGACTAAGTGGGAGGATTGATTCGGTTATGTGGCCGAGTGTGAGTATTGAAATTTAAACGACCACTTAATTGTGTCTGTTACAAGAGCCTCTCAAACAGTCATAATGGTTGATTATGACCATAATTAAGGAGAATATAATTGTCTTAATGATAGTTATTGTCTTAATTAGCCCATTCAAAACTGATGTGTTTTGAGGATTATAAAAGGATTAATTCTTTGTGATTCAAAAAGACAAGAGAATACAACACAATAAAGTAATACAAATCACATAAAAGCCACCATTGTTAAAGAGTTTTTGGAACTTGGGGTGTGGACTCTACCGGGACTCTAGTAGTGACGATATTCGGGTTTATTCGAGGGCAGTAAACAGCACGAGATTTATTCCACATATAAGGCGTGTCCATATATTTTCCTGCACTTGGTTTATAAGAGAAATTGTTTTCTTTGATTTTTATTAGATTTGATTGCAATTTTATAGGTATTCGTTATAAGTATTGTTTGACGTTCTATTAATGAATTATTTTTCTCATTCAAAAAATGATTGAGGAAGTATTTTCTTTTTGTTTGGTAACGTTTATCCTATGTCACCAATCTGACATCATCCCCTAATTAAAATCACTATCCATTTCATTCCACTATCCTTTTCATTTCATTTGTAGGGCATGATTGATATGAGATATCTGGCTTACTTTGACAAATTATTGGAATATAAGAAATTGGTAGTATTTAACTAACTAACTAAAATACTCTGGCTTCTACTCATCGAGTTGTCACATTGTCAATAGCAGAGACCTACTACTAAGTCAACCAATACTTCCATTGACCTCACTTCTCATCTCTTGACCTTGCCTAAAAATATTTCACAAGGGAGTTTCTTAGGATACTGTATTCGATTTTTTTTAAAATTATTACCGAGTACATGTTTTAAGATTTATAAGAAATATTTTAATCAAATATAATAATTTCAAATGATTTGACACTACTTTTACTCTTACGTCATTGATTGTTTAGTCAACAATGATAGTATGCTATATTGCTATGGAGTACTATATTAGTTTGTTGGAAGAAGAAAGTTTTTTATTCAACATGTTGCATAGTAGTTAATTTGTCATACGAAGTTAGGTCATTTAATAGGAAATTCAAAAAGTTTTCAGAGTTGGGTCTCCCAGGCTCTTCAATTTATTTGCTTGTTAAATGCGCTTTATGTTGTTTGTGAGTTTCATCTACTATAATATGAGAATCGGGCCTTTTAAAATCGTTTGGTTGTCCTCGTAAAATACATGTATATGGTAATCTAAATTTATTTTTATTTTATTTTTCAAAAAAAATTGTTTTTTTTCATTTTAATAAAATAATGGACTAATAATAATTCCCTAATAATAGTAATATGAGAAGAAAATGTACCGAGTAGCTCATTTCAAATCTGGCTCATGCATGCATATTCCATATTTTGCAAATGAGCAATGCTTTCTAACGTGTACCACTTGGTTGCCAACTTAGAACCATCCAAAATTCCAAACAAATATGAATAAACAGCAGCCTATATATATAACATAAATTCCTGTTTTTAGGCGTATATCCGTCACAAACTTGTGACAGATCAAATACAAGAAATAAGACAAAAAATATGTTGAGAGACTTGCACATGGATTGTTGGTCTTTATTCAATCATGAAGTGATATATGATCCGTCGTAAATATATCTGTCACAATGAAGACTTGCTCTCTATATAATTGAAAACCAGTTGAAACTAGTACATAATTAGTTTCTTCGTTTCCCACTAATTATTTAGAAACCTTATTTTTGCCGTGAAATTTTTCCACACTTCCCAAACTTGATTTGAACGGATTATTGTTTGTGGGTGGCACTCAAAATAATGGTGAAAGTCACAAATTAAAGTCATTGAGTTTAGGTGCACCATTACCCATATATATATACTCCCTCCATATTAGTGTGTATGACGTTTTAGTTTTTCGAGGTTAGTCTCTGACCTTAATTTTTATGTAAAAATATTAGTTCAAAATTTTAAAAAATTATACCATAATTTTTTTTGCGAAAAGAGGTTTCAAATGAATAGACATTTGATAATATTGTTTCTGTGATATTCAAGAAAAATGAGATGTCTCGAAAATTGATAATGACTTCTAAAAAAATAGAGGGAGTATGTGATATGTGTCCCTATTCCCTCCAATCACTTCGAGGAAATTGCTTACCCATCAGACTACTCCCGAGCAACCTTTTTTACATGGGTGATGACCTCTCTATGATAAGTTAAATATTATTTAAAAGTAAAATTAGCGTGATAATCCGATTTCATTATCATCAAATTTATCCTCGGAATTAAAAAACTCTAGTTTTTCCTCCTCTTTCTCCTCAAAAAAACTCTACTTTTCCTCCTCAATAAGGGGGCCTCCATCGATAATTAATCGATGATAAGCCCCAAAAATTGTTTTAATCTCAATTATTAGTTAACAAATCTTATTCAATAAAAGTCTCTCTTTTATGGGAGTTGTTTTCATCCTTTATTTCAAGGTTTTTTTCCCTTTATTTCGAGGTTTCAGTCCTTTACACAGTATATAGTTCTTAGATTTCAAGAATTATGTGCAAGATCATGAGAGCAATGGAATCCCTATTTACGGCGATACAATTGAGGTCAGATCTCGGTCTACTATTTGTAAAAATAGAGAAAGTTCATCATCATGGAGGCTATTTCATCAGATCTATAGATTTCTTCGCGAAAGGATGTGTCAATAAACAGCGATATATAGAAGGCTATGCAGAAGCGCATTATTCTAATAGTGATCTTTGTCTCAATGATGTTCTTTATTTATTTTTCTCAAATCTGTATTCAATTCAATTTGACATCGTTTGTAGATTGCGGATGGCTTATTATTAATGATATTGATCTTCACTTCAAAAAAAAAAAAAAAGTAAAATTAGCGTGACCCAATTGTAAAAGATGACAATTTGCTGACCTAGGTCATGACCTTTATGACCTTGTCTTTATTTGATTGGTTGGACACAAAAATAATTATAGGATAAATTGTTTTATTGAAGTAAATAATACGGAGTATAGAATATGAATAAATTAGTTAGAGCACAAAAACTAATTGGGTCTTACTATTCACGTACTAATTGAACCACACACCCGGTCCCACATTTATTATGATTTGATATATATATATATATATATATATATATATATATATATATATATATATATATATATATATATATATATATATATATATATATATATATATATAGAGAAAAAGGATCAAGGGAGTTTGGGTAAAAGTGGGAAGTTGGGAAGTTATGTTTATGGCCCTTGATCTTGGGTTGAATGGATGGCATAGATGGATGATAGGTAAAAAAAAAAAAAAAGGGAAAGGAGACAGCAAACTGACAAGCAGCAGTGGAGAGAGGAAGCAACCCTCCCCTCAATCACACTTCGCAGCAGTGGAGAGAGGGGAGCATCCTCTCCTCAATCAAACTCTCCCTTATTCATTACTTCCCTCCTCTCCTTTTCAATTCATTTCCCTAATTCAATTCATCTCTCCCTAACAAAACTCCATCAAATAAGCTCCATTAATAACTCCGACCATACTCCGTCAACAACTCCGATCATACTCCGTTTTTAACACAACATGACGGATAATTATACCAAGGTATGTTTATGCATAAGCTTTGATCATCTTCATTTTTTTAGCTTCTTCTTCATCCTCATCTTCATCTTCGATCATCTTCATCTTCTTCAAACTTCTTTTTATTTTTCATATCTTTTTTTTTGGTATTTATAAAATTATTCATCTTCATTATCTAAAAAAAAAGAACAACTTCATCTTTAAGATGAAGTTTGAAGATGAAGTTGTTATTTTTTTGTGGGATGAATGGAGCTTGAAGATGAAGATGAAGATGAACAAGTCATTTAGTGCGTAATGTTTTTGCAGAATTGCAAAGTCACACTCATTATGCTGTACAGTCACACTCATTATGTTGTAGAATCACGCAGATGTACACTCATTGTAGTCACATATTCAGTTGTATAGTCATACTCATTATGCTGTACAGTCACACTCGCTATGTTGTAGAATCACGCAGCTGTAGAATACCTTGGGATTAAGGTATCATTCGTTGAATCATCTTCATGCTTGTTTTATTTTTCATACTTTTTTTTTGTATTTATAAAATTATTCATCTTCATTATCCAAAAAAATGAGTGTTGAATATGGATGAATGGATGTTGAATATTTAATGAATGTTTAGATATTTTCATTTTTTTAAAGTCATAGTCGTTCATTCATCCATATATTTTTTTTGGATAGTGAAGATGAATAATTTTATAAATAAAAAAAAAAGGTATGAAAAATAAAACAAGCATGAAAATGAAGATGTTTAAACGCATGATACCTTAATCCCAAGGTATTCTACAGCTGCGTGATTCTACAACATAATGAATATGACTGTACAACTTAAATTGTGTGACTATACAACTTAAATTGTGTGACTTTTTTCAGGTATTTTTTTTAATGAATGAAGGTTGAATATGGATGAAAGAAAGTTGAATATTTAATGAATGTTTAAATAATTTGCTCTGATTCGTATGTATAATCATCTTTCTAATTATGAATGTGACTTTGATAATGATGATTACAAGCTGCCCCCTCAATCAGAAGCTGCCCCCAAAATAGTCACACACTTTATTCGGTATAGTCACAAATATTGAGGTGTACAATCGCGTGATATGAGATGCACAGTCACACATGTTGATGTGTACAACCACACGCTATAAGGCGTACAGTCACACACTTTATTCCATATAATCACACTCATTATGCTGTACAATCATGCAGTTGTGGAGTCATTGTAGTTATATATTCAGTTGTGTTGTGTGATTTAGATTGATTGTGTGTTTTGTTGCAGCGAAATAGTTGATGGAAAGAGGATTGTTGGTAAAAGGGGCGGTGGGAAGAAGAAGAAGGTCGTGGAAGATACAACGACCGATCACGTAATTGGACAATGTATTGTTGCGCACGTACCGGAGACCATCGTTAAGCTCTTGTGTGTTTATGTGAGATAAAATATTTGCTTTAGGATGAACGTACTATGTGTAAATGATGTTTGGTGGGTTAGAATGTTTTTATGTTTGACGTACTATATGTAAAGGATGGACTTTGTCCAATGTAAATATATTTTCATCGCTATTTTTTGGTTTCAAAATTAATCACGCGAGGTCTATAGCAAAATCACTTATCCTTCCACCTGTGTGACTATACAACATAATCTCTGTGACTATACAACTAAATTATACTCGTACTTATTTATACATCAATCATCATTAGCAAAGATGATTACATACACTAATCACTGCAAGAATTTATGTGATTCTACAATACAATGACACTACAACTGCATGATTGTACAGCATAATGAGTGTGACTGTACAACTTTAACTGTGTGACTATACAACATAAACTGTGTGATCCTACAACATAATGACTGTGATCCTACAACATAACGAGTATGATTATACAACTTCAACTGTGTGACTATACAACATAATCTCTGTGACTATACAACTAAATTATACTCGTACTTATTTATACTTCAATCATCATTAGCAAAGATGGTTACATACACTAATCACTGCAAGAATTTGTGTGATTCTACAATATAATGAGTGTGACTATACAATATAATGAGTGTGACTATACAACCTAAAGTGTGTAACTACAAAACTGAAACCGTAAAATGGAAAATAAAAGCCATATAGTCAATTATTATTCAATCATCATTAGCAAAGTCACATTCATAATTAGAAAGATGATTATACATACGATTCAGAACAAATTATCTAAACATTCATTAAATATTCAACCTTCATTCATTCATATTCAACCTTCATATTCAATCTTCGCAACAATACATTGTCCAATTACGTGGTCGATCGTTGTATCTTCCACGACCTTCTTCTTCCCACCGCCTCTTTTACCAACATTCCTCTTTCCACCAATCATTTCGCTGCAACAAAACACACAATCAATCTAAATCACACATACAACTGAATATGTGACTACAATGACTGTACAACTGCATGATTGTATAGCATAATGAGTGTGACTATACAACTTTAACTGTGTGACTGTACAACATAAATGGTGTGATCCTACAACATAACGAGTATGACTATACAACTTCAACTGTGTGACTGTACAACATAATCTCTGTGACTATACAACTAAATTATAACATTCATTAAATATTCAATCTTCATTCATTCATATTCAACCTTCATTTTAATCCATATTTAATCTTCATTTTTTTTTTGGATAATGAAGATGAATAATTTTATAAATAAAAAAAAAAGTATGAAAAGTAAACCAAGCATGAAGATGAAGATGATTCAACGAATGATACCTTAATCTCAAGGTATTCTACAGCTGCGTGATTCTACAACATAGCGAGTGTGACTGTACAACATAATGAGTATGACTATACAACTGAATATGTGACTACAATGAGTGTACATCTGCGTGATTCTACAACATAATGAGTGTGACTGTACAGCATAATGAGTGTGACTTTGCAATTCTGCAAAAATATTACGCACTAAATGACTTGTTCATCTTCATCTTCATCTTCAAGCTCCATTCATCCCACAAAAAAAGAACAACTTCATCTTCAAACTTCATCTTAAAGATGAAGTTGTTCTTTTTTTCTAGATAATGAAGATGAATAATTTTATAAATACAAAAAAAAAAAAAAAAGACATGAAAAATAAAAAGAAGCATGAAGATGAAGATGAAGATGAAGCACGAAAATGAAGATGAAGATGAAGATGAAGATGAAGATGAACATACCTTCGTATGATGATCGAAGTTACTGACGGAGTATGTTGGGTTAAAAACGCAGTATGGTCGGAGTAGTTGACGGAGTATGGTCGGAGTAGTTGTCGGAGTATGGTCGGAGTTATTAATGGTGATTATTTGTTGGGGTTTTGTTAGAGAGAAATAAATTGAGTTGAGAAATGAATTGAAAATGAGGGCATTGGGAAGTGTATGAGGGAAGTAATGTAAGGATTGATTTGGGTGAGGGGATGTTTCCCTCTCTCCACTGCTGCTGTGTCAGTTTATTGTCTTTTTTTTTTTATAATTGAACACCATCCATCCACCATCCATCTTAGGATGAATGGATGGAGGGGATTAACACTAAGGGAGAGTTGGAGAGTTAGTAACTCCCTTGATCCCCCCTATATATATATAGAACCCGTACAAATGTGCAATTTATACATGATAAGAACTCTTATAAGTTCATAAGTTCCAGTGTTAAAGTTACACAAAAAGTGCTTAAAGTTACACGGGATGAGTGATAAAGTTACTTTTTATCACTTGAAGTGATAAAAATACTGAATGTTATAGTTACAAATCAATTTTGAACAAATGCAACTTTATCGTATGTCATCTGTAACTTTTATATAGACTTAATTACATATGGTAAACTTAATTGATCTCTTCTCTCTCTCTCTCTTTAATATAGACTTAATTACATATGGTAAACTCTCTCTCTCTCTCTCTCTCTCTCTCTCTCTCTCTCTATCTATCTATCTATCTATCTATCTATCTATCTATCTATATATATATATATATACACCCGCATTTGGCTGCTAGTGTCTATAGCGGTCCCCAACAAAATACCCGATGATGATCGAACGCAAACGTGCTTTAACGCGCTCGGATATGGGCTCGAAATCATTAGTATTGGCTTGGGCTTTTAATGGAGTACAAATCTCACAAAACCAACCTCAAATTCAGGCCTAGTGGGTCATTTCCATTCAAATAAGACTAATTTGGATCAAAACTGACACCGAAGATAAAACCGTCTTTTGGCGACCGGGTCAAAACCCGGTCAAAGATGAATCCGACATAAAAATCAGCCGCATACGTTTTCTAGAAGAAAACCCAAACAACCAAACCTCTTCAAATAAGGATAAGATGTTCTTCCTAATTTTGCTCCCTCCGTTCAGACCCACTTGGTCGAGTAGGCTTGCGAACCGGGCGAACCGGCATTAGACCGGGCACTCGATCGAGTGGTCCCTTTTTACCCTAAACCGGGGTATTTTCTTATAAATACCCCATCACCCTCAACACATTTGACAACTCTTCAGCCCTTTTTCTACCTAAAATCCTTCATATTTTCAGCAATATTTTCCCTTAACCATCATCATCTCGACATCCCTACACACACATACCGAGATCGAAACTTGGCAAATAATACACACCATAACTCTCCTAGATACATCTTGAAACTCCCGTGACTAAGCCACTACAAGACGAGCCATATTCCGAGAAGACAAAGCATGTAGGTTGAGGGTGTAAAATTCAATCCCGACTTCTTCCTTTCTTCCCTCTCTTCTCTTCGTCTTTTTCGTCCTTCTTTTTCGTTTTTTTTATTTTCTCCGTTACTAATATTACTACTGTAACACCCCGTAATTTTCAAATAGTGTTAAAATTTTAAACATTTATTTAAACCAAGTTTAACGCTTGAAAAATTATTTCGTGAAATAAAATGTTTTATTTTCGTTAAATTAAAAAGTATCTCGTATTTAAAAAGATGAAAGTTTATTTATCGAATTATTAAAATTTTTATCTTTCGTTAAATAAAGTTTAAAACTCGAAAATGTATTTTTAATAATGACTTGTCGTTTTGGCATTTTCTCGTCTCGTAAAAGTTTAATAATTTATCGAATTCTTAAAGTAATGATTTCTTATAAATTTTGTCCCATAATACTATTTACCGTCTATTTTACTTACAGTCTCACAAAATAAATTTTACGGTTTTCATTATTTTAATCTCATACTCTTATATTTCAACTTTTTAAGAAATAAAGAAATAAAGACGTTTGTATGAGAAACGGACCGAAATAGATCACTTAAGTCCTTAAGACTACGTGTCTTATTGTACATCCCCACATGAAAGTAAGGTGTACGTGCTATGTGCCTGTGTTTAGCATGTGTGCATGTCTTTAGCATATTGAAGTAGATTGATGACTGTTAGCATCTACTTTACCTTTCTACTATTATATATACCTAATAATAATAATACTAACTACTTACAATTACTCGTACTCAGGCCCGGCTCAGGAGGGGATCGGTTCAGTTCGACGCACCGGGGCCCAAGGAGTAGAGGGTCCAAATAACCACTGTTTACTAAGAAAAAAAAAAATCAGCTCCCTAAATTAATTGATAACCTTTCATCTTTCATTAATCTTTCCAAAAAAATGCTACCTACCTTAAAAAATAAAGATTATCGTAAATTTTTACATTTTTATCAAATACAATCCCAACATTCGACTATCTTTCCTTTAATCATCTTCAATTCTTCAACCTATAATTCCATTAACAAGTCCTTAATTAAATTAATTGTTCGGGTTCATCTTGCATTTCATGAAATAAACAAAATATTTTTTGTTTGATTGATCTTAAGTTTTCAGTTCATTGTTCTTTGTTGATTTTAGATAATTCTAAATACTTGTTTGATTATTTTTTGGTTCGGTTGATTAATAATCTAAATAATTGAAGAATGTTCTGGTTTTTTTGAATGATGAAGAACGAATTTTCGATATTAAATACGACTATTTTTTTGATACGCACATTAGTTTCATTGTCTATCTTTGAGATTCATTAAAGATGATATTGACTTGATTTCTGGTTCATATAACATGGGCCTCAAATGAAAATTTTGAACAGGGCCTCGTGATGTCATTGGACGGCCCTGCTCGTACTACTACATCTTACTACTACTTTCCTAATACATATTAGTACTACTTACTACTCCTTCCATTCATTACCAATTGTCACTATTCATTTTTGCACCAATTTAAGAAAGTAATAAAAAATGAATAAAAGGACAAGAGTGTGGACCAACACACTACACTTGTCCTAATAGTAGTGGACCAAAATGAAGTATGTGGGTCATAGTAGTGATATATGGTATAAATAAAGTAAAATAGTGAGGACAAATTTGTCATAATAATTGTCAAAAAAGGAAAGGTGATAAGTGGATTTGAATGGACCAAAAAGGAATAAATGAAGAGTGGAGTTGAATGGAGGGAGTACTACGGAGTACTATATTACGTACCACTACTACTTACTATACTACATACTCCGTACTATATACTATGTTTACTATTTCGTCTTTCTTTATAATTGGAGCATCGGGAATGAGGAGCTGACCAGTATTTGACGGGATCACTGTTCGGGAATCGTATTTGGGTCAAATCATTTCGACCCGATAATGTCTTTATAAGGGGAGGAGACGACTTTTCTTACGTAGACGATATTTTGACCCCGTCGACCTTAATTCTTAATAACGCTAATAAATATCCGTAATAGCTATTAAGGTAACCAAACTTTTCTTCTAACAACATTTCTTATATATAAGTATATTATGTTAGTAATTTAATAAATTATTTATTTAAATATTTAGGCTTGTTTGTATGACTAAATTACTTATGTATATATAAAAATGTTACGTGATATTTTATTATGACTAAATTTAACTTGACCAAACTATCACTTGTTTAATTTATTTATTTATCACCTTTACATTTCTGGTTATATGAAAAATGATAAAATGAATAAAAGAACTTAAAATGATAAAATTTACTTATATCATTTTCATTATATTTTATATGTATGTTTAATTCTATTTGTTATGTATGTTTATTCTATTTTCTATATATTTTGTATGTGTTTTATATGATTGTAATTTTGGTCGTATTTAATTTTCTTTAGTACTTTTACATTTGTTTATATATTATAAAAATGGAGTAGATTAGTAATTTGTAAAATGTTTTATTTTAATAAAATTTCACTTATTATTTTTAATTTAGTTAAAAATTTATAACTTTAATTTTCTAAAATAAATGAATTTATTTTATTCCGAAATTTTACACGATATTTATAAATATTTAAAAACATGATTTTACGTCAAATTTTGTAAATCGATTAAGTACGACTTAATTTATAGTTCATAAACTTTTATATTTTTCATAGGTTATAAATTTTAAAAATAATATTTTATTATTATTATACTTTAAACTTTATTTTATTTCTATATATAAAACTTCGTTTTAAAAGAATTTACTATTTTAAAAATACTATACGATATTTGGGATATAATGTTTTGGGTGACACTTGAGGATTAAAGTATAACGTTGTCACACTGAAATTGAGAATCTGAGGATTTGACTGTTTCAAATGAGTCCGACCAATTATTGAAGGTCGCTAAATAAAATACTACTTGTTCACGGGCGACTTTTATATAAAGTTTACGATGCGAGTCTGGGACGAATAGCTTGTGTTGGATCCTACCATGCGTGGTGTTTCGACTGCACTTGTAATGAAAAGCAGACTCGGAGGCTGCGGTCCGAGAGTTGACCTAGTGTTTAAGGTAGTCGTCCTACGGCAGTGAGTTCTGCGGTTCAAGAGTCTGCGTAGGGTATGTGGCGCACATATAGACAAGTACTTGATCAGTATTACCACCTAGGTAGCGGGGGCAGAACAGGATTCTGAAAATTGCGGGTTCCCTCTTGGTGATGCAGAGAATGTAATCATCAGCTTTCATTTCAGCCCAGAGCCCCGTTTGAATAAACGTATAATATAATAGAAGTTCGGGCCCAATTGAGCCTTATGGGTGAGATGTAAACCTCATAAGATTGGTTCGGTCTACGAGTTGGTAACACGGTTACTTCTATTGGTGAAATGCAAGCCAATATGGAGTAGCGGTGATACTAGGAGCCACGACTCGTGTGTTTATTCTTTGTTTACGTGAAAAATGATTTTAAAATCAAATGGCTGCCAATGTCCCATCTTTTAAACTTTACCGTTTTCATCACCTCACATGTTGGTTAATTGAAGTAAAGAAAACTATCTGTTACGTGATATCTTTTAATATTTTTATAAGCATATTATTTGTTATTCACATGATTGTCTTATGTGTTCGAGGTGATGTTAGATGAACGGCTTGGTTGCTGTCCCGCTCAGCGTCCACTGTATTATTTTTTTTGCAGGTCTAAGACGTTGGGGAATCGAGCGAGAGATTTTAATAATGTTTAGCTTAAAAATGAAATTTATATTCTGTACTAAGTGAATCAAGACTATGTAATTAATAGTCGTTTGTTGTAAGGATCCGTAGCGATCCGGATTTATTTACACTCTGATATAATTTTAATTAAATGACTTAGATTACTTTCCGCATTATCTATTATTTTAAGTCATCGAAAATCCGGGTTGTTACAGTTGGTATCAGAGCGACCTTGTGACCGTAAGTGAGGATTGAGCTTCATTTACCTAACGAGGAGCGCGCCTGGGTAGACTTACTAAATACTAAAACAATATTAGATCACTAAAATGAGAGATTCACTTAGAAACTATTAGGATCCTATCAAATAATTTATCGGGGTAGAATTGTCATTAAAGGGAAATACGATATCTATCTGTATAATTGTTGATATGCTATCTGCTTAATTGTTTGTAAATTGACGGCCTAACCTTAGCCTATTGGCTAGTTTTAAATTTATTTCTGATCAATACGATAACCAAGATGGAAGACGTTGACACTCAGAGCCATCAACTGCTCGAGACATCAGCATTGTGACGCACCAATAATGAAGACATCATTTGAATAAACTATAGGAGCCAAGTCAAACTGAATCATGTTGAAGAATCAAGTCAAGTTAAGTTGTCAGAATGGAGCACACATAAAGATCCAGTACGTGCTGACACGTGTAATATAGTATACCTCAAGTTTTAACTATGTGTCGACTTATATCTACTTGAGACTCTAGTGACCTACATACCTACCTACCTTGTAGATCGGAGATCATGTGTTATCCTAAGCTATATTTCAAAGATTGAACCCTACATTGATTTTTCGTTAAATACCTCTGACCACGTCTTCAAGTTTTGTGTATTCTATTACTTCCTTCATTTTCAAAACCAGTTAAAATCTGAGTTTTACCTTCAGCTTTAACCTTCAACCTTTCAGTTATTGACCCGTTTACTTAAACCAAACTATTTCATATTTCCACTTTTTGTGATTGGACATCATTCTCGTTCATTCACCAAGTTAAGACATTTCTTGAATTGATCATCATGATAATCCTTTGTTCTTATCCTATTGATTTCCTAAATTCATGGTGACATTTTTTAGCCTTACTTCGTATTATAAATTTTTAAAAGACTCAATTCAACCTTCAACCCTGACCAATTTATCTTGAATTATGTTTTACCTTCAATCAACTTATTGATCTGTTATATATTCTTTGAATCAACCTATCACAATTTTATTCAGTTATCTGAGAAATTTGAACCTCATACAATTGGTTTTCACCTTCAAAACCCAGCTTGATTTTAAAATTTCTTTTTGACAAATACCAATTTCATCTCCTCTTATCATCGAAAGAGAAGATCTATGATAGAGTGTTATGTCATTCTATTAATAAAATTATCATAATCCTTCACACCCTTTCTAAATCTTATGACTTTCACTTTGTTTCCTGGATTCTTGTTTTAACCAACCTTACCTTCATACTTAGTCTTGAACTTTTTGCCATGTATCTCCGGTCGAGTAAACATTAACCAGTCTTACTTACATAGACTATGATAGAAATTTTGTTTAGAACCACTGACACTATGGTATAGTACTAACACGAGAACGTAGATGACGCACCAAATATGCACGAAGCAAAGAAACAACTCTACAAAATCATACAGAAGAACAAACCGCAACAAGATGAACTTGTTCGAGTTATTTGCAAAGGATGTCACCAAGAAACTTCAATACGGAAGCATGATCATGGACTATACCAGGGAGATGACCACCGAGATCGTTATGCTAAGAACGTTACTAACCTAGTATTTGTTTTGCTTACCTAAAAATTTTCCCAACCACAAAACACTTACATAATTGGGGACTTTGAGTCACGTTTTTAATTTGGATGTGTCTTATAACGTGTTAACCTTATAGAGCATTAACCTATCGCGAGACTTAGACCATGATATTCTAAGCTAGATCTTAACCATCATATTATGAGAGGAGAGAATATACTCTTGAAGCGGAGTGATATTTATGATGATCAATATATTTTTCGGGAACTAAGTATTTGATAATGTTAAGAGAGCGATCATAGATCAAAATTATTTCGAGGTTTACCATTATATACATCGAATGTTATTTTGAGGAATTATATGTTGAACATATCTTTTGGGATCTGTAGAATCCAATTGATTGATTGAATGGTTTGTAAACAATATTTTGGAGAATCCCTAGGAAATGCAATATACTATACTTTTGGGAGACATATTTTTGTTGAATAATGGTTAATAATATTTTAAACCCCAAGTGTCATAATTGTAAAGGACACTTGTGAACCAAGGAATTTTTGATGTGAAGTTAAGATTAACCCGTTGTTTGAAGAATAAAGCAACGGAGAGACAGTTTTGAAAATTTGAGAAATTTAGAAAACCGACGGAAGAAATTGAGGATTAACCTTAGGTATCGGCGTATCGTGACCGATAAAAATACTTGAGGATCAACCTTAAGAGATCAACCTGGTTGACAAGAAATGGTAATGTCATCATTGGAAACTTTGGACTTTTGGAGTATAACATATGTATTTGAACATATAAGAGAAATGTTCCACTAAATCCAATAGTATCATAGTTTATGAATGCTCTACAGATTATATGGGAATTAGGATAACCTTCATTTGAACTTTTATGTTATGAGAAACTTGTAGTACCCATGAAACAACACCTTTTCAATTTAAAGGAATATAAACATCATGATGTTTTTGGAGATAAGACAAACCTAAACCTAATCTCGAGAATGACCCGAGATTGAATAGTGGGCCACTATATGGGAATTAGAATCTACAGTTGATCAATAATACCTAGCATATTAATTTGGGATGTACCACCTTTGTAAAACTTTCGCGGAGAGGTGAGATATACGAGCAAGTCACTTGCGAGCCGAATCATTTTTGCAAGAGAAACCCTAACACTTCATTTTATTCGTGTATTGTCTTAAACCTTGTTAATTCCCTAAGTTATGCCTGAAATTTCGAGGACGAAATTGTTTTAAGGAGGGTAGATTGTAACACCCCGTAAGTTTTAAATAGTGTTAAAATTTTAAACATTTATTTAAACCAAGTTTAACGCTTGAAAAATTATTTCGTGAAATAAAATGTTTTATTTTCATTAAATTAAAAAGTATCCCGTATTTAAAAAGATGAAAGTTTATTTATCGAATTATTAAAAATTTTATCTTTCGTTAAATAAAGTTTAAAACTCGAAAATATATTTTTAATAATGACTTGTCGTTTTGGCATTTTCTCGTCTCGTAAAAGTTTAATAATTTATCGAATTCTTAAAGTAATGATTTCTTATAAATTTTGTCCCATAATACTATTTACCGTCTATTTTACTTACAGTCTTACAAAATAAATTTTACGGTTTTCATTATTTTAATCTCATACTCTTATATTTCAACTTTTTAAGAAAGAAAGAAATAAAGACGTTTGTATGAGAAACGGACCGAAATAGATCACTTAAGTCCTTAAGACTACGTGTCTTATTGTACATCCCCACATGAAAGTAAGGTGTACGTGCTATGTGCATGTGTTTAGCATATTGTGTGTGCATGTCTTTAGCATATTGAAGTAGATTGATGACTGTTAGCATCTACTTTACCTTTCTACCACTATATATACCTAGTAATAATACTAACTACCTACAATTACTCGTACTACTACATCTTACTACTACTTTCCTAATACATATTAGTACTACTTATTACTACGGAGTACTATATTACATACCACTATTACTTACTATACTACCTACTTCGTACTATATACTATGTTTACTACTTCGTCCTTCTTTATAATTGGAGCATCGGGAATGAGAAGCTGACCAGTATTTGACGGGATCACTGTTCGAGAATCGTATTTGGGTCAAATCATTTCGACCGAAAATGTCTTTATAAGGGGAGGAGACGACTTTTCTTACGTAGACGATATTTTGACCCCGTCGACCTTAATTCTTAATAACGCTAATAAATATCCGTAATAGCTATTAAGGTAACCAAACTTTTCTTCTAACAACATTTCTTATATATAAGTATATTATGTTAGTAATTTAATAAATTATTTATTTAAATATTTAGGCTTGTTTGTATGACTAAATTACTTATGTATATATAAAAATGTTACGTGATATTTTATTATGACTAAATTTAACTTGACCAAACTATCACTTGTTTAATTTATTTATTTATCACCTTTACATTTCTGGTTATATGAAAAATGATAAAATGAATAAAAGAACTTAAAATGATAAAATTTACTTATATCATTTTCATTATATTTTATATGTATGTTTAATTCTATTTGTTATGTATGTTTATTCTATTTTCTATATATTTTGTATGTGTTTTATATGATTGTAATTTTGGTCGTATTTAATTTTCTTTAGTACTTTTATATTTGTTTATATATTATAAAAATGGAGTAGATTAGTAATTTGTAAAATGTTTTATTTTAATAAAATTTCACTTATTATTTTTAATTTAGTTAAAAATTTATAACTTTAATTTTCTAAAATAAATGAATTTATTTTATTCCGAAATTTTACACGATATTTATAAATATTTAAAAACATGATTTTACGTCAAATTTTGTAAATCGATTAAGTACGACTTAATTTATAGTTTTCATAAACTTTTATATTTTTCAGAGGTTATAAATTTTTAAAATAATATTTTATTATTATTATACTTTAAACTTTATTTTATTTCTATATATAAAACTTCGTTTTAGAGAATTTACTATTTTAAAAATACTATACGATATTGGGATATAATGTTTCGGGTGACACTTGAGGATTAAAGTATAACGTTGTCACACTGAAATTGAGAATCTGAGGATTTGACTGTTTCAAATGAGTCCGACCAATTATTGAAGGTCGTTAAATAAAATACTACTTGTTCACGGGCGACTTTTATATAAAGTTTACGATGCGAGTCTGGGACGAATAGCTTGTGTTGGATCCTACCATGCGTGGTGTTTCGACTGCACTTGTAATGAAAAGCAGACTCGGAGGCTGCGGTCCGAGAGTCGACCTAGTGTTTAAGGTAGTCGTCCTACGGCAGTGAGTTCTGTAGTTCAAGAGTCTGCGTAGGGTATGTGACGCATATATAGACAAGTACTTGATCAGTATTACCACCTAGGTAGCGGGGGCAGAACAGGATTCTGAAAACTGCGGGTTCCCTCTTGGTGATGCAGAGAATGTAATCATCAGCTTTTATTTCAGCCCAGAGCCCCGTTTGAATAAACGTATAATATAATAGAAGTTCGGGCCCAATTGAGCCTTATGGGTGAGATGTAAACCTCATAAGATTGGTTCGGTCTACGAGTTGGTAACACGTTTACTTCTATTGGTGAGATGCAAGCCAATATGGAGTAGCGGTGATACTAGGAGCCACGACTCGTGTGTTTATTCTCTGTTTACGTGAAAAATGATTTTAAAATCAAATGGTTGCCAATGTCCTATCTTTTAAACTTTACCGTTTTCATCACCTCACATGTTGGTTAATTGAAGTAAAGGAAACTATCTGTTACGTGATATCCTTTAATATTTTTATAAGCATATTATTTGTTATTCACATGATTGTCTTATGTGTTCGAGGTGATGTTAGATGAACGGCTTGGTTGCTGTCCCGCTCAGCGTCCACTGTATTATTTTTTTTGCAGGTCTAAGACGTTGGGGAATCGAGCGAGAGATTTTATAAAATGTTTAGCTTAAAAATGAAATTTATATTCTGTACTAAGTGAATCAAGACTATGTAATTAATAGTCGTTTGTTGTAAGGATCCGTAGCGATCCGGATTTATTTACACTCTGATATAATTTTAATTAAATGACTTAGATTACTTTCCGCATTATCTATTATTTTAAGTCATCGAAAATCCGGGTTGTTACAACTACTATCAAATCACCATTAAAATATTTGTCTATTCGTGTCGAATACAAGAGATGATGGGATAAGGAAACACGAATACGAGAGTACTGCACTCGATGTTGCCGGTCGCTTATCCTAACACCCCGAGTATTTGATTGTTGAGGCGAATCAACATCAAAAAGAACGTTTTATTTATTCCGTTGTGTTATCGCGTTTCTAGTATCGTTAGTATTTTTATTTATAATCGTTACTAAATAAAATCGCGCATACGTAAATATATAAAAAAATTCTAAACCAAGTATGTTTAAAAATGAATCTCGTTAAAGATCTTTCTAATCCCTTTACGAGTCGTAACAGTGGTGGCAACCTTTCGAGGAGCGCCGCCCTAAACACTCAAGGGCGTGATGCGATCGCGGATATTCGTCATTAAATGTATTCAATGCTTTTTTTTGAATTAGTACGGAACCTGATGATGCCGAATCGTACACCACGTAATCCGTAACGATTAATAATGGTGTCGTGACGTGGAGGGAACCAATTTCGTCCTAATTCAGTTCAAAGCGACATTATAACACTTTTTCTAAAATCCCTGATACCGGTCTCGTAAATAATAAAATATATGTTACGAGTATCAAAAACTGAACCGAGTATAAATTATATCATATTTTTATACGGTTTGGTTAGCTATCGATTTAAAACTAAAAGCAATTTCGAATTTCACGCCTTTTCAAAACGGACAGCAGTCCGTACAGGGGCACTCGATCGAGTGTCATAGCCCACTCGATCGAGTGGCAGCCCAAAAAGCAGGCAGGAGGTCCATAACAGGGTCACTCGATCGAGTCCCTCCTATGACTCGATCGAGTGGTCCCCTTTACGCTAAAACGCGGGTGTTGCATATCATGTTAGCATCGTCAAATGTTTTTACGACTTCGGTCGTCACGTGTAAAGGAAATCACGTGTCCTTTCCTTCAAAAATCATGCATCGTCCTATCGTCATTACTATTTCGACTGTTCCGATTTTCACGTTTGTCGTATTGTAATTCCGGGTTGTATTCCGCCCGCATATTTGTAATTTATTTTTGCGCTTTTATTTTTGTTGTTTGTTTTATTGCACTAAAACGAACCTCGCATGCTAAACCACTTTGACGTGAATTAAATGCATTCAATCAACGTAGCAACTTATTCAATTTTTCGCATCTCGTAAAATGTTGTTTGCATAACATTTCAACTGAATCATTAACGCGCGTATTAAAAATTCGAACGATATCTTAGTAGAGGCCGCTATGTGCGGGGAGGTTGGGTGTCCTTTGTGGGCTTCCCAACACGTACCCTCACCCCTTACTCAGAACCTCGGTTTCTGGATGTCCGAAACCGTTAGAGTCATTCGATATACGGTACCCGATAATGTCGGCATCGGTATCGTAATGCAAAGGGACGAACCCCACAAGCTCTAGTATCGAAGTGGGCCGTACTTTGTGCACGGTCCAACAAAATATAGAGTGGGTTCGAATGGGCCCGAACTTCCACAAAGTTCGGTGACGACTCCAACTATGATTTAAATTTCAACCCGAGAACCATCTCACATGGGACACATTTTGCCGCCCAAACCCGCGCGTGGCCGCGTCGGGGTGGACTTATCTCATGTCCACAATATATATATTAAATAAAAGATGTTATTTATGTGAGATCTTATTTAAATTGTTTTTTTTTTGTGCAAATGTAAGTACACTAATATATTTGAACCAAAATTTACAACTTAGGTGCACTCTTGCACAGGTTAGTTACTCCTTACTTTAGTATAGTGTCTACGCTTATATAAAATTTACTAGGTGTTATACTCTCAATACTCCTTACATTGTCTTGAATCTCATTCTTGATTTGCTCTATTACCTACTCATGCCTTTTAACAACTAAATGGACTTTACAAGTAGGGGTGTTCACCGGTCCAAACCCGCCGGACCGGACCGGACCGGTTTGACCCGCGGACCGGACCGGTTACAAAGAAACCTGGACCGGACCGGACCGGACTCTCTTAAGACCGGACCGGACCGGACCGGACCGTAAAAATACACTAAATTTAATATTTTTTTAAAGTGTGGACCGGACCGGAGACCGATCACCAACTTTTTTGCGACCCGGAGACCGGACCGGTACGTGTCCCGGTCTGGACCGACCCGGACCTTACGGTCCGGTCCGGTCCGGTTTGCCGGTCCGGGTTAATTTTTGAACACCCCTATTTACAAGTGTTCATTTCCATCCATATATGATACCAGGTGCATAGTATAGCTGCTGCAATGACTTGTTTAAACATGAGGGACCCATGATGTGTTTACCACCATCATTCGCTAGTGTGTTGTCAGAGGAATAGTAACCCCAAGCCAACTATTTATTTTTCTGAAACACTCCTTGGTATAGATGCAAACAGAGAACAAATGATTATGAGATTAATCCGTCACTCCACAGAGGAAGCAGTTCCTATCAAGAACAATCTGCATTCGCACAAGTGTGTCCTTAGTTGGGAGGCGCTGATGACTAATAAGTCGTGCTATGTAGCAGTGTTTAGGGATGCTCAATATATTCCAGATGAAAGCAAACCAGGTCACACGTTGATGTCTTCCAGCAAGCCAATCATAACCTTCACTTATACTAGTCTCTACCTTGTGCCAGCAATGTAGAGAAACAATTATTAGTGAAGAAGAGTTTCTTAACCCAACATATCTTGCGCTAAGATCAGCTGGAGTTGAGAATAGGTGTATAAGTTTTCCATTCAGCGTCCTTTATATACACTCCAGGAACCCACCTGACCTAGAGATGATTAGCCTCAACAATATAGTAATCCACCAAGCGTATTTAGCTATGCACGCAATGTTCCAAAGTTGCAGCTTCTTTAGTCAAAGCCTACCCTTCTTCTTAGTTCTGTAGACGACATCCCAGGCGACAAGAGGAGGGGAGCTATAGTTTTCACTGCCCTCCCGAGGAAGTTCCTTCAAATGTTGGTTATGAGCTTAATGGTGGATGTGGGGAGGATGAAGATTCTAGCCCAATATTGATGAAGGGCACTCAGGACAGATTGCACTAACACAAGTCTGTCGGAATATGATAACTTTTTAGCAGAACCTTCGGAAAGGGGGTTCAGGAGATTCCAAGAACCGGGGCTCCCAACAAGAAAGGACTCAAATATATGTTTGTATCGCAAAATAAAGCAATGAATGAATGTTTGCGCAATGGTTGTTATGTTGCTATTGCAGATGTATGTGTTGATGTAGAATTGATGCGCTTGTGCTGCGTTTTATTCAATCTTTTGATAAGAAGACGTGTACCTATCAAAGCTAGGGAAGTTAGGATCAAATCCACAGAGAGACAAATAAATTCTACTTGCAACTTAAGTCTGTCTAAGTAACCAAATATGGGGGTTGTTTGATTGTTTGAATAAATTAAAGTAGTGAACGAAAGAGAAGTCAAAGAGAAGAAATAACTAAAATAAATAAGATGAATTAAGACGAATTTATATGCAGAGAAAAACCAGGATTGTCGGTTCACCATGAATTTTCTATGGTCACAGTTTAGGTCACAGGTCTATCATAGATATTGGTCTAAGTGGTAGTGAAAAGGTCTTTTCGGTTCGCTATTCACCCTAGAATGTTTCTAACGACTTCCAATCTTATTAGGACAAATTAATGTGTTGTAGCAGGTCTAACTCTTACCAGGCTTCCGATCTTAGCTTCGAGTTTACTAATTCAATTAATAAATTACGTCAACTTAATCAATTAATCTCAATTAAATTCTACAATTAACAACTCAGACACAACATCATTGACAGATCTATAAACTATTTAACAAACCTATTCAATTCACGGATCCCCTAAATCCTAGCAAAGGGAATTAGTTACTCATGGAGAAATTTACGACAACAATAATAAAGATGATAATTAGATTAAACATAACTAATAGATCTAAAGAGAAATAAGCATAAATGAATTAATAAGATTAAGAATGAAAGAATTAAGAAATAAAGGAAGAACAAAGAGAGAATTAGATTACCGAGTTTAAGAAAGAATACTAAAAAGGTTTAGAAATTCTAGATCCAAAAGTTTGAGTGTAGAGAAAAATCTAAAGAGTAGTCTAAAGAGAATTAAAAGTATAAGGAAGAAATAGTATATAAATCTCAGTCTAAAAGTTTCTTAGATACTAAGCTAAAACAAAAGCTGAAAAGTCTATTAACACTAAATATCAAATTAGGACAGTGTTGGTCTTCGTCCAGTCTCAAGAATAGTCGGTCGACTATTCGTGACCTGTTTTCGTTCTTAGCACTGCGCGCTCAACTTCAAACACTTGTCATTTCTTCCTTACTTCATCCAATCGGGCTTGTAATCTACCGTTGGAAAGCTAAGAAAAATAGATTTCTAACTGTGGACATGACATAGGTCCACCCCGACGCGGCCACGCGCGGGTTTGTGGAGGCAAATGAATCTCATGTGAGATGGATCGAATTGAAATTTAAATCGAAGTGGAGTCACCACCGAACTTTGTGGGAGTTCGGGCCCGTTCGAACCCACTATATATCTTAGTGGGCCGTATACAAAATACGGCCCATTCCGATCTCAGAGTTTATTAGGTTCGTCCCTTTGCATTTTGATACCGATACCAAGATTATCGGATACCGTGTATTGAATGACTCTCGTGTGTCACTGGATTTGGATATCCATGGTTCTGAGTAAGGGGTGAGGGTACGTGTTGGGAAGTTCACAAAGAACACCCAACCCCGCCCGCACTTAGTGGCCTCTACTAAGATATCGCTTGACTTTTGAATACGCACGTTAGTAATACGATGAGATGTTATGCAAACAGTATTTTGACTAAACATGCGAAAAAATTGAATAAGTTGCTATGTCGATTTAATGCGTCTAAATTAACGTCAAAGTTGTATTTAGCATGCGAGATTCGTTTTAGTACAATAAAAAAAATAACGGAAATAAATCGAGAAGTCATAAACAAACAAGTTAGTAACGGTGATAACGATAATAACGGTTTGCAAAAATAGAAAGATGTAACGAGATATGATGCATGATTTTGAAAAGTAGTATGACACGTGATTGACTTGACACGTGTTGACTTAACTCATAAAAAGAATTTTATCGAGACTCGAAAGACATTGTGGGACTCACGGATTTGACGTGATAAAGGCCACTCGATCGAGTCATTGAGGGACTCGACCGAGTGGACCTCGGAAAAAATTTTATGACCCGGATTTGAGGTGTCACTCGACCGAGTCATTGAGGGACTCGACCGAGTGAGCGGCCACTCGATCGAGTCATTGCGAGACTCGGCCGAGTGGTTCTCAAAGAACTTTCTGCCTCGGTTTTTGGGGTGCCACTCGATCGAGTGGGCTAGGCACTCGATCGAGTGGGCTAGGCACTCGATCGAGTGCCCCCTGTACGAACTAGGGTTCGCTTCGCAATTTATTGCTGATTTCAAAATTGTTTTTCGATTTTGGAAAATCGATGATTCTATTGAGTCGAGCAGAAATATTGTATGATTTATGCTCGATTCGGATTTTGATACTCGTCGCATTCGATATTTGATTATGGAATCAATATCGAATACTTAGAGCGAGATCTAGAAAAATATGTTGTAAGCCGTTTTAACTAAAACGAAATAAATTATCTCCGCGTTTATAGTGTCGTAATTAATTCTTTCGAATTATGTGACAACTATTTTTAGCATCAACGAATTCGTATTAGTTAAATTTATTGACTAATTCGTTTTGATACGACATCCAACTATTGACTTGGTATCGAATCTAAAGAGCGACGCTTTACATTTGCTTGAATGAAAAAAAGGACTTTATTCCCTCCGCATCTCGACATCGTAATGAATCCTTGCGGATTACGTGATGTCGGATCCGCATCAATGGGTTTCGACTTTAACTCAAATAAAAGTGTTTAATTCGAAATAGTTTTTGAAAATCGATGAATATGCGATATTAACGATATGCCGATAACGATGCAACAAAAATAAAAAAACGATCTTGTTGACGTTGACTCGCTTCAACAATCAAATACTCGGGGTGTCGAGATAAGCGACCGTCAACATCGGGTGCAATACCCTCGTGTATTCGGATTTCCTTATCCCGCCATCCCTTGTATTCGACATGAATTAGCGAGTAATTTAATGTCTTAATACTAGTAATATTATCGATATTAGAAAAAAATTAAAAAGAACGAAAAAAAGGACGAGGAAGACAACGAGTATGGACGAGAGGAGGAAAGGAGAAGAAAGGAGAAATCGGGATTGTTGCACCCTCAACCTACATGCTTCGTAACCTCGGACGGGACTCGTTTAATTGTGGCTTGAGCACGGGAGTATCGAGATCTATGTAGATGGAGTTATGGTGGTTTTGGGTTTGTGGTTTCCTAGATGTCAGGGTTTAGGATTAGAAATTGTGTGTAAGTGGTAGGGTTGAAAAAGTTGTGTAAAGAGGTTGCAAAGGGGTGTATATATAGGAATGCTCCCCCACCCCCGTCTAGGGTTACTCGATCGAGTGTCCTGATAGACTCGATCGAGTGGCCCAGCAAGAAGGCGACAGTGGGTCTTTTGAAGGCCCACTCGATCGAGTGGGCTGACACTCGACCGAGTGGGTTAGCTGGACGGGAATATTTTGAAGATTTTGTGTTTGGGTTGGATTCTTGATATTTGCATGGCTGTTTTGTGTCTCGGAAACGGCTTTGACCGGGGTTTGACCTGGTCGCTAAAAGTCGGTTTTATTTCCGGTGTCGGTTTTGACCCAAATTAGTCTTATTTGATTGGAAACAACCCACTGGGCCTGAATTTGAGGTCGGTTTTGTGAGATTTGTACTCCGTAAAAAGCCCAAGCCAAAACTAATGGTTTTGAGCCCATATTCGAGCGCGTGGAAACACGTTTGCGTTTGATCATCATCAGGTATTTTTTGGAAACTGCTATAGACACCTAGCAGCCAAATGTGGGTGTCTACACTAACGAAACTTGAATCAGCTCAATTGAAGTTGTATACCTCAAGATATTCACGTTTTGATTTGACCTGTTTGGAAATGATCATTCTCTTTTCTTATTTCGCATAAGATTTCATCTTTAAGCACGATTTTTAGCTTGTTTATGCGTCCATGGATTCCTTCCCTACATAAGATGAAACAAGACCACAAAGTATCAAATTCGGGCGAAAATAGTAGACAATGCACTACAACAAATCATCACTTGCGCCACAGAAATTTTGTTGCCACGGCCACTTGCGCCACGGTAAATTTCCCGTGGCGCAAGTGGCCGTGGCAACAAAATTTCCGTGGCGCAAGTGATGATTTGTTGTAGTGATGGTACTCGATATGCATGGAAATGCGAGCGTAAAAGACAGAATAATCATATATAAATCACACGCATCATCTTTCATGTTGGTTAATCAGTGGGCCCCTCAATAAACAGTACGAAGTAATGGAGTATTGGTTTAATTATCCATTTATGGAGTATAACTTGGTGCATAATTTTTTTTAGAGTGTTTTAATTTCTGTACATTAAAATGGGTAAAGGAAGCCATATTTTTATCCAAACAAAACTTCATTTTACTTATTATAAACATGTCATTCAATCAAAATGATACATTTTCATTTTTATAAAAGACTCTATATATATAGTTCTCGTATCATTTTTTTCTATTTACAGAAAATGACAATATTTTCTGGCCCCTTTAATTTAGGTGGACCATAAAACAGTTTAATTTACCAATAACTTAAAAGTTGTGAAATAATAATGCATGTACTTTGTTTGGATACGAGGTAGTATTATATATGAGTATTGTGGAGTACGTCCTATACAAGAGGTACTCATTTTCTTCATATATCTGAATGGTTGTGTGTAATATTTGACATGTTATAACTTTTCACTAATATGGTCGTTACAAATTAGAATTTGTAATTTTCTTAAGAACATTTTATTTTACGGGGCCTCCTCTTAACATTTTGAATCGGGGCTCTCAAATTCATTAGACGGACTTGCTTTTTAGCCCTTAATCCTCTTATTCTTTGCACTATCCGTTCAGCGGGATCTGACATTCCATCACTGACAGTTTTTTCGTGGACATTGTAATGCCCAGATATTTAAAGGGCAGAGTCCCTAGCACCATTATCCCAGTCTGCATGATTAAGCTGACCTTTATCTCTTCAGATAGTTCATTATAATAGATATTGGACTTAGCTTTGTTCATCTGCAAGCCAGTTGAGCGTGAGAACACATTAAAAGCATGCATTATCCATTTAACAGAGGATTGATCTCCCTTGCAAAATAACATCAAATCATCAGCGAAGCACGAGTGGCTAAGTTTAATAGCCTTTCAAAGTGAGTGGAATTGAAAGTTTGTTCTATCCTGAACCACTAGTAAGATACGACTTAAATACTCCATACTCATTGTGAACAATAGAGGAGAGAGGGGATCTCCCTGGCGTAGTCCTCTTTTTGCTTTGAAGAACCCAAAATGATCTCCATTGAGAATTAGTGTGTAGCTTGGGGACTGAAGACATTCCATGATTAATTGTATAAATCGCTTATGTGGCTAGGATTAGTATCAAGCTTAAAGTTACACAAAAAGTGCCTAAAGTTACACGGAATAGGTCTAAAGTTACACTTTTTCACTTCACCACCAACCATATGAAAATAAAATTTATGTAACTTTAACCCATAATTTGGTAACTTCAACCATTAACTTTGTAACTTTATACTAAAACCCAGAAATTTAAAAGTTGTCACCGACGACGTGGTGGTGGTCGTCGGAGACGTGGTGGTCGACGGCGATGTGGTGGTCCTCGGTGACGTAGTGGTCGTCGGAGACGTGGTGGTTGTCGGCAACGTGGTGGTACCGGAGTGGTGGTCGGCGGAGTGGTGGTCGGCGCATGGGTGTTTGTGATAGTGGTAGTGTTGAGTGGTGATAAAGTAGGAGACAGAATTGAGTTTTTTTTAAATAAACAAACATAGTAGCATCTCAACCATCCATCTCAAGTTGATCCAAGGGCTAACAACAATACTTATGGACTTATAGGATATCCCAAGCTTTATTTGATACTTATAGGATAAGCTCTCTCTCTCTCTCTCTCTCTCTCTCTCTCTCTCTCTCTCTATATATATATATATATATATATATATATATATATATATATATATATATATATATATATACACACACACACATACATATAGGGGTTCATTGAATCTCTCTCTCATATATTGAGTCCCTAAGTTCTTCTACCATCCATTGGATGGTAGAGGGATGGATGGACGAGATTCATAATAGTTTCCTTCATTCATGCTCTCATTCATCACTTTCATCCAAAACATTCATGCTCTTATTCATCACTTTCATCCAAAACATTCATCAATCAAAGTATACGTGTTCAATCAACATAGTCAAATTGTTCATCTTCTTCCTCGCGCCGCTGCAACTTCTTTCTTGATGGCGGATATGCAAATTGTCGAATACACCAATAGTGTGAGGTTTTGCTTTGTAATTTATACTGGAAACGCCATAGTAATCATTAAGATGCTCCATATTATTAGATTTTACGTTTATAATATGGAAACTACATATTATTAAAGATCTGATCATTATATGAATTTTTCGCACAAACATATATATGGAGTTATTTTAATGTACATAATGTATTACTTTAATATACACCATCTGTTATTTTAATGTCTAACCCTGTGTATAGGCATCTTCTTTTAATTGAATCTCGTGTTAATTTAATGCACTTCATCTGTTACTTTATTTCTTGTCATTTCTTACTGTACCATTTGTTACTGTAATGCATTGGAGTAACAAAGAATTTAGAATACCGCCATATTAAAAAAAAAAAAAAGATACGGCTTCCTATAATGATAGAACGTGATTGTCATCAAAATAGGAAACAATATCAAAGAGTAACGCCCTCATTCATAACATTACAAACATTCATTCTCTCATTTATACTCTCATTCATCACTTTCAACCAAAACAATCTTCAATCAAAGTATATGCGTCCAATCAACACAATCAATAACACATTCAATCATTCATCTTCTTTCTCTTGCCGCTGCAACTTCTCCTTCGATGGCGGTTATGCAAATTGTCAAATACACCAATGGTGAGTTTTTGCGTTGTAATTTATACTGAAAACGCCATGGAAGTCATTAAGATGCTCCATATTAATTATTATATTTTACGTTTATAGTATGGATCGAAAACTGTATATTATTAAAGTTCTGATCATTATATATATGAATTTTTTGCACTAACATATATCGAATACACCAACGGTGTTCTTATTTTTGTAGTAGACGCAAAAGCACATAAATGGTGTAGGGATGTAGGTGAGAATTTTACTCCATACATAGAGCAGATCTTTAATGACGTAGATGAGAAGAAGAAGAAGAAGAAGAAGAAGAAGAAGAAGAAGAAGAATTAGGAAACGCCATGTAAGTCATCGTCTGACGATGAAGAAGAAGAAGAAGAAGCAGAAGCAGAATTCCGAGTAGGACAATATATTGTTTTTTTTTTGTTAAAAGGTAAGTAATATTAATCAAAAAATCATGTACAATGTATCATGTACATTGGCCTATAAGCCGAGTCACATAACTAGCATCTTTAGTTTTCAACTTGCCCTTATCCAGTCCCCGAAAAAACTACTCATCTCAATTTTGATCATTTTTCCTACAATCTCAGGACGGCTTAAGCTCCCCTCAATTCTGCATTGTTCCGCTGGTAACACACATTATGCGTTAGAGTAACATACTGAATAAGCTACAGTAATACAGTTTATGAGTTCGATTGATTTTCCAATATTCAGTCCTTAGAGTAACATCCTTTATTGAAGTAAAATGAGTTAGAATAACACACATGATGTGTTAGAGTAACATACTTAATGAGTTACAGTAACACAGTTTATGAGTATAATTTGATTTCCAATATCCAGTTCTTAGCGTAACAGGTGTGAAACATTGGAATTATAATGAAGTTTTATATTTTTTGTTTTGGAGTATCCTTAATAGAAACATACATTATTCTTTTGGTTGATTTGGAAGTCTTGTTTTTGCAAGACTATTATGCAACGTAACAGATTTTATGAGTTAAAGTAACACAGATCATAAATTATACTAACACATTGTATGAGTTAGAGTAACATAGTTTATGGGTACAATGACAGTAGGTAAATAATGATTTTTTGGTGAAGATGAAGATGAAACGACGCACAGTATGTTACGCAAGAGGGTTTTGGAAGTGAAAAACTTAATTTTGAAGAAACTTGTTGTGTGATAGAAAAAGCCAGTGAAAATTTTGATAAGAAAGAAGATTTGCATTGAAATAACTGAGGAGAGAGAGGAATTGAAATATTTACCAAGATTTTGTCAGTTATTTTCTTAATTGACAAAACAAATCATAACCATTCATCTATCTATAATCTAAGCGTTAAGATGAGGATTCACAGACTCAATTATGATAAGTGGACACACTTGATCCCTCTTCTATATATAGATTTTTTTTAAATTTAAGTCTTACAGTGTAAATTAGCTACTCGTATTATTTTTAAGTTTTAACTGATCACCATATGCCATTACATAATCATTTGCTCATTTTAGTGGGACACATAAATAAGAGTTGGTTATGCTTAAGATGGAGTATCCGTCGTAAATTTTAATTGGATTAAATACGACCACATGTGCCTAATAAAGATAAAACATTTGTCACTTGAAAGACCACTTGTCATATGATTTGGTGTAATACTTGACCCATTTGAAGATTATGACGGATAATACCATTACAAACAAGAATTTGTCCATAAATAAACCGTACCACCCACGAACTAATCCGAGGTAGACGACATCAAATTCATCAAACAACAACTACGTTCTCTTGATTAATCTCAAAGTTATTTAAGGATGGGAAGCCTAAATCAATCTAGCTAAACAAATACGAGTAGAGTACTGTAGAATAAAGCAAACTACACAATTGAAACATCTAAATCAAACTAATGACATCCACCAACAATCCACTTGAGTATCTATAGACTATTACAAACGGATCACATCAAACTAATGACATACACACGGATCACATCTTCTCATTCCCATTACTTTTTTTTTTCTATTACAGTACATTATTTACAAATCACGCTAATTGCTTGGTAGTACAAAATTAAACAAACCCTCAATATTTACTCCTCATCACTTTAATTTCCAACTTACCATTAATCACTCAACTCCTCCCATATTCACATAGACTACATTTTTTTTTTTTTTTTTTTTTTTTTTTTTTAAAAAAAATTTTTACTCCGTATAATTCTAGAAAAAGTACTCCGTATATATGTAGTACGGAGTACTATCTTTATTTTGATATATCATCTTATCTAATCGTACTGTATTAATTAATTAATTAATTACCTAGTCAAAAAACAATAAAAGAACATGTTTAGTTAGGCAGGCGGTGACCCAATTCAAAATGGACGGATACTTCTACTTAAACCGTTGACATTCGAAAATAACCCCACCAAATCTTGCCTATACGGTAAATACGACTTCTTCTTCTTCCTCATCTCCCCCTTCACCTTCACCTTCACCTTCACCTTCACCGCCTGTTTACCCCCGTAATTACCATTTACCGCCGCCGTAACTTTCTTAATTTCCCGAGCGTCGTTTAGAAACACGAAACTCTCCTTCCCCCCATCACTGTGACTCCTGTGCATCAAATCCTTAAAACGCCACCGTTTTGACGACCCTGTTCCCGTCGAATGACTCTTTTTCTTCATATTTAGCTCTTCTTCATTGCTGTTGTCTTTTGGGGCCCACACGCAGTAGGTCTCAGGTGGGACCCCCTCCAGCTCACCATCCGACGACGAGCTCGAAACGCTGTCGTTTCCTCTTTCTCTCGGCTCGCTCATCATCAATTTCCTCAAAGGCTGCCTCAACGACACCGTCGTTTTACGGTCCTCCTCCTTCGACGACGTCGTTTTGGGCCCGTACACTAAACCCGTGTTGAACAGAGGGTAATAAACCGGCGTCGTTTTGATTTGACCGTTGGAGAATATCTCGTCTGCTGAAATCGGTGATGACGTGTCCTTCCCGCATAACACCGCGAACTCGAACTCACTTTCCTCATCGTCAACGTCATCTATGACGTCATCGTCTGCCTTTGATACGGCGTCGTTTTGGTGGATTGAGGAGTAGAACTCGTCGTCGTAGGGGTCATCTTGCGATAGGTTGAGCTCGTGTACGACACGCGCGGCGATATCGGCGATGTTTTCGGAAGAGTAGCTGGTAAAGCTGGGCGATGTGGAGGAGAGCGAGGAAGACGCGCCACTATTCCGACTCTCTTGCTGCTGCATTTCGTGTTGATTGAGTCCTCTCGTTCTTCTTTCTTTTGGAAAATGTTGAGTGAAGGGAGGTTTTGAAGGGATTTGGTAGATCTCAACTTGGGTATTTATAGCGGAGGAAGGAAATTTGAACGCAATGACGAAAATGCCCTCTATTTCGTTTCATTTCTTTTCTTTTTTAACCACTTTATTTAAAAGAAGTGAATAATATAGACGCGCTTTTTGGAGGAAAGAAGCATGTGTGTACAATTATTAAAGTATAATCTAATAGTCTAATTATTACTCATAATTTGTAAAAAAACAAAATTGTTAATTATCGGATCATATACGGAGTATCATATTATCATATACGGAGTATTTATCTAATGCAATATAATAGCCAAATGTTGATGTGGCATCACAGTTTTTTATAAAAAGGTTATGTGGTGACTAATGGGAAAACTAACAAATATGGAAAGAAATTAAATGTCTAGAGAGTATTAAAAACGACAATTTTAAAAGTCCGGAATTTCACGGGTGTAAACCTAGTAGTGATAGATTGCATTAATTTATGCTAATAATGTATCTTGGTCGATCTTTGTTAATAATTCATATATCTATAAAATGAATTTAATTGTATAGTGATGGCGATTAACTAATGGACTATGTATATACGGAGTACTTTTTTTTCTCATCCAATCAAATGTTTACATTGAATTTTTTTATAACTTTTAAGAAAGTGGGTACAAAGTAGAACTATTATTGGTAAAATCAAATGATTTTATGAGTCCACCTAAATTAAAGTGGATAAAAGGTAATGATATTTTGTGTAAATAGATAAAGAATATGAAGATTGTATGGTAAAGTCTAACTTATGTTTCCTTATGGATTTTGGGCAAAAAATAAGGGTGTGAGAATGTCTAACTAAAAAATGAGGGAGGAAGAGAGAGAAATAAATCTGTTAATATGAGTCACATATTCATGATTTAAAAAGAAAAAGGGAAAAAATAATAACTCAGCTCAAAAGGGGAAGAGAGAACATAAGTCAGACTTGGAGGAAGTATGATGATTTGCGACCCACGAATACAGGTCAGCTACGAAGTTTAGTGAGCGGTATTCAGTGTGGTGCAATAGGCTAGATAGGATGATGTGGCGAGGGGGATAACGTGCTACCACGCTTTTGTTGCTAAATTGGTAACTAATTCCGGTCGTTAATTCAGTAGCTAAATTAGCGACAAGGTATTTAGCTACTAATGAAATTTAGTCGTAAATTTCGTCCCTAAGTTAGTTACCTACGGAATATTGAAGATTTGTTACCGAATTTTCGACTCTAAAATGAGTCTACCTTTTACGGGAGTAGGAGTAATTAATATATTAGGGGAGGGAGGGAGTAAATTAAGATTGAAATGGAAGGATTGGTTGCTTTGTGGAGAGGGTATTACGTGGAAGGGGGGTGACATGATTTTGGTAAGTAATAAGGAGTGTACCAAGAATGTGCAATGTGTCAATACGAAGTGGGGAGTATTCACATCATAACATAAGAATTGTGTGAACTACGGTTTGTATTTTGTTGTAGTAGGGAAAAAGTTTTCTCTCTTTATTGGTCTAGAAGATTGAAAATTCAATTCACGGGTTCGCGACTTGCCGTCTTTCTTGTGAAACTTGTTTTGGGCCACTTTGCTATTTTATGCAGCAGCTTTAACATGGCCGGATATGTCACTCATTTGGGATTTCATATATTTCTAGAATAAAAATAATCTCCATAATATTATGGTTAAATTAATACTTCCCGTTGTGTTCATTTGTTTACTTTTGATTAAAATAATGTTCACAATGAATATAAAAAACAAATAAATAAACGAGATGAAGAGGGTATGTTATATGGAAGTACTCGTGTATATTAGATAACGTAAATTATTGACGTAATTTGAATTATATGAATCAATAAGGTGATCCAAGATTAGAAAGTGTTCAGATTTAGCATGGTTTGAATATGATCTCGAAGTGATTAATAAAGGTGTACAAAAAGTGATCCTGTTCCGTGAATCAGATCAGACGTGTAAGGTCCGATTTAAAATAAATATAGGTGACAGTCTTCTGTTCGATCAACACTTAAAAAATCTAAAGTACCCTATTTTTTTGGCCGGTTCGGTCTAAACCCGAAAAATTGATCATAAGGGGGGCCGATATAGGTTTCTCGGATTGAGTTTTGGAATGTTTGGTCTCCCGATTACCGATCTTTAGATGTGATTTAACATTTAAGTATACACTTATATCAAGACAATTAATACATATACTAGTATAGACCCCGTGCAATGCACGGTATTTATAATATATTTATCTTATAGAGTATTTCATTTAAGATTTAAAATAAAAAATTTATTATTTTATTTTTACTATTTATCAACTGTGTACTTTAGAAATAGGAAAATATTTTATAAATCGCAAAACTAATAAAAATATTTGAGTAATGTCTTGAAATGTATGGAGTATTAAATAATGTGTAATTAATGAAAATATTGCATATATATTTTTTTGTATACTCGGTTTAGGTCATCTTACATTTCGAGATACCCACTTCTAGGGGTGTTCAAAAAGTGACCCGGACCGAGAAACCCGACCGACCCGGACTGTACGGTCCGGTCCGGTCCGCGGGTCTCCAAAAAATTGGTTGCCGGTCCGCGGTCCGGTCCGGTCCGGTCCACCCTTAAGAAAATTAATCAAATTTAATGTATTTTGCCGGTCCGGTCCGGTCTTAAGAGGGTCCGGTCCGGTCTGGTCCGGGTTTTTTTTTAACCGGTCCGGTCCGCGGGTTTGTTTTTTCTGGGTTGTCGGTCCGCGGGTCAAGCCGGTCCGGTCCGGGTTTGGACCGGTGAACACCCCTACCCACTTCTCTCTTTAACATACCGTAAAATACATAAATATTTATCAAAAATTATTGTATAATAATGAACTTTTTTTAATGGTTAGCACTCCGTGATACGTTCTTTTTTTTTTAATAGTTACTAAATTTTATATCGATGTTAAGAATATGATTTTCGAATATGATCAGAAAGATATACAATAATAATCATAACTATTTTATATTCTATGTAAAATATTGTACGGGATAGTGCAATCTCCTATTAACAAAAATAATGCAACTATTTGGTTAAAACGGAATACAATATGTTTATACTTTTTTAAAAAAAATTGATCATACATTCCATATTAAATATTGTAGGTTATATATTCCATTTAAAACATGTGATTTTCGTAATCAATGTACGTAATCAATCAGATTTCCTTAATTACATACTTTCTGTGGTTTATAGATTTATGTGTGATGTAGTGATATTTAAATCAATAAGATGTTAGAGTGTACTTGAAGAGGAGAAAGGTCATACACATGAGGTCAAGGGTTCGATTCTCACCTAACTCATTTGGTTATTTGGTTAGTGGAAATGGGGATTAAAGAATATTTTCTTATTTGGTCTCTTAAATACAACCCTAAGGGTTGCATATATCGTTTTCCATTAAGAAATTATAAACAAAACACTTATATACATATATAATAAACACAGAGTAGAATTTTAAAATTTAATTGTAATCTAAATTATACTCCCTAGCCTCCGAGTTTCCTATGTTCTTCCCCTTTCTTTTTTGGTGGAAAATAAAGAAGGGAAAATGAGTGACTAAAAAAAGAAGGAAAAGGGAGAATGAGAGCTAAATGTGAACCATATATTGGTAGCATAAAAAGAAAAGATGGAAGAAGATCAAACTCTCCTTAGCCAAAAAAAGAAAATAGGGAAGATCATAGGAACTTGGAGGGGTAATCAAAACACTTACAGTATAATATAATAATAATTAGAATTAAAATTAAATAGGTCTAAAGTAATTTAGATGATAAATAAAATTCGATCCAACCAAACTGACCCGTTGTTTATAGGGTAAGGGGAATGAACCAATTTATTCGACCGATTATCTAATTGACCCGAATTCTAAATGACTCATTAATTTAAGGACAAAAAATACTAAGATAATACACTTATTTGTCATGATTATATGTTGTGACTACTTAATAAGGTAGTATATGCGGCTTGATAAGGGAGTATTATAAATTTGTTGTGAGTGAACTTGTGGACGTCCGTCCGCACCGTCCGGCGTCCCGCGCGTGCACGTGCGGGACCGACCCGGTTTTTCAACGTGTGGCGGCGGCCACTCACGCGGCCCCCTCCCGGTCGGGGGCCGGTTCGATCTCGCGTACGAGGCGATGTGTCGGACCTCGATTCGGATGACGATCCAGACTTGTACTAGACGGGTACGGGCACTCGTGTTTCCGTTTGGGAATCGATCGAGTCGTGGTTGTAAATGTTTAAAGGCCGATTTGTTTGGTAAGGAGACCTTTTTAGTGAACTGAATTCGTTGCCGATTTATGGAATCGCCACCGAGTCAATTATGGGGACTCAGAAACCGTTCAAGTCAACTTTGATCCTTAGCCGGCTCAAAGCTGAGGGGCACGGGACCTAAAGATAAAGACTTGCACCCTTAAGCACTCCCTGCCTAGAATGATTCTCATTGCCAATGGTTTCGGACATCCGGAAACCGTCGATTCTGAGTAAGGGGTGAGGGTACGTATTGGGAACCCAACATCCGATAGATGTCGACACCCAATCTCGCCCGCACTATAGCGGCCTCTACTAATCAATCGCTGGGCTGATAACATAGTTCTTTTGTTGTGGCGGAAATACTGTAACATCCGTTGTTTTCACCCTATACCTTTTGCTATGTCGGTTTATTTAAGGACAAGTAGGTTTTGTCGTCAAAGTAGTATTTACATTCTTTGCATGCGATTTCACGTGACAAGCAGGCCATGAAAAGATGCACATAGGAGAGTAGAGAGTACTAATATTATATGTATTAGCAAGTCAGTTTTAACGCGATAATACAAATATTAGTTGTTCTCGTGGTATAACTTACCTGGTATTTTGCTTAAGATGCGTTGGTTCGGTATTAATAGAGATGCGTCGAACCTAGTAAGGCGAGCACCCGGACTAATACAGAACCCGACCATCGTTTTATTTAATTTTAGTTGTTTTACGTTTTGAATTCCGTGTTAGGTGATTTAGCATGCGATTATAAGGTCATAAAAGCAATAAATCATACGAAAAACTGTAAATGCGAATGTAAGTAAATCACATTGTGAGGAGTTGCACCCTCGGAGTATACACTAAATGGGACACGATGCGTAGATAGTTGAGAACGGATCTCAGAATTACTCGGGTCTATTTAGTGTATTTTAGTATTTGCGGTTGAAGTTGGGACGTTACGTGTTTTAGTATGTGTTTGTGGACCTAGTGTCCACGTCTAGTATTATTGTAGTGCGTAATAATAACAGTGCAAAAATGTAAAGTTTTGTTTAGAAGACAATCTAGTGACGATTCGACTTCAAAGGCGGATCCTCCTAGCTTGCCCGGTGATTTCGGTAGAGTTCTGTTGCCGTTGACCCCTGCTGCGGCTATTCCGGCAGAGCTCCGTTACTATGGATTGAATCTGCGGCTAATCCGGCAGAACTTTGTTACTAGACGTGATGGGAGGGATTTGCCGTCAATCCCTACCAACAAATAAATCCAACTAGACCTAACACGTAGCTAGGGTAAGTCGGGTCGATATCCACGGAGACGGTTATGAGGGTCTAGACTATGGTCTACCTAAGAACAAGGCTAGGTTACAAACAAACACAAAGAGGAAGAGAATTGACTAACTATGATGATGGAAAGGGGTGAAACTAGACTATCAATGAACTAGATATAACAAGGACTAAATGAAACACCTAAAGATTAATTAAACAAGTAAACTAGAGAAAATGATTGACTAAAGAGATGGAGAAATCAAATATGGGAAGGAGTAGGGTTAGTTTGGGTTCATAAGTGTAGTAGGATGATTGGGAGGTCAAGGGTGTAGGTTTCACCTAGTTACTAAGTTTGGTCCGCGCTCTCGCGTCAAAGCCTAAGTCCGCACTCTCGTGTCAAAGACTAAACCCGAATACTCATGCAAGATATTACCCAATACACAAGAATTCAACCACAAATCAATCACACAATGAGAAGATGAAAACAAGTATGAGAAGCATGACCACTACAACTCAAACAAGCAATTCAACAAACACATAGAGTGCTCAACATGTGACTAGTAAAAAAGGATTCATCTTTACCCTTAATCAAACCCTAATTACCCATAATCCACACTTAATCCCCCTACTAACCCCACAAAGAGTCTACTCACACTTAATGAAACTAATCCTAACCATGACAAGAGAAATCAACATAAACAACAAAACATTCATAATGAAACTAGCAAGAACAAGAACAATAATCAAAGATTAAAACTTGAAAGATTAAACAAGGATTAAGAGTAAGGAGAATAAGAAGATTATACCTACTAACAAGAAGATGAAAAGACAAGAACTTGCATTAATAAGAAAAACCCAAATGAATCTCCCAAGGTTGTCAATCTTGGATGAGTCTTGAAGAATTCCCTTAATACAAGACTAATTACTAAGATTAAGCTAAGATTAACAAAAGATTAATGAAAGATTAAACTAACAAGAGAGTCTATCTAGGGTTTAGAATAATGTAGAGTAGTGTAAGATGCTAAACAATACAAAGGGAGGGTATTTATAAGGTTACAAGAGCAAAGGAATTGAAAAGAGGAAACACGGGCTACAGCTGCCCTTTCCCGGCCGAGATGGTGGTTATCTCGACCGGGAAGGAGCTTCTTCTCGGCCGGGATGGGCCATCAGTAGGCTGTCTTTTCTTTGCTTCATCATCCCGACCGAGATGGCCTTCATCTCGGCCGGGATGGGTCTTGTAGGCCTCAATTATGATCTCATGGGTCCTTACTTGCTTCTCATGGGCTTCTCATCGGTGCTCGGGATCGAGTCTAAGGGGCTCGGGAATGGGTCCCAAGGTCTCGGGATCGATTCTAAGCAACCGAGTGATCGTCGCTTCTCTTCGTTGGCTCCAAATGTGTAGGAAACGAGTCGGAATCGTTCCAAATCTCCATGATTGGTCTTAGGAACCTAAAACGAACAAGAAGAAGCATAAGTAGCCTAGAAACCGCTCCAAAGAGCGATTCCACAAGATAAACCGGGACCAAACATAACAAATAAGCACTACAAAACACACTTATCAACTCCCTCACACTTAACCCTTACTCACCCTCGAGTAAGCACAAACTAACTAAAAACTAAAGAAACTGGACTACTAACCGAGCGGGTATTAGCGCACCCTACGCCCTTTCAACTCACGGGAGTACACTTAGAGGAAAAGTGCACTGCGCAAGGCAAGTAAGGTCTTGCGACAAAACTGTGGATGCAACCGGACACAAAAACACACAAACAAACAAACATACAAATAAACAAGCAATCGGTTGCACCCAAGAAGAAATAAATACCGCTTCCCTCTACAAAGCGGTGAAAGAAGCACCGGTTAAGGACTCAAGGCAAGTGACAACGTTCCCGAACTAATAATACAAACTGATATGGACTAAACCCTAATAGTATGACAACAAAGCAATAAAAACGTTGGTAACTTACCTAGGTTCCTCCTAACCTTCTAAGAACGTACTACGGGACGATAGGCGGGATGGAAAAAGGATGAACCACGGTGTTAGTCGACACTGTAGGTAAGTGAGACCCCGCCCCCTTTAGCAATGAGCCAAGAGGGTCGTCTCATGCTCAAAAATTGCCCAACTAGTCCAAGTAAAAAGGTGGATAAGGTTGAAAAATGGGAAGCGACCGACTATTACCGCTATCATCCTTCCTAGGGACTCGGTCCTTTGGTAGACTCTTCACGATAACAATCGGTAAAGGCTTATTTTTGAGGGGGCGAGAATTCTTTTTGTGAGATGATTTTCTTTGGCATTTTTCTTTTGCACTTGGCTTTTGAGTTTCTATGCCATTTCTTTTTCTTCTTCTGTCTTTTGTTTTTTAATTTGTTGTGCCTTTTCTTTTCCTTCATTCTTTTCTTTCTTTCTTTTTCTCTTTTTTTTTGTTCTTTTTTTTTGGGGGGAAATGTAAGTGGTATATATAAATGAATCAATCAAATATACATGCTAGTTCAAAAAAACTAGAGATAAAAGCTTTATCTCTAGTATTCAGAGACCCTTTTTTAATACATCCAAAATAAGATCGAAGCTCTTCTACTATAGATTTAGCAATTATGTGAGGACGGAGAAGGACTCCGTCCACTCTACTCTTATTCCTTTGTTCCCATATGCTGTAGATTGTGGCGTTGATAACACTATTTGCCACAGCCCGTTGTAGTTTGCTACCCTTCATCTTGTTCCGCCATTCATTATCGATCGTACTTCTGATTCCTTGGACCTTCCACGTAGTCAGGCATTCGATAACCTTCCTGCTATAACTACACTCACAGAATAGATGCCCGATTTCTTCAGGCTGATCACCACAGATGCAGCACAAATTGTCGTCTACCACATTATGAGCTTTCAATTTTACCTTCGTATTCATTCCATTGTGCTGATATAACCACGCCACCATTCTATGTTTCGGGATCGTCCATTTATTCCACACTAATCTATGCCACGACACTTCATCTTCTTTATCTCTCGTCCAGTGGTATCCTTTTGCTATCGTGTACGGGTTAGCATCATTCCATTCCCCGCTCTCAATACCCGGTTTAAACCGTTACTTCATCTTGCAGATTCGCTTCCAATTCCACCCAACATCAGCAGGCGGGCTGTACTGCAGCCACTCTTTTCCTTTTAGGTAAACAGAGTTGACCCAGGTAACCCATAATTTGTTAGGATTCTTGGCGACCCACCAGACTAGTTTGCCTATAGCCGCTTTATTCCAGTTCGAGCATTGGATTAGATTCAGTCCACCTTCTCTATACGGTACACAGGCTTTTTTCCATGATACAGGAGGGGCTTTAGTATAGGTGATCCCCCCTTCCCAAAGAAAGGTCCGACATATACCTTCAATTTGCTTGAGAACTCTTGAAGGAAGCAAGAAAATGCTCGCCCAGTAGTTGTGTAATGTAGATAGGACCGATTTTACCAGTACAAGTCGACCTGCGTATGATAACTTCTTCGCCCCCAATCTTCTAATGCGTTCCGTAATGCTATGCACCAGTGGTTGGCAATCTAGAATTGTTAGTCTTGAAGATTTGATCGGTACTCCGAGGTACTTGAAAGGTAATGATCCAGCTTTGCACCCCGAAATACCCAAGATATCTTGCTGAGTTTCCTTTTTAACACCGTTGAAATAAATATGAGATTTTCCTTTACTGAGATGAAGACCCGAAGCCTTAGAGAAGGTAGCGAAAGTTCGGATCAGCACCATCATAGACGGAGTAACGCCTTTACTGAAGAGCAGCAGGTCATCGACAAACATGAGATTGACCAGTTTCGTTTGTTTGCATAACGGATGATAGCTGAACTCGTTGTTTTCAGTAGTAAAATGGAGCAGCCGCGATAAGTATTCCATGCATATTGTAAACAATAGGGGTGATAGCGGATCACCTTGTCTCAAGCCTCGTTTACCCGGAAAAAACCCGAAAGAATCACCGTTCAGATTGAGAGAAAACGCTGCAGTGGTCACGCATTGCATCAGCAAGTTCCTGAATTTGTCAGGCATGTTAAGGAGTTGCAGCATTTGATCTAAAAACTCCCATTCAATCGAATCATACGCCTTTTGCATGTCCATCTTTATCATACATCTCGGAGATACAGCTTTCCTCGAGTATAATCTCACTAAGTCTTGACAAATGAGGATATTTTCAACTATACTCCTCCCTCGAATGAATCCACCTTGCACAGGAGATATGACATCAGGAAGAATCTGTGCGAGTCTGTTGCATAAGATTTTAGAAATGCATTTGTAGACCGTGTTACAGCATGCGATTGGTCGGAATTTCATCATCGTAACTGGTCGCTCAATTTTAGGAATTAAAGATATGGCAGTAGTATTTAGCTGCTTCAAAAGACGACCAGAATTAAAAAAATCCAATATAGCATCACAAACATCATCCCCAACAATATTCCAAGCGTCTTTGAAGAACTTACTCGAGTACCCATCAGGCCCCGGGGCCTTATCATTGGGAATGCTAAACATTGTTTCCTTAATTTCCTCCCTCGTAACTGGAGAGTTAAGAATAACCCAGTGTTCCGGAGTACAAACCGGTCCCAACTGCATTACCTTCCTCGCAACCCTGGTGGTGTGCGTGTTTTCCCCCACCAGACTTTTATAGTATGATAAGAACGCATCCTGAACTGATTCAGTGCTGTTGTACATTCTCCCGTGGTTATCCTCAATCTGAGTGATTTTGTTCTTTACTCTCCTAGCCTTTAAAGCACCATGGAATGCCGCATAATTGGTATCGCCTTCTCTCAACCAATGTAATTTTGCTTTTTGCCTCAAATAGCTCATTCTCGCCTTGTCTAATATTCTGTATTGCTCCGCTGCATCCAGTTCCGCCCCAATAAGAACACTGTTGCCCATATTACTGCTGATTTTCTTCTGGATATCAATGAGTTTCACCTGAGCTAAGTCCGCCTGAAGTTCTATTTCATGGAATCTCGTTCTGTTCAGTTGTTTTAAAGGCCTTTTGAGTCTCTTTAATTTCACTGCCAGTTTAAACATCTTCGTTCCTTCCACCTCTTGCTTCCAAGATGCTTCAACAATGTTTTCAAAATCAGGAGCTTGACTCCACATGTTATAGTATTTGAAACATCTATTTCGCTTAGTCGGGCCTGCAATTCTCCGGATCACACAAGGATTGTGATCATACAGCCCTTTGGGAAAAAAATGAGCCCTAAAATCATCAAAACAATCAATCCATTCTTGATTAACAAGAACCCTATCCAACCTGCTATACACCCTGTCTTCAGGAGGTTGTTTATTATTCCAAGTATAAAAGGCCCCTATAGCCGGACAGTCCATAACAGAGCATTGATCGATACAGTTTAGGAAGGGTTGAGCTTCATTAGGGTTGAAGCCCCCTCCCAATCTTTCTTCTGGGACTAGAACACAGTTAAAATCCCTCCCAATTAGCCAGGCCCCCTGCACCAAACGACTGATTTGTTCTAAATCTGTCCAAAGCACCCCCTGTCAGCGATGCTATTAAAAGCACAGACAAAGGTGACATTATATTCAATATTCCCAACAAGGTCATGCACCGTGCAGTGAACCAACTTAGCAGTATACTTATAGAACTGAACATTGCATTGAATCAGATCCCACAGTACCCAAGTTCGACCTCTAGGATGCATGTGGCTATTAGTAGAAATGCACCAATTATTAAAGACATGGCTTTGCACCTTATTAAAATTCTGAGGTTTGATTTTGGTCTCAAGGAGTCCAAACAAACCTATTTTATTCACCTCAAGAAATTTATTTATCTCACACTGTTTATCCACCCTATTCATCCCCCTCACATTCCAAAAACCAATATTCATGAGGGAATATGTGGGGAGAGGGTTACCTTACTTCCTTTACCAGGCTCTTGTCTACTTAGGAGAACATGCTTGAAAGACGGACTAGAGAGTTGTCCAGCCATTCCCATGCTTTCATTACGAGGGGAGTTTGTGTCTTGCAGCTCATTAGAGTTATCCGTATCTCCAATCCTCATATTATGCTTCTTGTTCCCATCATCCTGTCTCACCTCCTGTGAAGGAGTGTTTACATAATTAATAATAAGTGCTGGTGGTTCAATTGTCTCATTCAGCAGTTTCTGAGCTTTGTCTTCCTGGTTAATAATCGGTCTCCAAACTTTACGTGTCTTCTCCACCGATGTTTTTGCTTGAGTCCGACATTCTTTCTTCTCATGGCCCATTCTTTTGCATTTCTCACATATAACAAGCTTCCAATCATACTCCACGTTAATCGAAATCAGGACCCCCTTCTCATCCTTGAATTGAATTTTTTCAGGTAGCTTTTGGCCCAGTGTGACCTCAATTAAGACCCGAGCAAAACCAAGTCTTGACCTATGAACAGTAGCCTCGTCTCTTTTAATCATAGGGCCTACAATTCCGGCAATCTTGCGGAGGCTATCTCCCCAGAATTTCAATGGTAAGTTGTGAAGTCGAATCCATGTTGGCATCACCTTCACATCTTCTTTCTCCAAGTCAATGTCCGGTTGCCATCCCTTGATAATCATGGGCTTATTATCGAAGAGGTAGTAACCAGATTGTAGGACAATATTCTTTATGGCCTCCGTAGGAAATCTCACCAAGAATACTCCATTCGGCAAGAATGAAATCTTGTCGATGGTGTGCTGTTTCCAAATCCGTTTGAAAAATCCTTCCAGTACTTGCCATGGAGGGTTTGAACCTACAATAAAACCGTAAACAGATGAACGCAAGTAATCAATCTCTGGCTGAACATCTTCCACAGATAATTGTAGAATATCTTCATCCGTCTCCATCACAGTTTTCCTCCCTTGTTTCGTGAGCCATACACCTCCATCATGCTCCACGTTATCAGGAGAACTATGATCCCTCTCACACAATTCAATATTTAAACCATCATCGAGAAGACACCCATCATCATCATCCAGAATTTCGTATGGCGGGACGCCCATTATTTCCTGCATGGATTTTTCCTTCAAAGGCACGTCCATGGAAGGGTTCTTCCTTGTCACATTATCTTCCTTGTATAGTTCTCTTTCTAAAGAATGTTTTCTCTGCCTTCGCTTTGTGATGTTGCTGATCACCGGCGAGCCAGAAGAAGAAGACCGGATCATCGTGTCGCAGCCGCTTCTCCTTGCTGATCTCTGGTCACGTCGCTAGGGTTTCTTTCGTATCGAAGTAGGATCTTTCGGACTCGTTTAAAATTGGTTTTGAATTAAATTGAGTGCTACCAGAGACTCATTAAATTCGTTTAGGATCTTTTGACTTGGCTTGCCTTTTGGATGATTTTGCTTTGTAGGCATTTCTTGCAACCAAGTGAGAATTTCAACAATTTTCAACTTATTTGTGGAGATGTGTAGGAGGTAGAGAAATGGGTAAGTCGGGGGTCGCGATTTCCCTTCAAACCCACAAAAAGGTGGTCAACTTGGACTAATCAAACAATTTCAAACATGGTCACCTAAGAGATGGGACTCGGCAACCAAGGCCTTTTCACACCGTGGGTGGTCATAGTGGTCAAAATGCAAATCCCGTAGCAAATCCCTAGTAAGCTAGGTGGACTCAACGTAAAGGACCAACGAAATTATTGATTTAGGGTCATTCTACTAGACTAAAGTCTAAGACTCGATTCACATCATTAGAAAGGGAAAGTAAACACTTGCACAGTAGCCTCAAAACCGGGTTCTTGAAAACCTTTTTACACAAGACACAAACTAAACAAGACACAACAAGAGCGAAATAAAATGAGACACACACAACAAAACAAAAACAAAATAAGAAAAAAGAGAACAAACATACAAACAAAAAAACACCACCCCTAAACATCCACATAAGAAACCAAAACAACCACAACCTTCAACAAGCTCCACCCGAGCACACATCATCACAAATCTCCTCCAAACTCCACAAGAGACAAAGAGGAAAAGAGATAGAATAACGTTACCGGATGTCTTGAGCTTTCCGAAAATTACGGCGATCAAGGAACCTATGAGGAAATGGGGAGGCAAAACACACACAATACAACAAAAATACGACACAACGACACAAAAGGAAAACACACAAAATAAATCTTTTTGATTTTTTGTGAAAAAATTTCAAATTTTTAGGGTTTTTTAAGATTTTTTGAAAAAAACTACGAAAATAAAACTACACTAGACTACGATATCGCTCCCCCACACTTAAACCGAGCAATGTCCTCATGCTCGATCGGTAGTGTGTGGAGACATTAAAAAGAAGAGAAACTACGAAAATAAAGCTAAAAATCAAAAAGAAAAGCGAAGAAAGGGTAGAATGTGTCCGGCCGGGGTGTAGTCAAGTCACCATAGGCCGACACGAGAAAAGATATGGATGGGGGAAGAAATAAAAAAGAAGAAAATAAAAGGAAATGGGAGGGGAGAACTAGGTGTAATCAAGTCACCTAGCCCGGATTCTGCCTAAATCCGACTAATTCCTATCAAAGGAAAATAAAATAAAGAAAAAGTGAAAGGACTTGTAAATTTGGATTTTTGAAATGACTCTCGATGTAGTCACGTCATCGAGAGTCGGGAGCAATGACTACCAAGGCCCCGAGGGCCACCATGACACAAAAAGGATAAGGAGAAGGGGGAATAAGGGAAGACTAAGCAAACAAAAGACGGAAAAGAAGTGAGAGTCGCCTTACCAAAGGTTAGCAACTCAATAATCTCCATCGTCTCAATGATCATTAATGGCACATTGCTTGTCTTCATCATGGTTATTCCTCTTCTTTCTCGATATGGTCGCATGGTTGAAGTATTAGGCTTGCATTGGTGTAAGTGATGTGGGATTTGAGGTGAAACTCGCTGTGTAGTGAAGAGAGTATGAGATGAAGGTATATATATGAAGTGTAGGGGTCACATGATAGTTGCAAGGGTAGGTAGTGAGGTTGGGAGGGGGTATAAAGTGGTTGGGTGGGCTTCAATGATGAAGAGGAGGCAAAGGGTGGCTGCTGAGGCCAATCACGGGCGGGAACAAACCTTCCCGGCCGGGACCATGTCTTCCCGATCGGGAAGCCTACTCATCTCGAGCGGGATGACAGGTCAGTAGCCATCGACTTCATGCAAACTTCATCCCGGTCGAGACCAAGTCTTCCCGGTCGGGATGGCTCTTCTACCTCTTCAATCCTTATGCTAGCTTCACCCTCAAGGCATCCAATACTTCGGGATCTTGAATCCCGTCCCCAAAAGCTTGTCAAAAGCTTCAAAAACCGACTTCCTTACCCAAGATCCAAGCTTCTATCATCAACTACTCTCCATAACTCTTCATCTTCTCTAACAACCTACCAAATGAATTCAATAAACATCATCAAAATCCCTCCCTCACATCGCTCATCTAAATACCAAATTACAAGATTTTCACAAACACACAAAAGAATAAGAAATAGATATATACAAAGAGGTGGTTCTTTTGGAACTCCGACAAACCAAGGATGGGGGTTCTTCATTCAACTTTTTAACAACACTATAGATAACTCCATCGCCATCAAGAGCACGGAGCAACAAATCAAAGGCTCTCGAGAAGTCTTCGACCAAGCTTGTGGAATACCAATCCACACTCCAAGGTTCTTCACAACCTTGTCTAGAAGTTCCCGGGGCATCCCGATCTACTAAGTTCAATGGCTTGAACTTGTACTTTTGATCCTTCGGTATATACCCGAACTTCCACTCATCTTCAAGGCCTCAAGGGAGGCTCAACTTTCTTCTTACCAACCAGCTTATCTTCACGCACATCACATGGGCATTCATCCGCCCCAAGCTCGGAATCATCATCATCAATTCCACCCAAGTTGTCTTTCAAGCTTTCACCCGACTCATCCCCTAGATCAATGTCTTTCACGGCGTAGATCATATTACACGATTCTTCTTTTGTAGGCGAGGTGTTGCCTTGGAGGTCAAACATGAGCTTCTCGTCGCCTAGCTCAAATGTGATCCTACCATTCTTTACATCGATCATCGCACCCGCGGTATGTAGAAATGGGCGGCCTAGGATAATGGGAGTGATGGCATCTTCCGGCATATCAAGTACAAGGAAGTCGACCGGAATGAAGAACTTCCCGATTCTTAGTGGCACATCCTCTAACATCCCCAATGGTCGGTTGAGTGAACGATCGACCATTTGGAGTGTAATAGAAGTACACTTGAGCTCTTTCATCCCAAGTCGCTCACAAATAGAATAGGGAATAATGCTTACACTCGCACCCAAATCACATAATGCCCTTTCAATCTTCAAGTTCCCTATGGTGTACGGGATTGAGAAACTACCCGGATCCTTCAACTTGGGAAGTGTAGAGCCTTGAATGAGCTCGCTCACCTCTCTTGTGAATGCTATGGTCTCTTCCTTGTCAAAGGATCGCTTCCTAGCCAAGATTTCTCTCATAAATTTTCCATATGCCGGGACTTGGGTAATTAGTTAGGTGAAAGGGATGCTCATATCCAACTTCTTCACAATATTGACAAACTTATCAAATTGAACATCCATCTTGGTCTTTTTTTGCCTTGTTGGGAATGACAACTTGATATGTATCTTGTCTTGCTCATTGGGGTTGGACTTTTCAATTGACATTTTCTCCTTTCCTTTGTCTTCTCCTTGGAGTGGGGGAAAATTGTCTTCATGGGGTTTCTCAACCTCCCACAAGACTTGCTCCTCCATGAGATTTCCCCAACCCTCATTGCCTTGGCATGGAGATTCAACTTCTTTCATGGCTTGTTGATCACTAGGAAATAAGGGATAATCGTAGGATGCACCGCTCATTAAGGTGATAGCATTTACATGTTCAAATTTCGATGGTTCACCTTGAGGAGGTAGTTGACCCCTTTGTCTCGAAGAACTACCCGAAGCAACTTGAGCTAGTTGGGTTTCGAGCATCTTGAGATGAGTTTTTGTTTTCTTGTTTTCCATTTGAAGTTGAGCAATAAGTTCTTGTTGGGATCTTTGCAACTCCATTTGACTTCTTTGCATCTCCAACATTTGCTTTTGTGTATCGAAATCTCGAGGTGGAGATTGTTGATTGTGAGGGGTATTGGTGATGGCTAAGGGAGTGCCATAATCATGAATTGGAGATTGGCTCCTTTGCTTGCTTTCTTGTTGAGTACCTTGAGACCCTTGTTGTTGTTGGAAGTTCCCTTGGAACCCATGAGAATTGCCTTGATTAAGGCCTTGAGAGTTACCATGATTGTGGTTTTGGTAACCTTGGTTGTTGCTTTGTAAGCCTTGAGAGTTAGGATTACCTTGGAAACCACCTTGATGATTGAAGTTCCCTTGATTTTGGAACCCTTGATTGTTGTTGAAGGCGCCTTGGTTATGTTGTTGGAAGTTGTTGGAAGGCCTTAGATTGCCTTGATAACCTAGGTAGCCTTGATTGTTGTCCCCTTAAGGGAGGTGGAACATAGATTAAACGGTGTTGTTGTAGAGATTGTTGTTGGGAAGCTTGGAACATGTGAGGATTTGACACATTTTGAGCCTTGAAGTTAGAGTATGGGGCACCTTGCTTGAATGCTTGAAAAGCATTCACTTGCTCAATACTACCTCGACAATGTTGAGGTTCATGTCCAAATATCCCACACATCTCGCATATCCCATAATAGGATGTAGGAGGTACAACTCCCAAAGCATTGACTTGTTGAATTGAATGTTGGTGGGAGGCACTTGTGCTTTGAACTTGATCAAAATGACTTTGGAGCTTCTTGTAAATAGTTTCCATTTGAGTTTTTAATTGTGCTCCAAGATTGATACTAAGTTGTGTAATGGCATTGATCTCGTGCCTTCCCCCTCGATTCGCCTTCCTAGGCCTTGAGTATTGAGAGTTGTGAACCGCCATTTCCTCAATTCTTGACCAAGTTTGGTCATCATCTACCTCGGTGAACTTTTCATTAGATCCCATGTTGAGTATGGCCCTTGAATCTTCATATAACCCGTTCCAAAATTGTTGGATAAGGAACCATTGTGATAACCCATGGTGGGGGCAAGATCTAACCAAAGCTTTAAACCGTTCCCATGCTTCATAAAGGCTCTCCTCATCCCGTTGTTGAAAACCGGTAATAGAGGCCCTTAGCAAATTTGTCTTCTCGGGAGGGTAAAACTTTTGATAGAATGTCAATGCAAGCTTCTTCCAAGTATCAATCCCCATGGTTGCCCTATCGAGACTCTTGATCCATTGCTTTGCCTTACCAATAAGAGAAAACGGGAAAAGATCCTAACGAATTTGATCTTGAGTAATCCCGGTTTGAGAAATAGCATCACAATAATCGGAGAAGGTCTCCATGTGTTGGTGCGGGTCTTCGGTGGGCAAACCACTAAATTGATTTCTCTCTACAAGTTGGATGAATTGTGTTTTTGCCACAAAATTTCCGGCATAAGCGGCCGGTAAAGTGCTCGGACCGAGCAAAACATCCTCGGTGAAAGTAGAGTGAGATGAGAACTTCAGCATGATTGGATGTAAGGGAGATGATGGTGTAGATGGTGTTGATGTAGAAGTTGAAGGAGAACTAGGTTGAGAAGAATGACTAGATGTACCAAAGGGATTGATGAAGGTCCCTTCGGCGGTCTCTCGAGGTGACTCGTTCAAGTCGGATCCTTGAGCATGTTCTTCAATGGTATTGCTAGTACTCGGTTGAGAGATTCTAACCCGATCAATCGTCCGTTGGTGAAAGGTTCTAAAGAGTCATTCCGGCTCTGGATTGAAGAGAAAGAAGTCGCCTCTCCTCCTAGGCATGCACTACACACTTGAACAAACGTGAGAACACCTAGTGCTTTATGGGCACTAGGCAAAGACAATAAACGAGCACAACGGAAGATAAAGAGAGAAGAAAACAATAAAAACGAAGAGAAAGACTCCTAAATATGCACAATGGATAGAAAAAGAACACAAGAGGGGTAACTAAGTCAAGCTAATAAGCAAACTAAGTCTAAACATGCACCGTCCCCGGCAACGGCACCAAATTGATGGGAGGGATTTGCCGTCAATCCCTACCAACAAATAAATCCAACTAGACCTAACACGTAGCTAGGGTAAGTCGGGTCGATATCCACGGAGACGGTTATGAGGGTCTAGACTATGGTCTACCTAAGAACAAGGCTAGGTTACAAACAAACACAAAGAGAAAGAGAATTGACTAACTATGATGATGGAAAGGGGTGAAACTAGACTAACAATGAACTAGATATAACAAGGACTAAATGAAACAACTAAAGATTAATTAAACAAGTAAACTAGAGAAAATGATTGACTAAAAAGATGGAGAGATCAAATATGGGAAGGAGTAGGGTTAGTTTGGGTTCATAAGTGTAGTAGGATGATTGGGAGGTCAAGGGTGTAGGTTTCACCTAGTTACTAAGGTTGGTCCGCGCTCTCGCGTCAAAGCCTAAGTCCGCACTCTCGTGTCAAAGACTAAACCCGAATACTCATGCAAGATATTACCCAATACACAAAAATTCAACCACAAATCAATCACACAATGAGAAGATGAAAACAAGTATGAGAAGCATGGCCACTACAACTCAAACCAGCAGTTCAACAAACACATAGAGTGCTCAACATGTGACTAGTAACAAAGGATTCATCTTTACCCTTAATCAAACCCTAATTACCCATAATCCACACTTAATCCCCCTACTAACCCCACAAAGAGTCTACTCACACATAATGAAACTAATTCTAACCATGACAAGAGAAATCAACATAAACAACAAAACATTCATAATGAAACTAGCAAGAACAATAATCAAAGATTAAAACTTGAAAGATTAAACAAGGATTAAGAGTAAGGAGAATAAGAAGATTATACCTACTAACAAGAAGATGAAAAGACAAGAACTTGCATTAATAAGAAAAATCCAAATGAATCTCCCAAGATTGTCAATCTTGGATGAGTCTTGAAGAATTCCCTTAATACAAGACTAATTACTAAGATTAAGCTAAGATTAACAAAAGATTAATGAAAGATTAAACTAGGGATCAAGAGAGTCTATCTAGGGTTTAGAATAATGTAGAGTAGTGTAAGATGCTTAAACAATACAAAGGGAGGGTATTTATAAGGTTACAAGAGCAAAGGAATTGAATAGAGGAAACACGGGCTATAGCTGCCCCTTCCCGGCCGAGATGGTGGTTATCTCGACCGGGATGGTGGTCCCGACCGGGAAGGAGCTTCTTCTCGGCCGGGATGGGCCATCAGTAGGCTGTCTTTGCTTTGCTTCATCATCCCGACCGAGATGGCCTTCATCTCGGCCGGGATGTGTCTTGTAGGCCTCAATTCTGATCTTAAGGGTCCGTACTTGCTTCTCATGGGCTTCTCATCGATTCTCGGTGCTCGGGATCGAGTCTAAGGGCCTGGGGAATGGGTCCCAAGGTCTCGGGATCGAATCTAAGCCACCGAATGATCGTCGCTTCTCTTCGTTGGCTCCAAATGTGTAGGAAACGAGTCGGAATCGTTTCAAATCTCCATGATTTGTCTTAGGAACCTAAAACGAATTAGAAGAAGCATAAGTAGCCTAGAAACCGCTCCAAAGAGCGATTCCACAAGAGAAACCGGGACCAAACACAACAAATAAGCACTATAAAACACACTTATCAAGACGCTAGCTAGTGAACACAGGCACCTCGGGATCGAGTGGAGTGCTCAAAGGTGAGGAGTAACGTCAATGGCGCTCTTATCGGAACTACGATAGAGTGGATCGTTTGCCTCGGGTGTTAGAGTGCGAGCCTTTAGCGAGAATGTAGAGGGAGAAGAGAAGAGTCAATTGTGTGTTGAATGAATGAGGTGGGGGGGGGGGGTATTTATAGGTGTTTTCGGCCCTCGTCACCCATACTGATGCCTGAGTCCAGGCGCACCAAGACTCAGGCGCCTGGGTTCCGGCATGTGAAGACTCAGGCGCGCAAGGTGAGGCGCTCGGAGTTTTGAAGATACGATTTTGATACTTTTCAAAACCGTGAGGCGGGTGTATAATTCGTGGGTTAGGGACTAAGTCTCCCCCATCTTGACCTAGCGCCGTGGGTTTTGCGGGCCTCGGGTGTGCATCCTGAGGTTCGCTTGGCGCGGTGTTGACTCAGTTTGAGTTTCGGGACCGACTCAGGATCCCGGTGTCAGAATTGACTCTAATTAGTGTTTATGCGACCGTAACGACACGACTAAGGCTGCCAATATGTTAGTTTAGTCTTTCCGAGTAATTTATTTGATCCGTTCTATAGAAAAACTATCTAAAACATTGCGAATACGCGTCGCGTTGCAGTCCGATCGTCATCGGGTGTCTGTTAGGCACTTCTGCAGCCACCAGGTCCAAATTTGGGTGTCTACGGAAGCCCTCACTTTGACTGAGGCTTGGACAAGGCGAAAGTCAAAGTATAGCCATCCAGGTCAATCGAGGATTACGACCTGGTGGCTGTCCGTTCGGGTCGTTTTAAGTCCATTGGACTACGTGTTGAGGCTCGCCAGCCAAGGCTTAGAAACCATACCTGAAGTCTTTGCCTGCTGTTGCTTGCTTGGGCCCGGGCCGTTACTTGTCATCTTGTTCTTGGTTCGTCATGCTCGTGTGTTCTGCCTTTTCGAATTGCTTAAGAGTTTGTTCAATTTTGAATACCTTATGTGTGGGTGACGTGTTAAGCGTAGATGCGAAAAATGTTCGTACGTGTTGGCTTACGTTTGAACAAATGTCTTTGGGATGCTTATGAACCTTGGACTTAATGAAATAAACGTTCGAGGGCGTCAATCTCCACTCGAGCGGTCGTCTTCGGGACGCTTATGACCCCTTGGAAAAATAAAGCGAGATAAAATGTTCGAGGGCTTCAGTCTCCACTCGAACACTCATCTCTGGGATGCTTATGACCCCTAGGACAAAACAAAATAAACTACTCGAGGGCATCAGTCTCCACTCGAATAACTGTCTTTCAGGATGCTTATGACCCCTAGGACAAAACAAAGCAGTATAAAATGCTCGAGGGCGTCGGTCTCCACTCGAGCGGCTGCCTTTCGGGATGCTTATGACCCCTAGGACAAAGTAAATGAGATAAACTATTCGAGGGCGTCAGTCTCCACTCGAATAGCTGTCTTTCGGGATGCTTCTGACCCCTAGTACAAGATAAACTACTGGAGGGCGTCACTCTCCACTCGAATAGTTGTCTTTCGGGATGCCTCTGACCCCTTGGACAAAGCAATATGAAATGTTCGACGGCGTCAGTCTTCGCTCAAACACTTGTCTTTGAGATGGCTCCGACCCCTAGGACAAAATAAACCATTCGAGGGCGTCAGTCTCCACTCGAATGAAAAAGGATGTGGAGGTATCAGACTCCTTCAAGGGCGTTGGTCTCCTCTCGAATTAAATTGCTGCGGAGGTATCAGACTTCTTCGAGGGCTTTGGTCTCCTCTGGAATTAAATTGTTGTGGAGGTATAATACTCCGATGCCTCTCGGATAACTAAGACCCGTTAGGCAAAAATTGTTGTGGAGGTATAGTACTCCAATGCCTCTTGGATAACTAAGACCCGTTGGGCAAAAGCTGCTGTGGAGATATAGTACCCCAATGCCTCTCAGATAACTAAGACCTGTTGGGCAAAAGTTACTGTTGTTTATTTGTTTTAGTTAAGCGGTTTTTGTTTTGTGGGTTTATTTTATTTTGTTCAGGTTTGCTTTTTGCTTTGTCTTGGTTTGTTATGCATTTGGGATCCGTTCGGAGTTTGCTTAGATTAGTTTAGTTTGGGTTGTTTTATTACGCGTCCGGGTGCAGCGTTCATGTCGTCCTTGGAGCACACAAAAGAGGTACCTACACACAAAAGAACAAAACACACACACACACACGCACAAGACAAGCCAAGAAAATAATATAGAACACATCTCAGCAACCTAATGAATCACCTAAAAAACTGGTTAAGGACCGCATTAGCTTGTCAAACAAGCTAGACCAATCATCAGCAAAGTGGTCATAGGGAATCAATATCAACAAGCATGACCAATAATAAACATGATAAGTAAGAAGACTAATGAGCAGTTTATGAGAAAAGACATACATACCAAATATCTCAAAATTATTCCAAGTCTTATCATTTGACTCAAACTGCACAACAGAAGAGTCAAACAAATGAAAACACTCAAAGCATCAAACTTACATTCTTCAACTCCCTTGAAAGAGTTATTATTATCACCATCTTCAACGCTCTCAAGAATATGACCACCCAAAGGAGAAACCAAGAGCCAAAATAACCTCTTCTAAAAGAGTCTCACAATCCTCATCCATAATCATAGGCTCAAGTAAAGGTGTAAAGGAATATAGAGATCAAGATGATCAATGGGTGAAGGAGATTCATCTTCAAAATAAGATTCGCAATCCCAAGTATCCTCAATACTAAAACTGTCTTCACTCAAACTATCATTCAAAAGTTCACTCTTTTTCCGACTCTCGTCCGTTTAAACTTTACTCTCACGCTCACCGGCTTCTCTATTTTCCAACCTCCTTTCCAAAGACCCAAAATTGGCATCGAATGTCACACTCTCCGTCTCACAAGAACCAAAATCCTCAATGTCATCCTCACAAGGAATATCATTCAAAGCATCAATACACACATTTTCCTCAAATATCACACTTTCCATCTCATAATCGTTGTTTGCCACAACAACATTCACAGAATGAGAAGGGCATTTAACTAAAAGGTGTGAAAATTGTTCTGTAGGAGGGTAAGCTAAAGGTGGTTCACAAGGATCCAAGATGTGCAAATCATTAGCATGCATCAAATTATTAGCAATCAAAGGAGTTGGATAAGCATGCTGAAATTTAACATCGTATACATCATTTTCTTCATCATCAATAATGTTCACAAAGTGTAGAGAAGATGGAATATCATGCATAACATTTAGATGAACAAAGGAAGGAGAAATATGACATACATGAGCATCAGACACATCATCAAGCGAGTGAAGATCAACCTCGGCCTCACTCAACAAAGAAGAACATGTGGCTTATCTCTAGGTTGTGCTCCTCTCCCAAATTCCCGATGGTCATTCCCACTAGCTATTCTTTCAATTAAAACATGAGCTTCTTCCACTTCCAAATTCTAAAATTTCCAGTTACATGCATCAAGTATCAAATCTCTATGATAAGGAAGCAAGTTGTCAAAGAAGGTTAATGTAGTAAGCCAAAGTGGAATGCCATGATGAGATAGTACTCTCAATAAGCTCTTAAACCTACTCCAAGAATCACTCAAACTCTCAAACTCGCCTTGTTTAAAGTGAAGAATATCTTGTCTAAACATGGCAGTTTTAGCAGGAGGGAAGTAATTTCTAAGAAAGGCTAGAGCTAGTGGTTCCCAAGAGGAGAAGGTGTTTGGAGGGTGTAAGTGTAACCATTTTCGAGCGTTGCCTTTAAGAAAAAAGGGAAATAGCATGAGAAATATCGTCTCGATGGGTAAATCACCCCTCCTCACCAAACAACGATAGTCCACAAAATTCTTAAGAAGTTCATACACATCCTCACTCTCAAACCCATGAAATGCATTCTGCTCCACTAAATTGATAAATCCTGGGTCAACATAGAAGTCTAGACCTTATAAATTCCCGAGGTTAATAGGTGAAGCAATCAACTCTGATTTTGGTGTATTATGGTCTGCTAGAGTAGGCATGGTGAGAAAATCAAAGATATAAAAAAGCAATCAAGACGGGGAGAAGAAGAAAGAAATAAAATTAAAATTAAAAATTTAGGAAAAAAAATCTAGAAATAAATAAAATAAAATAAAAGTAAAATTTAAAAATAAATAATGAAAATAAAAATAAAATAGTAGTAATAATAAAAAAGTAAAAAAAAAAAACCAAGGAAAAAAATTATGAAAATTGTCTCGAGGAATTGGAGTTCACTAAGAGAAAAGACAAACCAAAATAAACAAGTAGAAAAACCTCGTCTCCCCGGCAACGACGCCAAAATTTGATAAGCTAATCGTATACCTATCAAAAATAACCAACTACAGTCCAACTAAAAATATAGTTAGGGAAGTCGGGATCAATTCCACAGGGAGACAACAAATTCTACTCGTATTAAAGTCTATCTAAGTAACCAAATCGGGAGTTTATAATTGGGATAACCAAACCAAAGTAGTGAACGAAAGAGGAATAAGAGAGAAGAATAAAATAAGGCGATAAAGATGAATATAATAGAGGGAAAACTAGGATCGTCGGTTTGCCATGAATTTCTTACGCTCACAGTCTAGGTCACAGGTCTATCACAGACACTACTACAAATAAGATTAAACAGGATGAGTCTTAACCATCCTATATATATTTGAAAAGGAACCGTCCTTTAGGTCGACGTCCTATTAAATCAAATAGCGCGGTTCCAAGAAGGTCAAACCGTGCTATTTAATTGATTACAAATAGGACGGTTGAAGGCGGAACCGTCCTATTTAAGTCACAGGGCAGTTATAGGCGGAACCATCCTATTTAATTGAATTAGAAATAGCACAGTTATTGTACTGAACCATCCTCTTTAATACAATTCATAAATTAAAATATATATATATATATATATATATATATATATATATATATATATATATATATATATATATATATATATATATATATATATATATATATATATAATTACCAGCACAATAATCTAAATCTAAACAAATATTCACAAATTACAAACTTTCCTAACACTATTGATTAAAAGAAATGCATACATATGGTTGAATCATATCAAACTTAATTTATAAATCATTTGGGTAGAAGAGATTACAATTGGAGGAGCACTAGGACTAGCAATTATCATTGACAATTTTAGACTATTCAAGTATGATTTTGCTATATATATATATATATATATATATATATATATATATATATATATATATATATATATATATATATATATATATATATATAATTACCAGCACAATAATCTAAATCTAAACAAATATTCACAAATTACAAACTTTCCTAACACTATTGATTAAAAGAAATGCATACATATGGTTGAATCATATCAAACTTAATTTATAAATCATTTGGGTAGAAGAGATTACAATTGGAGGAGCACTAGGACTAGCAATTATCATTGACAATTTTAGACTATTCAAGTATGATTTTGCCTTCCTTGTACTTCTGAGATTCCTCGTAGGCTAGTTCATACTTCCAACCAAGCAGCTCATGGCAATCGGAGAAATAGACATCAGCCACCGTGTGTAGACCGATCATGAGGTGTCTGTCCTCTTTGGGGCCAACATCGATGTTCATGTCAATGGAAAACAAAAAAGGCCCTACTATTTTTCCCTGAATGACCAAGAAAGAATTCAATACATCCATCAGAAGTCAAAACAGCTATGATACTTAACTGGTAGCAGCAGAATCAAAGGGCACGAGGAGTGTATACATTCTTCTAATCCTACTCGTATTAGCAGGTCAATGAATGGCGTACTCAATGTATACCAAGGTAAATAGTGAAATGAGATTTGAATGTTTGGGGTTAGGTTGCACGAGTGTAGTAGTAGTAGTGTACCTGAAAGGCTTTAGAGATGACATGGTCGTGGAGGCAACTTTGTTGACATCTATAGCAGATGTAGAGCCTAGGGCCGATGATGAGTTGCGCCATCAAAAGAAAGCGAAACAATCCAGAATCGTACCTATAAAAAATGAAAAGGGAAATGAAGGTGGTATATATGCTTAATCATTGCTTATATTCTCAACTACTCATCTACTTAGTACTTTAATTAATTTCTAAAAAGGAACTGCAGTAGTATTCAAGGACTAAACCCTGGCCTATTCCTCAGAGAATATAATAAAAGTTGAGTGCAGAATGAATGAATGAATGAATGATATATAATAATCATAATTAGAAATGTTAGGCTAAATCCAAAAGTAGTAGTAGTAGTACGAGCAGAAAAGGGTAAGTCATGATGATCATAGAGAGAGATGACATACCAGTGTACCACCACCCTGAAAATTGATTAGAGGAAGAAAGTTGAGAGAGACAACAAATCTTAAGAGATAATGGGTAGGGTTTCCACAATTCCACTCTTCAGATCATCATCATCTTCTTCTCTTAGTTAAGTCCAGGTAGGTTCTTTAGTGGGGGTGGGGGGTCTTATACTACTCTTATCACAACCTTAATTCCAGGGCGACACCATTTAATCTTAGGGTTATTTCATAACAATAATACCAACTATGGGGGTGCTTCTTATATTAATACAAACTATACGTAATCCCGTTTTAATATGAACTATCCTCTCAGTAATCTCTCTTTATAACCAATGCCTTTTTTTACCTGTAAAACCGTAATTGTGACCTGCTAGGTTTTGGTGCGCCTCTTCTTCTTCTTCCCCTTTATATTCATCAAACTAAAAGTCACCCTCCATTACCAATCTTCAAAACCCTCATTGATACCATGAGATGTTGTTATTCATCTGGATCCTCCTCTAATTCGTATCCTTCAAATGTTAGATTTTTTTTTGCAAACGTCAGATGCTCTAATTTATTTACCACAACTTCAAAAAATTTAAGAAAAGCAATGGCGAGAGGAGATGTCGAGTTCAACAATGGCGAGAGAAGAGTACGTAGTAACGAGAGAGGAAGTGTACGGAGTATGGTGGGAGGGAGACTTTAATTCAAAAAGAAATTAAAAGGAAAAGGGAACCAGCTCATCAGGTAGCCGGTAACATGTTCTAAAGAGAGATTAATGTGGAGATAGTTCATATTAAAATGGGATTACGTATAGTTGGTATTAATATAAGAAGCACCCCCATAGTTGGTATTATTGTTATGAAATAACCCATAATCTTATAGTACCATATAACATAGCATAAGCTCAACATCAACAGATGTAAGCATTCTAATAGCAACATCAACAAAGTTGAATCTCCAACAGACAAGAAAATGTAATTGTACGAGTACATACTCCGTTGTAGCACTCATGATATATGGAGTACATCTTTAAAGTGTGTGGTCGCAGCAGAAATGAAGTCCCTAGATTGCTGATAATTCAAGTCTTAGGCATAAGATAATCACTCTTATATATATTCATCATAATGATAATGGGCTCCATCTCCTCCAATTATCTCTTTATATTCATTTACCCTTACAAAACTACCGCCGACCAACTTCTTCATACGTATCAACCTTTTTTCTTATATATATATACAACAGTACACCCACCTTTATTTATATAGTAGGTATCCAATTGATAGTCTACACAATAAACGTTACATGATTGAATACTCATTAATTGATAACTAACGAGTAACTTGTGTACATGAGAACTAGAAAGCATAATAAAAATGAATAAAGCTAATGAGCTAGGAATTGACTTCCTAGTGTGTATTATTTGTTGCAAGGGAATGACAACTAGCTGATTATACACATCAAATCAAATCTCTATTTACATCTCAATGTATCAATCCAAACAGTAACAAGATGAGCAAGAAGAATGAATGATTTGGTTAATCAAGACTGAAAAACTGAACAAGAAAAATGTAGAGCAACTGTCAATCTCAACCTGCTGAAACTAGCACAGGCAAGAGCTGGTTTCTGCTCTTAATTAATTAATTAACTAATGTAAGCAGTTGTATTAACTTACTAATATGGCGGTACTTAAGCCACTTAGTCGACTACTTACTTACTCATCTGGCTATTTAACCGAACTCAACAAAGGTGTGAGTCGCTGCTAGAGCTGAGACCTCACAAACGGATCAATTGCTACAAGATACTCAAAAGAAATACAACTTCAAAATCTTCAGAAATTATATGCCTACGTTACTCCAATCAAACAAAATTGACTGAAACGGAATTAAGATATCAAAATCAAATTAAGTTGCAACAGAAATTTATAACAGTAGAAGTTCGACACTCACTAACGATTTCCGGTGACTTCAGAGCAACATCACTGAAACTCCTTCGAGCTTCACTCTCATAAATCAGCCTACAAAATTCTCAAAAGAAACATAACTTCAAAATCTTCGAAAACTTATGCATACATTACTAAAATTGACAGAGCAGAATCTAAATGCGTAAAACATAAATCTAATAACCTATAATGCAGAAATTGACAGAAATTCGTCCTAAAATGAACTAACAACCTAAAATCTGATTACTCCAACTCATTTTCACCAAATCAAACAAATTATAGACTAGAATAAATGCATAATCTAGCAGCAGTTCTTCACAAAACGATAATATTCAACATCACCAAATTGAACGAAATGATTTCCAGTAAATTGAACGAAATCAACGATAAAAAAACTCTCAGATAATGAGCAAACCTAGGTTAAATTGGCGCAAGAATGATGAAGCAAACCTAGGACACATGAACTTGCGAGTACAAATTGTAAGCAAAAATGAAGATCTTTGTAGAAGAAAAACGATAAGGTGAGAAATACTGACGAATTGTTCGCGAGAAAGTAGACGGTTGGTCATGAACTTGAGAGTACGAATGGTAACATGTTCGTCGCCAATGTTTGTCTCTATTCAAGCTTGAGCCAGTTGTTCTTGCGGCGGCGGCGATTTCTAGCAAGGTTATGAAGCGTCGTCGGAGCAAAAAATTAGGGTTATGAAAATTCTGCAGACAAGGGAGCTTCGTCATTTGAGAAATAAGAAATGAACGAATTGGGGATAAAATCTGAAGAAAAAAAAGGTCCCAAATCAAATAAAAAAATAAAAAAATTGAGACTGATATTAGTCCCGAATTATAAAAGCGGTCTCAAATTTAAAATCAATAAATTGTACTCGTATTTGAGATTATTTGAAATACGGTCCCAAATTAGGAACTGCATCAGACATTGTGAGACCGCCTATAGTCCTAAAATTAAGTTTGGGGTTGCTTTTATTAGCAGTCCCAAAAAAGCGATCTCAAATTTGGTCTTTTCTTGTAGTGTGGATCGGATTCGGGTCGAGTAATTTTTGGTGATAAGAATCGGGTTCACTTTTGGTCGGATTCAGATCATTTTTAGGTTTGCTATTTTCAACCTTTTTTTTAGGGATACAAACTCGTTTTCTATAATAATAGTCGAGTCAGTTTTGGGTTAGCTCGGGTCAATTCGGATTACGGATCAAACTCGAGTTTTCAGTTCGGGTGTCGAGTCGGGTTCAAATTGGCTTATTCGAGTCGGCTCATTAGGACCAGTTTAGTTTTGTCCGTCTACTAGAGCATGTAACAAAAAAAAACAAACGGTAAGTTTTGTCGCATCACATTTTACGGGTTGAGCGTAAGGGTTGAGGGTTTAGTTAATTTTTTTTATAGTCGTGCTTTTAAAATATATTTAATAGCACGGATTTAACCTATAACCATCCTTTTATATTAATTAGGACGGTTCCATTGACCAACCGCGCTAATAGTAAATATTAAAGGATGGTTCTTTTGCTGAACCATGCTATTAAACCAAGGTCATGGGGAGCCAAAATTTATCATGTTATAGAGGACGGTTCCTTATATAAGCGTCCTATTTTGGGCGTCTTCTAATATCAAAATTGTAGTAGTGAGATTTTGGTGTAAAGGGTGGTGAAAAGGTTCTTCCGGTCCGCTATTCACCCTAGAATGCTTCTAACGGCTTCCAATCTTATTTGGGCAAACTAATGTGTTGTAGTAGGTCTAAATCTTACCAGGCTTCCGATCTTAGGTTCGAGTTCACCAATTCAATTAATCAATATCGTCGACTTAATCAATTAATCTCAATTAAATGCTACAATTAACAACTCAGACGCAATATCGTTGACGGATCTATAATCTAATTAGCAATCGTATTCAATTCATGGATCTCCTAAATCCTAGCCATGGAAATTAGCTACTCATGGCAGGGGCGGATTTGGGGTAGGTCCAGGTAGGCACGTGCCCCCCTTCAAAAAAAAAATCTAAAAATTCAGAAAAGAAAGACGCGTGTACTGGGTAGTGGGTACCCTCCTCTAACCCAGTAACCCTCACAATTTCAGTTTGATACCAGACAACTCAAACCTCTCCGCCCCTGCTTCACACTTCACGCCGGCGACCTCCATGGCGGCTCCACCACGACGAGCCATCGACAGTTAGACACCACCGCTCCAACGTCAATTGTTAGATTTTTTTCCCAAATCTTGAATCTTCATTTCTTAATTTCTGACCTAATGAATCTGATTGTTTGTGTTTATTGTTTTGATATGAGAGTATATTGTTACTTATTTGTATGTGCACACAAAGAAAATCATGAATTGATTATTCATCCTTCAATCTTCATGTCGTTAAATCGTCAATTGCTGATTTTTTGGAAAATTTCTTGCTTATTTGCTAGTTGGTTTATCATGAATTAATTGATTTAGCTAAAGCTAGTGTTGGATTATTTTGTTTGCTTGTTAGTTTTAAATTATTGAAAATTTCTTCTTACTTATTTGCTTTTGAATTGGGAACTTGGTTTTAAATTTGTTTCTTTTGATTTTGCTAGCAATTGTAGTTTACTCCGTAGTTGTTTAGACTTTAAGTGGTTTTGATAATTTGATTTTGCTAGTTTCCAAATTTATTAATTAATGATTTTGTTGAATGCTTTAATCATGGTAGATTTATATGAAGGTGAATGGTTTTGCATATTTTGGGAGTGAAGGAAGAAAGTCACAGAAAACAACTTCGGTGTCTTCTCCGGCATCATTGGACCTTCAAATTGATGAGCCTCCATTATCTTCTATTCAACATGACTTTAATCAAAATGAACAAGTTGCTAATGAAACCACTTTCTCCCTAACTCAAGATGGTGATAATAATTGTGAGCAAGATGGTGAAGAGGTCAATTCCCCACTAACTCATGAGGGTAATTAAAATGAGCAAGATTCACCTTTTATCTCTTCTCAAAGTGAAGACTACAATGCTCTTCCACATGATCCGGGACAACGAAAGTCGATATTGTCTTACCCAGCTACTGATCGAGATGTTGTGAGAAGGATATGTATAAGCAAGGGCCCTTGTAGACCTATACCCAATGGTGATTTCCCTCAAACCTTACAAGGTAATAAATTGCGTTGTTTTAAAGCTATGTGGTATGATGACTATGATTGGCTTGAATATAGTGAACATAAAGATCCGGCATTTTGTTTCTATTGTTATTTGTTCAAAGCTCCTACAAATGTGCCGGGAGGGAATGTGTTTGAGGTTAGTGGATTTAATAATTGGAAAGATGCACGGAGTAGATTTCGAAAATATGTTGGTAAAGTTGGTAGTGCTCATAATATAGCTAAAGAAAAGTATGAGTTCTTCATTGATAAACATGCATCGATAATAGAGATTCTTGAAAAAGTAAGTGACGATGGTAAGAGTCTTTATAAATCCCGCTTGTTATATTCGCTTTCTTGTTTACGATTTCGTTTGAAACAAGGATTAGCATTTAGGGGACATGATGGAAGTGCTACTTCAAGTAATAAGGGAAATTTTCTTGAACTTTTGGATTGGTTGGTATAAATAGTGAAAGTGCGGCCAAAGTTATTCTCACTAAGGCTCCCGGTAACCACCAAGTTACTGCCAATACCATTCAAAAAGACCTAATTAAATGTTGTGCTCAAGAGACTACTAGGCTTATCATTGAAGAGCTTAATGGTGATTTGTTTGGGATCTTAGCCGATGAGTCTAGTGATGTATCTCATAAGGAAGAATTATCTATTTTTTTGCGATATGTTAATAAGAAAGGAGAAGTCTGTGAAAGGTTTCTTCAAATTGTACATGTGCAAGATACAACTAGTGCAACACTTTTGACAGAGATAAAGCAACTACTTGATAATCATTCATTAAGTATGTCAAATATCCATGGTCAAGGTTATGATGAAGCGAGTAACATGCGAGGCGAACTAAATGGTTTGAGAAATTTGGTGATGAGGGATAATCAATGTGCTTATTATATTCATTGTTTTGCTCACCAACTTCAATTGACTCTTGTAGAGTGGTTGCTAGAGGAAATAAGGATTGTGCAAAGTTTTTTCTACATCTTGGAATTGTTCTTAATAATATTGGATAATCTTGTAAACATATGGAGAAAGTTAGAGAAATTTAAAAGGAAAAGGTTTTGGAAGCATTAGCATTAGGTGAAGTGAAAAAAGGTAAGGGGTTGAATCAAGAGCATGGTTTAAGTAGACCCGAGGATACTCGTTGGGGGTCTCATTTTAAATCAATCTTGAATGTCATGACTTTGTATGCTACAATCATTGATGTTTTGGAGATAATTGGTAAAGATGCAAAATCCATTGATGATCGTGCTAAAGACGCAATTGCCATAGATCACCTTGAATCTTTTGAATTTGTTTTCATGCTACATCTAATGAAAGTGGTATATGGATATACCAACTCCTTGTGTGAAGCATTGCAAAGGAAAGACCAAGATATTGTGAATGCCATGTCTATGGTTTCTTTGACAAAGGAGCATTCGCAAAAGTTTAGGAATGATGAATGGGACAAATTTCTTCTTACGGTTTCTAACTTTTGTGCAAAGCACAAGATTGAAGTCCCTAATATGACCGATCCTTATGCTCCGCCCGGAAGATCAAGACGTCGACTTGCTAGTTTGACCAACCTTCACCGATTTCGAGTTGATATGTTTCTAAGTGTTATTGATTCGCAAGTTCAAGAATTAAATAACCGCTTTGATGAGACAAGCATGGAATTGCTCTTGTGTAGCTTGTTTAAGTCCCGTTGATTCTTTTGCCTCTTTTAATAACCAAAAATTGTTAAATTAAAGCTTGCGGAATATTATCCTAACGAGTTCAGTAGGGTTGATATCATGACACTTAAGTACGAACTTGATATTTTTGTGGGTGATATGCGAAAGGATTCAAGATTTCATCCAATAAAGACTCTTGGTGAGCTTTCAATTATGTTGGTTAAGACGGGTAAACATGTTTCATATCCACTTGTTTATTTGCTATTGAAACTTATATTGATACTCCCGGTGGCAACGGTAAGTGTGAAAAAAATCTTCTCTTCTATGAAGCATGTGAAGAATAAATTGCGAAATAGTATGAATGATGAACTTTTGAATGATTTCTTAGTCCCTTATATCGAGCGAGATTTTTTCGCACGAGTTAGTGATGAGGATGTTATTAGGCGTTTCCAAGACATGCATCATCGTCGGATGGCTTTAGATTGACAATATTTTAAGTGTAATAATTATATTATTATGTAATACGACAATGATTTTTTAATTTATTTATGTTTTCTTGGTATGTTTTAAATATGAGTGGTACTTTTTTCTACTTTAACATTACTTAATCATACCTCAAAATTACTACCCTACCCCACTCATTCCCCCCCTCCCACTTATGTTTTTAGAGAGGAAAAAATTCAAAATTCAATTGCATCAATTAGGGTTCTTCAAAAAGTTCTAATTTGCGATGATTCAAGTATAAATTGAGGTCGTAGATTTCAAATTCAATTGCACTAATTAGGGTTCTTCGAAAAAGTTCTAATTTGTGAGGAAGCGAGTAAAAACCGAGGTCAGGAATTTCAAATCAATTGCACCAATTAGGGTTCTTCGAAAAAGTCCTATTTGCGATGTATACCAATTAGGGTTCACGGAAAAGTCCTAGCTTGCAATGAATTTCATATCAATTGCACCAATTAGGGTCATTCGAAAAAAGTCTTAATTTGCGATTAATCGATTATACAAATAGAAATTGAGATCAGAGAATGACGACAAGAACCGTAGATAATTAATTAACATTGATTAACCCTGATTTTCAATTAAAATTACTACTCCGTATATGATAAAATATCAATCACCAAACTATGATCCATAGTGAATTCGCAAATAATGATTGACCGATAAATAGAATTGATGAGATTTAAGTAAAAAAAATTGAAGAAAAAATTGATCTAGAATAGGATAAAAACAAAGAAGGTTCCTTAAATAAAGAAAGGGTAATATTGGAATGTTTAGGAAATTTTAAGGATAATTGAGTAACGCGCAAGTATGAAAAAGTAATTCCGTTAAATGTAGTCTGTGGTTTGTTTGTTTTCATGCCTCCCCTTCCCTCGAATCCTAGATCCGCCCCTGACTCATGAAGAAATTTACGACAACAATAATAAAGATGATAACTAGATTAAGCATAACTAACAGATCTAAAGAAAGTATTAATAAGATTAAAAAAGAAAGTATTAAGAATAAAGGAATAAATGAAGCACAAAGAGAGAATTAGATTACCGAGTTTTAGGAAAAGTATTAAGAGAGTTTAGAAATTCTAGATCTTAAAATTGAGGGTAGATAGAAATCTAAAGAGTAGTATAAAGAGAATTAAAAGCATAAAAGAAGAGGTATATATTTCTAGTCTAGTAGTTTTTTAAATACTAAGCTAAAACAAAGGCCCAAAAGTCTTATTAACACTAAACATCAAATTAGGGAAGTCTCGGTCTTCGTCCAGTCTCAAGAATAGTCGGGCGACTATTTTGGATAGTTGGTCGACTATTTGTGACCTGTTTCCGTTCTCAGCACTGCGCGCTTAGCTTCAAACGCTTGCCATTTCTTCGTTACTTCTGCAAATCGGACTTGTAATATACCGTTGGAAAGTTAAGAGAAATATATTTTTAATTCATCTGAAATCAGCTCAATTAAAGTTGTAGAACTCAAGATATTCACCTTTTTATTTTACTTGTTTGAAAAGATCATTCTCCTTTCTAATTTCGCATAAGATTTCATCTTTAAGCAAACTTTTGCCTTGTTTATGCGACTACGGTTTCAAACCTGCATGAGATGAAACATGACCACAAAGTATCAATTTTGAAGGAAAATAGTAGACAATACTACTCGATATGCATGGAAATGCGTGCGTAAAAGACGGAATAATCATATATAAATCCCACGCATCAGTTATACCCTCCAAATGTGTTGTTGTTGTTTTTGTTGTAGTGCATTCCATTTCTTCCTTTGCCTCTATAGCTTCCTATTCCTCTTTTTCATGATCCTCTACCAGTGGCACCTCCTCCCCTTTTTCCTTTGAAACCACCAGGACCATACCAGCACTGCTCCGACGCATGGTTAGTTCGACCACAATGTTTGCATTCGGCATCGAAATGCTCCCCCTTTCCAAGGAGGGCATACATTCATGGTCCGTTTTTGTGTTCAGTTGAGTATTTTGTTGTTGAGCTTCTTCTTGTACCATTATGAACATAGCATCATCAAAATTTGGAAGAGAAGACATGGGAAGTATAGCCCTTCTTTGAGATCCATAAGCACTATCCAACCCATTTAAGAACTGAAATAGTCTAGCTTCCTCCTTTTGCTTCTCCATAGTATCGAGAAACGCACTAATCTCTTTAGTAGGATTCATTATGATTGGGTAGTCATTCAGATTCTCCAATTCATCCCACACCGTTCTGAGTTGGAGATAGTAGTCTGTAACAGATTTCTTATTTTGTTTAGACTTATGGGTCTCTTTGTTGAGCCTATATTTCCTTGCTCCATTGCTCACCAAGCAGGGGCGGCTCAAAGTAAATTGAGGCCCAGTGCACCGCCACAAAATGAGGCCCAAAAAATTAAAAATTTACTCAATAATAAAGTACATAATTTTGATAACATCATGTATTTATTCAAAACCGTACATCACTACATCATGTGTTGTCTTTTGGACAAGTAGTCGGGTTTATTTGAAAAGGATCCTTCTTTGAGCTTTTTGTGAAGCAAACATATCAATTAAACTTTCATAATCAAGCTTCTTCAACAAATCTTTTTCTATGGGTATCAATGCCAATCCATTAAGTCTGTCTTCCAGCATTGTTGAGCGTAAATAAGATTTCAGCAACTTCAACTTTGAAAAACTCCTCTCTGCAGATGCCACCGTCACAGGTATAGTTAACAAAATTCGATAGGCAACAAGAGCATTACGGAAATAACATTTACGATTCAAAAATGCCAAGATATCAATCGCTTTCATCTCTTCATCGGGCAAAATGTCTCAAAGCAACTTTAACTCCATATAGAGATCATTTCCGTCAATATCAAGCTGATCCTTACTCGTAAGAGCCTTTTGAAGATTACTGCAATTAGAATGCAAGGTATCATTATCTAATGATAGCAAATTAGTAGAATTGAACAAAAATCCGAACATATTTTGAAACTCTTGATATTGTTCAAATCTTCTATTAAGCGAACCAATAGCTTGATCAACAATGTATAAGAAATAAATCACTCTAAATGATTCTTCGGTAGTTTGGTGTACATCTGAGGAGCGACTTTGATTTTCATCAAAATGTTTTTTCCTTCGAATTTCTCGCCTTCTTGGAAATATTGGATCCACATTCAATTCAATAGCAACTTTTTTAGCTTCGCTAATAGCATCACAAAATCCAACTTCTCTATATTCTTCAAAAAACACCACCAATTTCTTAATATCTTCGATTGCAACATCAAGAACCATATCATGTGATTGTAAGCTTTTACTAACATAATTAACTCTATAAAGTATTTCATACCAAATGACTATCGCAACCAAGAATTCAAAATCACCAAATTCATTTTTTGCTAAGGATTTAGCTTCACTTCTTATCTTAGAATCGTTATCAGTCTGTCCTACTTGAAGCAAAGCTTCACGTATCTCAGCAATTTGAAATCTTATAGCTCTAACACTTTGAACACGACTTTCCCAACGAGTAGATGATAATGGTTTTGGAGTATGATCGGATACATATTCCTTAAGAATATTCCATCTTTTGTTAGAGTTTGCAAAAATAGTATATATCCGTTGAATGACTCCAAAAAAATCATTTGCTTTATTACAACTATTCGTCATATCACATAATGTTAAATTAAGACTATGAGAAGCACAAGGAGTAAAAAATGCTCGAGAATTTTTGTCTAAAAGTATTTTTTGTACACCTTGGTGCTTAGCTTCCATATTTGACCCATTATCATAACTTTGACCTCTCACATTATCAATATCAAGGTCAAGTGTTTTCAACTCATTTAATAGAACATCAAAAAGACCTTGTCCGGTAGTATCGTCTACACACAAAAACCCCAAAAAAGATTCTTCAACACAAACAGAATTAGAATTCACAACATATCTCAAAATCAATGACATCTGTTCTTGGTGGCTAATATCGGGAGTACAGTCAAGAATAACAGAAAAATATTTAGCTTGTTTCACATTTTTAAGAATTTCATATTTAATCGTAGAAGCAATGAGAATTATCAAATCGTTTTGAATAGTTTAACCAAGATAATGAGAATGAATTTTGCGGGTACGTACTTATACGACGAACATGCTCCTGAATAATAGGATCAAACTTTGCTAACATTTCGATTAATCCTAAAAAATTGCCGTTGTTATTTTGATATAATTTTTCCTTTTTTCCACGAAACGGCAAATTCTGTTTTGCTAGAAATTCAACAACATATATAATTCTTTGCAACAAATTTTTCCAATGACTTTTCTCTTTTTCCCTATTCTTCCTAGCAATTTTATCAATTGTCTTATTTTTTGAACACGTTCACGCAAATCATACCAAGCAGTCATATTAGTAATATGCTCAACACCCATTTTATGCTCCTTGAGTCTACTACTAAGATGTGCCCAATCCGAAAACCCCTCATTAGTTAGTTGACCTCTACCGCCCCATTTCCTAAATATTTTACAGCAAAAATAGAATATTCTATCAAGCTCCTTTGAGTATACGAGCCAATCTCTATCACACTTTATTCATTTCTTCATTAATCATTAAAATATTAAATCATTAAAATATTTAATCTTGATTGGAAAAACACAATCAAATCCCAACTCTTTGAATCTTTATTCTTTAATTCTTAATCCTTTTCCCACATATTTCATGATTTCACAATAACAATCAAATTACTTAATTACATTATTACAAACCCCTTTAAATACTTTAATCAGAAATCCAAATTCCCAATTACCCATTTACCCAAATCAGAAATAACCCAGATAGAAAAAAATTAAGCAAGGCTAAATCAATCGAAGATACGAAAAAAAAAAAACAAACTCATTAACCCAGAAAGAACAAACTGAAATGGAAAAATTGAAATTTTTTTACCTTGTAGAAAAGATCCGACTTTCACTGTGAACACAGTAACAATTGCCAAATCAATGGACTACATAGGAAAATTCGAAATTGATAGGGGATTGTGAAAGATAAGAATTTGATGATTATGATTTGTGAAAGAATTTATGAGGAATTTATAACCATAATTTTGGTGAACCGTTGTATCATTGAGAAAGATGAACATTGTTCTATTAGGGAGTGGAAACATTAGTGTGGGAAAAGAGAAAGTTGAGGCTCAATTAAAATTGATTGATGAGATTGAGAAAATTTAGAGAGGTTGAAGACTGAAGAACGCATAGGGAAGTTACAGAGTTTTTTGTTTTTTTGTTTTTTATTCCAGCCTAAGTAACGAATTTGGGCCTATATTTTAGAGGCCCAAATCGACTGCTCTTTCTGGACTAGGCCTAAGCCGCCCCTGTCACCAATGCAAGTATCTAGTTTTGAGAATTTTCCAAATCTCCTTGTCAGATTGTGTGTAGAGAATGGCCATTTTGATTGGCACACTTACATTCTAAAGAATCCACGAGATGACGAGACTATTGTTCGCCACCCAAGCTTCTACCTTCGCTACATCCCTTTATGGTTTCTCCAGGGCTCCGGTTACAAAGCCCAAGTTCCTCTTGGATGAGAGGGCCAACTCCATCTCTTTCTTCCATGGAATATAAATCTCAATTCCAGTGAGAAGAAGGGTGATTTTCAGTGTACTGCCCAAGTCATTTGTTGCAGTACAACAGGTCTATAGCATCTATGCTGTCACTTTTTCCTTCGCCCTTATCACCCATAGTTGTAGGTGAATGAGCAACTATAAACTAACTGCACTGGTATACTACCAACATGATGTTAGCATACTTAGTTTTGTGGGATCTTAATGCCAGAACAATTTTTAGAGATGGAAAAGATAAAGAGTAGAAAGCATGTTGTGACACCATGATAAGTTGATAACTTTTGATATATTTTCCTTGTGTTTCTTCTTTATGTCATGCTCCTTATATGAGCCTCGTACAAAAGTTCTTAGTTGACTCATTTGCTAAATGACAATTAAGACAATGTGAATACAATTTCCAAACAATATGACAAAGTCTCTTTATTATATTCTCTTTACTTCCATTGTTCCCACAATGTTTGCTCTTACTTCATCTTTCACTCTTTTGCCTTTGGAGGCACTACAAGTGAATTGCAATTTAGCTACTAATTTAGCAACTGCCTAAAATTCAGTCGCTAAATTTATAATTAGCTACTACTTTTGAGACATAAATATATTTAGTCTCAATTTTAGAGATCAAAATATAGTGATAGCTAATTACGTCGCTATTATAGAGACTAAATAAAGTTGATAGCAAATTTGATATCTAATTTAAGTTTTTAGGTACGGAAAACGTCATTAGCTAGAGTCGTCTCTATATATGTTGACATAAAATTACGAATAATGTATGTAGTTTTTATCTAGGAGACCAAAATAAATTCGTAAATAATAATTGTGGTAGTTGTTATAGAGATGAAACCAATTGAGTAACAATTTTAGTATCTAATTTAAATTCTTAGCTACGGAAATAAATTGGTAGCTAAATTTAGTTGTTGGTTGTTGCTATCATGTATTTTTTTTTATATTTCGTATGATAAAATATATTTATATTATTAATTCCTTATTATTAAAGTATTAAAAAAATACCTTACAATCCGCATTTTAATGATTAATGTACCTTTAAGTATACATTCATTGCCCAAATAAACATAAATTTTCAAGTGGCTCAATGGTTTGAATGTAAGTCAAGTAATTAAGGGTTATGAGTTTGATTGATTTCTCTTGCGAACATATATCATCATCAACTTCTATACAAGAGACAGTGGTGTGGTGCATGGACGTACATGCATGGTTTAGTGAGCTAGGGGCAACTCTATATGATGTGTTCGGTATTCAGTGTAATGCTTTCGTCGCTAAGTTGGTAGCTAATTTTGATCGCTAATTCAGTAGCTAAATTAGCGACAAGGTATTTAGATACTAATGAAATTTAGTTGCTAATTCCGTCGCTAAGCTAATTAGCTACGGAATATTGAAGATTTGCTACCAAATTTTTCGACTCTAAAGTGACTTTACCTTCCAGTGAGTATGCATGAACACTAGTAAGTTTACCTCTTTTATTTTCTTGAGTCAACTTTGCATTCCCTTGGGCTTCAATCTGGGACACTATAGGGTCGATTATTCTTGAAGGAAAGTGATTTCGTTCACGATTCTATATAGATATCCAAGCAGCTTGTTATTTTCGCACTACAACAAATCATCACTTGCGCCACGGAAATTTTGTTGCCACGGCCACTTGCGCCACGGGAAATTTACCGTGACAAATAGTCTTGCCACGGTAAATTTCCCGTGGCGCAAGTAGTCGTGGCAACAAAATTTCCGTGGCGCAAGTGATGATTCGTTGTAGTGTCGTTTGCAATTTCAGTTGTCGTAATTTGTAATAGCTTAGTTTAGTATTTGTAACTATTGTAATTTTCGATATTGTTGTATCCCGGTGTTAGTACAACAATCTTCAAGAATAATACCTACAATGTCGCATGTGAAAGAGATGACAACGAAAACCGGGAAATTGGACAAGTTTGAGGGTGTCGATTTTCGTCGATGGTAAAAAAAAGATGCATTTTCTCTTGACTACTTTGGAGGTGGTATATGTTCTTAGCACACCGATACCGGAAGTGGCGGATGATGATCCCATTGATGAACTTTGGAGGAGGAACAAATGGGAGAATGATGCCTACGTATGCCGAGGGCACATTCTAAATGGTATGTTGGATTCTCTATTTGATATCTATCAAAATATTGAGTCGGCCAAAGATTTGTGGAATCAATTAGAATCTAAATATATGGAGGAGGATGCCTCTAGTAAAAAATTTTTGGTTAGTAATTTTATGAATTACAAAATCGTAGATTCTAGGTCGGTAATGGAACAACATAACAAGTTACTGCGTTTATTGGGTCAATTTTCTCAACATAAGATGGAAATGGATGAGTCTATTTTTATGTCAAGTATCATTGATAAATTACACCTTTATGGAAAGAATGCAAACGGATGCTTAAGCATAAAAAGGAAGAGTTTGAGTCTTGTTCAACTCGGTAGTCACTTGCGCATAGAGGAATCTCTAAGGGCACAAGAGGAAACTAAGGCCAAGGGTAAAATGGCTACGGATCCGTCTTCCATCAATGTGGTGGAAGGTGGTGAAGGTTCTTCTAATAAGAATAAGGGTAAAAAGGGGTCATATTCTAGTGTTAGCAATGATACCAATTTTGTACCTAAGGGTGCTTTTTGGATTTGCGGTAAGTATGGTCACTTCAAAGCGGATTGTATTGTGAAAAGGAACAAAAAAGTAACACCGAAAAGGACTTCCGGGCAGCGGTCTAAGGACAAAGGGCAAGGGTCTAAGGACCAAGGGCCACCTAAACATCAAGGCCAGAATTTATCTTGTGATTTTAATTTGGTTGAGAATTATGTGTCATTGATTTCTGAGGCATTTTATGTGCAGGATGACGATGTTGCATGGTGGATTGACTCGGGTGCTACCAAGCATGTGTGTAGAGACCGTCGATGGTTTGAAGATTACAAACCGGTGAAAGATGAGTCCATCTTATTTATGGGAAACGAGTCAAAGGCTGCCATTATCGGTATAGGAACCGTGGTGTTAAAGTTTAGTTCCGGAAAGTTTATTACTTTAAAGCATGTATTACATGTACCTTCTATTAGAAAGAATTTGGTATCCGGTAGTTTGCTTTCAAATTATGGCTTTATGCTTGTATTTGAATATGATAAATTTGTATTAAAAAAGCATGGATTGTTTATTGGCTTTGGTTATTTATGTAATGGCATGTTCATGTTAAATTTGAATCATGATGATGTTAATCGTGCTATGGTTTGTAGTGATATTAATACGTCAGTTTTGTGGCATGCTAGATTAGGTCATGTTCATTTCAAAAGAATGATGTTAATGTCTAAAAATGAGTTGATTCCATCTTTTGATATAAATAATATAAATAAGTGTAACACTTTCATGTTGACTAAAATTGTTAGGCAACCTTTCCCTAGTATTGAAAAATCGACTTCGGTTTTGGAAGTTAATCATAGTGACCTATGTGATTTGTATGCTAGATACACCATCTTTGGGTAATAAAAGATATGTAGTAACTTTTATAGATGATTGTACTCGTTTTTATTATGTAATTTTGTTGCACACTAAAGATAAGGCAATGGATATGTTTAATATTTATAAAAGTGAAGTTGAGCTTCAATTGTCTTCTAAGATTAAGAAGATGCGTATCGATAGAGGTGGTGAATTTTATGATCTATCCTTTTTCGAATCATGTGGTATAATACATGAGGTAACGGCACCGTATATGCCACAGCAAAATGGCATTGCGGAGAGGAAAACCCGTACTCTTAAAGAGATGGTGAATTCCATGTTATCCAACTAGGTTTGACTGAGGGTTTTTAGGGGAAAGCAATGTTGACGGCTTGTTACTTGCTTAATATGATTCCAAGTAAACGGAATACTATAACTCCATATGAGATTTGGAATTAAAGAGAACCAAACTTGAATTATTTACGAGTTTGGGGTTGTAGAACGGTAGTGAGACTACCGGCACCTAAGATTAAAACCTTAGGTGAAAGGGGCATTGATTATATATTCATTGGATATGCTATGAATTCCAAGGCATATCGGTTTTACGTCATTGAACCGAATGATTTAATGTCGGTTCATACCGTCATTGAGTCAAGAGACGCCATCTTTGATGAGTCTTGTTTTACATCAATGCAAAGGCCAAAAGATATTACTCCTAGAAATATTGGAGTAGAGGTGACGGATAATGTGTAATCTCAAGATGAGCCTATTGTGCTTCGGAGAAGTACAAGGGCTGGGAAAGAAACGTCTTTTGGACCCGATTTCCAAATCTATTTGGTGGAAGAGACGAGAGACGAGGTGGGATTCCAATATTCATATTGCTACAATATGGATGAGGATCCTAGGACATATAAGGAGGCTATGGAGTCTCAAGATGTATCATTTTGGAAAGAAGTCATCAATGATGAGATGGTTTCCATTATGGGGAATGACACGTGGATCCTCACAGATCATTCACGTGGTTGCAAACCTCTGGGTTCCAAGTGGCTTTTCAAATGAAAGATGAGATTCGATGGGCCAATCAACAGGTATAAAGCCTGGTTGGTCATCCAAGGGTTTAGACAAAAGGAAGGTATTGATTATTTCGATACTTAGCGCTCCGGTTGCTACAATCTCCACTATTAGGTTGTTGATTGCTCTAGCGGCAATTAATGGTCTAGTTATCCATCAAATGGATGTCAAGATGGCATTCTTGAATGGAGATTTGGAAGAGGAAATTTATATGAGGCAACCAGAGGATTTTATTATGCCGAGTAATGAGCATAAGGTTTGTAAGCTTGTTAAATCCTTGTATCGACTCAAACAAGCTCTTAAGCAATGGCATCAAAAGTTTGATGAAGTTATTTTGTCAAATGGTTATAAGCTTAACCATTGTGACAAGTGTATATATAGCAAGTTTGATATGACCGGTAATGGTGTTATCATTTGCTTGTATGTAGATAACATGTTGATCTTCGCAATATCAAGTTGACCTTTGTAAAGAGTTTTTGGCGTCTAGTTTTTCCATGAAGGACATTGGGGAGGCAGATGTGATCCTTGGGATCAAGATAGTTCGGAATAATGATCGAATTTCATTTAAACACAATCTCATTACATTGAGAAAGCGGTGAAGAAATTTAATTGTGAGAATGGTACTCCGGCAAACACTCCCATGGAACCTGCTGAGAAACTCGAGCCTAATTCGGGTGAACCGATGTCACAACTTGAGTATGCTTGGGTCATAGGCTACTTGATGTATGCTATGACTAGTACTAGACCGGACATTGCGTTCGCGGTTTGAAAGCTTAGTAAATACACGAGTAACCCAGGTAGTCATCATTGGTGTGCGGTAAATCCTATTCTAAGGTATCTTAAGTCAACTAAGAATTTTGGATTGACTTATGTGGGGCATCCTTTGGTCTTAGAAGGATACTCAGATGCAAGTTGGATAAACAATGTGGATGATCACTCCTCTACTAGCGGTTGGGTGTTCTTGCTTGGAGAAGGTGTCATATCGTGGTCTTCTAAAAAGCAAACACGTATATCTACCTCGACCATGGAGTCCGAATTTATAGCCTTGGCTGTGGCCAGAAAAGAGGCGGAGTGGCTTAGGAATTTGGTATACGAAATTTCGTCATGGCCAAAATCGATGTCACCCATTTCTATCCATTGTGATAGTGCTAGTACCTTGGCTAAGGCATATAGTCAAGTGTATAATGGTAAGTCGCGACACCTAGGCGTTAGACATTACGTTGTACATGAGTTGATCACTCATGGGGTGATTTCGGTTGTGTTTGTGAGATCTCAACATAATTTAGTCGATCATTTGACGAAAGGATTGGCTAGGGACTTGGTGAACAAGTCGGTTATTGGGATGAGTCTTAAACCCTTATGAGTCTTTAGTGGTAGGATACTCAATTCCCCTCTAATATGACGTTGGATGCAGAATTCAATGTGGAAGGCCTACTATCATTGACTTGAGCACATGAAAATGTCTCGAAGGTATGTGCTATAAATTTGCATGATTAGGTTGAAGTGAAATTTTCTTAATGAATCCTTGACAAAGTGCAAATGCGGGTGCATGATTAAAGATTCACCTATGTGTAGACACCCGCATTTTGACTGCTAGGTGTCTATAGCAGTTTCCAAAAAACACTCGATGATGATCGGACGCTAACGTATTTCTACGCGCTCGGATATGGGCTGAAAACCATTAGTTGCTGGCTTAAGCACTTACGGAGTACAAATCTCACAAAATCAACCTCAAATTCAGGCCCAGTGGGTCGTTTCCACTCAAATAAGGCTAATTTGGGCCAAAACCGACACCGGAAATAAAACCAACTTTTTGCGATTGGGTCGACCCCGGTCAAAGCCATTTCCGAGACACATAAATAGAGCCATGTAAACATCAAAAACTCAGCCCAAGTGCAAAACCCATCTCGGGGCCCAAAACAATGGACCCGCGCGACCCAGCTGAGCCACTCGATCGAGTGGGCCCTCATTCGAGCCCGACTGCGTTTGAATGGGCCACTCGACCGAGTCAAGGGGCTACTCGGTCGAGTAACCCTAGCCGGGGTTCCATGGCCATGCCTATATATACACCCCCATGCACAACCTTCTACACATCTTTTTTGACCTAATTCTACCCTAATCAAACCATAATACTACACTTGCAAACCCTAACCTTAGCTTAGGAGACAAACCCTAAACCACCACAACTTAGCCTACATCTCGATTACTCCCGTGCTAGCCACCACTACGAGTCCCGTCCGAGCATAAGAAACATGTAGGTTGAGGGTTCCAAATCCCATCTTTTCTCTCTTCTCCTCCTTTCTCGCGTCATCCGTCGTCATAGTTATCGTTTTTTGTTTTTTATCGTCTTTATCGCGTTATAATATCGTTAATATCGCTAGTAATAAAAAGCATTAAAATACTTGTGAATTTGTGTCGAGCGTGAGTGATGGTGGGATAAGGAAACCCGAATATACAAGAGTATTGCACTCAGCATTGCTGGTCGCTTATCCCATCACCCGATCGCTTGATTATTGAAACAAGTCAACTTAAACAATAATATTTATTTCGTTCGTATCATCATTCAATCGCATATTTCATCGATTTTCTAAAAACTATTTTCGAAACATATTTTTTTTAAGGGTCGAAATTCTTTGACGCGGATCCGACATCACATAATCCCTAGGGATTCATTACGATGTCGGAGAAGCCGAGGGAATCAAGTCTTTCAATTCAAGTAAAGTGTCGATCTGTTAGATTCGATACCAACTCAATAGTTGGATGTCGAATCTCAACGGTTTAGTCAAATAATTTAACTAATCCGATTTTTCGTTGATGCTAATATAGATGTCCTCTAATTCAATTGAATTAATTACGACATCAATAAACGCGGAGAAAATTTATATCGTGGTAGTTAACTTAAAACGACTTACAACTTTTTTTCTCCAAGTTTCGCTTTAGTATTCGATACCGGTTCAATAAGCGGATATCAGACACGACGAGAGTCACAAATATAAATTGGACATAAATTATACAATATTTATGCCCAATTCATCAAATCATCAAATATCAAGAGCAATTTCGAAATCAATAATGAATTACACGCGAACCCTAGTTCATACAGGGGGCACTCGACCGAGTGCCTAGCCCACTCGGTCGAGTGGCACCCCAAAAACGAGACAGAATGCTATCGTAATGACCACTCGGTCGAGTTTCGCAATGACTCGGTCGAGTGGCCGTGCACTCGGTCGAGTTCCCTCATAACTCGGTCGAGTGACGTCTCGAAATCTGGACAGAAGCCTTCTCAGAGGTCCACTCGGTCGAGTCCCTCAATGACTCAGTCGAGTGGCCCCCTTTATCACGACAAGTCGTGAGTCCTACAATACCATTCGAGTCTCGTTAACTCTTTTTATGACTTAGGTCAACACGTGTCTAATCTATCACGTGAAACATCACTTTTTCAAAATCATACATCATCATATTTACATCATCCCACTTCATTCTACATTATTCGCAAACCGTTATTATCGTCATACCGTTACTAACCGTTTGTTCTTTTGTCGATTTATTTACTTTTGTTTATTTTATCAAAATGAACCCGCATGCTAAATTCAACTTCGACGTTAGAATTAGTTGCATTAAATCGACATAGAAACCCTTTCAATTTCTCGCATGCTTAGGGAAAACAATGTTTGCATAACATTTTCATCGTTCAACTAACGCGCGTATTAGAAAGTCTTTCGATATCTTAGTAGAGGCCGCTAATGTGCGGGCGGGGTTGGGTGTCCTTTGTGGGCTTCCCAACACGTACCCTCACCCCTTACTCAGAACCTCGGTTTCCGGATGCCCGAAACTGTTGGCGCACGAGAGTCGTTCAATACACGATAACCGGTAGTGACGGTATCGGTATTGCAATGCAAAGGGACGAGCCCAATAAACTCTGACATCGGAAATGGGCCGTATTTTGTATACGGCCCACTAAGACATAGAGTGGGTTCGAACGGGCCCGAACTCCCACAAAGTTCGGTGGCGACTCCACTTCGATTTAAATTTCAATTTGATCCATTCTCATATGGAGATTCATTCGCCTTCCCAAACCCGCGCGTGGCCGCGTCCGGGTGGACCTATGTCATGTTCACAATTTGGCGACTCCGCTGGGGAATAACTGATGTGTGACTTACCATCGGCATCCTTGGGGTGAGACTCGAATAGAAATCGTTTGACTTGTACAATACGCGTTCTAGTTCTACGGTTCATGCATAACCCATATTTTCCCGGGCCGGTACTGGTGACCGACGTATCACTATACCGTGATGTACTCCAATATGGATATGTCAAAGGTGTCCATACTCGATTCGCGTGGGTTTCGCGGCATGTTCTAAGCTCAACTCGACTTAGAAAGTCCGTCCCGATCAACGTCTAGACTATGTGCACTGGTATAGACCCTTTACAAACCGACCGAGACTTAGTGTAAAGCATACATGGCGTCATTATAATGCTTGTGTGACTACGTGCTATTTGGTTTCCGTGTCGTTTTCAAAAATCGTCAACTTTTCAAAAAATACATTTTTTTCAAGATATCCAATTTCAAAACCCGGGACATATACCAAATTTAGGACTTATGATTTTACTCAAAACATCCTATTTCTAGCCGGTATTCTGCCCATTTCAAAACTCGAAAATACTTTCGAACTTTCAAAATTCGCGGCCCGATACACTTTCCGATTCTTTTTTCGAAAAAATCGGGCCCTTCCCCGAGTTTTCTCGGACTTTCCAAAAACAATCCATTTTCAAAACCTTCCTCTCCTTAGGACTTCCCGTATTTAGCAATGTCGGGTCGTGTCTTAAGTCGTCGAAGTCTCTAGCGTCGAAACTCTGTCGATCTTACATCACGAGTTTCTTCCCTATCCCAGTCCGCCTTATTTGACTAAGGCAAGGCCCACCTACGTATGACATACTCCTACAAAGGAGGGCCCGTTTAGACAATCGAGTCCAAAGTCTAGGGATGTCTCACGTGAACCTTCCTTCAAACAGGACTCGGTCCACCCGCCGATTCCTAAGGAAGGCCCACATTTCACAAGTCACCCATCTAGGTGTCTTTTCCGAGTCATTTCCTTTTCAGTCTTGTTCGGGATGTACTTTCTATTCCGGGATCTGGGCTAGTTTCTGATTACGCGGTGTTCTTACAGATAGGCCACCCGAAACCAGACATCAACGCAAGATGGACGAGCTGAAGAACACGTTGGCCAAGATCGAGGCTCAATTGAATACCATCCAGACTAACCAAGCAACCTTAGCCACCCGTGTGAGTGCCGTAGAAAAGGTGGCTCCCGTGGAAGGATCTGAGCCCACTGGGCCCATAGCTGAACTAATCAGCGTTGTTCGCAGGCTCGAAGAACAGGTTCACCTATCGACGAACAACTCGATCCACACTGAAAATGCTCGTTCCTACTCACCTTTGAATGACGAGTTACCTGCTAACCTCAACCTTACGGGAATTCCAATGTTTGAGGGTACTGAAGACCCGGTCCACCACATCCGAGCTTTCAATGATTTCATGGCGGTCAAAGGGGTAAAGTCCACCATGTTTAAGGACTTATTCCCTTCCTCCCTTGAAAAGCATCCCAAGGCCTGGTACTACAGGCTCGACTCCAAGAAATACAAGACTTGGGATGATGTGGCGACTGAATTTGCTCGAAATTACGCCGATAATACCGAGATCCAGACTACAATGCGTACTCTGGAAGTCATGGCCCAAGAGCCCAAAGAAGGGTTCACAAAATACCTCCAAAGATGGCGGGCCGAGAGTGTGAAGCTGGTTGACAAGCCCAGCGAGAAAGTGCTAGTGGAGGCGTTTGTCAAAAACCTCCTCCCATCCTACCGGGTCCATCTCCGGTATGCTATCATCCCCAATTTTGCCGCCCTTACTGAAATGGGCACAAGAATCGAGGATGACCTAAGGTTAGAAAGCCTGACTAAGGCCTCTACCAAGGGCTATCAAGGGGCTAGTTCATCTGTAAACAAGCCCACACCTACAGCTGCAACCCGCTGCTTTTTCGATGAGGTTAACTTGCTGGATACCTCATCCAAGAAGAATACACCAACTCGGGTATTAACGGATATAGGGACTACCTATACCTACACCTTACAAAGGCTGTCTTCAAAAGGCCTTATCCAACAATAGGCCCGACTCCCGAACTTCCAGTGGAGAAAAGGCCCAAGAGCTACAATGTCCAAGCCTATTGCCAGTATCACCGAGGTAATGGGCATGACACGGAGAAATGCTGGAAACTGAAGCATCTGATCCAAGATCTGATCGAGAGCGGGATAATACCATTGCCCGGAGACAAGCCGAGCAACAAGGAAAACCCGTTCAGTGCCCATGCTATATTTACCGGTGAGGTAATCGACTGTTCACACCTCATTTCCTCCTATATCCCGCAAATTAACGGGATATGGTTCGATGACGAGGAGGATGTGTACATAGCCAAAAGAGAAGTTGTCCCCATCACCAGTGAAGAGGTCCGAAAGGCTAAGTCCAAAGCTTTAGCCACTAACCACCTCGCCACAGCTGGGCGCTCTATTCCAAAAACCGTTACTGAACCTACCAGGACGGATTCTACCCCCGAGGAACCAAGCAACAACGCCGCCTTGGTCCAACAATTGAAGAGGGTTCGAGCTGATCTGACCATATGGCAACTTCTGGTTAGCTCACAAGAACATCGAGAGGCACTGACTAAGGCTCTCGATCATATCAAGGTCGACTCACAGGTTACCCCCGCTGAAATGGTAGCCACTATCATGCCCTATCTCAAGGGCAAGTCCAAGGATGAAGGCCCACTCATAACCTTCTCTGAGTCCGATCTACCACCATTTGGGGCCGCCCATAACCTGGCCCTCTACATCACGGTCATTTGCCGAGGTAAGTACCTCCCGATGACCCTAATTGACGATGGATCCGCCGTGAATGTCCTACCTCTAAGGATCGCTAAGGCCCTCGGCATCACCGATGCCAACTATCTCCCGACGGCGCAGACTATCCAGGCTTTCGACGGAACCCCAACACCAGTTGCTGGGGCCGTAAAACTGACGATAATAACGGGCCCAATCGAGAAAGAATTGGAGTTTCAGGTGATTGATGTCACCTCGTCCTTCAACTTACTACTAGGAAGGCCTTGGATCCATGCAGTCAAGGTCGTATCCTCCTGATAAGTGTAGTTTGTAGTGCCTATTTGTTGTGTTTTGGTCCCTTTTTCCTTTTGGAATCGCTCCTTTGGAGCGATTCATGGGCTTCTTATGCTTCCTTTAGTTCGTTTCAGGTTCCCGAGGCCGAATTGGAAGAGTTGGAGCGACTCCGACTCAATACATACACATTTTGGAGCCAACGAGATAAAGGAACGATGACTCGAGACCTTGGAATCGACCCCGAGACCTTGGGACCCAATCCCGAGCCTCAGAGACCCGATCCCGAGTCCCGAGAATCGGTGGAAAGCCCATGAGAGGCAAGGAAGGACCAAAGAGTGTTTAAGGAAGGCATACAAGACCCATCCCGTTCGGGATGGCCTCATCCCGTTCGGGATGGGGTGCTACTTTGAGATGACTGCTGTGAGCCCATCCCGGTCGGGACCATCCCGTCCCGATCGGGATGACAGAGCCGTCCCGATCGGGATGATCCGTCCCGGTCGGGAAGCTACAGAGGCAACACGGGCTTCTTCTTTTCTTCTCCTTCATTCTTGTACCCATATATATACTCCCTTCTTGTAATTTTAAGACATGGGATGTTACCCTACATTAGTTTAAGCCTCCAAAACCCTAGATTTACTCTCACTCATTAGCTTTAATCTTCCCTTAATCTTAGTTAATCTTTAGATAATTATTGTAATTAGTCTTGGATTAAGGGATTCTTGAAGATTGTTCCAAGCTTGACAACCTTGGGATTGTATTTGGGTTTCTCATTAATGCAAGTTTTCATCTTTTTCATCATAGTATTGTTGGTATAATCTTCTCTACTCTAATCCTTGTTTATTCATTCTAGTTTCAATCTTTTCATATTGTTCTCATCATTGTTCTCATTGTTCATAATGGATGTTTGGTTTATGAGTTTGTTTTCTCTTGTGATTGTTAGTTTCTCATTGATAATGAGTGAGTAGTTTCTTTGTGGGGTTAGTAGGGGGATTAGGGGTAGATTATGGATGATTAGGGTTGATTAAGGGGAAAAGGTTGTATCTTTGTTGTTAGTCACATTGTAGGCACTCTATGTGTTTGTTGATATGCTTGTGTGAGTTGTAGTGGCCATGCTTCCCATGCTTGTGTTCATCTTCTCATTGATTGCTTGTTTTGGGGGAATGTTGAGAATAGTCATAGCCACGAGAGTGCCGACTAGAGTCTAAGTTGCGAGAGCCCGGACTCACCTTGACATCGGTCTAAGTTGCGAGAGCCCGGACCGACTCTAGCGATTAGGAGACACCTTTACCCTTGATCACCCCAATTACCCTTCTACCTCTATGAACCCGACCTACCCCACTTCTTTCCATATTTGTGTTAATCCTCCTAGTTAGCCATCGTTCTTTTAGTTTATTTGTTAGTTTGATCATTAGCTTAGTCTTACCTCTCCTTCATCATTAGTTTTCCTTTTATTGCATTCTTTGTGTTCGTTTGGTAATCTAGTCTCGTTTTAGGCCAACCTAGTCTAAACCTTGATATACCGTCCTCGTGGATACGATCCCGACTTACCCTAGATACTCACTAGGTTAGTCGGTGTTGTATTGATCGGCTAGGGACGTGACGAATCCCTACCATCAATTTGGCGCCGTTGCCGGGGACGGTGCATTGTTTAGACTTAGTTTGCTTATTTCTAGACCTAGTTACCCTTCTTTGTGTTCTCCCATCTTCTCTTGTGAATATTCTCTAGTTTTTCTTCTTCTTCTCTTTGTCTCTAGTTGTGTTTGTTATTGTCGTTGCCTAGTGCCCATAAAGCACTAGGTGTTCTCACGTTTGTTCTAGTGTGTAGTGTATGCCTAGGAGGGGAGGCGACTTCTATCTCTTTAATCCAGAGCCGGAGAGACTCTTTCGAGCCTTTCGCCAACGGACGATTAATTGGGTTAGGATCTCTCAACCAAGGGCAAGCACCACTCATCAAGGGCAAGCCCAAGGAGCCGACTTGAGCAATTCACCTCGAGAGACGGCCGGAGGGACCTTCATCAATCCCTTCGGTGATTCTTCTCCTAGTTCCCCCTCCTCTTCTACATCAACACCGTCTACACCACCATCGTCTCCCTTATATCCAATCATGCCTAAGTTTTCTTCTCGCTCAACCTTTACGGAAGACGTTTTGCCGGGTCCATCCACTTTACCGGAGGCATATACCGGAAATTTTGTGGCGAAAACGCAATTTATCCAATTGGTCGAGAGAAGTCAATTTAGCGGGTTGCCAACCGAAGATCCTCATCAACACATGGAAACCTTTTCGGACTATTGTGACGCTATTTCACAAACGGGAATAACTCAAGACCAAATTCGGTGGGTATTATTTCCTTTCTCTCTTATCGGTAAGGCGAAGCAATGGTTCAAGGGGTTGGATAAAGCAAGACTTGGCATTGATACTTGGAAGAAGCTAGCCTTAGCCTTCTACCAACAATTCTATCCCCCGGAGAAGACAAATCTATTGAGAGCCTCTATCACGGGTTTCCAACAACGCGATGATGAAAGCCTCTACGAATCGTGGGAAAGATTCAAAGCCTTGATCCGTTCTTGTCCACACCATGGCTTATCACAATGGTTCCTCGTGCAACAATTTTGGAATGGGCTATATGAAGACTCGAGGGCCATACTCAACATGGGATCTAACGGTAGGTTTACCGAAGTGGAGGATGACCAAACTTGGTCAAGGATCGAAGAGATGGCGGTGCATAATTCACAATACTCAAAGCCTAGGAAGGCAAATCGGGGAGGTAGGCATGAGGTTGATGCCATCACACAATTGAGCATTGATCTTGGGGCTCAACTAAGAACTCACATGGAGACCATTGACAAAAAGCTCCAAAGCCACCTCAACCAAGTTCAAAGCTCTAGTTCCTCCAACCAACACTCGATCCATGATGTAAATGCTTTGGAGTTTGCACCTCCTTTGCCTTATTTTGGGATGTGTGATACTTGTGGAATCGTTGGTCATGATCCTATGCATTGTAGAGGGAGTATTGAGCAAGTGAACGCCTTTCAAGCGTTCAAGCAAGGTGCCTCCTACTCTAATCAATACCAAGCTTCCAATCAAGTGCCTCAACAACAAGCACTTCAACATCAACAACAACCTCGTCCTTATGTTCCACCTCCCTTACGGGACAACAATGAAATTTACCAAGGTTATGTGGCTAACCAAAGACCCTTCAACAATTTCAAGCAAAATAAACAAGGCAACTTCAACAACAAGTAAGGGTTCCAACAAGGGAACTTCAATCAAGGCGGTTTCCAAGGAAACCAAAGTTTTCAAGGGTATCAAAACCGAAACCATGGCAACAATCAAGGCCATCATCAAGGCAACTTTCATGGGTTCCAAGGGAACCATCAACAACAAGCAAATCAAAGTCATCAACAACAAAGCAAGCCTAGGAGTCGGTCTCCTATCCATGACTATGGTACTCCGTTAGCCCTCACCGATACTCCACATAATCCGTCATCCCCACCACGGGATTTCGACGCACAAAAGCATATGATGGATATGCATAGGAGTAATCAAGAAATGGCAAGAAATCAACAAGAGTTCTTTGCTTACATTCAAAGGGACAACCAAGCAAGAGATGCTCATGCGAAATCGATGAAGCCCGAATATCTCAACTTGCTTCGGAGATCTCTACAAGACAAAAGGGGCAACTACCTCCTCAAGGCGAAACACCGAAATTCGAGCATGTAAATGCTATTACTACGAGGAGTGGTACGTCTTATGAACCCCTTCTTTCCCCTAGTGAGCAAGAACCAAAACAAGAAGTCACACCCCCCTCTCAAGATAATGCAAGCTTTGACATTCCAATTCAGGAGCAAGTCTTATGGGAGGCCGAGAAACCCCAAGAAGACACTCCTCCCCCACTTCAAGCACAAGAAAAGGGTAAAGGGAAAGTGTCAAGTGAAGAGTCCACCCCAATTGATCAAAACAAGTACCAAATCAAGTTGCCTTACCCATCAAGGCAAATGAAGACTAAGGTGGACACTCATTACGACAAGTTCCTTAGTATTGTGAAGAAATTGGATGTTAGTGTCCCGTTCACCGAATTACTTACCCAAATCCCGGCATATGGAAGATTTATGAGAGAAATTTTGGCTAGGAAGAGATCCGTCGACAAGGAAGAAACCGTAGCGTTCACGAGGGTGGTGAGCGAGCTTATCCAAGGTTCCACGCTTCCGAAGTTGAAGGATCCGGGTAGTTTTTCGATCCCTTGCACCATAGGCAACTTCTTGATCAAGAATGCGTTATGTGACTTGGGCGCGAGTGTGAGCATCATTCCATATTCTATTTGTTGCCGACTCGGAAAGAAAGAGTTGAAATGTACGTCCCTCACCCTCCAAATGGCCGATAAATCATTCAATCGACCATTAGGAATGTTAGAGGACGTACCGGTACGAGTAGGGAAATACTTCATTCCGGTCGACTTCATTGTGCTTGACATGCCGGAGGATGCCAATACTCCCATTATTCTTGGGCGCCCATTTATACATACCGCGGGTGCCATGATCGATGTGAAGAAAGGTAGGATCACATTTGAGTTAGGCGAGGAAAAGATAGTGTTCGACCTTCAAGGCAACACTTCGCCTACTAGCGATGAGACATGCAATATGATCCAAGCCAAGAAAGACATCGATCTAGGGGGTGAACCGGAAGAAAGCTTGAAGAAGTACTCTTATGTACTTGATGATGATGACTCCGAGAGTGAGGAAGATGAGTGCCCATGTCATGGGCTTGATGACAAGTTGAAGTGCAATGACAAGAAAGAAGATGAGTCTCCTTTGGGGCCGCATGAGGACCGGTGGACGTTTGGGTATGTCCCCAAGGACCAAAAGTACAAGTTCAAATCGTTGAACTTGGAAGAGCGGGATGCCCCTGGAACGTCAAGGCAAGGCCATGAGGGGCCTTGGGATATAGTTGGTTATATGACATGCCTAATTGAAGACTTCTCTAGGGCCTTCGACTTGTTCTTACGTGCCCTTGATGGAGATGGAACTAGTTTTGGTTGTTGAAAAAGAATGAAATTGCACCATCTTGGTTTGACGGAGTTCCACAAGAACCGTCCTATTGTATATATTTCTTTCTTGTAGCTAGTTGAATTTTTGTGAATTCTTGTTGTTTGGATTGTTTGATGAGCGTTGTGAGGGAGAGAGTTTGATGTGTGTTTGAGTATTGCTTGATAGGTGAAGTGAGAACGCTCCTAGAGAGGATTGGCGATGGTATACTTTGGGTTGTAGGCACGAGGATCGGGTTTTTGAAGCTTAGAGCAAGATTTTGGGGCCTTGGAAGTTGAAGAAGGCCCATCCCGGCCGGGATGAGGCGTCCCGACCGGGAAGGGCGAGCAAACCCGATCGGGAAGGGTGCCTTCCCGATCGGGAAGGGTGCGATGGATTTTGAGCTTACTGTGGGCTCGTCCCGATCGGGATGAGGGCGTCCCGACCGGGACGGGTGAGGTAACCCGACCGGGATTGTTCTCTGCTCCCCCTTTGTGATTTATGCCCCCTCCCAACCTCCCTAACTACCCTAGCCTTACCATATGCCCCATGTACTTCATTGTCATGCCCTCACTCCATTTCCTATCCGCTTTACGCCGACTCTCACATCAAATCCCACCCCCTACCATTACTACCTTTACCGTGAGTTCTCTTCAAGTGTGAAGCGAGATGGCAACCGAGAAAACAAGTGACGAGCCTCTAATGATCTACGAGACGATGGAGCAAGTGAGTTACTAGCCGCTCGGTTTGGGTAACTATCCTTACTTTTCCGTCTTTTTATCGCTTCTTTTTCATTGTTTGCCCCCTTCCCTTGAGTCTCGGTATCTAGGGGCCTTCGAGGCCATAGTTTGGTTGCTCCCGACTCCCGACGACGTGATTACGTCGCGAGTCAATCGATTAGTCCATTTACAAGATTTACTACGATTGAGCATATGAGGACATTGCTCGATTTAAGTGTGGGGGAGCGATATTCTATCGTAGTTAGTTTTATTTTCTATTTTTTTTCGAAAAAACCTTTAAAAATCCTAAAAATTTGAAAAATTTTCACAAAAAAATCTAAAAGATTTTTCTTTTGTGTGTTTTCCTTTTGCGTCATTGTGTCGTATTTTTGTTTTGTTGTGCGTGTTTGCCTTCCTTTCTCCTTTTAGGTTGCTTAACCACCTTTAATTTTGGAAAGCTTTGAAGACATCTGGTAACATCTTCTATCCCTTTTTCCTTCTTTGTCTCTTGCGGAATTTGGAGGAGATTGTGATGAGGTGTGCTCGGGAGGAGCTTTGTAAAGTTTGATGTTGGTTGGTTGCTCATTTGGAGGCTAGGGGTGGTGTTTGTGTTATGTATGTGTCCGTTTTGTGTTGTTCTTGTTTTGTTGCTTTTGCTTCTTTTTCCTTCGTTTTCGTTGAGTCTTTGTTTTGTGTTGTGTTGTGTCTTGTGTAAAAGGTTTTCGAAAACCCGGTTTAGAGGCTAGTGTGTGAGTGTGTACTTTCCCTTCCTAGTAGTGTAAATCGGTTCTTGGACTTTAATCTAGTAGAATGACCATAAATCAATGAATTCATTGGTCCTTTACCTTGAGTCCACCTAGCTTACTAGGGATTTACTACGGGATTTGCATTTTGACCATTATGACCACCCACGGTGTGAAAAGGACTTGGTTACCGAGTCTCGTCCCTTAGGTGACCGTGTCTAGGATCGTTCGATTAGTCCAAGTTCTCCCCTTTTGTGGGTTTGAAGGGAAAGCGCGCTCCCGACTCACCCATTCACCTACCTCCTACACATTCCACACAAATAAAATGCAATTTGTTGATTTCTATCTTTCTCAAATGCCAAGAATGCCAAGTCTTGCCAAAAAAGGCAAAGAAGAGAAAAGAAAAGAAAAATGAAAGAATGAAAAGAATGAAGAAAAAGAAAAGGAACAAAAGCCAAAAAGAAAATAAAAAAGAAGAAAAAGAAATGGCATGGCAACAAACAAAAAAAAACGTCAAAAGGAAAGAAAATGCCAAAAGAAAACCCGTCTCACAAAAAGAAATCCCCACAAAAATAAGTCTTTTTCCGACTTTTGCCGTGAAGAGCCTACCAAAGGACCGAGTCCCGAGGAAGGATGATAGTGGCATTAGTCGGTCTTCCCTCATTTTGCATGTTTTCCACCTTTTTACTTGGACTAGTTAGGCGGTTTTGGACACGGGACGACCCTCTTGGATCACGCGAAAGGGGGCGGGGTCTCACTTACCTACAGTGTCGACTAACACCGTGGTTCTTCACTTTTCCACTCCGCCGATCGTCTCGTAGTACGTTTTTAGAAAGTTAGGAGGACCTAGGTAAGTTACCAACGTTTTTGTTGCTTTATCGTCATACTATTAGGGTTTAGTTCACCTTGGTTTGTATGTCTAGCTTGGGAACGTTGTCACTTGCCTCGAGTCCTAAACCGGTGCTTCTTTCACCGCTTGTTTGAGGGAAGCGGTATTTCTTTTGTTTTGGGTGCAACCGATTATGTGTTTGTTTGTGTGTTTGTTTGTCTATGTGTTTTGTGTCCGGTTGCATCCACAGTTTTGTCGCAAGACCCAACTTGCCTTGCGGAGTGCACTTGTCCTCTAAGTGCACTCGCGTGAGTTGAAGGGGCGTAGGGTGCGCTAATACCCATTCGGCTAGTATAGTAGTTAGTTTGTGCTTACTCGAGGGCGAGTAAGGGTTAAGTGTGGGGGAGTTGATAAGTGTAGTTTGTAGTGCCTATTTGTTGTGTTTTGGTCCCTTTTTCCTTGTGGAATCGCTCCTTTGGAGCGATTCAAGGGCTTCCTATGCTTCCTTTAGTTCGTTTCAGGTTCCCGAGGCCGAATTGGAAGAGTTGGAGCGACTCCGACTCAATACATACACATTTTGGAGCCAAAGAGATAAAGGAACGATGACTCGAGACCTTGGAATTGACCCCGAGACCTTGGGACCCAATCCCGAGCCTCAGAGACCCGATCCCGAGTCCCGAGAATCGGTGAAAAGCCCATGAGAGGCAAGGAAGGACCAAAGAGTGTTTAAGGAAGGCATACAAGACCCATCCCATTCGGGATGGCCTCATCCCGTTCGGGATGGCCTCATCTCGTTCGGGATGGCCTCATCCCGTTCGGGATGGGGTGCTACTTTGAGATGACTTCTGTGAGCCCATCCCGGTCGGGACCATCCCGTCCCGATCGGGATGACAGAGCCGTCCCGATCGGGTTGATCCGTCCCGGTCGGGAAGCTACAGAGGCAGCACGGGCTTCTTCTTTTCTTCTCCTTCATTCTTGTACAGGGGGCACTCGACCGAGTGCCTAGCCCACTCGGTCGAGTGGCACCCCAAAAACGAGACAGAATGCTATCGTAATGACCACTCGGTCGAGTTTCGCAATGACTCGGTCGAGTGGCCGTGCACTCGGTCGAGTTCCCCCATAACTCGGTCGAGTGACGTCTCGAAATCCGGACAGAAGCCTTCTCAGAGGTCCACTCGGTCGAGTCCCTCAATGACTCGGTCGAGTGGCCCCCTTTATCACGACAAGTCGTGAGTCCTACAATACCATTCGAGTCTCGTTAACTCTTTTTATGACTTAGGTCAACACGTGTCTAATCTATCACGTGAAACATCACTTTTTCAAAATCATACATCATCATATTTACATCATCCCACTTTATTCTACATTATTCGCAAACCGTTATTATCGTCATACCGTTACTAACCGTTTGTTCTTTTGTCGATTTATTTACTTTTGTTTATTTTATCAAAATGAACCCGCATGCTAAATTCAACTTCGACGTTAGAATTAGTTGCATTAAATCGACATAGAAACCCTTTCAATTTCTCGCATGCTTAGGGAAAACAATGTTTGCATAACATTTTCATCGTTCAACTAACGCGCGTATTAGAAAGTCTTTCGATATCTTAGTAGAGGCCGCTAATGTGCGGGCGGGGTTGGGTGTCCTTTGTGGGCTTCCCAACACGTACCCTCACCCCTTACTCAGAACCTCGGTTTCTGGATGCCCGAAACTGTTGGCGCACGAGAGTCGTTCAATACACGATAACCGGTAGTGACGGTATCGGTATTGCAATGCAAAGGGACGAGCCCAATAAACTCTGACATCGGAAATGGGCCATATTTTGTATACGGCCCACTAAGACATAGAGTGGGTTCGAACGGGCCCGAACTCCCACAAAGTTCGGTGGCGACTCCACTTCGATTTAAATTTCAATTTGATCCATTCTCATATGGAGATTCATTCGCCTTCCCAAACCCGCGCGTGGCCGCGTCCGGGTGGACCTATGTCATGTTCACAATTTGGCGACTCCGCTGGGGAATAACTGATGTGTGACTTACCATCGGCATCCTTGGGGTGAGACTCGAATAGAAATCGTTTGACTTGTACAATACGCGTTCTAGTTCTACGGTTCATGCATAACCCATATTTTCCCGGGCCGGTACTGGTGACCGACGTATCACTATACCGTGATGTACTCCAATATGGATATGTCAAAGGTGTCCATACTCGATTCGCGTGGGTTTCGCGGCATGTTCTAAGCTCAACTCGACTTAGAAAGTCCGTCCCGATCAACGTCTAGACTATGTGCACTGGTATAGACCCTTTACAAACCGACCGAGACTTAGTGTAAAGCATACATGGCGTCATTATAATGCTTGTGTGACTACGTGCTATTTGGTTTCTGTGTCGTTTTCAAAAATCGTCAACTTTTCAAAAAATACATTTTTTTCAAGATATCCAATTTCAAAACCCGGGACATATACCAAATTTAGGACTTATGATTTTACTCAAAACATCCTATTTCTAGCCGGTATTCTGCCCATTTCAAAACTCGAAAATACTTTCGAACTTTCAAAATTCGCGGCCCGATACACTTTCCGATTCTTTTTTCGAAAAAATCGGGCCCTTCCCCGAGTTTTCTCGGACTTTCCAAAAACAATCCATTTTCAAAACCTTCCTCTCCTTAGGACTTCCCGTATTTAGCAATGTCGGGTCGTGTCTTAAGTCGTCGAAGTCTCTAGCGTTGAAACTCTGACGATCTTACATCACGAGTTTCTTCCCTATCCCAGTCCGCCTTATTTGACTAAGGCAAGGCCCACCTACGTATGACATACTCCTACAAAGGAGGGCCCGTTTAGACAATCGAGTCCAAAGTCTAGGGATGTCTCACGTGAACCTTCCTTCAAACAGGACTCGGTCCACCCGCCGATTCCTAAGGAAGGCCCACATTTCACAAGTCACCCATCTAGGTGTCTTTTCCGAGTCATTTCCTTTTCAGTCTTGTTCGGGATGTACTTTCTATTCCGGGATCTGGGCTAGTTTCTGATTACGCGGTGTTCTTACAGATAGGCCACCCGAAACCAGACATCAACGCAAGATGGACGAGCTGAAGAACGCGTTGGCCAAGATCGAGGCTCAATTGAATACCATCCAGACTAACCAAGCAACCTTAGCCACCCGTGTGAGTGCCGTAGAAAAGGTGGCTCCCGTGGAAGGATCTGAGCCCACTGGGCCCATAGCTGAACTAATCAGCGTTGTTCGCAGGCTCGAAGAACAGGTTCACCTATCGACGAACAACTCAATCCACACTGAAAATGCTCGTTCCTACTCACCTTTGAATGACGAGTTACCTGCTAACCTCAACCTTACGGGAATTCCAATGTTTGAGGGTACTGAAGACCCGGTCCACCACATCCGAGCTTTCAATGATTTTATGGCGGTCAAAGGGGTAAAGTCCACCATGTTTAACGACTTATTCCCTTCCTCCCTTGAAAAGCATCCCAAGGCCTGGTACTACAGGCTCGACTCCAAGAAATACAAGACTTGGGATGATGTGGCGATTGAATTTGCTCGAAATTATGCCGATAATACCGAGATCCAGACTACAATGCGTACTCTGGAAGTCATGGCCCAAGAGCCCAAAGAAGGGTTCACAAAATACCTCCAAAGATGGCGGGCCGAGAGTGTGAAGCTGGTTGACAAGCCCAGCGAGAAAGTGCTAGTGGAGGCGTTTGTCAAAAACCTCCTCCCATCCTACCGGGTCCATCTCCGGTATGCTATCATCCCCAATTTTGCCGCCCTTACTGAAATGGGCACAAGAATCGAGGATGACCTAAGGTTAGAAAGCCTGACTAAGGCCTCTACCAAGGGCTATCAAGGGGCTAGTTCATCTGTAAACAAGCCCACACCTGCAGCTGCAACCCGCTGCTTTTTCGATGAGGTTAACTTGTTGGATACCTCATCCAAGAAGAATACACCAACTCGGGTATTAACGGATATAGGGACTACCTATACCTACACCTTACAAAGGCTGTCTTCAAAAGGCCTTATCCAACCAATAGGCCCGACTCCCGAACTTCCAGTGGAGAAAAGGCCCAAGAGCTACAATGTCCAAGCCTATTGCCAGTATCACCGAGGTAATGGGCATGACACGGAGAAATGCTGGAAACTGAAGCATCTGATCCAAGATCTGATCGAGAGCGGGAAAATACCATTGCCCGGAGACAAGCCGAGCAACAAGGAAAACCCGTTCAGTGCCCATGCTATATTTACCGGTGAGGTAATCGACTGTTCACACCTCATTTCCCCCTATATCCCGCAAATTAACGGGATATGGTTCGATGACGAGGAGGATGTGTACCTAGCCAAAAGAGAAGTTGTCCCCATCACCAGTGAAGAGGTCCGAAAGGCTAAGTCCAAAGCTTTAGCCACTAACCACCTCGCCACAGCTGGGCGCTCTATTCCAAAAACCGTTACTGAACCTACCAGGGCGGATTCTACCCCCGAGGAACCAAGCAACAACGCCGCCTTGGTCCAACAATTGAAGAGGGTTCGAGCTGATCTGACCATATGGCAACTTCTGGTTAGCTCACAAGAACATCGAGAGGCACTGACTAAGGCTCTCGATCAAATCAAGGTCGACTCACAGGTTACCCCCGCTGAAATGGTAGCCACTATCATGCCCTATCTTAAGGGAAAGTCCAAGGATGAAGGCCCACTCATAACCTTCTCTGAGTCCGATCTACCACCATTTGGGGCCGCCCATAACCTGGCCCTCTACATCACGATCATTTGCCGAGGGAAGTACCTCCCGATGACCCTAATTGACGATGGATCCGCCGTGAATGTCCTACCTCTAAGGACCGCTAAGGCCCTCGGCATCACCGATGCCAACTATCTCCCGACGGCGCAGACTATCCAGGCTTTTGACGGAAGCCCAACACCAGTTGTTGGGGCCGTAAAACTGACGATAATAACGGGCCCAATCGAGAAAGAATTGGAGTTTCAGGTGATTGATGTCACCTCGTCCTTCAACTTACTACTAGGAAGGCCTTGGATCCATGCAGTCAAGGCCGTATCCTCCTGAAAAGTATAGTTTGTAGTGCCTATTTGTTATATTTTGGTCCCTTTTTCCTTGTGGAATCGCTCCTTTGGATCGATTCATGGGCTTCTTATGCTTCCTTTAGTTCGTTTCAGGTTCCCGAGGCCGAATTGGAAGAGTTGGAGCGACTCCGACTCAATACATACACATTTTGGAGCCAACGAGATAAAGGAACGATGACTCGAGACCTTGGAATCGACCCCGAGACCTTGGGATCCAATCCCGAGCCTCAGAGACCCGATCCCGAGTCCCGAGAATCGGTGGAAAGCCCATGAGAGGCAAGGAAGGACCAAAGAGTGTTTAAGGAAGGCATACAAGACCCATCCCGTTCGGGATGGCCTCATCCCGTTCGGGATGGGGTGCTACTTTGAGATGACTGCTGTGAGCCCATCCCGGTCGGGACCATCCCGTCCCGATCGGGATGACAGAGCCGTCCTGATCGGGATGATCTGTCCTGGTCGGGAAGCTACAGAGGCAGCACGGGCTTCTTCTTTTCTTCTCCTTCATTCTTGTACCCATATATATACTCCCTTCTTGTAATTTTAAGACATGGGATGTTACCCTACATTAGTTTAAGCCTCCAAAACCCTAGATTTAATCTCACTCATTAGCTTTAATCTTCCCTTAATCTTAGTTAATCTTTAGATAATTATTGTAATTAGTCTTGGATTAAGGGATTCTTGAAGATTGTTCCAAGCTTGACAACCTTGGGATTGTATTTGGGTTTCTCATAATGCAAGTTTTCATCTTTTTCATCATAGTATTGTTGGTATAATCTTCTCTACTCTAATCCTTGTTTATTCATTCTAGTTTCAATCTTTTCATATTGTTCTCATCATTGTTCTCATTGTTCATAATGGATGTTTGGTTTATGAGTTTGTTTTCTCTTGTGATTGTTAGTTTCTCATTGATAATGAGTGAGTAGTTTCTTTGTGGGGTTAGTAGGGGGATTAGGGGTAGATTATGGATGATTAGGGTTGATTAAGGGGAAAAGGTTGTATCTTTGTTGTTAGTCACATTGTAGGCACTCTATGTGTTTGTTGATATGCTTGTGTGAGTTGTAGTGGCCATGCTTCCCATGCTTGTGTTCATCTTCTCATTGATTGCTTGTTTTGTGGAAATGTTGAGAATAGTCACAGCCACGAGAGTGCCGACTAGAGTCTAAGTTGCGAGAGCCCGGACTCACCTTGACATCGGTCTAAGTTGCGAGAGCCCGGACCGACTCTAGCGATTAGGAGACACCTTTACCCTTGATCACCCCAATTACCCTTCTACCTCTATGAACCCGACCTACCCCACTTCTTTCCATATTTGTGTTAATCCTCCTAGTTAGCCATCGTTCTTTTAGTTTATTTGTTAGTTTGATCATTAGCTTAGTCTTACCTCTCCTTCATCATTAGTTTTCCTTTTATTGCATTCTTTGTGTTCGTTTGGTAATCTAGTCTCGTTTTAGGCCAACCTAGTCTAAACCTTGATATACCGTCCTCGTGGATACGATCCCGACTTACCCTAGATACTCACTAGGTTAGTCGGTGTTATATTGATCGGCTAGGGACGTGACGAATCCCTACCATTACCTCCACCCTCCACAGGAAAGTCAAGATGCCACTCCAGGACGGTATCATCACACTGGAGGCGACCCCCATGACCGTGGCTAGCTGCAATGCCACGAGCCGGGCCGAACCACGAGGATTCGATTTTGTGGGTATGATCGAGGAAGAATATCTCTTCAGGCCCTACTTCACTACTAGCATCAACACGATGCTACAAAACTTGGGTTACCTACTCGGAGCCACTTCAAGGCCACATCTCCCGGGTGGGAAGGTTATCGAGGTCCTAAACAACGAAGGGTCTCGATTCGGTTTGGGGTACACTATGAGCCCGGAAAATGTGGGTCGCGCAAGTATAATCAAGTTTGTCACTCCAGTTTTCGGAGCCATTCAAGTGGGCCTCTACCAACCCACCATCGCGTATCCCGAGACCAAAACGGCTCGGGAATGCAATTTCATCCCTGACGATATGTTCACCCTTGTCCAAGCCGAGGCCAAGGAAGGGGAAAACAATTCCGAGCCCGTGCTGGGGCTCTTATTTAGAGAAGACAAGGCCGTCCCTGCTCCAAAGGATGATTTGGTCAACCTGATCCTCAGCAGCGATCGGTTTGACCCATCCAAGCTAATCTCCGAAGTGGGCACGGACACCGGGAAAAGGGCCTGGAGGAAGACCATCAGGTGGAACGACGGCCAAGGACGGACCTACAAGCTGACCACTGGCGAGGGAGACATGTCGGATACCGAGTCCGAGTCCGAGTCTGAGTCAGAGTCGGAGTCTGAGTCCAAGTCTAGAGGGTCTAGTGCTAGAGTCCAATCTTTAACCCCTCTTCCCTTAGCCACTGGAGCCTCGGGGCCTGTCCCGAGAGCACTCCCGATCCCGCCACTGACCAACGATCAGATGGCCGCTCTATTCGAGCTTTTCTCAAAATTTACTATTAATAATAATAACGAAAACCGTTCTGCTTACGACCTGTCTTATTTCCAAAATTCTTCCAATTTCAAAAATTTTATATGCAATGACATTGAGAAGCTCGACGAACAGGTACCTCTGCCTCCGCATCTGGTCGAGCAGCTCGAACAAAGGGAATCCCGAGATCCGGTAGTTGAAGAAACCGAGTCCATCAACGTGGGAACCACTTTAGAGCCTTAGATGCTTAAGTTGGGCCTATCCTTAGATTCCGAGGAGAGAAAACAATTCACGGACCTCCTCCAAGAATTCAAGAACGTCTTCGTATGGTCCTACAAGGACATGCCGGGGATAGACCGGGAAATAGATGAACACCGTATACCCATCAAAGATGGGTGTAAGCCGGTAAAGCAGAAACTCCGAAGGATGAAGCCCGAATGGTCCCTCAAAGTCAAAGAGGAAGTAGACAAACAATTCAAAGCAGACTTTATACAAGTGTCCGAATATCCAGACTGGGTTGCAAACATCGTGCCGGTACCCAAGAAGGACGGCAAGGTGCGGGTATGTGTGGATTTCCGGGACCTTAACAAGGCTAGCCCAAAAGACAATTTTCCGTTACCACACATCGACATACTGGTGGATAACACGGCCGATCATGCCCTTCTATCATTCATGGACGGGTACGCCGGATACAATCAAATCAAAATGGCAGAAGAGGATATGAGTAAGACCACCTTCATTACACCTTGGGGTACTTACTGCTACACCGTTATGCCATTTGGGCTTATCAACACCGGGGCCACTTATCAACGGACCGCCACCACCTTATTACACGATATGATGCATAAGGAAGTGGAGGTTTATGTGGACGACATGATCGTCAAGTCCAAGGACCGAAGCGGGCACATCTCGGCCCTAAGAAAATTCTTTACTCGACTGCGCAAATACAATATGAGGCTAAACCCTCAAAAGTGCAGTTTCGGGGTAACATCAGGCAAATTACTGGGCCATATCGTAAGCCAACGCGGCATCGAGGTCGACCCAGCTAAAATCAAAGCCATCACCGAGATGCAACCACCCAAGACCGAAAAAGAAATAAGGGGGTTTCTCGGGAAAGTCCAATACATCAGCCGGTTTATCTCAAAGTTAACCATGGTATGCGAGCCCATTTTCAAGAAACTGAAGATAGGAGAGCGGGTGCTATGGGACGATAAATGTCAAACGGCTTTTGACAAAATCAAGGAGATTCTGTCTGCTCCGCCGGTGTTAATGCCACCTCAACCCGGTTTGCCTTTGTCGTTATACCTAACAACGACCGAGACAGCCATGGGGGTTATGCTGGCCCAGACAGTCGAATCAGAAGAGCGGGCTATTTACTACATCAGTAAGAAGTTCCTAGAATACGAGTGCAAGTACACAATGCTCGAGAAAACGTGCCTAGCTTTGGTTTGGGCCACTAAAAAGCTTCGACATTACATGCTCAGTCACGAGGTACATGTATTATCCAAGATGGATCCTATCAAGTACCTGTTCGAGAAGCCCATCCTCAACGGCAGGATGTCCAGATGGACTTTAATGTTAGCTGAGTTCGACCTCAAGTTTGTACCATTAAAAGCCATCAAAGGCCGGGTAGTAGCCGAGTTCCTCGCCGATAGCCCGATATCCGAAGAAGAGCATACCAATACTTGGGCTTTTCCAGATGAAGACATATTCCATACCGATACCGAACCATGGGATTTGTATTTCGATGGGGCATCCGACTTCCGAGGATTTGGGGTCGGGATTCGGTTAATCTCACCACGAGGGGAACACACCCCGTTGTCCATCAAATTGGACTTTGATGTGACCAACAACGCAGCCGAATAGGAAGCATGCATTCACGGGTTGCAAGTCGCCGCTGATTTAGGAGTAACGAATCTCCGGGTCCACGGTGACTCGTCATTGGTCATCAATCAAGCGCTCCAAAAATGGAAAACTCGGAACGCCAATCTCGTGGTTTACCAAGCACGGGGAAGGGTTCTAGAGAAACAATTCCAGAAGGTAGAATACATTTATCTACCCCGGGAAGAAAATCAATTTGTAGATGCACTTTCCAAATTAGCATCCCTGCTAAATATCCCGGAGCATCTAACTAGCATGTCAATCTGCGTTGAAAGACGGTCCGAGCCGGCATATATCCATGCCATCCAAGATATCGAGGTAACCGACCCAAAACCTTGGTATCAGGTCGTCCTAACCTACTTGACAACGGGAGAATATCCCCCGGGAACTGAAAACCGAGTCAAGAAGGCCTTGCGAAGATTGGCGACCCAATTTGTTCGTACGGATGACGGGCAGTTGTACAAAAAGACGGCATAGGGGGCTCTCCTCCTGTGTATCGACAAAATACAGGACGAGAAGGTTATGGCCGAGGTACATGACGGCGAAAATGGCCCACATATGAATGCCCATATGTTAGCCCAGAAAATCATGAGACTCGGATATTATTGGAACACCATGAAAACAGACTGTCAGTTATATGTCAAGCACTGCCATAACTGTCAGATCTTTGCCAACGTACAACATATGCCATCTTCCCTATTATATAACATGACATCACCATGGCCATTTTCGACATGGGGTATTGACATAATTGGAAAGGTGCACCCTTCCGGGACGGGAGGTCATTGCTTCATCCTGGTGGCCATCGATTATTTCACCAAATGGGTCGAAGTCGAGTCATACCGTGTCTTGAACGCCAAGCACGTGGCCAAATTCATCCAAAATAAGATCATCTGCCGATATGGGATCCCACACGAGTTCATCGGTGATCACGGGACCCACTTTCAAGCTGAAACCGCTACGTTGCTAGCAAAATACAAAATTCAGAGGCATTCATCTTCACCTTACCGGCCCCAAACGAATGGAGCGGTAGAAGCGGCCAATAAAACAAATGTCACAATACTTAAAAAGATGGATGAGAATTATCGGGACTTGCCCGACAAAATACCTTTTGCCCTATGGGGTTACCAAACTTCAATTCGCACCGCGACCGGAGCAACTCCATATTATCTGACATATGGAATGGAGGCGGTCCAACCAGTCGAACTAGAAGTACCATCCCTCAGGATTTTACTTGAAAGCCAAGTACCTGAAGCAGATTGGGTCCAGGCCCGATATGATTCGCTAGTCCTTCTAGACGAACGGCGATCCCGGGCCCTCAACAATATCCAGATATATCAAAGAAGAATCCAACGAGCTTTCAACAAAAGAGTTAGGCCCAGAAACATCAAAGAAGGGGATCTGGTCCTAAAATCGGTTCGTACCTTACTACCGGTTGACCCAAGAGGAAAATTTAAACCCAATTGGCCTGGGCCATAATTAGTCAAGAAGGTCCTATCAGAAGGAGCAGTGATGCTGAAAGACCTGGACGGGAACGAGTTCGTCAACCCGACCAACCTGGACCAGTTGAAGCGCTACTACCCATAAACCCTATCTCAATGTCATTTGCAAAAAAATTTATAAAAATTTGTCTTTTTATAAATTTCCAAAATTATAGACAAGTCAATAAGTTAGAATTAATTATTCTACTGTCGCACATCTCGAATTAATAATCTTGATGTATTTCGAAAATTGCAAAAAAGATCAATCAATTTTTGAACTACGTTTGGTTTGATTCCGCTAATTGTGGATACGTAGGCAACCCCTCAAAAGGGTACAACCACTGCAATAACGAAAAGACAGGAACGGTATTCAATAATATGCCTTTCATTAAAATCCCGATCAACTCGGGAATTACAAAAAAAAAAAAAAAAACCGGAATCGGCAAACATACAAAAAATCACACCACAAAAAAATAATAATAATACTCAAATAATAAAGCAAAGGAGACTAATAGCCGGGCATCTTGCCCTTCCCTTTATCCTTTGGGTCGCGGGGAGCCCGAGGTCGCCGGGGCGGGGGCGAGCGTTCCCGAATCACGAGGGGAACCTCCTTAGCTCGAACCCGTTTCTTCGACAACGGGTCTTCTGCTATTGTCTTTGGTCCAAGTCGAGCCCGCACGTGCTCAGGTAGTCTATCTCTTGGGCCAAGTCGGTCCTGAACTGCTAGTCTAGGGCCAAGTCTCCTTTCCAAGTCGGTCTGGGGGCTCACTTTCCCCCAAGCACCTTTAGCACTAGACCCTTCAGCTTGAGTCTTAGTCTTCTTTTTCTGACCCGACATTAGGCGGACCAGAGTAGCCGGGGTGTCACCTTCGTCGAAGAAACCCCTGTTGTCTTTAGCTTGCTCCCTTCGCACCAGGTCGAAAGCCTCATCAACCTTCAGAGCAGCTCGGGCTTTGGTATCACTTGCTTTAGTCCACTTCACATATGAGTCTGAAACCCAGGTCGAGTGGCGAGATTTGGGAATGGGCCAAGTGTGCCGGGTGTACCATCTTTGCATCCAAGTATCGCACATCACATCAGTCAGTTGGGTAGGGTCACTCACAACTGCTTCAACTTCTGGGATCCACTGGGCCCATCCATACTGCCTTAGTATGCGATCCGGGTAGAGGTGAACTGTTTGCCTGAAAGACAGGATTACCTGATAGCGGGCTCTGTCCCTCGGGTCCAAGCCAGTCCAAACATAGATGGGCCACCATGGCACTACCCATCGAATTAACGGGCCGCTGTGAAAAGACAACACCTCGTCCCAGTACTTCTGCGTAATCTGGCGAGAAAAATCAATAGCCCGTCTCCTCGTCATCACTTGGTTATGACGATAGTTGCTGGCATCAAGGGGAGGATCTATCACTGATAACCTCTCGTATAGCCAAATCTGAAAAAGGAAACAAAAACATGAGTTCCCACGACGAAATAGGCGTCCGCCTAAGGGCACTCGATCGAGTGCCAGGGTGACTCGATCGAGTGGCATCCCTGAAAGAAAACAGGGGGCTTTTTACGAGAGCACTCGATCGAGTGCCAGGGTGACTCGATCGAGTGCCCACTGCAGCAGAAAAATCGCGAAAAAAATTAAAAATCGAGAAGTCAGGAAAAACAAAAAAATCCGACATACTTGCAATAAACGGGTGCTCCCGGTAAGACGAACCGATGAATCCCTCTTGCGATTATCTAGGCCTTGGATAATTTCTCCCGTAATAAGCCAAGCCGGGCTATGCTCCGTCTCCATCAGGTCAACCACGGTAAAAAGACGGACGTCACCCATGCAAGACAGTAAATCCATGTGACCTTCAAAAGCATAGACATGGAGCATCCAGAAGGAGAAAGCCCTACGGCTATGAATCGGTTCTATCCGGGCATCATACGGGTTCATAAATTTCTCGGCTAGATCAATTAAAAAAACCGTGTTGTCATCTCCGGCCATTCGAGATACCTCGTTGTGAGAAAGCCCTAAAACTCTCGAAGCTTCCTCCTCGGGTCATAAAACGAATACGGGACAGCAGGACAAAGTATCGGGTTCCACCCTCCCACAGCAGCAATCTCCTCGGGTAAAGGGCAGACTTCGCCCCGAGGAAAGGCAAAGACATGATATATGTCGTCCCAATAGGACAAACAAGCATCCATAAAATAGCGATCAACCTGCATCTGACGGAATGTATACAGCTGAGTAAACCCGTCTGGTTCAAAGTCACCCTATCCGTGTCCCTGAAGCGTCGGGACCATTCTTGCAACATCACAATCAACCATCAATTCCCATAGTTAAAATTCTTGAAAGGAATAAAGAGACTTTCTTTTTGAGGAGGGATGAATTATGAGGAGGTTGTGAAGAAAATCAAAGACAAGGAAGGGCTATGTATAGCATCAACCCTACAACCCTCTTTCCATATCACTTTTCCATGAAAAGTTTCCTAATTCTAAATCAACACACAGGCCTCAATCTCAGCCCGGGAATTAGTCATCCCGAACTTTCCTAAAATTCTTTAGGAGTCAAAAATTTCAAAATTTCAAAAAAAAATCAAGATTTCAAAATTTCAAAAATCTTTTTCCCCAGCGCGAGTCATATTTGTTTCTTTTTTTTGGTAAAATGTAATTATATTGATATTGTAGACACCCATATTTTGACCGCTAGGTGTCTATAGTAGGTCCCGCCAAACACCCGATGATGATAGGACGCAAACGTGCTTTAATGGACTCGGATATGGGGCTCGAAATCATGGACATTTGGTTTAGGCTTATTACGGAGTACAAATCTTACAAAACCAACCTCAAATCCAGGCCCAGTGGGTCGTTTCGAGTCAAATGAGACTAATTTGGGTCGATTCCGACACCGGGGGTAAAACCTTCTTTTTACGACCGAGTCAAAACCCGGTCGAAGAATATTCTCGAGACGCACGAGTCAGCCGTGACACCTCACACGGCTGATCCGGTCCCAAACACTACAAAAATCATCTTCAAAAAATATTAAACAAATCCGTTTAAGGATAGAATTCGATCTCAAGCAGGAATTCTATCCAGAAACCGAAACAGTTTGCAACCCGAGCTCATATACTCGGCCAAGACAGCCGAGATATCCCTGTTTCAGCCGAGTTGCTCGGCTTCTTCACCAAGAAACGAGAAGTTTATTCCCTTACGAACTCTCGTATTTCCTATCCAAACCGGTATTTCTTGCCACACAAGCAAGACTACCTCGACTCCTATAAATAGGACCTCATATTCAACACAAAATACACATGAATCATCGATCAATACACCATAATTATTAGTCATACATATACTCGATATCTAGCAAAAATATAGTCTCAACATACATCCGAAGGAATACCGAAATATCGTCCCGAAATACCGACGAAACCGACCCATCCAGCCGGCCGAACCCGACGCCTCATCAGTACCACCTTAACTCACCCGCATCATCTCGGCGCTCCCGTGCCTAAGCCACCGTCCGACGAGCCTTATACCGAGAAACTAAAGCATGTAGGTTGAGGGTGGAAATCAAACCCGATTCTTCTCTTTTCTCTCTCTCTCTTTCTCACGTCTTCTTTTTTGTTTTTTTTTTTTGTTTTCGTCGGTCGTTTCATATTTTAATATGGGTCGTTCGTCGCATATTTTTATTTCTAATAATCGATACTAAAAAAAATACTTTTTATATAACGTTCTTAAAATACGATACCGATTCTCTAATCGAGTATCGTATTCACAAGAACTAAATTTATTAATTCTCGTTGATGCTAATAAAATCATTACCTTTTTTTTTTACAAAATTCGATGATTTTAAACACAGAGAGAATTAACATTTTTTTCGTTCAAATTCTTTTTTTACTTTTCGTTCAAAACAAACCTTTTTCAAAACCTTTTCTAAAATCATTTTGACTATTCGATATCGATTTCATAATCGAATATCGAATACGACGAATATCGAAAATATAAATCGAGTATAAATTAATTCATATTTGTACGCGATTTATCAAAATTAATAATTTTCGAAATTCGAATCCGAGACAGCCACCCGCGCGAGTCGCGCCCCTCCCGGGCGAGTCGCGCGGGCTGCTGTAAGCCGCGGCCTTTTTTCGTTTTTTTCCGATTTTTCCAGCATCGTTTTCTCACATAAAACAGCGGTTTTCTCGGTATATTTTCAGATTTCGACAAGTATTTTTCGCGTGTCATAAATCTTTTCTAAAATCATGCATATTATTCATTTACGTCTTTATTCGGTTTATTCAAACGTTACTAACTCGTTTTCTCGTGTTTGTAGCAATTTATTTGTTTTTATCGTTTTATTAGACTAAAACGACTTCACATGCTAAAATAACTTTGACGTTATTAGTTTAATATGCATTAAACGACTTAGCAACCCATTTTATTTTTCTCTCACATGCTTAGGAAAATAATGTTTGCATATCATTCAACCGTCGAACTAACCCGTGTACACCAAAAACGAACGATATCTTAGTAAAGGCCGCTAAGTGCGGGTGGGGTTGGGTGTTCTTAGTGAACTTCCCAACACGTACCCTCACCCCTTACTCAGAACCATGGTTTCCGGACGTCCGAATCCATTGGCAACGAGAGTCATTCAATATACGATTAACCGCCCAAGTCGGCATCGGTATCGATATGGAAAGGGACGAGCCCAATAAACTCTGACATCGGAAATGGGCCGTATTTTGTATACGGCCCACTACGACATAGAGTGGGCTCGAATGGTTCCGAATAACCACAAAATTCGGTGGCGACTCCTACTTCGATTTAAATTTCAATTTGACCATCTCATATGGAGATTCATTCGCCTCCCCAAACCCGCGCGTGGCCGCGTCGAGGTGGACCTATGTCATGTCCACAATTTGGCGACTCCGCTGGGGATTAACTGATGAGTCACTTACCATCGGCATCCCTAGGGTGAGACTCGAAAAGAAATCGTTCGAATAGTAATGTACACGTTTTAGTTCAATGGGCCATGCATAACCCAATCTTTCCCGGGCCGGTTAGTTGTGACCGACGTCCCACTATACCACGGTGCGTTCCTACTTGGACCCACTAAAGACTTCGATGGCGGAACTCGCATGGGTTTTACGGCAGGTTCTAAGACCAACTCGGCTTAGGAAGACCGTCCTGATTTGCGAGAAAGCTATCGTCGTTGGTATATACCCTATTAGACCGACCGAGACTTAGACTAAGAGCATACATGGTGTCGTTATACTATTTCCGTGACTACATGCTACTTGGTCCATGTCTCATCCTTTTTTTCAAAAAACCGAGTTTTCAAAAAAAAAAAAAAAACTTGCATCTTTTTCGGAAACCATCCATTTTTCAAAACCCGGAAAGCTACCGAATTTAGGACTTATGATTTTGACTCAAAATAGCCTATTTTCTAGCCGGTATGCTGTCCGAACCATTTCAAAAAAATTCAAAATCTCGGCCCGATAAACCTTTTTTTTCCGATTTTCAAAAAAGATCGGGCCGTCCAACCCTACTTTGCTCGGTTTTCAAATCCTCTTTTCAAACCTTCTTCTTCTTAGGACTTCCCGTATTTAGCAGTGTCGGGTCTTGTCATAAGTAGCAAGAGTCTATAGCGTCGAAACTCCGTCGATCTTACATCACGGATTTCCACCCCATCCCAAGTCCGCCTTATTAGTCAAGGCACGGCCCACCTACGTAGGACAAACTCCTACAAAGGGAAGCCCACTTACACAATCGAGTCCAAAGTCTGGGGAATAGCTCACACGTAGGTCTTTCTTCACACAGGACTAGGCCCACTTTGCCAAATCCTAAGGAAGACCCACCATCCACGAGTCGCCCGTCTAGGTGTCCTTTCCGACTCATTTCCTTTTCGGGCTTTTCCTCACTCGGGGGCTACCCTTCATCAGAGCGGTCAATCACGGTTGCTCTAAGGGTCATGTCTTACACGTGTTTCACGTACCCCACTTTTGGGTCACTTAGATGTCGCACCATCTGAGTCCTAATAGAGTCTTTAGTCTCACTCGGGGGCTGTCCTCCACCCGAGTAGTCAACCACGTTCATCCTACACCGGCGTCCTTATGATGCCTTCTTCGAGTCGTACCTATGCTACGAACACTCGAGTCACCTACGGTTAGGTCACCACGGTTGGGCAAAGCACGTGACACGATCAAACACGGTCGCCCCCATTTTCGGACTCACCCTTCCGCATCTCGAGTCCAAGTCGCGCTCGTTACTTTGTCTAGGTCAACGTTCAAGTATCCCAATCCAAGAGTCTTTGTCATCCCGTCACCCCGGGTCGTGTCTAGTTTGACTCCCTCTCTTGCATTTGCGCAAAACCGAGTTTAGGCGATTCGTGGCACCTGTCGAAGACCTTACCAAAAAAAAAACCAACTGAGCGTCCGAAAGTCCGGATTTGATTCGAGTCTAAGTCTGAGTTCGAGTCTAGGATACCCTACATCCTCATTTCCAAATCAGAGTCAGAGTCATTTGCATTCTGTCATCTTTCAATATTCTATTTCTCATATATTTCCTTATGTGTTTCCGAGAACATGATGAATACCATCATATACTGTGAGCACATACACGTGGCTATTATAGGCACATCTATAACGACTGCAGGAAACTGAGACCCGTGTTTTCCTTTTACCTGTTCCATGTCTGACATAGAAAGCCACATAACCACCCTTAGCAGGAGCATATCGAATCCTATGACAAATCTGGGAATTCTCCTAGTTTGGGTCCAAGACGGGAGGCAAGCCCATTCCCACAACAAACACCCATCCAATAAGATCAACCGATCCCTACCTTTGGTGTTAGTCCAACCAAAATTCAAAAAACCCATGACCAGGGCTGAGAGGTCAACCAAAATTCAAAAAACCCATGACCGGGGCTGAGAGGTCAACCAACATTCAAGAAACCCATGACCGGGGCTGAGAGGTCAACCAACATTCAAAAAAAAAAACCATGACCGGGGCTAAGAGGTCAACCAGCAAAAATTCAAAAAACCCATGACCGGGGCTAAGAGGTCAATAAAAAAAATCAAATACCCATGACCGTGGTCAACGGTCAACTCAAGTAAAAATCCTTTGACCGGGGTACGGTCAAATTCAAAATTATCAATACCATCCAATAGGGGAGTAACAATCAAGCTGGTCAGCTAACACCACATTTAGCCTTCCCACATTACAACCCTCAAGACTTTCTCGAGACCTAGGCTAGAGACAGCCCGGAATTTCGAGGATTCAAGCTCCATAGGATACCCTAACCATTAGGGCCAGACATGGAAATCAGATCCCGCATTATCAAACCTACCCCGATCGAAGTTCGAGTCATTATTACTCGACTTCCCCCTTTCCTACCACATTACAATACCTTACCCTCGAAGCCTTAGCTCCACAAAATAGAGCTCCGGATTTCGAACCATCAAAGCCACTTACTTCCTAGCACCACATTTCCAAAAACATCTAAACCAGTTACCAACCCCAAACACGGGAATTCAACTTGCGGTCGGCATAGAACATGCCCAAATAGTTCACACCACCTCTGGGGGGCTACCCCGGAAAATGCTCACAGTCACAGGATCAACATCCTAACTATTCTAGCCCTTTGGTCAAGACATCATTGGGAATGCACCTAGCCTACACCATTGCTATGGCTAGTTACACACAAAGCCTTAATAAACTAGGCACCATAATACATTTTTCAACACTGAACTACGGCTTGGTTTGATTTCACAACACGTGAATACGTAGGCAGCCTTTCAAAAGAGGCACAACCACCCACATTGACACTCATTCAAAAGCACCATCATTCCGGTCATGACACTGTCATGTTCTCAGCAGCTAGCTTTGTCGTCCCGGGGGCTTCTCTTAGGCAGAAGTTCTCCATCCACTCACATAATCCAAAGACTTTCAAAAACTAGCCTCCTTTCTATAGAGTGTCCTAGTACTCGGCTCAATCGAAGACGAGAATCTATCAAGACTCGGAGTAACACCTACTTTGGGAATATACCCCGAAGCCAAAAAAAAAAATTCAAAAAGAACACCAGTCTACGGCATTGCTACCACAAAGCCCTGTCGTACGGAAACAATCTCACTTTGAGGATTCGACCATGTTGCCACTCGCCTAGGCTACGGAATAGCGCAACTTGAGAGTCTTGTCATCTTAGGTGGCCCATCCCCTACCGAGTCACGGTCCAACCCTTAGGGAGTCCAGTCGTGTCTGTCGACTCGCCCGGTCACGTCCAGAGTCGAGTCTGTCGGTATATCTCCCACTTCATCTAGGCATACAGGCCTAACCAGAAATTCTTAGGGATCCGTGTCAGAATCTGATCGGGAATCAAGTCATCCCAAACATTCCTTTTCTTCCAAATTTTTCAAAATTTCCGCCATTTTCAAAAAAAAAAATCGGTTTTTTCCAAAAAAAATCAATCGAAAATCATTTTCTTCCCCAGCACGAGTCGATGTTTTATCTGTATGTTGCATGCAAAACAGACAGGTATCCCAAGACTCCCGGAGAATTCTCAAAGTTCTCAGTGAAAATTCAAGCAACATTTTCGCTGAGGAATCGGATGTATCAGTAAGCGGTACATCCGCAGCTTCTAATAGAGGCTCCCGCACAATTCAAAAATGGGACGTATCAGTAAGCGGTACACCCATAGCCTCCAAGGCAAACTCCCACGCAATTTCAAGATGGAGATTGTCTGTAAACAGACAAACCCAAGACTTTTTTAGTAGAAAGTCCCCGCGCCGTTATTGACATCTATCCAGGTATGATTTCTATCTTATGGCTGGCGAGCCCACATTTTGACCGCTAGGTGTCTATAGTAGGTCCCGCCAAACACCCGATGATGATAGGACGCAAACGTGCTTTAATGGACTCGGATATGGGGCTCGAAATCATGGACATTTGGTTTAGGCTTATTACGGAGTACAAATATTACAAAACCAACCTCAAATCCAGGCCCAGTGGGTCGTTTCGAGTCAAATGAGACTAATTTGGGTCGATTCCGACACCGGGGGTAAAACCGTCTTTTTACGACCGAGTCAAAACCCGGTCGAAGAATATTCTCGAGACGCACGAGTCAGCCGTGACACCTCACACGGCTGATCCGGTCCCAAACACTACAAAAATCATCTTCAAAAAATATTAAACAAATCCGTTTAAGGATAGAATTCGATCTCAAGCAGGAATTCTATCCAGAAACCGAAACAGTTTGCAACCCGAGCTCATATACTCGGCCAAGACAGCCGAGATATCCCTGTTTCAGCCGAGTTGCTCGGCTTCTTCACCAAGAAACGAGAAGTTTATTCCCTTACGAACTCTCGTATTTCCTATCCAAACCGGTATTTCTTGCCACACAAGCAAGACTACCTCGACTCCTATAAATAGGACCTCATATTCAACACAAAATACACATGAATCATCGATCAATACACCATAATTATTAGTCATACATATACTCGATATCTAGCAAAAATATAGTCTCAACATACATCCGAAGGAATACCGAAATACCGTCCCGAAATACCGACGAAACCGACCCATCCAGCCGGCCGAACCCGACGCCTCATCAGTACCACCTTAACTCACCCGCATCATCTCGACGCTCCCGTGCCTAAGCCACCGTCCGACGAGCCTTATACCGAGAAACTAAAGCATGTAGGTTGAGGGTGTAAATCAAACCCGATTCTTTTCTTTTCTCTCTCTCTTTCTCACGTCTTCTTTTTTTTTTTTTTTTTTTCGTCGGTCGTTTCATATTTTAATATGGGTCGTTCGTCGCATATTTTTATTTCTAATAATCGATACTAAAAAAACTACTTTTTATATAACGTTCTTAAAATACGATACCGATTCTCTAATCGAGTATCGTATTCACAAGAACTAAATTAATTAATTCTCGTTGATGCTAATAAAATCATTACCTTTTTTTTTTACAAAATTCGATGATTTTAAACACGGAGAGAATTAACATTTTTTTCGTTCAAATTCTTTTTTTACTTTTCGTTCAAAACAAACCTTTTTCAAAACCTTTTCTAAAATCATTCCGACTATTCGATATCGATTTCATAATCGAATATCGAATACGACGAATATCGAAAATATAAATAGAGTATAAATTAATCCATATTTTTACGCGATTTATCAAAATTAATAATTTTCGAAAATCGAATCCAAGACAGCCACCCGCGCGAGTCGCGCGGGCTGCTGTAAGCCGCGGCCTTTTTTCGTTTTTTTCCGATTTTTCCAGCATCGTTTTCTCACATAAAACAGCGGTTTTCTCGGTATATTTTCAGATTTCGACAAGTATTTTTCGCGTGTCATAAATCTTTTCTAAAATCATGCATATTATTCATTTACGTCTTTATTCGATTTATTCAAACGTTACTAACTCGTTTTCTCGTGTTTGTAGCAATTTATTTGTTTTTATCGTTTTATTAGACTAAAACGACTTCACATGCTAAAATAACTTTGACGTTATTAGTTTAATATGCATTAAACGACTTAGCAACCCATTTTATTTTTCTCTCACATGCTTAGGAAAATAATGTTTGCATATCATTCAACCGTCGAACTAACCCGTGTACACCAAAGACGAACGATATCTTAGTAAAGGCCGCTAAGTGCGGGCGGGGTTGGGTGTTCTTAGTGAACTTCCCAACACGTACCCTCACCCCTTACTCAGAACCATGGTTTCCGGACGTCCGAATCCATTGGCAACGAGAGTCATTCAATATACGATTAACCGCCCAAGTCGCCATCGGTATCGATATGCAAAGGGACGAGCCCAATAAACTCTGACATCGGAAATGGGCCGTATTTTGTATATGGCCCACTACGACATAGAGTGGGCTCGAATGGTTCCGAATAACCACAAAATTCGGTGGCGACTCCTACTTCGATTTAAATTTCAATTTGACCATCTCATATGGAGATTCATTCGCCTCCCCAAACCCGCGCGTGGCCGCGTCGGGGTGGACCTATGTCATGTCCACAATTGATATCGATAAAGATTTCTTACACAAAACCGTAACATAGATATCCCCCTAACCACTATTCATCCTTCTCTTTACAAATTGATTCCAATGTGATTCAACCATCTACGATCTATTCTAGATTTAAACAAGTGAATTCTAGCATTTATCCTATACCACACCGCTCTCTTTACATCATTTACCACTTTGTGAGGTTGCACCATTCTTAGCTCAATCCGACATATGTTCCTTTCCTGCCATACCCTATATATTAACCCCATCACCGCTGCGAAGACTATCTGTTTCTTCAACGCAGATTTGTCCCTCCATTTAGCACACCATGCTAGTATATCCTGCCCTGGAATACTGATGTTTAGCCACAACTGCAACAAACTGAAGCATCTCCTACTGAATTCACATGCGAAGAACAGGTGTCCCGCTGTTTCAGGATGTACATTACAGAAAAGGCATGTTTCTTCAGATAAAAAACCATACCGTTTCAGTCTATCCTTCGTCATAAACCTGTTGTTAGCATAAATCCACCCAATAAACGCGTGTTTCGGGGTCACCATCTTATTCCAAATAGGAGCATACAAGTGAGTCTTGGCATTGTGCTGTTGCAGCCAAATATAACCCTGCTGCACCGTATAATTAGGTACCAAACAGCCTCCATCACCCAACACAGGCAAAAATTTCTCCTTAACAGCACATATCCTCCTCCATGTCCAGCTTGATGCTAAAGTAGGTTGATAAGTAGCCCAACTTCCGCCCTTAAGATAAATCGCATTCACCCATTTTGATCCACCAGCTATACTTAGCAATACATGCTTGGTTCCATAATTTGGCATTCAGGATCCCCAAACCTCCCGTCTTTTTACTCTGGCAGCACTGATCCCATGCCATTAATGGCACTTTATGAAAGTTTTCCTCTCCCGACCAAAGATAGTTCCTACAAATAGTCTCAATGCGTTTGATGACTCCACTGGGCAAAAGGAAAATACGACACCAATAAGAGTGTAATTGCGACAGTACAGCTTTCACTAGTGTCAGTCTTCCAGCGTAGCTCAATTTTCTAGCACCCCATCCCTTAATCTTGCTAATCATCTTCTCAATGAGAATTGCACACTCACTAGAACTTAGTCTTGTATATGAGATAGGTACACCTAGGTATCGAAACGGAAGACTCTCTAGACTGAAGCCAGAGATATCCAACAATTTCTTCCTCATCAGCCCATTCACCCCATTTACAACCATGACAGATTTCTGTTTATTGACCTCCAACCCTGAGGCCTGCGCAAACCACTCAAAAACCTTGCTAATCACCCCTACAGATTCTTCGTTTGCATAACAGAATATCAAAAGATCGTCCGCGAAGCATAGATGCGAAAGCTTAATTTTATTACATAAGGAATGAAACTTGAATCCCTTCTTCAACGTCATTGTATGCATAAGGCGCGAGAAATATTCCATACAGAGTGTAAATATCAGGGGGGGACATTGGATCCCCTTGTCTAATTCCTCTCTTCCCCGGAAAAAAAACCAAACAATGACCCATTGAGAGCTAAAGTATAAGTGGGTGTGGTTACACACTCCATTATCCAACCAATCATTCTACTTGGGAAATTCAAGGATATAAGTACCTGACGAATAAACGTCCATTCTATAGAATCATAAGCTTTCTTGAGATCAACTTTCATAATGCATCGAGGAGAGCATCCCTTTCTATTATAAAGTCTTACTAGATCCTGACAAATCAGTATATTGTCTACAATATCCCTCCCTTGGATAAAAGCACTCTGAGTTGGACTGATAATCTCAGGGAGAACCTTCATGAGTCTTGCACATATAATTTTAGTAATGCACTTATAGAACACATTGCAACATGCTATCGGCCTGAAATCCGTGACAGACTCCGGCCTATCCTTCTTTGGAATAAGAGTAATGATTGTAGCATTCAACTGCTTGAGAATCCTTCCTGATTTGAAAAACTCCAAAATAGCCGCCACTATGTCCTGTCCAATGATGTTAAAGCCATCCTTGAAGAAACCACTGGAGAATCCATCAGGTCCGGGGGCCCTATTCTCATGGATGTCCCAAAGACTCCTCTTAACTTCCAACTCTGAAACCTCCATCTGTAATTCCTCCCACAGATCCATCTTTACTAGTGGCCCTCTCTGCATAACAGCAACATTAACCTCTTTTCTACAAGTCTAAAACGAGCTTACGGTTTGTATAAATGATCAAGTGAATGTGTTTGTCGTTTCCGTTCTATACCCGTGTGACCTTTCGTTCAGAGTTCGGAACCCCGTGTAATCGAGGTGTGTTCATTCTCCATGTGGTTGCTCGTAGTTTTGTCGATTCTTATCATTTCCAACCGTCATATTTTGACGTGTGATGCTTTAGATCATAGTAGACTGTTTGTGCTGTGTTGTCTTACACTCACTTGGAATATGCGGACATATATTGTCATGCATGCAAAGTGGTTATGTTTTCCTTTTTACGTAGAACAACACTTGATCATTAGATATATACAAAAGAGGAGTGTCAATTTGAAAACAGATACTTTTTCTTACGCACTTCTCCTTCTTCTTAAATAAAATTTTCATTCTCCATAGTAATTGCTCAAAATTCTAGTGTCGGAAGAGTGTACTCTTGTAGTCTTATCCCACAACAAAATCGTATAACCAAGGGTCGTTTATTCTTGAAGGAAAGTGATTCTATTCACGATTCTCCATAGATATCCAAGCAACTTGTTATTTCTGTTTGTAATTTCAGTTGTCGTAATTTGTAATAGTTTAGTATTTGTAACTATAGTAATTTTCGATATTGTTGTATCCCGTGTTAGTACAACAAAATGGGAGTGAACTGAGTAGGAAAAGTTGGTTGTGCAGAGTAATTCGAAGACAGCATTGAAGACTTGAAGTAGATGAGGAAGTCTCAAAGCGAAAGGAGAGGCAAGGCAACAGACAGAAAGCAGGCGAATCACTGTCTTCTGGAGGGGACGTCGGCCGGTGGCCATGCATCCCCACGACTTCTATGTTTCGAGTTCTAATGACATTTCTCAGTAAGAGACTAGAACATTAACATCGAAATTTTATTGATCACTCGTAAAATTTGTGAATTTAGAGATCATGGTCTAAAAGGATTAATTGCATTTGTCTTTTCGATGGTCGATACTAGGGATGGCAACGGACCGGATCCGCATGGATCCAGATCCGGATCCGCACCCCTAGTAGCGAATCCGGATCCGGTCCGGATCCGACAGATCCCAAAATGTAGATTCAGATACAGATCCGTTGGATCTGGACCGGATCTGGATCCGATCCGCGGATCCAATTTCTTACTTAAATTCTACAAAAAAAATTAATTAATACGTATTTGCCGCCATATTAATTTTCATAATTTTACAAATAAAATCGAATATAAAGATTCATAATCAAATATTAATAAACTAAAAGAAAAAAATTTTAGAAATAACCAAAAAACACAAATTAAAGTACTAAGTTTTTTATTATTATTAATCTTTTAATAAAACGGATTTGCGAATCCGGATCCGGATTTACTTATTAAGATTCAGATCCAGATCCGTTTAAAGATAGCGGATCGGATCCATATCCAACAGATCTCAAAATTTAGGATCCATATTCGATCCGTACGGACCGGATCTTGCGGATCCGGATCGGATCTCGGATCCGTTGCCATCCCTAGTCGATACTGATACTCACTTGGTTTAATTGTGTTTTACATCATGAAAGTGAAGTGTCATCATATAAACACAAAAAGAAATTCAACACGAGGGCATAAGAAAACAACGAAGAGAGATGATGCCTAGGGAAACTTGTCAAAAATCGTTGCTACTAACCTTCTATACTAGATCAGTGTTTCGTATGCCTAATTGCCTATCCAGGTATTACAGGATTTACAGGTTTTTTCCTGGAGAAGTATTTTACAGGTTTTTTCCCGGAGAAGTAACCGATTTCTTTATACAATCTACTATGCCTTCACAATCTTGAGATATCACACATCCCGATTCATCGACGTTCTTCTCAAAGGAGTGAGGAGACCGAAGGTTGCCGTGAGTTTGACACGCCCTCATTGTCTTGCAATGTTCAGCTTCATCGTCTCTAATATTGAGAAACACATCATACAAATTCTCTGCATACACCAGATATCAATTTAATTATGAGTAAATTAAAAATTACTCCCTTTCGAAATTTTTGTAAAAATAACTCCCAAAATTTATCAGAAGTTCAAAAATTGCTCCAAAATATAATTTTTGGACGAAAATGCCCCAACTTTTTTATTCCCTATCAATTCAACTCACCCTCTAAGTCTCTAACCAAGGGCATTTTCATCCAAAACTTAAATTTCGGAACAATTTGTGAACTTTTGATAGATTTTTGGAGTTATTTTTAACAAAAATTTCAAAATGGAGTAATTTTTAATTTACTCTAATTATTATTATACTTTACTTGACAGTCACCATGCAATGGATTCACATAAACTTCTTATTCATTTCTTTCTAGTGAATAATAAGCTTACATGAAGCAAGATTGTTAGTCAGACCAATTACTACTAGGTTGATTTCACGGGGAGGTGAGTGGGGGGAGAATACTCCGTACTCCGTAGCATTTAGCGAATTTGGATGCAACTTTAAAACTGCGTTCAAAGATTAGATTATTCAGAATATACCTATCTTGGGTCTTCGGGTACATGGATCTCGGGATGTTTGGAATTCATCTGGATTAAAGAAACCACATCAGCATCGAATAAGTTGAAAACCCATCCCATTAAGTAAAAGAAATACAAACAGAAACGAGATCTTACCAAACAAATACAAATCACCTCCAGTATAGTATTTTACGGCAACATCAGGTGCAGGTTGATTCTTGAGTTCATCTACATAGGAGGACATCATCAAGAATTCACCAGCATATTTTAAGCACAAGGAAGGCAAGGCTCGAACAAACAACAATGGAAAACAAAAATGAAAATTTATGGGTTACATTAGGAGAAATGCAGTCTCTCCTAATCGGTAAGAAAAAACAGGCAACAGGGTAAAGATACACGACAGCAAGTTAATGTATTATCCTTGGTGTTATAAAATCTTTCAAAAGATTTTACCAAATTAATTGTTGTACTCCGTATATATTAATGAAGTCACATCAAGAATTCAAAATTTTAATCCGAACAGAGCCTTGACTCACCTCCTTGTGCCTTAAGAAATTTGTCGTAAGTTTCATAAGCATGATTCTCAACGCATTCCGAAAAATGATCTGCACATTAATTAAAGAGCCAGTTGTAAATTAACACTGATTAAATTCTCTATCAAAATCAACAATTCTGCATGTCCTCTCGAGTTTTGTTGCCTGTACGTATATAGAATATAGCGTAACATTTCTAAATATCAAATGTCTCATAGTTATGGTGTTTGTTCAAAGAAAAGATGTTAATGATGAATACTAATCAAGAAACAAGCAGCAGCAAAGAAGATACGAGCTACAGAATGCTTACAAGCCATTCTTGGACTAATTGCATACATGAAAACCGTCATGAAATAGTAAAAGGTGGCAATATGCTGAGCGAGAAAGCGATCAAACCAGAAAGCATTTCCTCCCAACTCCTGCAACACATAAAAAACAATTAATGAAAGGAGCAAGTGTTGCAAAAATTTTCTGTTGAAGCCACCAATAATTTCAGCCGGTGATATAATTTCAAATTTTCAATATTCAACATCAACTCCCAAGTGATGAGTAATAATTGGGATAAGATGGACACAGCCTTGTGCCATGCTTTAGTGCTGAACACCAAGAGGTTGTCTCCAATTTGTCTAAGTGGCTTAAGGAATCAAAACCCAAATTTATAATTTACAGAATAAGGATCCAAAACACGATCAATGAAGGGACTGATTTCCGATTATCGGTTCAGCAAGCAAAGAAATAAGATTGGGACATAGCAACTACTACAGCTTACACATAGTCGCACGTGCCAAGTTATCACACCACAAAACCTTCGCCATACAACAGTATAAACTTGCCCCAAGGCCATCAGTTCATACCCCCGCTCATGCAGGTATAGGTAAATTTATGAGCTGTTGAACTCCAGTGTATTTTATCATAAACATGGAATATGGCACAGCCACTTATGAGTGCATCAATTTAAAATAATGAGGGGATTGGCTAAAAAGAACTAGTGCTCGCGGTCCATATACAGTCCCAGAAAAGACATACCTCCATGATCAAAAGATGGTGCATCTCATTCCAGCTTTCCGCAAAATGAACTTTTAAGTAATCAGCTTGTCTCCACCAACCAAAAGTCTCATACATATGCAGAACAGATATAAAGGCTGCAAAAAATAGTGTTACAGGGCATGTCACGTGACTTCATATGCGGAACAGTTTTAAAGCGTGCAAAAAATAGTGTCATGGGGCATCTCATGCCAGCTTTCCGCAAAATGAACTTTTAAGTAATCAGCTTGTCTCCAACAACCAAAAGTCTCATACATATGCAGTACAGATATAAAGGCTGCAAAAAATTAGTTGCAAACTTGCAGTCACGGAAGAAATGATGTTTGGCATGTAGGATGATATTTTTGCATATATTATTCAAAAAGATTAATAGCAAATATAGCAGTTTTGGCTCTCATGTTAAGGTGCTATTAATACTGCAAAACTACGAGAAAATGATTTGAGATTTACCACAAGGTCATATTCCATATCTTTGGAGGATCACAATAAGGTTTGTTCAGTTATCGAAAAAAAAAAGAGTTAGAATGGAAAATGAGAAGGATTGTGTCGATCCAAGAATTTTAATTTAATATTTGAAGGCTTATATTGTAAGACTTTTTATTTTATCAATTATTTATTTAGTATTAGAATCCTTTTTCTCAAAAAAAAGCATTCATTTTTTATAGGATAAGATCAAAGATCTCATCGAAAACTTATTGCCAAACAAAGGCTAAGAGAACAAAAAGTAGAACAATAATTTAAAAGAAACGTCCATAAGATGACACAAAAATGTGAATGCATAGAGTAAGATTATGCCCCGATGACTGATTGCATGAAAAGGAGGCTGCAATTGACATACAAAACGATGCTCATGGCCGACCACATAAGATAAGGCTGACAATCAAGAAAACATCTGACTCACCAAAATAAGGAACCCTTGCAATTGTTTCCAAGACAAAGAACCTTGCATAGTTTCGGTCATGATACAGTGTATCAAGTATCTTTATCACTGAATCCTGAAACCATTAGCGAACTCAAATTTACAAGTAATTAAATGGTAACTTCTATTTAATATAAAAGTGCCCATGCATTCTGACAGTAAGCGAGGCAAACCGTACTGCACAGCAAAATAAGAGTGGTATTGGAGCATGTTGGAAAATTTTGGTAGCAGAGAAGGGAGAACGGATATATCGCTTGTATAAATGCATACAGAATAAAAGTACAACAAAATAAAATCGCGATGTGACATAAGAGAACATATAGTTCTTGAAAAAAAAAATCCTAAAAATCACCTAGTTAAAACTTGTATTCATACAATGATCCATTAGTTGGAAATCACCAAATTTCGTTAAAAATACACACAAATGCTGTCAACAGTAGAAACAAGCCCCATCACCAGCTTAACAAAAGAAAGACTTGAACAATTGCACCTCAAAGATGCAATACTCAGAATGACATTACTTACTGTTGTTTCAAGGAAACATAACACTGGTGTTTTGTAAGTATGACAAAATGAAAACACTCAACAAGGGTATATGAGTAAATTAACAGGACCATACAGTAAGGAAGATATTTATGGATTGCTCAAACTTTATGATCCATCTCTCAGAGCTGGAGGGTGGTTCTTCCGATGGCGGCTCATTAGTTCCTGTCTGTTTGTTGTCTGATAAGGTTTTTGGTTGAAATGATTCTTGTGCCGTTACTTTCTCCTCTTCATCTTGCAAAATGGTGGCTTGGACTTTGAATCTGAAATTTTTGCTACAGATATCACAAAAGCATATCAGTTAAATGAAGGATTTGGTGTTAGGGAGGAGCAAAAATAAAGGGTGATATAAACACCACCACAAATTGAAGTAAGAAGATAGGAAAAAAACGGGAAGAAGCCAGAGCGAGCAAGTCAAGAAGATGAGACAAGATAGCATGAGTTAAGTCATAAGATTGAGTATACTGCAGATATTTGTGTGTATATACAATAAGCTGAAATACATAAATACGGTGAGAGACTTAAGATCTCAGTGGAAAAGATCCATCTTTAGGGCTCGCTTGGAATGGGGGTAATTATTCCGGGGGTAATAGAGCAAAAATGAACTAGAAAATGACGGAAAGTAGTGACGATACTAAGCGGTAATGGAGAAAATTAAGGAAATCTAGCTTATTTTGGGGAGAATTATTACTCCCCTCTCCCCCCAAGTAATGCACTACTCCCCAATGGGGTAATTATTCACCCCTCATATGCCTTTTACACCATAAAATGTCACAACCAAGAAACAAGCTCATTCATTTTTAGTTCATTTTTGCTCTATTACCCCGGAATAATTACCCCCATTCCAAGCGAGCCCTTAATTCGAAAATCTTGGTTTGTATCACAAAATTCTAAACTTAGGCCAGAAAACAATTTAAACAGCCATTTCTTAGTGTCATTAACCCTTGTGTTAGTTAATTGTCACGATACAACTTTCCCTTCGTCGCTGATCGGAGCGTGATGAGATTGAGGTGAGAATGCAAGTAAACTCTGAGCTAGGTCATCTAATTATCAACCCTAAACTTAACTAAACTCCAAACTACTTAACCTAAGCAAACTGATTCAGGCCTGCTATTCAAAATCAGTTCACCAAAATGAAACGAGTCCAACTGGAGCGTGGTGTCAAACAAAACTAGGTTAACGTCCAGCTGAACTCAGCTAGTTAAGATCCGTAACTCAAAACTAGAGATGTACTGCAATTAATCAATTGAGAGAGACTATCAAAATAGTAAGAAAAACGCAATTAATAAAAATGATTACCTAGAAATAGGAGGGGGAGCGTAGGAGCGTGGAAAAGTAAGGGAATTGAGAGAAATTAGAAAGGGTGACTTAATGAGTGAAGATGAAACCCTGGGAAAATCAGAGAAAGGTTGATTTTGATGAAGAAGAGGAGAAAGAAGGGTGGCCGCCATGATCAAACTCTCCTCTCTTCCTTCCTGTGATACAGAAGGGATGTTGTGATTTGCTTCCACCTTCAAGTCTTCATTCTTCAACAAACTACGACTAATTGTGTAGCCGGGAGGGAATTAGTTCTTGGTGGATGCACTTCCGCGTACTCCTCAAGCGTAATAGTACGGGGGTTGGGTTTCCATTTTTTTTTGGCTTCAATAAGGGCTACGCACTGGTCCAAACTCGGACCCGGTTTGGATCGGACCGGAATTTAAAGAAAAAAAAATTGGACCGGATCCTGACCGGAATCTCAAAATTTTGGATCGGAATCGGACCGAAAAAATTCCGCTCCAAGACCAGACCGGATCGGTTGGACCGGTTGACCCGGAATTTTCAATTTTTTTTTGAAATTCCGGTCCAAAATTCCGGACTGGTTGGACTTGTTGGACCGGTTAGACCGGAATTTTTAAGAAATAGGCATAATTCCGGTCTTTCCGGTCCAAACCGGTCCGGACCGGAAAAAACTGAGTCAGGACCAGACCGGACCAGAACCCGGAATCGCCCAAAATGATGGACCGAAACCCGGACCGGAATTTTTTATTCCGGGTCCGGTCCGGTCCATTTTTTCGGTCAGACCCGAATTGTGCACACCCCTAGTCACCCTTTCCTTCTGTCTTGGCACATGGGATGTCAACGGATCGCTTTCGGATTGGGCGGAGCCTCACTCGAATCCATCACCCGAATTCGCATACTCCAGCCGATCCATCCGTCACCCGATTAACCCTCCACCCGAATTCAATCCATCCGTCATCCGCGGGTGATTCGGGTGGATCGGGTGCTTGACGGATGAAAAATTATTTTAAAAAAAATGCACTAGTAGATATATAAATTATAAGAATATAAGATGCGTAAATTTTTCGGGATTTTTTTGTGGTCAGAAATTAAGAGGGAGAGAGAAAATCTAAGATGGTGACCGGCAAAGTGATTACGGAAAATATTTTCTTAGGGGTTTAGAAAAAAAAAGGATAATGACTATACAAATAGAGTGAAATTAATTTATTTATTTTTTTAATTCATTCTATTTTTTATTTATTTTTCAATCTATAAACGGGTGGATGGATCGAATGACGGGTGAAAAATCTCCACCCGAATCCGACCCAATCCATCACCCGATTCATCCATCATCCGCTTTAAATCCATTTAATTTGGGTTTTCGTCCATTAATTTTATTCTGATGGATGAAATTTAAGCGTTTTCGGGTGAAATTGACATCCCTACTTGCCACTAATGCAAGGCGAACCAAAAATATTTACGGCAAGTCTCCCTTAGGATGGATAATACTAGATGATTGTCCGTGCGTTGCACAATATTAAAACAATTAGTATTTTAATAATGTCTAAATTTTTATTGATGGTTGTGATGCAAATAATATTGTGTTAATGAAATTGAAATTTACATGAGATATCGTCTCACGCTGGGATATATGATATGAGATAATTAATTATATAATTAGAAATTGATTAATGTAACTAACTCTTATTTAAGAAATCGCACACTAAACGTGAGACCATCTCATTTGATAATTGGTATTGAAATTTATTTTACATGCCACTTTTAAATGCACTGAACTTTTAAATACATTAAACTTTATAATGCATTAAAAGTAACTTGTTCATTCTCTCTCCTCTTTCTTCTTCCTCTTGTCGGCTTCCCAATATTAAAACTATGATTCTAGTCTTTCCGTCCTGTAACACCCGCAATTTTCTAGTTCGGCTATCTATTTTGGTCAAATTGACTTTTCGAGCCTCGTTATTTTCATCCAGCTTAATTTCGATCTTCGTGATAGTATTTTAATAAATTTTCACTCAAAAGTCAAAAACTATTTTAACTTCCTCATTCACGAGAATTTTTCATTAATCTTGAGAAATTGCTATTTAATCTTTTTCTACGTGATTCCGTGCATGGGTTATTTAACAACAATAATACCAACTATAGGACGTCTTCCCAAAATAATATCAATTTTAATAAATCTGAGAATAATACGTATTATTGAAGTAGTTAAACGAGAGTAGTATGGGTGACCGGTTACCTATTGAACCCTTCCACCTTCCTTTTTCATCTTTAATTTTATTTAACAGCAATAATATCAACTATAGAGCGTCTTCCGAAAATAATTCCAATTTTAATAAATCTGAGAATAATACATATTTTTGGAGTAGTTAAATCAGAGTAGTATAGATGGCCAGTTAACGATAGAACTCGTTCACCTTGCTTTTTCGCCTTTAATTTGTTTAATGTTCACTCTTTTTCACTTACTCAGTATACAAGGCATTAAACGTCATTAACGTCTTCGGTCTTCCTCTTCCTTCAACCTCACCAAATCTGACTAACAACACAATTCTACACCAAAATCAACACGTTAATCTAAACGAAACTTATAGAAAAAACGGAAGAAGGATGAAGGGTAATGGAGAGAGAGGATGAAGGAGAAGAGTAAGGAGGAGTAGACTTGAGAAAACTGACCCGACCCGAATAAGCCAAACCGAAACCGACCCGACACCCGAACCGTAGCATGATTTTGACCCGAGCTAACCCGAAACTGACCCGACTATTATTATAGAAAATTAGTCGATATCCCTAAAAAGGTCGAAAACAGCAAACCCGAGAATGACCCGAACCCGAAATTATCCGACCCAACCCGAAGCCAACCCGATTATTATAACCCGAAAGTGACCTGACCCAAAGCTGACCCGACACAGTTCACCCGTTATCCGTGTCTAAGGAGGAGGATGGAGGATAAGTAGCAGGTTAAATATTAATTAGGTGACCTGATGTAGCAGGTTATAAATTCACTTATACTACTCTTGTTTAACTACTCCAATAATACGTATTATTCTCGGATTTATTGAAATTGGTATTATTTTGGGAAGACGCCCTATAGTTGGTATTATTGTTGTTAAATAACCCTAATTATTTCTTCGATATCTACCAAAAGTCTTTTGAATCTCAAAAAGAGTTCTAAAGATTATAAACCTCAATTAGTTATCTATGTTATAAACAAGAGTAAGGATGTATTTTTTTAGTCTTATACTTATTATATACTTATATAAAAAGAGGGAGGAGGACTCCGAGGTTCGTGTAATTTTCATCCCTTCCCAAAATACCCTTCCCCACACATGTTATTTTGAGCTTCACTGTCTTGTTGCTTTGTTATTACTGAATAACAGAGTAAAATTTTAATTTTTTTTGTAGTACTACTTAGTATATAAAGATTATCATATGAAACGGGTTATACATACGGGTTGGATTAAGATTAAAATATGAGTTCGGGATAGTTTCTTCCTTCTTTTTTACCATAGTTTAGGTTAGAAAGTATATACGGTACTTTACATATAGTTACTTATTGGTTTCAATATTATTATCATACTCATTAATTATATACGGAGTATATAGCTATACGGTTATACCTAAGGAGGTCCATAGTTATTCCGTACTTAAGAAGGTTTATGAGATTGGTTCTTGATTTCGACCTAAATTAGAAATGTGTACCCTAAAACACGAGTAAAAGAGTTCAAATAATATGAAGATATTAATAAATACTCGTAGTACGGAGTAGGCCATTATAAAATATAGTACTCTGTACTTCGTAGTAATTGTTTTGTATTAAAATTGAACCTTTATATTTATACCGGTATGTTGTTGTTAGGTTTTTATTTGTTTGAATGATTGTTTAAATTGGGTTGATTAGTGTTTGTGAATGTGAGGTGGATTGTTGCTGTGTTGATGTTTTGATTGGAGAGTTAAGTTGTACAATTTTATTGATGATTTTTTTTTTGAAGTGATGTACAAAGCTCATGCACTTGGTATTTATAGGCACCAATGCACACTGTTACAACAATTTCAAGAAGCATCTCCACACTTCATCTTCTACGTAATTCTTTTCCATTCTTCTTCCTGTACTTCTAGGTTATTCATCCATTCTAATTTGCTTAGTCTAGATAATTCTATGTACAAGGATTTTTTAGATTAGTTTAACACTCCCCCTAATCTGAAAAATCTTGTACTTCGAGCTGTTGTCTGAACTCGATGAATTTTTCTGTTGTAATTGCCTTTGTAAATATGTTTGCTAGTAGCTCCCCCGTCTTGCAAAAGTGTAACTCGATTTCTTGATTTTCCACAAGCTCTCGGATGAAATGATGTCGTAGCTCAATATGCTTCGAACGGCTGTGAAAAACTGGATTTTTTGTCATTGCGATTGCTGACATATTGTCGCAATAGATTGTGGTAGGTCCTGTTTGAACTTGATGTAGATCACTTAAAATTCTTCTGAGCCAAACTGCTTCACATGCTGCACTTGTTGCTGCTACGTACTCGGCTTCGGCTGATGATAGGGAAACTGTAGCTTGTTTCTTTGAGGACCATGAAATGACTTTCGATCCAAGTTGAAAAACGTAGCCACTTGTACTTTTTCGGTCATCAATGCTTCCGGCCCAATCGCTATCTGTGTAGCCTTTGAGATTATAATCTTCTTCTGTCTTGTACATTAGCTCAAAGTTCTTCGATCCTTTGATGTATCTGAGAATTCTTTTGGCAGCTATTAAATGGGCTTTACTTGGTTCATTCATGAATCTGGACACGATGCTTACTGCATTTACTATGTCGGGTCTTGTGTTGGTTAGATAGATTAATGAGCCGACTAAACTTCGATACATGGTTTCATCCACCTTTTCTTGGACAATTTTTCGTTTGTCGTCATGGGTGTTTTAACCGGTTTCGAGTTACTCATGTTAAATTTCTTCAATAATTCGTCAGCATATTTTTCTTGGGAGAGAAAAATCTGACCTGGACTTTGTTTTACTTGCATACCCAGAAAATATTTCATTAATCCAAGGTCGGTCATCTCGAACTCGGTCATCATTGCCTTTTTGAATTCCTCGATCATCCTTGGATTGGTACTTGTGTAAATTAGATCGTCGACATACACGCACAATATGAGAAAATCATGTGGTCCTTGAGTCTTGATATATAGTGATGGCTCGCTCGGACTTCTGATGAACCCATGTTGAAGAAGATAACCGTCGATCTTACTATTCCAGGCTCGAGGGGCTTGTTTTAGCCCATATAAGGCCTTCTTGAGACGATACACTTTATCTTCATCGCCTTTGACAATATATCCCTGGGGTTGCTCCACATATACTTCTTCTTCTAGCTCTCCATTTAGAAATGCAGACTTGACATCCAATTGAAATACTTGTAATTTGAGCTGAGCAGCGAGGGCTAGGACTAGCCTTATTGTTTCCATGCGGACCACTGGAGCAAATGTCTCATTGAAGTCGATGCCTGGTTGTTGTGAATATCCCTTAGCAACGAGTCGAGCTTTGTATTTTTGAATTGACCCATCTTTGTTGTACTTTATTTTATAAACCCACTTGAGCCCAATGACTTCCTTTTCTTGCGGCTTTTCCGCGAGCTCCCATGTTCGATTTTTCTCGACCATCTTGATTTCGTTATCCATAGCTTCAACCCATTTATCATCTCGTGATGCTTCTTGGAAACTTGATGGCTCACTTGCCATTAGTGCCATGATAGCCTGTCCACAATGATAATCTTTTCTCCAGAATGGGGGGCGTTTTTCTAGGTTGGATTGACGGACTGGTTGTTCTGGAGTAGGGCTTGGCGATTTTTGATGGGTTGACTCATGGGTAGTATTTTGTGGACTTGTGTTGTTTTGTGTATTTGGTGAGTATGGAGATGTGAGGTTTTCTGTGATTGGTTCATTTGTAATTTGTGGAATTATTTGTGGGTTGTTAGGATTTTGGATAGATGGTTCAATGTCATTTTGCCACCTCCATTCGGATGCTTCATCGAATATTATACCTCTTGAAATGATCAGTTTCTTAGATTCGGGCTCATATAGACGATAGCCTTTCGACTCATCGCTGTATCCTATAAAGATACATTTTTCTCCTTTTTCATCTAACTTTTCTCTATTCTCTTTTGGGATGTGTGCATATGCAATACACCCAAATATTTCAAAGTGGTCTACAACTGGCTTCCTTTGGTGCCAGAGTTCATATGGTGTCTTGCCCCGTATAGCTGACGTGGGAGATCGGTTAAGGAGATATATAGCTGTGTGAACAGCTTCTGCCCAAAAATATTTAGGCAGATTTTTGCCCTGCATCATACTCCGGGCTATTTCTGCAATTGTTCTGTTTTTTCTTTCGGCTACACCATTTTGTTGAGGGGTGTGCCTTACAGTTAATTCTCTTTTTATTCCATTTATCTTGCAGAAATGATTAAATTCTTTACTTGTAAATTCTCCCCCACAATCCGTTCTTAGTATTTTTATAAAATGACCACTTTCATTTTCTGTGAGGGCTTTAAATTCTTTAAAATAAGAGAACGCTTCTGATTTACGTCTCAAAAAATATACCCACATCATGCGAGTATAATCATCCACAAATAGTAGAAAATATCTCTTTTCTCCAAGAGATTTATTTCTCGTTGGTCCCCAAATGTCGGCATGAACTATCTCCAAAGGGGCTTTTGCTCTCCAAGCCGACTTTTTAAATGGCAATCTATGCATTTTGCCATATATGCAACCCTCAGATATTTTCTTTTCGATATTAATTTTAGGGAGACCAATTACCATTTCTTTTTGTTTTAACATTTTAAGACTATTAAAATTTAGATGCCCGAATCGTAGATGCCATAAAGCCGATTCATCCATTGTTGAACTGAGAGCCATTTTTTTCGCCATGGTCATTTTTAATGGGAAAATTTTATTTGGGGCCATTTGAATGGAGGCGATTAATTGACCATTTTTCTTATCATCATGGATAAGGCATTTATTAGCATCAAATTTCACCGTATAACCTTTTTGTATCAATTGACCGACACTTAATAAATTTTGTGCTAAACCAGGGACATATAAAACATTGGATTAATTTAGATGAGCCATCTTTTGTTTTAACTGCTATTGTCCCTTTTCCTGCTACATCTTAGCTTCTCCCGTCGCCAAGAGTAATTTGTGATTTTGGACCTTCGTTTAGACTAACAAACGAACTTTTATCGCCGGTCATATGATTAGAACATCCACTGTCTAAATACCACAAATCAGTGGAGTTTTGTTGTATATTTAAACATGAGTAAAATAATTGATCGTTTGACTCGTTTTTTTCAATGAAATTCGCCTCATCTTTTTGTCAGTGCCAACAATCTTTTTCGAAATGAGTGTGTCGTGTACACCTTTTACACTTATATCGACAGTCATTTGTACCGTGACCATTTTTCTTACATAAGTTACAGTATGACCCAATTGGATTATTATGACTGTCTTGATTGTTGTAAGCACCTCTTTCCCTACCACGGTTATTAAAATTATTTTTTCTTTGTTGGAAATTTTTACCGTGGTGATTTTTGTTACTATTTTGATCATTATTAAATTTTAATTTGGCTTGAAAAGCTTGATCGAATGGCTCATCTGTAAATCTTTTCATCCTTTCCTCATAGAGCTTGGAGTGAGCTCATGAGTTCAGTTATGGTGAGTTCGTTTAAGTTTTTTGACTCTTCAATCACAGCCACTATATGTTCAAATTTCCTCGGAAGACTTCTTAGTATTTTTGGTATAATTTTTGTATCTTCGATCGTATCTCCATATGAACGAATTTGATTAATGAGGTTGGAGGCACGATTATTTTTTATAGTCTCATCTTCAGACATTAATAAATTTTCAAAGTCTTTCCAAAGTGTATGAAGTTTGATAGTGATTACCTTGCCGGTGCCTTTGTACGAATTTTGTAGAATCTTCCAAGCCTCCGTTGATGTTGTCGCGGATATAACTCGTGGAAGTACAATCTCATCGAGCCCTCTGTAGATCAAGGAAAGGGCATAGTGATCCCTTCGTTCATTTTCAATGTAGGCCTTTTTCTTCGAGTCGTCCCAGGATGCTTCCTCCTTAGCGTCCTTGGATTTCTCGTATCCATCTTGAATCAAATCCCATAACCCTTGGGAAATGAATATTGATTTCATTTGAGTACACCAGAGGTCATATTTTTCACCTCTGAAGATTGGTACCCAATTAACTTGAGGGTAATTCGACATTGTATTTGTATGATATGTGAGACTTGTTTAATTTTAAATGAAGATTTTTTCGGGATATGGATCAGCAAGGCTCTGATACCACTGTTAGGTTTTTATTTGTTTGAATGATTGTTTAAATTGGGTTGATTAGTGTTTGTGAATGTGAGGTGGATTGTTGCTGTGTTGATGTTTTGATTAGAGTGTTAAGTTTTAGAATTTTATTGATGATTTTTTTTTTTGAAGTGAAGTACAAAGCTCATGCACTTGGTATTTATAGGCACCAATGCACACTGTTACAACAATTTCAAGAAGCATCTCCACACTTCATCTTCTACATAATTCTTTTTCATTCTTCTTCCTGTACTTCTAGGTTATTCATCCATTCTAATTTGCTTAGTCTAGATAATTCTATGTACAAGGATTTTTTAGATTAGTTTAACAGTTGTAACTATTTGAGATATGTGAGCCGACATATAAAAAAATAATTTGAGTTCAGTATGTGACTTGCAAAAATGTAAGTGTAACAATTTTATACTCCATCTGTCCCACTAGATTGTTTACAATTGCTTTGTACATGAATATCAAGATAAGGAGAAGAAAAAAAAAATCGATTTTAATATTATTAAAAATAAAGTAGAGAGTGAGGCAGCGAGCCATAAAGTATACCAAAACGGAATTGTAAACTATTGACTGGTGCACCTAAAAAAGAAAGTGTAAATTATTGATTGGGACGAAGAGGATATATTTTAAAATCACTCATTTCAACAAATCTGTTTTAACACAAACCAGAAGTCAGGGCCTGAGCATTGCCGGGCCAACCAACTAGTAGTCTTAAAAAGAGCGGATGGTTGACCATAAACTTTAATAAATTATCCACATCGAAAAATTATAATAAGTTGATGAATTCTATATTATAAATAAGATTAATCCTTCGTTCTTAAATATCAATCGAAAAAACTTTTAAGTCTTAAAAAGTCTCTTAATAAGACTACAAACTTCAAAAATTATAGTAAGGTGATGAAACTTTATATTATAAATAATACTCCGTTGTAAGCATGTGCTCTTAGATATTAACCAAAAATCTTTTGACTCTTAAAATATATATTAAGACTATAAACTTAAGTGAAATTATCCCACATTCGAAAAATTATAAAGTTTCATCAAACATAAATCTTTTGAGTCTTAATAAAGTTGTTAAGACTATACACTTAAATAAAAAATTATAAAAAGGTGATGATATTCTATATTATAAATAAGGGTTATTTCATAACAATAATACCAACTATGAGGGTGCTTCTTATATTAATACCAACTATACGTAATCTCATTTTAATATGAACTATCCCCACATTAATCTCTCTTTAGAACAAGTTACCGGCTACCTGATGAGCCGGTTCCCTTTTCCTTTTAATTTCTTTTTGAATTAAAGTCCCCCTCCCACCATACTCTGTACACTTCCTCTCTCGTTACTACGTACTCTTCTCTCGCCATTGTTGAACTCGACATCTCCTATCGCCATTGCTTTTCTTAAATTTTTTGAAATTATGGTAAATAAATTAGAGCATCTGACGTTTGCAAAAAAATAATCTGACATTTGAAGGATACGAATTAGAGGAGGATCCAGATGAATAACACATCTCATTGTATCAATGAGGGTTTTGAAGGTTGATAATGGAGGATGACTTTTAATTTGATGAATATAAAGGGGAAGAAGAAGAAGAGGCGCACCAAAACCTAGCAGGTCACAATTACCGGTTTTACAGGTAAAAAAAGGCATTGGTTATAAAGAGAGATTAATGAGAGGATAGTTGATATTAAAACGGGATTACATATAGTTTGTATTAATATAAGAAGCACCCCCATAGTTGGTATTATTGTTATGAAATAACCCTATAAATAAAACTAATAAAAAAATTTCGTTAGACATCAACCAACTTAAGTAATTCTTCTACATCAAAAATTTATGTTGAGGTCATGAATTTCTACTAAATAAGAGTAATTATTGTTTTTAAATATCAACCAACAAAAAAACTTTTGTTTTTTTTTAAAAACTGTGATGGAATTCTATATCAATGTTTTTTTAAATTATGATGAGGTCGTGCATTTGTAGTCTTATTTTTTGATTTGTTTTTAAAAAACTTTTGAGTTTAAAAAAGGTCTTAATAAGACTACAAATAAGTTACGGTTATGATTCTATATTATAAATAAGACTACAAATTTTAGTTAAATTATCCCACATCGACAAATTATAATAAGGTGATGGATTTCTATATTACAAATAACACTAATTATTTGTTCTTAGATATCAATCAAAATCTTTTGAGTCTTAAAAAAACTCTTAAGACTATTAACTTAAGTAATTATCCCACATCGAAAAATTATATCCCTATCTTTTGAGTCTTAAAACACTCTTAAGGCTATAAACTTAAGTAAATTACTCCACATCAAAAAATTATACTCCCTTCGGTCACTATTTTTTGTCTCGATGGAGTTCTATTATATAAATAAAAGTAATCATTTCTCCAAATTAGGATGAGGTGATGAAATTCTATATTATAAATAAGACTAATCATTCGTTCTTAGATATCAACAAAAAAACTTTTTAGTCTTAAAAAATAGGGCTATTTCATGGGAATAATACCAACTATGTGTGTGCTTCTTAAAATAATACAAACTATACGTAATATCATTTTAATATGAACTACGCATTCATTAATCTCGTTTTGTTATGTATGAAATTATGATTTGCTATTACAGGTCATAGTGACTTGTTGTAACTTTCTAAGGTTTTATTAGGTCCGTTGCAGTCATCGTAAAAACTAAAATAACAATAAAAACATTTTTTTTCATAGCTTCTATAAGACTAAATGAAAAAGAAATGAAAGATGAATTTTCGGATTTTTTTTTTCAATGGCCGAAAATGAACACGAAATGTAAATCAGAAGAAGAGTTAGAGAAAGAGTTGAATAAGGGAGGTTCAACAGGTAACCGGTCACTCATAGCAAAACGAGGTTAATGAAGACATATTTCGTATTAAAATGAGATTACGTATAGTTTGTATTAATTTAAGAAGCACACGCATAGTTGGTATTATTCTCATGAAATAACCCTACAAAATATTCTTAATAAGACTACAAATAAAGTTAAATTATATTATCACATATCGAAAGATTATAATGAGGTGATAGAATTCTATGTAATCTTTCGTTCTTACATATTAAACAACAATCTTTTGAGACTAAAAATAATTTCCTAAAACTAAGACTATATAGTAGTTAAAGTATAATATAATTATCCCGCGTTGAAAAATTAAGATGGGTTGATAGAATTCTATATATTATAAATAACTGTAATTATTCGTTTATAAATAAAAGTTCTTAATTAAAATTATCTCAAATCGAAAAATTATAATAAGGTGATTTTTTTTATATAAATAAGAGTAATCATTCATCCAAAATATATAATAAGATTGTAATCCTCTATAAATTCTAATGCAATAAAGTGGCGGAAACACTGTAGATTGGGATTAAAACACACCGACAAACTATATTCTATTTAAAAGAAAGGTCAGTCGATACAAATGCCACTTTTTACAAAAGGGCTAAAATAAACATCCCTAAAAAGGTTTAAAAAAAAATCCAGAAGTAACATAATTGATAGAGTAGGATCCATGCTACTCGCTAGCTCACACCCAAAACCCAGCCGCAAAAACCTGTCATGTTATAAACATAACAACCACATCAGTGGGGAGTAACTCGGACGTTCTCCCAGCCATATTATACCATATGACAAATAATAGTATTACTATATCAAAATAGGTAAAATATAAAACAATTAAAACCATATAGTAACATAAGTCTTTAGCAAAACTTAAAGCGACTGTCAACCTGCAAGTCAAAAACCAATCGATAGTTATAAAATCCAAAATGGCGTTATGGAAATCAATTAGTGCAACGGAATAGACTTTCACTGGGATCATACTAAACTAGCTTTGAGAACTTAGTCAAAACAAATCAGACTTCGGTCTCTAACTAGGCAACTCAACTATAACAGGACTGCGTGCAGCGAGGTCATGGCTTAAGTAATGTACACCCCTCCCGGACACCAACCGTAATCCAGTTCAACCCGACGGCGACTTACACGATGCGATATCTAAGTTTAAGGTCAAAATATACACACTCCTGAACACAAACCATGCTCAGTTCAACGACCAATGCGTCTCACATAGACACGCCAGCTTTATAGTTGATGGCAAAACGTATACCCTAAACTGTATTACTCTACCCGTACACTTGTCCTCATTCCATAACACCAAAACCAAGTCATTATCGATATTCAAAATAGAATGTTCAAGGTGAATAATACGAAGGTAAAAGAGATAAACATTTTATGTTAAAAGGAAACTTTCTATTTGTAGAAATTTACTAATTTTAGAAACTTACTTAAATTAGAAATATTCTTATAGAAATACATAAAGTGTTCAAATAAGTTAAATGTACCAAAATAGGATTTATGATAAATAAATATTTTATTAATATCGTTGTTGTCGTAACTTAATATATTTCTAAGTTCGTTATCAAAGGTACAAATCAAATGTAATAAGTGAAAACATAGTACTTTATAAATATTTAAGAAAATCGAGTTAAAACGATAAATTTAGGAAAATATACGATTTAGAAACAAAATGGTAAATATAAATAAAGTATTAATAGCGTAGGAGTTTTAGAAATTAAATGAGATTTAAAAACCTTTCAAATTGTTTCTAGTAATTAAGTTTATTAATAAACAATACGAGTTTTACTAAAAATAATAAATCGTAGACAAATGAAAATTTATTAAGGAAAATAGTCTCGACTAAAAATGTCTTTAGAACAAAATAGACTACTTTCTCATTTATTAATATAAGTCGTAAAAAAAAATTAATTTATCAAACAAGTATACAAATCTCGATTATTATATAAAAGTACGATTTTAAGTTAAAACAGTAACTTAATGAAATATGACAAAATTATGAAACTAATACTATTTAGTTAATAGCGTCACGATAACTAACAAAATATTATAATGATTCATAAAACGATATCGAAAAGTTATAAAATGTTTATAAGACACACTGTAATATCCGTATTTTATAGTGGGTCAAAGCGAGTCAGTAATTATGTAGCGATAACTCGTTAACCGATTAAAAACCCCAACATTACGTAAATATTAGTTAATCGATCTCAGCATATATCGGACCTGGGTTAAATTATGTATGTGGGCCACTCACAAGCCAAAGCCCGGTGATGTTTATCTTATCCTAACCCCACGTATACACCTTTTAAATTCCACCAAACATCAACCATAACAACACAAAACATACCAGGCACAACTTCACACAACTGCACACATAACCGCACACAACCGTACACATCAAGAAGAAGAAAAGTAGGGGCTTATACACGACAACAAGAAGAAGAGTAGGCTAGACCTCGACTATACACGCCACTTGGGTATGTTACGATGCCTTTTGCGTTTTTATTTCATGATTAATGTACATTCGTATCGAATTATCGAAGTCGGGATCGGTATTGTCGGGTAACCGTGGTTGTGCGTCATTGTTGTTATAGTATTTGATCAGATTGTCGTTGTGTCATTATGATAGCGATGTCGTACTAATTATTGTCGGGAACTGGGTCGGGCTAACGTGATAATGCTACTGTCGTTATTGTCGTTGTATTCGTTGTCTCGTATTGTAGTTCTGGAGTTGCGGTCACGGTCGTACTGCGGTGTTAAGATGTAGAGTAGTATTGTCGGCCGCCATTAATGTAGTAATGCAAATAGAGGGAGGTATGATGGGGAGTATTGTATTTATTATAATATACACATAATGATAGAAAGGAGTGTATATTACTATGATATATGCATTTTATAATGTAGTAACAATATTATTATAATGTAGTAATTATGCTAACAATATTATAGTCACGGTAATGTTTTCACTTTTTTTATATACAATAGTAATTAAGGTCACGGTATGCAAGCAATAGTCAGAATATTATAATAATAATATGTAACTATAGCATATTATCGAGTCGTGTTGTTTACGGGATAAAATAGTCACGGTAGTGTTGTAGTCACTACTTTAATTAGCATAGTATCGAATCGCTTTATAAATCAAATATGTTACGATCGATATTAATTCATGTATCTAATATTTTATTAGGTTCGGATTTCGTAGAAATTCCGTGGTGAATTATACTAGCGACGTGATCGTGACCCACTAATTAGGTAAGGCTATCCTTACTCAGTTTACGTTGTATGTTTGCATATTGTATGATATAATGGTATAATGATGATATTGAGATTGCGGTTGTGTACCGATTGAGAGAAGCTAGCTAGGACTAGCTAGGCCCGGTTGATCTCGGGACCTTCCCTAATGTTTCCTCCTAGGAGAGCCTAGGAGGGGTGTGCACACTCGGACTGACGGGGCGTGACTGCGGTCGCGATAGGAATGATGATATTAATGATGATATTGTGATATGGATTGTACTAATATTGTTTAATGTTATCGTAAACTGATCTTCTGTGTGTATTTCTGGTGTCTGTGATGATCCACTTGACGGTTATGGTCATTTGGGGAGCAGAGATGTATTCAGGTGCTTGATGGAATGTGCTTTTGACTCGGGATGCTATTTACGGGATGGGCAGAGTGCGAAATCACAAGAGTAGTATAGACCCTGATCGTTTGTATTCCATCTTATTTATTAGACCATCATGAATACTTTTTATTATTTGGTTTGTAGACTGAATTTCTATAGTCTATTATTAAGTTTTAACGTTTGGACACTCTGTTATTGTGTGTAATGATGTCTGCTACCTCGGTTTACCGAGATGGTATCACTCGTATTTGTTTAGGATGACTTGTTAAGTCTCCTGAACAAATGAGGGTGTTACACACATGATTGAAATACTATTTTTAGTAAATAATATGTAGCTAAAAATAAAACCGAAGGTAAAGTATCTACTACATACTACTACACAACATACGATATAATACCGAGTAACGCCTTAAAGTTACCTTGAGTCGATATCCGAAGCGATCACGTTCTTGCCCTTCTTGATCAGTCCAAGCTCCAACCATCAATAGTCCCAAAGTCGTCTCAGAAACTGGTTCTTCATAAAAACTTCGATGCACGAACGGGAACGAGAATACACATAGGCAAAAGTAAGAGAGTCGGAATTAATGGAGATTAGAAATGAACAGATGCTCGTTGCTCAAAACTATCGCGGAGCGAGGAACGATAATCAAAACTTAAGCAGAAGATGGGGAGTCACCTAAGTCGAGTTCTGATTGGAAGGACAAACTTCAAGCATTGAATCAATTCACACGCACACAGAACACACGAATCAAAGAAGTGGAAGCTTCGAACGGAAGGGGACTTGATATCAGCAGCCACACATGAGAACAACAGCAACCGGTACACACACAACAACATCAGCTACAGTGGATCGAAAAAAAAAATAGGCACGACCAACATCAACGAAAATGATGACAACAATAACAGTAGGAACCTCGACGAAAGAACATCATCACAAGAGTAATCGTACGAACAGTAGCAAGTGAACATTAGAAGACAGACACAACACCAAGAGCAATCGAAACTGATCGACACAGCCACAACGACGCGGATTGCAGCAGTAGCACAACATAACACCAGCAATGTCGGTTAGACGCAGCACCAAGCAGACATGAGAAAAAGAAACGGAGCGAAACAGCACAATAGCAACGTCGACAGCAGCAGCAAAAGAAGAGTGAATGAAATAGAACAGAAGGTGAAACGAAACCGAATTGAAGATGATCATAGTAAGCACGTACAAATCAAACTTCAGAAGGTACGCATACGAGAACGAGAAAGAAGGATAAATGGATTACCTTAGACGAAAACGAGCATCAATCTAGACAGCAGATCGAGAACCGAGGGAAAAGGAAGACGGGATAAAAGAGGGAGTGACGCAGGGAACGACATTGTATCACAATCTGCTAAGAAAAATGATGATGATTAGGATTTGTTATGCCAAAATATGGACCAGCAACACGGAGGAAGAATCTGACATACATGGCTCAAATAGGCAGAGGGAACGAAGGAAAGCAGAGGCGTCAAGAGTCCGAGTCACTGCGGATTTCTGGTGCAACATCAGCGATGATGGAGATCTTGACGAAAGCGGTGAAGAAAGAGGAAAGGTGAATAAGGAGGAAGCAGGTAGAGGAGAAGGTGAAATCGGAAATGGAAACTGGCAGGTGGGGTATGCGGTTGACTAAGAGAAGCAAAGGTGGAGTTTTATTATTAGGTTAAAATAATTAAGTAGGGGATTAGGCTTAAGCTGATAAATGGGTCGGGTTGGAATTCGTAAGTCGGCCCAAGAAATAAATAAGGTTAGAACCGAGTTAGAAGAAAAGATAATTCGACCGTAAAATGTAAATAAAATATCTCTCGTGTTCAAAGTAAATATTTGAGACTAATAAAGAATCTGAAAATAAATAAATAATCATCCAATACAATATATAAAACGTATCTCGAGGTAAAATAAATATTCGTGAAGAAACAATTTTCGACAAAATTGATCAATTAAATTGATTCTCGAAGAGGAATAATAAATATTTTAACGAAACTTAATCAATATAAACTTTCGAGTTAAAATAGAAATAAAATAAAGATTTTAGAATTTAAGACGAAACCGAAATAAGTTCAATGGGAACTAAAATCAAGGATAACGATTTAAATCGTAAAAGAAATAAAAATACGAATATAATTTTAATTTTATTTAATTGCTAAAATCAGGGGTGTTACAAAGATGATCAAATTCGATCATATATATAAAGAGTAATCATTTGTCTTTTTAACTTAAATATAAAAACAAACTCTTTTAAGTCTTAAAAAAAGCTTTTAAAACTATAAACTTAAGGGTTATTTAACGACAATAATACCAACTATAGGGCGTCCTCCCAAAATAATACCAATTTCAATAAATCTGAGAATAATACGTATTATTGAAGTAGTTAAACAAGAGTAGTATAAGTGACTTTATAACCTGCTACATCAGGTCACCTAATTAATATTTAACCTGCTACTTATTCTCCATCCTTCTACTTAGATCTGGATAACGGGTGAACCGTGTCGGGTCCGTTTCGGGTCGGGCCACTTTCGTGTTATAATAATCTGGTTGACTTCGGGTCGAGTCGGATAATTTCGAGTTCGAGTCATTCTCCGGTTTGTTGTTTTCAACTTTTTTAGGGATATCGAATAGTTTTGTATAATAATAGTCGGGTCAGTTTCAAGTTATCTTGGGTTAATTTGGATTACGGGTCAAAATCAAATCTTTAATTCGGGTGTCGGGTTGGGTTCAGTTTGGCTTATTCGAGTCGGTTCAGTTTTGTCAGGTCTACTCCTCCTTAGTTCTCTCCTTCATTCTCTCTCTCCATTACCCTTCATCCTTCTTCAGTTTTTTTCTATACGTTTCGTTTAGATTAACGTGTTGATTTTGGTGTAAGATTGTGTTGTTAGCTAGATTTGGTGAGGTTGAAGACTTGAAGGAAGAGGAAAACGAGGACATGAATGACATTTAATGCCTCGTACACTGAGTAAGTGAAAAGAAGTGACATAATATGAAATAAATTATATATAGCCGAAAAAGGAAGGTGAACGAGTTCTACCGCTAACTGATCATCTATACTATTCTAGTTAAACTACACCAAAAAAATACGTATTATTCTTTGATTTATTAAAATTGAAATTATTTTCGGAAGAGATTCTATAGTTGGTATTATTGTCGTTAAATAAAATTAAAGGTGAAAAGGGAAGGTGGAAGGGTTCTACAGGTAACCGGTCACCTATACTACTCTTGTTTAACTACTCCAATAATACGTATTATTCTCAGATTTATTAAAATTGATATTATTTTGGGAAGACGCCCTATAGTTGGTATTATTGTTGTTAAATAACCCTAAACTTAATTAAGTAAATTATACCACATCGAAAAATTATGATGAGATGATGAAATTCTATATCATGAATGAGTTATCTTTCAGTTTTAAACATCAACCAACAATCTTTTGAGTCTTAAAAAGCTTTTAAAAAGACTACAAACCTAAAATTATCCCACATCAAAAAGAATAAAATAAGGTGATGATTTTATATTATAAAGAAGAGTAATCGTGCGTTTTTTGGGTTTTAAAAGTATATCTTAAGACTAATCTTTTGTTCTTCGATATCTTAAAAGTATAAACCTTGAGTAAATTATCCTACATCGAAAAATTATGATGAGGCGATAGAATCTTATATTATAAATAAGACTAATCTTTTGTTCTTCGATATTAATCAAAAATTAATTCGTTCTTTGATACCAATCAAAAAACTTTTGAGTCTTAAAAAATCTCTTAATAAGACTACAAACGTAAAATTATTTCCACATCGAAAGATTATAATAAGGTGATAGATTTCTATATTATAAATAAGAACAATCGTGTGTTCTTTTGAGTTTTAAAATGAGCTCTTAAGACTATAAATTCAGCTGAAATTAAGTTTGATTACTAATATTATGTGATCATCTTATTTATTGTAATGACATAGTTTGATTAATCTTATTTAACGAATGTACATCATCAATGTAATTAAGTCAACTAACTCGTGCTAACTCGTGCAGCGCACGGGCTTTAATCTAGTTTTTATTAATCTCGAGAAATTGCTATTTAATCTTTTTTTACGCGATTCCGTGCATAATTATTTTTGAAACGTGATTTTAATACTACTTTCTCGTAAACACGTTCTTATACGATTTCCGTCTACTTATTTTTTTAAAGTGATCCATTTACAATTTTAAGCGCAAATCATGCTCAAATTGTAGCAGCCCCAACCATTTCTATCATTGGACTGAGATATTTTCATGGTTCAGTTTAGAGAGTTAAAACCGACTCCACTATTCTTTCCTCTTCTCAATGCACGTTCTCCCTTGCTGTGTGTGCTCTCCTAAACTTCTCTTAAACCCCCAACTCAGTATTCTCTCATCTGCTCTTCTCTACAAAAAAAAAAAAAAACAACTGAACGTACAACAACAGTTAATTGTTCTTCAACTCTCTCAATTCCGATCCTTCTCTTCATTTCGTGTTCATCCTAATTCAAAGGGTAATCATCGAAACTTTTATTCCTTCTTCCTTCTTCTCGATTTCTATGCTAATAAGGGTGTTGTACCTTGTTTATGTTTTTTATAGGCTTTGGAGACAACCCCGAGGAGGACGAGTATATTATCGACTCCGATCTTGATTAAGGTAACATCAACGATCTCGGTATTGCTTGATATTTTTGTCGTAGTTACATGTATAGAATTTAAGTTTTTGTTTGGCGATTATAATATGTCAATTTTTCTTATAAAAGTTTTAGAATCGTTAATTTTTGGTTTGTTTCGTTGTACTTATCATTTTTATGAGACTATTGAATAAATCGTTCTATTAGTTATTAAATCATAATATTTTCCCGATGCACTAATATATATATATATATATATATATATATATATATATGTGTGTGTGTGTGTGTGTGTGTGTGTGTGTGTGTGTGTGTGTATAAAGTTTCTGTTAAAATATAAATTTTACAGATTTTGAATTTTAAAAGTTGTTTAATGAATTTTTAACTGATTTCGTACAAAAACAATTTAAAACCGATTTAATGTTCATACGCCTAATTTACTTATTTAAATCTGAAAATTTCCGCGTAAGTCCATTCTGATGAAAATTAATTCTCTGGAATTTTTCATAATTTTTTGAATTTTAGAAGTGAGTGAAATAATTAATAGTTCTAAAATACTGTTTATCGTTAAAACCGAATATTCCTTTTTATTTCTGATTTTTGATTTAAAATTCTCGATTCGAAATAAATTTTATGATATTTTCTTACAAAATACTTATTTTCGCGAGATTCGAAATTTAATAAAATAAAAAGAGCGATAAATCGTTATTTAATCTTTTAAAACGAAACCGATGATTAAATGACGGTTTTTCCTAATCCTGGAATTTTCATTTTTTTTTTAAATTGAAAATTTTCTGGAAAATATTGATTTCCTTGATAAGTTATGATTTTTGGACATCCGTGCATAAATCATTTTGTATTTAACTTTTATTTTTAATCGTTAACGTTTAATTAGCGCTTTTTCTTTTGAAGTCTTTAAAACCAGGTTTCCATATTTTAAAAGAAATGATTTTCTGGACAGATTTTTGAAATAATAGTTTTAATCATTTATCATAATTTTTACACTATTTTTCAAAACTTTTAAATAATTGAATCAATTTTTAAGCAAAATCGTGAATTACCGTTAAAATGCGATTTTACAGCAGTTTATTTATTTTCCAGCAACTTCGAACTTTTTGAAAATTTAACCATTTCATCTTAAATAACCCCTTATGTTATTGTAAAATGATTTAAATGTTTAATAAAATAACGAATGTTAAATAAATTACTTTTATAAAGATATGATTGTCGTTGTGGACATGACATAGGTCCACCCCGATGCGGCCACGCTCGGGTTTGGGTAGGCGAATGAATCTTGTGGTAAGATTGATCTCGGGTTGAAATTTAAATCAAAATAGGAGTCGCCACCGAACTTTGTGGGAGTTCGGACCCGTTCGAACCCACTCTACATTTAGGCGTATCGTGCACAAAGCACGACCCGCTTTTAGTGCTAGAGTTTAGGGGTTCGCCCCTCTCCATTATGATACCGACGCCGAGTTATCGGGAATCGTGCATCGAATGACTCTCGTGTGCCAACGGTTTCGGACATCCGGAAACCATGGTTCAGAGTAAGGGGTGAGGGTACGTGTTGGGAAGCCAACAAAGGACACCCAACCCCACCCGCTCTTAGCGGCGTCTACTAAGATATCGTTCGTTTTTGTGCGCGCGCGTTAGTTTGACGTCTACTAACAATGCTTTTTCGCTAAACATGTGAATTATGTTCAACTACGTCATTTAATACATCTAAACTAGCGTCGAAGTTATTTAGCATGCGAGGTTTGTTTTAATGTGACGAGTGCAGATAACGAAAATAACATTTGGAAGTAGATTACAAATACGCGGGCGGAATACAACCCGGAAATACAATACAACGAGCAAAATGATATAACCGAACTAGTAACAACATAAACATAATAATAACGGAAACGTAGATTAGATGATATGATGCGATGTGATGCATGTTTTTGAAAGAATGAACACGTGATGACCGAAGTCGTAGAAAGAGATTTGTCGAGGCTCGTCATATGTAGAAGGCTCACGATTTAGGCGGACAGAGGCCACTCGACCGAGTCATGGGAGGGACTTGGTCGAGTGCCCTACGTAAAAACCTTCTGCCTCATTTTCGAGGGGTCACTCGATCGAGTGAGCCAAGACACTCGATCGAGTGCCCTCTATTCGAGGTACTAGATTTCGAAATGGTGATGATTTCGATTTTTTTAATTTTAAATCGATAACTAGTCGAGTTACATAAAAATATTATGAACTTAAATCCAACTCGATTTTTCGACACTCATAATGTGTAGAGTACAGTTACGAGATCGTTATTGGATATTTTGAGAAAAGCATTGCGAAATCCTTTTAAACTTGATTAGGACGAAATTGATTCCCTCCGCGTTACGACATCGTTACTAACCCTTTCGAATTACGTGATGTTCGATTTTCGCGTCAATGGGTTTCGTACTAACCTTGATTGATAAAGACTCCTTAAGCGCGATATTTGACTATAGAGTCAATATCGTTTCTCTTCGAGTAGCGCTTTGAAAATTGGTATTGAACGCGTTTAAAGTCAAATTTCCGCGATCACATTACGCCCTTGAGTGTTTGGGGCGGCGCTCCTCGAAAGGGTGTCACCTCCGTTACTACTTGTAGACACCCACATTTTGACCGCCAGGTGTCTATAGCAGTTTCCGAAAAACACCCGATGATGATCGGACGTAAACATAGCTTAATACACTCGATTTTCAGACTCGGAATCAATAGTAGTTGGCACGAGCTTTTAGCGGAGTAAAAATTTCATCAAACCGACCTCAAATTCAGGCCCAGTGGGTCGTTTCCAGTCAAATGAGACTAATTTGAGTCAAAACCGTCACCAAGGGCAAAACCGTCTTTTAGAGACCGGGTCAAACCCCGGTCAAAGGCATTTCCGAGCCATAAATATCTGTCACGCAGCTTTCGAGAATCCAATTCAGAGTCAAATATCACAAAAAATCAGCAATGAAGAAGAGTTAAGCAACTAAAACTCTCCCCAAAGGACAAAACTCGATCTCTAAGGAGGTCTCCCACCCGGCTAGACCCACTCGATCGGGTGGACCAGCTCACTCGATCGAGTGGACTCATAAAATCAGCCAAAACCGGGTTTTGTTCCCTTACAAGCAACCTTTTTCTATCCAAAGACGGAATCCTATTGCATCCAAGACTACTACCTTTCCTATCCGAAACAGGAGTTTCTTCCCATCCAAGCCAGGAAACCTCCCCTATAAATACACCCTCCTACACAACACAAAAAAATTATCAATTATTCACAACATTCACACATCCAACATCCATAACATCCCATCAATAATTCACAACATAACAATTCCAATCCCGACATACACAAATTACAACCCGGAATTCCAGCAATACTAGGCATATTATATTCCGATCTTCCCTCTAGAAATCCTATAGGATTCCCGACCATTCACAACCCGAAATTCTAGGCAATTTTAGGCAAACCATATACAAACCCGAGAGCAAAACTCGCCAAATCCCCTCCCTAACCATACACACCATAACTCACTTATATACATCTTAACGCTCCCGCGCCTAGGCTGCTACTACGAGTCCGTTTTCAAGATAATTAAGCATGTAGGTTGAGGGCGTTACAAAATCCCGACTTTTCCCTTTTCTTCTCTTTCTCTCGTTCGTTCGTTCCTATTTTACGGGTCGTCGTCGCGTCTTTTTATTTATTTCTTTTCTCGTTTCTAATATCGATATTATCGTACTATTTTCAATAAAAAGTCGTCCCTAAGGATTAGATATCGACTCTATAGTCGAATATCGGATCTAAAAGGAATCAATCATTAAAGCTATTTTAAGCATAATCTCGTTGATGCCGAAATAATCATCGCATAGTCCTAAAAAGACTAATTATGACATTACAACGCGGAGAGATTTATTTCAATTCAAAACAATTTCTAGACATCTTTTTTTTTTTCCTAAAAATTGCTCTAAGTATTGGATATTGATTTCATAATCAAATATAAAATATTGACGAGTATCGAAAATTTAAGTCGGGTATAAATTATGCCATATTTTTACACGATTTAACCAAATTATCAATTTTCAAAACCAAAAGCAATTTCAGAATCAAAATCAAACCGGACAGAAGTCCGTACAGGGGGCACTCGATCGAGTGCCTAGCCCACTTGATCGAGTGACACCCCAAAATATCGGCAGAAACATTTTTCAAGGGACACTCGACCGAGTCCCTCCATGACTCGGCCGAGTGGCCCCAATTACGCCTAAATAAATGCGTCTTACACGCTACAAGTCTCGACTAACCTTTTTCAAACGATTTCGGTCAACACGTGTCAAGCCTATCACGTGAATCTAGTCCTATCAAAACCGCATCGTGTCGTGCTTACATCTTCTAACTCGTTCTCTTCGTTATTATCGCAATTGTTGTATCGTTTGTTGCATTGTATTCCCGGGTGGTATGCCGCTCGTATATTGTAACCTGTTCTTTCTTTCATTGTTTGTTTTATTATACTAAAATGAACATCACATGCTAAAACAACTTTGACGATAGTTTAGATGAATTTAAACGACGTAGTTGAACATAATTCACATGTTTAGTCAAAATGCCTTGTTTGCATATCATTCAACCGTCAAACTAACACGCGTACACGAACAACGAACGATATCTTAGTAACGGCCGCTAAGTGCGGGTGGGGTTGGGTGATCTTTGTGAACTTCCCAACACGTACCCTCACCCCTTACTCAGAACCGTGGTTTCCGGATGTCCGAAACCATTGGCATACGAGAGTCATTCAATACACGATTACCGATAACGTCGGTATCGGTATCGCAATGCAAAGGGATGGACCCCATAAACTCTGAAATCGGAATGGACCGTACTTTGTGCACGGCCCACTACGACATATAGTGGGTTCGAACGGGCCCGAACTCCCACAAAGTTCGGTGGCGACTCCAACTTCGATTTAAATTTCAATCGAGATCCATCTCACATGAGATTCATTCGCCGCCCCAAACCCGCGCGTGGCCGCGTCGGGGTGGACTTATGTCATGTCCACAATTTGGCGACTCCGCTGGGGATACCTGATGTACCACTTGTCATCGGGATTCTCAGGATGAGACTCGAAAAGAAAGTTCGATTACTAATTGTAGACACCCACATTTTGACTGCAAGGTGTCTATAACAGTTTCCGACAAACACCCAATGATGATCGGACGCAAACGTGCTTTAATAAACTCGGAAACGGGCTCAAAATCATTGGCATTTAGCTTGGGCTTATTACGGAGTACAAATCTCACAAAACCAACCTCAAAATCAGGCCCAGTGGGTCGTTTCGAGTCAAATAAGACTAATTTGGGTCGATTCCGACACCAGGGGTAAAACCTAACGAGCGAGTCAAAACCCGGTCAAAAATATTCTCGAGACACGCGAGTCAGCCGTGACACCTCACGTGGCTGATTTGGGCTCCAATACTACAAAAAATCAGCTACGCAAAATATTAAACAAATCCGTTTAAGGGTAGAATTCGATCTCAAGTAGGAATTCTATCCAAAAACCGAATCGAACACTCGACCGAGCTAGGACACTCGGCCGAGCAGCCTACTCCCAACCGAGATTCCTTTCTTCTTTGCCAAGCAAACGGAATTCTCGTCCTTCTCAGCTTCTTACGTTTCCTATCCTAAGCGGTAGTTCTAACTCAAACCATCTCTCCTAGCCAATGTCGGGAACTCCCTATAAATAGCCCCTTGCACAACTCAAAAAAGACATCGACATTCAGTAACATATAGCATACACATACACCAACTTTACACTCATAAGCATAAAACTTAGCATCGAGAAACCGATACCCGAAGGAAACCGGCCCTGATACCCGACACCCTTCACACCTCCCACCAAACCGAGCCACCACAACTCACCGACATCCACTCGACGCTTCTGTGCCCAAGCCACGTCCTGATGAGATCCGATCCGAGTAAACTAAAACATGTAGGTTGAGAGTGTAACTAAACCCGGCTTCTCCTTTTTCTCACTTCTTCTTCTCGGCTCCTCCTCGTTTTTTTTTCTTTTTTCGTCGGTCCGTTTTATTTTTATGGGTCGTTCGTCGTTTTTATTTCTAATATCGATATTACTAAAACTATTTTCATATAACAAACATTCTTAAAAATACGATATCAACTCTATAGTTGAATATCGTATTAAAAGAATTAAATCAAATCTCGTCGATGCTTAAAAAATCGTTACATATACAAAAAACAACGATTCCAACGCAGAGAGTAACATTTTTTTCGTTCAAAATTCTTTTTTTACAAAACTTTTTCTAAAATTCATTCCGAATATTCGATATCGATTTCATAACCGAATATCTGATACAACGAATATCGAAAACATAAATCGAGTATAAATTAATTCGTATTTATACGCGATTTATCAAAATTGACAATTTTCGAACAACGAGCGAAACCGGGACAGACCAGCACGCGAGTCGCACCCCACCCAGGCGACTCGCGCACGGGCCTAAAACCCGAACCTTTTTTTTACCTTCTTCGTTCATTTTTTTTATTATTCTACGAAATGATTTCTCAAAATTTACATCTTTTCTAAAAAAAACTATTCCGAGTATTTTATATCGATTACATAATCGAATATCGAATATAACGAATACCAAAAATATTAGATCGAGTACAAATTATGCAGTATTTGTACGCGATTTAATAAAAGCGACGAATTTTCAAAAAACGATCTCGAAAACAGGCCGGGACGCGAGTCGCATGCGTCCCGGGCGAGCCGCGCGGCCGGCTGAAACGCGGCTCGTCTTTCTTTTTTTTTATTATTTTTTTCGAACTTCGTTTTTTATACAAAACCGCGTCTTTTAGCAATATTTTTCAGATTTTGACTAATATTTTCTCGATCTCGTATATTTGTCATATTTGCTATATTTTTATTCACAATTCGATACTAACTCGTTTGTTCATCCTTTGTAGCAAATTCATTCTTTTTTTGTCGTTTGTTTTATTATACTAAAACGAATCTCACATGCTAAATTCGACTTTAACGTTTTCATGCATTAAACCGACTTAGCAACCCATTCAATTCCTCGCATGCTTAGGAAAACAATGTTTGCATATCATCCATCGTATTACTAACGCGCGTATTAAAACATCATTCGATATCCTTGTAGAGGCCGCTAATGTGCGGGCGGGGTTGGGTGTTCTTTGTGAACTTCCCAACACGTACCCTCACCCCTTACTCAGAACCTCGGTTTCCGGATGTCCGAAACCATTGGCAACGACGAAAGTCAGTCAATACACGGTATCCGATAATGTCGGTATCGGTATCAAATGCAAAGGGACGAACCCGATAAACTCTGACATCGGAAATGGGCCGTATTTTGTACACGGCCCACTACGACATAGAGTGGGTTCGAACGGGCCCGAACTCCCACAAAGTTCGGTGGCGACTCCAACTTCGATTTAAATTTCAATTTGACCATCTCATATGGAGATTCATTCGCCTCCCCAAACCCGCGCGTGGCCGCGTCGGGGTGGACCTATGTCATGTCCACAATTTGGCGACTCCGCTAGGGATTAACTGATGTGTGACTTACCATCGACATCCTCAGGGTGAGACTCGAATAGAAATCGTTTGACTAGTACAATACGCGTTTTAGTTTTACGGTTCATGCATAACCCCATATTTTCCCGGGCCGGTACTGGTGACCGACGTCCCACTATACTATCGATGTAGTCCAAATTGGATATGTCGAAGGTGTCCATTAGCCGATTCGTATGGGTTTTACGGCATGTTCTAAGCTCAACTCGACTTAGGAAGTCCGCCCCGATTCTCGATAGGCTGTGTACACTAGTATAGACCCTTACAGACTGACCGAGACTTAGAATTAGAGCATACATGGCGTCGTTATACTGTTTCCATGACTACGTGCTACCTGATCTACAAGTCGTCTTTTCAAAAAACCGTCTTTTTTCAAAATTGCATCCTTTTCAAAATATCCAATTTCAAAACCCTGGACATATACCGAATATAGGATCCACGATTTTACTCAAAATAGCCTATTTTTAGCCGGTATTATGCCCATTTCAAAACTCGAAAATATTTTCGAACATTCAAAACCGTCCCCGGTCCACCTTTTCCGTTTTTCGAAAAGGGCCGGTTCTCCCCGATTTTCTTCGGGCTTTCAAAAATTCAATTTCAAAACCTTCCTCTTCTTAGGACTCCCCGTATTTGGCAGTGTCGGGTCGTGTCGTAAGTTGTCAAGTCTTCTAGCATCGAAACTCCGTCGATCTTATATCACAGATTTCCTCCCTATCCCAGTCCGTCTTATTATATTAAGGCAAGGCCCACCTACGTAGGACATACTCCTACAAGGGTCGGCCCATCTACACAATCGAGTCTAAAAGTCTGGGGAATGTCTCACGTGAATCTCCTTTCAAACGGGACCCGGCCCACACAGCCAGATCCTAAAGGAGACCCACCTTTCACAAGTCATCCGTCTAGATGTCTTTTCCGAGTCGTTTCCTCTCTAGTTTCCCTTTTCCTTGCTCGGGATGTACTTTTGTTCTGGGATTTGGGCTAGTTGCTGATTACGCGGTGTTCTTACAGACAAGCCACCTTTCACCCGAACGATGACGCAACAAGCCATTGACGAGTTGACCGTTTCATTGGCCAAGCTTCAAGACCAACTGACGAAAATGAGGGAGGATCAGATCGCCATCCTCACCCGGGTAAGCGCAGTCGAACAAGGAACTCCTAGCGCTGGGGTTGAAGACGATAGGCCGTTAGCTGAACTGGCCAGCGCGGTCCACAAGCTGCAAGAACAGGTCCACACGACCACCAGCAACACCATCCACACGGAAAATGCTCGGGCTTATTCGCCCCTAACTGATGAATTGCCCGCTAATCTCAACTTGACAGGCCTACCCATGTTCGATGGGACTGAAGACTCGGTACTCCATATCCGGGCTTTTAAGGAATTCATGGCGGTTAAGGGGGTCAAATCGACCATGTTCAAGCATCTCTTTGCTTCATCTTTGGACAAGCACTCGAGGGCCTGGTACTACAGGCTTGATTCCAAGAAATATAAAACTTGGGACGATGTCGCAACGGAGTTCGCCCGAAACTATGCGGACAATACTGAGATCCAGACAACCATGCGTACTCTTGAGGTCATGGCCCAAGAGCCTAAGGAGGGTTTCACCAAATACCTCCAAAGGTGGAGGGCTGAAAGCGTCAAGCTGGTCGACAAGCCCAGCGAAAAGGTGCTAGTGGAGGCCTTTGTGAAAAATCTCCTCCCATCTTAGCGGATCCATCTCCGGTACGCCATCATACCCAATTTCGCCACCTTAACCGAAATGGGTACCAGAATCGAAGACGATTTAAGGTTAGAGAGCCTTACTAAGGCCTCTACTAAGGGTTATCAAGGAGCCAGTTCGTCTTCGGGCAAGCCCGCAACTACAAGTGCGGCCTGAAGCATCTTCGACGAGGTCAACCTGCTAGACAACTCGGCTAAAAAGAATACTCCGGCCCGAGTATTCACCGACATAGGGACTACTTATGCCAACGCCTTACAAAAGGCTATCTTCTAAAGGCCTGATCCAGCCGATAGGCCCAATGCCGGAGGTTCCTGTCGAGAAACGGTCCAAAAGCTACAACGCCCAGGCCTATTGCCACTATCACCGAGGCAACGGGCACGACACTAAAAAATGCTGGAAGTTGAAGCATCTCATTCAAGATCTGATCGAGAGTGGGAAGATACCGCTACCCAGCGATAAGCCCAGTAACAAAAACAACCCTCTCGCTACTCACGCCATTTTCACTGGAGAAGTAGTCGACTGTACTCATCTAATTTCTCATTTCATTCCTCAAATCAACGGGATATGGAATGATGACGAAGACGATGTTTACTTGGCTAAAGGGGAAACCGTCCCCATCACTGTCGAAGAGATCCGGAAGGCCAAACCAAGGCCCTGGCCGGCACAGATGTCATCACGGTCGGACCTTCGGCCCCGGGATCCGTCACTGAACCTGCTAAGACGGACTCCACACTTGAAGAACAAAACACCGACACGACCCTAGTCAAGCAACTGAAGAGGGTCCGAACCCGATCTCACTATATGGCAGCTTTTGGTCAGTTCTCAAGAACATCGGGCGGCGCTTACTAAAGCTCTCGATGAAATCAAGGTAGACTCGCTGGTTACCCCCGCTGAAATGGTAGCTGCTATACTACCTCACCTCCAAGGCAAATCCAAGGGAGAAGGCCCACTTATCACTTTCTCCGAGTCTGACATTCCACCATTTGGGGCCACCCATAACCTGGCCCTATATATCACGGTGATCTGCCGGAGCAAGTACCTACCCATGACCCTAATCGACGACGGGTCGGCTGTGAATGTCCTTCCTTTAAGGACTGCAAAGGCTCTCGGCATTACCGAGGCTGACTACCTTCCTACTGCACAAACTATCCAGGCTTTCGATGGGAGCCCAAAATCCGTTGCTGGGGCAGTTAGACTAACCATTATAACGGGCCCGATCGAGAAGGAGCTCGAATTCCAAGTGATCGACGTCACTTCATCGTTCAACCTACTACTCGGAAGACCCTGGATCCACGCGGTCAAAGCCGTGTCCTCCACTCTCCACAGGAAGGTCAAGTTACCTTTACAAGACGGGGTCATCACCCTCGAAGCTACTCCTATAGCCGTGTCAAGCTGCAACACGGCAGGCTGAACCGACCCACAAGGTTTCAATTTCGTGGGAATGATCGATGAAGAGTTCCTTTTTCAGCCCTATTTCACTACCAGCATCGACATAATGCTGCAGAACTTGGGTTACCTACCGGGGGCTACCTCAAGGCCCAATCTCCCAACTGGCAAGATCATCCAGGTCCTGAACGACAGAGAGTCACGATTCGGGTTAGGCTATACCATGACCCAGGGGGATACGGTCCGAACAAACGCAATCAAGTTTGTCACGCCGTATTCGGAGCTATTCAAGTGGGCCTCTACCAGCCCGCCATCTCATATCCCGAGACCAAATTGGCTCGGGAATGCAACTTCATCCCGGATGATATCTTTGCTCTCATCCAGGCCGAATCGAAAGAGGATTCAAGCCATGCCGAGCCCATGCTGGGGCTCTTGTTCGGGGAAAGCAAGATAATCCCGACTCCTAAGAAGGAATTGGTGAACCTGATCCTCCATAACAGCAAGTTCGATCCGACCAGGCTGATCTCGAAAGTCGGTACCAACACCGGAAAGAGGGCTTGGAGGAAGAGGATCAAGTGGACCGACAGCGAGGGTCGAGTCTACAAGTTCACTACTGGCGAAGGGGACATGCAAGGCGCCGAGTCCGAATCCGAGTCTGAGTCAGAGTCGGAGTCTGGGTCTAAGTCTAGAGGGTCCAGTACTAGGGTCGAGTCTGTAACCCCTTTTCCTTTGGTCATACCTGCGGGAGTCTCGGAGTCTGTCCCGAGAGCACTCCCTATCCCGCCTCTGACCAACGATCAGATGGCTGCTCTTTTTGAGCTATTCTCAAAATTCTCTATCAATAATAACGATAACCATTCTGATTACGACTTGTCTTATTTTCAAAACATTTTCAAAAACTTTATTTCCAATGACATTGAGAAACCCGACGAACAGGTACCACTATCTCCGCATCTAGTCGAGCAACTCGAACAAAGGGAATCCCGAGATCCGGTCATTGAGGAAACTGACTCCATCAATATAGGAACCCCTTTAGAGCCTCAGATGCTTAAGTTAGGTTTATCCTTAGATCCCGAGGAGAAACAACAATTCACGGACCTCCTCCACGAATTCAAAGACGTTTTCGCATGGTCCTACAAGGACATGCCAGGAATAGACCGGGAGATAGCCGAACACCGTATACCCATCAAAGACGGGTGTAAGCCGGTAAAGCAAAAGCTCCGAAGGATGAGGCCCGAATGGTCCCTCAAAGTCAAAGAAGAAGTCGACAAGCAATTCAAAGCGGGCTTTATTCAAGTGTCTGAATATCCAGACTGGGTTGCAAATATCGTACCAGTACCTAAGAAAGACGGAAAGGTACGAGTTTGTGTAGATTTCCGGGACCTTAATAAGGCCAGCCCGAAAGATGATTTCCCGTTACCACACATCGACATACTGGTGGATAACACGGCCGATCACGCCCTTATATCCTTTATGGACGGGTATGCCAGGTACAATCAGATCAAAATGGCGAAAGAAGACATGAGTAAGACCACCTTCACTACGCCTTGGGGGACTTACTGTTACACCGTTATGCCATTTGGGCTTATCAACGCCGGTGCCACTTATCAACGGACCGCTACTACCTTATTACATGACATGATGCATAAGGAAGTAGAGGTCTACATGGACGATATGATCGTTAAGTCCAAAGAACGAAACGGGCATATTCTGGCCCTTAGGAAGTTTTTCACCCGACTACGCAAGTATAACATGAGGTTAAACCCTCAAAAATGCAGTTTCGGGGTAACATCGGGCAAATTACTAGGCCATATCGTCAGCCAACGCGGCATCGAGGTTGACCCAACCAAAATCAAGGCTATTACCGAGATGCAACCACCTAAAACCGAAAAGGAGATTAGGGGGTTTCTCGGGAAAGTCCAATATATCAGCCGGTTTATTTCGAAGCTAACCATGGTATGCGAACCCATTTTCAAGAAACTGAAGATAGGAGAACGGGTACTGTGGGACGACAAATGTCAAGCAGCTTTCGACAAGATCAAAGAGATTCTGTCATCTCCGCCGGTATTAATGCCACTTCAACACGATCTACCTTTGTCGTTATACCTAACAACGACCGAGACAGCCATGGGGGCTATGTTGGCCCAGACGGTCGACTCGGAAGAACGGGCTATTTACTACATCAGTAAAAAGTTCCTAGAATACGAGTGCAAATATACGATGCTCGAAATGACGTACCTAGCTCTAGTTTGGGCCACTAAAAAGCTCCGACACTATATGCTTAGTCACGAGGTGCACGTGTTATCTAGAATGGATCCAATCAAGTATCTGTTCGAGAAGCCCATCCTCAACGCCAGGATATCTAGATGGACTTTAATGCTAGCGGAGTTCGACCTCAAATTCGTGCCATTAAAAGCCATCAAAGGCCGGGTAGTAGCCGAGTTCCTTGCCGATAGTCCGGTATCTGAAGAGGGACATACCGATACCTGGGTCTTCCCAGATGAAGATATATTCCATACTGACACGGAGACATGGGATCTATACTTTGATGGGGCATCCAACTTTCGAGGATTTGGTGTCGGAATTTTGCTAATCTCACCGCAAGGAGAACACACCCCGTTGTCCATTAAATTGGATTTTGACGTGACTAACAACGCAGCCGAGTATGAAGCATGCATTCACGGATTGCAAGCCGCCGCTGATTTAGGAGTAACGAACCTCCAGGTCCACGGTGACTCATCGTTAGTCATCAATCAAGCACTCCAGAAATGGAAAACTCGGAATGCAAATCTCGGAGCTTACCAAGCACGAGTAAGGGTTCTCGAAAAGCAGTTTCAAAAGGTGGAGTACATTTATCTACCTCGGGAAGAAAACCAGTTTGCAGATGCGCTATCCAAATTAGCATATTTACTGAATATCCCGGAACACATGACCAGCATGCCGATTTGCGTCGAAAGATGGTCCAAGCCGGCATACATCAACGCTATTCAAGACATCGAAATAACTGATCCAGAACCTTGGTACCAGGCTGTTCTAACCTACTTAACGTCGGGAGAATATCCTCCGGGTTCTGAAAACCGGGCCAAGAAAGCCCTACGGAGGTGGGCCACCCAGTTCATCCGCACGAACGATGGAAAGTTGTACAAAAAGACGGCGTAGGGGGCTCTACTCCTATGCATCGACAAAACGCAGGCCGAAAAGGTCATGGCCGAGGTACACGATGGCGAGAACGGTCCGCATATGAACGCCCATATGCTAGCTCGAAAAATCGCCAGAATCGGGTACTACTAGAATAGCATGGAAACCGACTGTCAGTTATATGTCAAACATTGTCATAACTGTCAGATTTTCGGCAACGTCCAGCATATGCCGTTATCCCTATTGTATACCATGACTTCACCATGGCCATTTTCGACATGGGGAATAGATATAATCGGGAAGGTGAACCCTTCCGGGATGGGAGGTCACTGCTTCATTCTAGTGGCTATTGACTATTTTACTAAATGGGTTGAAGCCGAGTCATATCGTGTCTTGAACGCCAAGCACGTAGCAAAATTTATCCAAGACAATATTATATGCCGATACGGGATCCCGCACGAATTCATTAGTGATCACGGGACCCATTTTCAAGATGAAACCGCTACTTTGCTAGCAAAATATAAGATTCAAAGGCATACATCTTCGCCTTACCGTCCCCAAACAAATGGAGCGGTAGAAGCAGCAAATAAAACAATTGTCACCATACTTAAAAAGATGGCTGATAATTACCGGGATTGGCCCGATAAAATCCTTTTCGCCTTATGGGGGTACCGGACATCAATCCGTACCGCAACCGGAGCAACTCCATACTATCTGACATATGGCGTGGAGGCGGTCCAGCCGGTCGAGCTCGAGGTACCATCCCTGAGGATTCTACTCGAAAGCCAGGTGCCTGAAGCAGATTGGGTCCAAGCCCGATACGATTCGTTGATTCTCTTGGACGAGCGGCGATCCCGAGCCCTTAACAACATCCAGATATACCAAAAAATGATACAACGGGCTTTCAACAAAAGGATTAGGCCCAGGAATATCAAAGAAGGCGATCAAGTCCGGGCCTTGCTATCAGTCGACCCAAGGGGAAAATTCAAACCTAATTGGGCCGGACCGTATCTAGTAAAGAAGGTTTTATCAGGAGGAGCAGTAATGCAGACAGACTTGGACGGGAACGAATTCGTCAACCCAACCAACTTGGAACAGTTAAAGCGCTACTACCCCTAACCTTATTGATACGTGTCGTTACCGCACTCAAATTAATAATTTATAACCTTACTCTTATCACACTAACGATCTTAAAAATTACGTAGTATAGTACAAGTAAGGGTCGATCCCACGGAGAGGCGATTTATTCATTAACTAGTCCACTACATATTTACGTGATTATGACTAACATATTAACAATATTAACAAGAATATATACGGAATGGGGGGTTCAATTAATTGTCTCGAATAATCTAAACTAATGAACTACTCCATAATAAACTATAACTAATATCCTAATATATACAAGTGAAACAAGCATAATAATTCGGCTCATATATTTCTTATACTTGGTTATCCATTCAGTTACTAAATCGACTCGTCGTACCCACATTATTTTATTACTAGATTAATTGTAGAGAATTTAGCCGCTAAATCTCCCTATCCTTCCTTACTTATAATTATTGGTGTCGAGCCGCTCGAGCACCAATACTAACTTATTAATTATTACGTAAGTTTCGACGCTCCGTAAGTTAACTAGTCGCATTAAGGACAAGAAAGACATCATTAATCCTAGTCAATTTAAATTAACTAGATCAAATTATACTTCTAGATTAACCTAGTGACAATTCGCAGTCCTAAATTAATATAGTTGCTACTCAGTTGTATAATTTAACGCCGCGCCAAATAATACAACTAGCTATTGAACAATAAGAACGAGTATAAAATTGAATACTAACAAAATAATATTGGTAAAACTAATTGATTATAACTGAACGATTAACGTCATATAAGATCCAAGACAAAATTAATAACTGAAATTAACAAGTATTAAGGAGTAGAGAACTTAATATCTAGGCCCAAAAGACTCCTCCTTGATTCGGTTTCGACACCTCCACAAGTAGTAGTACTTCCGTCTTCCCTTGAGTTGAAGCCGCTTCACCCGACGGACTGCTCTGAGCTCCAAAAAAACCGTCAAATGCAATTACTAATAGGGTTTGGTATTTTTGTGGTTGCTTGCTTGGTTGATTCATGATGGGAGATCGGGTATTTATAGTTGCATTGGATCAAAATTTAGGAAAGATTTAAATATGGAAACTGATGAGAGTAAGAAATATGAAGAATATCTTGTTTCCATAATCTCCTCTCTATTGATGGTTCGTATCTTTCAACTTCCAGCCACTTCTTGTGCTTTTTTTTGTTCTTCATTAGATTTCCTTCCAAAACTTCTCACTGCCCTTCATATCTTTCTTTATTTGCTTTAGATTTTCCAATATTACGTCCTACAAATCTCAGTCTGACTCCCATGTTATTTGGTTATTACCTGTTAATCAAAAAGTACATGAATTAATCCTTTTGATATGAAAAGTGACAAATAAGGTAATCAAATCCCGAAATTAGTAAAAGTGGGATAAATAATATAAATAATGTAATAGACGACCATAAAATAATATAATAACGGGGTACAAAATATGAACAATTCGGGAGTTATCAAATTCCCCCACACTTAGCTTGTTGTCGTCCTCGACAATGATAAAACCTTAGATACAATTAGATAGATCAACCTCGACGATTTCGGACAAACCAAAACAAGATTACCGACGACAAACTAAATTATTTTAAGTTAGATAAATTAGTTCACTAAGTTAGAGAAGTCAATAAAAATATTTGAGTTAGATTAAGAAGCATATATACTAAACTTTTCCTCCACATGGAACTATTCAACTAATTAATTTAACAATATTTAATATTTTAGACCGCTTCTAAAAATAAATTATAAATGAACTCATTATTTTTCACACTCATTGAACTACCTAAAAAAAAGTTGTATAAAAATTGACTCATAAAGACGAGTTTCGGCAATTTAAGGTCTTTGGGGAAGGGGATTTACTTTCCGTACATTCCTATTACCAGTTCAGTACGAGGATCGTTCTCCCGAGCTCATAGGCAAACTAAACACCTCATCTCACTTTTTTCTGTAATTATTATTATTTTTTCATTTTTCTCTTTCTCTCTCTCTCTCTTTTTTTTCGATTTTTTTTTCCCTTTTTTTGCCCGATCAAGTGACCCATGTAACGAGTTTTCAATCAATGACTCCCGCCCTTCCGGACAAGGCATTAGGCATTCTCCCAATCCCATTAGGACTAGGTTCCCCTCGGATTTACTAACTCGAGTCACAAGAACAACTCACTCACTCTTGAGGTGTCTAATCTTCCTTAGCCCTAATTAGAAGTCACCTAGGAAAGCAAATTAATTTAACAAAACGGGCTTACTTTTCGTACCTCTAGAGTCAATAAAAAATATAGTAAAGGTAGTACAAATAAGTGCTATTCTTTATAATTCACTTATAACTCAAATTTAAAAGAAACTTAAAATATCATCTACTATTAAATTAATTAATCCAAGTTCGATCGGAAGGAAAAATAACTGCATATATAACTTCAAAACATTTTTTTTAAATATTAGTAACACAAGTTAGTAAATTTTGAAAAATTGTTAGATTAGAGCTTGTCGTCGACTCTCTTGTTTTAGTTAGCCTAAAAACACCTAGGTTGTAACCTTAAAGCACACTTATTATAATTTTTAAAATAGACTCATTTTATTAAAATTTTAATTAACTCCCCCCCCCGCACTTAAGATCGACATTGTCCTCAATGTAAAACAAATGGACTCAAAAAATAAAGGAGAGAGATAAGAGCACTTAGCGGATTTAATATGCGAGTAGGCACGGTGCCTCGAAGTAAACCCATTCGAATCATGTGGTAGTCCCTCTTTACATGCTTAAGCCAATTGTGCAGCACCGACCCGGTTGTATGTCCATTGTATTAGCTTCAGTCCCATAACAACCTCTACAACCTCCAAAAGTGCACAATAACAGTATTCCTGCAAAATAGAAGCACTAGACCCAAGCACGTGTAACACGAAATACCCAAAAATTTCTCAGCAATGACACGTTTTATGAAGTTTATTTTATCTAATACTAATATTTTTGTGCAACCGACACTATTAACATCCCCTTACAAAGGTTGTGAAACTCAGGGAGGCACTTAAGCCGACTCAACTAAATAAATACATAAAAATAATACAATACAATTAAGCTTGGGTTGCCTCCCAAGAAGCGCCTAATTTAACGTCTTTGGCTCGACCGAGTTAAGATAATCTTAATAGTCTGACAATTCTGCAACCGCCATCTTAAACATACCTTCTAATCCAACCCTCCGCGTTGTTTCATCCAATAATATTTCAATCACGTCTAATCCCAATATTTCTACTTCGGATTAGGGATTATTTGTGCCGGCAGCTTACCTGAGAGAGTGGTTTCAATATTACTCAAGGTCGTACATATTTGCCCCATTTGTGAATCTAATTGTTGAAGATGGGCATCTGTTTTCTGTTGGTACAACGCACCTTGGTTCTGAACTTGACCCACCGTATTAGCTAGTTGCTTTATCATGTATTCTAGTGATACGGAATAGGGTTGAGGTGCATGAGGTCTAAAATTATTTGATTAGAAGGTCTAGGTCCTGAACCGTATCTAAGATTATGGTGATCTTTCCATCCCTCATTATAAGTGTCCAAATACGGGTCATATTTCCTATTTTGGTTACCATTAAAACCACCCATAGCATTCACATTTTCAGACATACTAAGATGACCAGCGTCATTTACTCGCAAATTATCAGAACTTACAGCAAAAACAGTCTTTCTTGAGTGATCAGTAACAAGTTTCGAGACAAGAGTAGTCAAAGTCGCAATTTGTTGGCCATTTTCTTGAATTTGATCCCTTAAATTAGTCATATCAGCACTACTAATCCCATTTACTACACCTACATCCTTCCGAGAACTAAATTGTTGGGTATTTAAAGCCATGTTATTTAGTAGTTTCCTAGCCTCGGTCGGTGTTTTATCTGCCAACATTCCCCCACTCGCGGCATCAATATACTGTCTATCCTTACTTAAAAGACCCTCATAAAAATAAAACAATAATAGTTGCTCAGTTATTTGATGTTGAGGACACGATGCACAAAGCCTATTAGATCTCTCCCAATATTCACATAAAGACTCATCATAACCTTGTTTAATACTCCGTACCACTTATTTCCTTTCTAATAGAAGCGACTCTACTAGCGGGTTGAAATTTTTCTAGAAAAGCAATTTTTAAGGTATCCCAACTAGTAATAGAACTTGGTGGTAAGTAAAATAACCATTGTTTAGTAGCCCCCTCTAACGAGAATGGAAAAGCCCGCAATTTAATGTCCTCAGGTTTAACCCCCTCACATTCCATAGAAGAGCATGTTAAATCAAAAGCAACTAGATGCATATTAGGCAATTCATCTGACTTACCATAAAATTTAGGAAGTAAACTAAGAAAACCGGAATTTAACTTTAAAGGTTTTTCAAGAGTAGGAAATACGATACTCAATGGGGTGGTGGTCACATCCGGTGTAGCCAATTGCTTTAACGTCTTCTCAGCCATCTCTACTTCTTCCTCTTCAATAAAACATTTGTCGAGCTCTAATGGTTCCTCTGCCTTTCTTCTCAGAAATTCTTTCCTTAACCTCCTCGTGGTTTTCTCGATTTCGGGATTGAAATTCACAGCTCCTCTGGACCGACGAGTGTTATGATTATGCATACACCTAATGGAAAGGGAAACAAAAAAAATAGAAAATAGAGAATTAGGGGGAAGAGAATTAGTAGCGGTCTACTGTACATTACGTATAACAATAACATGCATATCTTAGCACTTACATTAATATGTAAAAGTTTAGCTTATGATAAGAAACATCACGACATGCGGACAGTAAATACAAAATTTGATTTGTGTCAAAATTAGTATACAATACACACGTGCAAAATTAGTACCAAAATTAGTATGGATAATTAGTATGTATCAATATTCAACATGATAAGTATCTATGCAAACATACGTGTATCAATTTCATGCAATCATGCGTGCAGATTAAACAACTACAATACCATTACATATACCAAAAATACGTGGTAAGAAAGATGATAGCAGCAACCAACAATAAGAATGTATACGTGTTAAGAGTTTACACATATATATAAGAGTAGTAATTACAAATTGATACACATGCAAAATATGAACATGATACGTGACATTACAAACATCACCCACTATTAAAACTTGTATAACTTGGTACGTGATAAAACTTGTACGTAGTGCATATTCATATATATTCACACACTATCAAAACATACCAAAAGTACAATTCACACATGTACAACTAGAACGAATAATTATACATCTCCCCGGCAACGGCGCCAAAATTTGATACGTGTCGTTACCGCATTCAAATTAATAATTTATAACCTTACTCTTATCACACTAACGATCTTAAAAATTACGTAGTATAGTACAAGTAAGGGTCGATCCCACGGAGAGACGATTTATTCATTAACTAGTCCACTACATATTTACGTGATTATGACTAACATATTAACAATATTAACAAGAATATATACGGAATGGCCGAATGGGGGGTTCAATTAATTGTCTCGAATAATCTAAACTAATGAACTACTCCATAATAAACTATAACTAATATCCTAATATATACAAGTGAAACAAGCATAATAATTCGGCTCATATATTTCTTATACTTGGTTACCCATTCAGTTACTAAATCGACTCGTCGTACCCACATTATTTTATTACTAGATTAATTGTAGAGAATTTAGCCGCTAAATCTCCCTATCCTTCCTTACTTATAATTATTGGTGTCGAGCCGCTCGACCACCAATACTAACTAATTAAGTATTACGTAAGTTTCGACGCTCCGTAAGTTAACTAGTCGCATTAAGGACAAGAAAGACATCATTAATCCTAGTCAATTTAAATTAACTAGATCAAATTATACTCCTAGATTAACCTAGTGACAATTCGCAGTCCTAAATTAATATAGTTGCTACTCGGTTGTATAATTTAACGCCGCGCCAAATAATACAACTAGCTATTGAACAATAAGAACGAGTATAAAATTGAATACTAACAAAATAATATTGGTAAAACTAATTGATTTCATAACTGAACGATTAACGTCATATAAGATCCAAGACAAAATTAATAACTGAAATTAACAAGTATTAAGGAGTAGAGAACTTAATATCTAGGCCCAAAAGACTCCTCCTTGATTCGGTTTCGACACCTCCACAAGTAGTAGTACTTCCGTCTTCCCTCGAGTTGAAGCCGCTTCACCCGACGGACTGCTCCGAGCTCCAAAAAAACCGTCAAATTCAATTACTAATAGGGTTTGGTATTTTTGTGGTTGCTTGCTTGGTTGATTCATGATGGGAGATCGGGTATTTATAGTTGCATTGGATCAAAATTTAGGAAAGATTTAAATATGGAAACTGATGAGAGTAAGAAATATGAAGAATATCTTGTTTCCATAATCTCCTCTCTATTGATGGTTCGTATCTTTCAACTTCCAGCCACTTCTTGTGCTTTTTTTTGTTCTTCATTAGATTTCCTTCCAAAACTTCTCACTGCCCTTCATATCTTTCTTTATTTGCTTTAGATTTTCCAATATTACGTCCTACAAATCTCAGTCTGACTCCCATGTTATTTGGTTATTACCTGTTAATCAAAAAGTACATGAATTAATCCTTTTGATATGAAAAGTGACAAATAAGGTAATCAAATCCCGAAATTAGTAAAAGTGGGATAAATAATATAAATAATGTAATAGACGACCATAAAATAATATAATAACGGGGTACAAAATATGAACAATTCGGGAGTTATCAAATTCCCCCACACTTAGCTTGTTGTCGTCCTCGACAATGATAAAACCTTAGATACAATTAGATAGATCAACCTCGACGATTTCGGACAAACCAAAACAAGATTACCGACGACAAACTAAATTATTTTAAGTTAGATAAATTAGTTCACTAAGTTAGAGAAGTCAATAAAAATATTTGAGTTAGATTAAGAAGCATATATACTAAACTTTTCCTCCACATGGAACTATTCAACTAATTAATTTAACAATATTTAATATTTTAGACCGCTTCTAAATATAAATTATAAATGAACTCATTATTTTTCACACTCATTGAACTACCTAAAAAAAAAGTTGTATAAAAATTGACTCAAAAAGACGAGTTTCGGCAATTTAAGGTCTTTGGGGAAGGGGATTTACTTTCCGTACATTCCTATTACCAGTTCAGTACGAGGATCGTTCTCCCGAGCTCATAGGCAAACTAAACACCTCATCTCACTTTTTTCTGTAATTATTATTATTTTTTCATTTTTCTCTCTCTTTTTTTTTTCTTTTTGTATATTTTTTTTTTCGATTTTTTTTTTCCCTTTTTTTGCCCGATCAAGTGACCCATGTAACGAGTTTTCAATCAATGACTCCCGCCCTTCCGGACAAGGCATTAGGCATTCTCCCAATCCCATTAGGACTAGGTTCCCCTCGGATTTACTAACTCGAGTCACAAGAACGACTCACTCACTCTTGAGGTGTCTAATCTTCCTTAGCCCTAATTAAGTGTCACCTAGGAAAGCAAATTAATTTAACAAGACCGGCTTACTTTTCGTACCTCTAGAGTCAATAAAAAAATATAGTAAAGGTAGTACAAATAAGTGCTATTCTTTATAATTCACTTATAACTCAAATTTAAGAGAAACTTAAAATATCATCTACTATTAAATTAATTAATCCAAGTTCGATCGGGAGGAAAAATAACTGCATATATAACTTCAAAACATTTTTTTTTTAATATTAGTAACAAAAGTTAGTAAATTTTGAAAAATTGTTAGATTAGAGCTTGTCGTCGACTCTCTTGTTTTAGTTAGCCTAAAACACCTAGGTTGTAACCTTAAAGCACACTTATTATAATTTTTAAAATAGACTCATTTTATTTAAATTTTAATTAACTCCCCCCCGCACTTAAGATCGACATTTATCAAAGAAGCCTCGATTGTCCTTAGCTTGTTCTCGACGCAGCAAGTCAAAAGCTTCGTCGGTCTTCAAAGCAGCACGGGCTTTCGCAGAATCTGCCTTTGTCCATCTTACATAAGAATCAGATACCCAGATCGAATGAGAGGTCTTCTGGACGGGCCAAGTAGCCCGAGTATACCACCTTTGCATCCAGGTATCACTCATCACATCCGTTAGCTGAGTATATTCACTCACGACCGCCTCGATTTTCGGAATTCTTTGGGCCCACCATATTGCCTAAGTATGCGATCGGGGTAAAGATGGATTGTCTGCCTAAAAGATAGGATTAATTGATATCGGGCACTATCCCGCGATTCTAAACCAGTCCAGACGTAAATGGGCCACCAAGGTACGGTCCAACGAATCAATTGGCCTCCATGAAAAGATAGCAGCTCGTCCCAGAATTTTTGGGTAGTAAGACGAGAAAAGTCAACAGTCCGTCTTCTCATCATCACTTGATTTGGGCGATATCGGCTTACGTCTAGAGGAGGATCCAGGATCGATAACCTCTCGAATAGCCAAAGCTGAAAAGTCAAAGTCACGAAAAGTCAAAATCGTGAAAAGTAAAAAAAAAAACGCAAAAATCGCAAAAAAAACGGAAAAACCGAGAAAACCGGAAAAATCAGAAATTTTGGGAAGATCGGAATCGCGAAAAAATCAAAAATTGCGAAAAATGAGGGAAAATCAGCCTACCTGTAGAAGACGGGTACTCCCGGTCAGCCGGATCGACGGATCCCTCTTACGATTATCCAAGCCCTGGATAATCTCCCCAGTAATCAGCCAAGCTGGGCTGTGCTCTGTCTCCATCAGATCGGCCACCGAAAGAAGCCTGACATGGCCCATGCAAGATAACAAATCCATATGACCCTCGAAAGCGTAAACATGGAGCATGCAAAAAGTAAAGGCCCTACGGCTATATACCGGCCTGACCCGGACGTCATCTGGGTTCATAAATTTTTCAGCCAAGTCGATCAAGGAAACGGTATCCTCTTCTGTCATGCGAGATACCTCCATGTGGGAAAGCCCTAAAAATTCTCGTAACTTTCTCCTCATATCGTGAACTGAGAACGGGACGGCAGGGCGAAGCATGTGATTCCATCCTCCTACGGCAGCAATATCCTCAGGAATAGGACAAATTTCGCCTCGAGGAAATCTAAAAACGTGATAAGTATCGTCCCAATAGGACAAGCAAGCATCCAAAAAGTGTCGGTCCACTTGCATTTGACGGATCGTAAATAACTGGGTGACGCCATTCTGGTTTAGGATAACCCTATCTGCGTCTCTGAAAAGTCGGGACCAATCTTGCAACATTCCTACTAATCGATCGATACCCATAATGAATTTCTAAAGGAGGAAATAAGTTTCTCAGTTTTTTTTTTCTCTTTGAAGGAACAAGGGAATTGTGGGAGTTATGAATAAATTATGAGCAGGGAGAGGGTATTTATAGCATGAAGTCGGATTCTCCTCCTCACCCAAGGATTCCTAATCCTAGAAGATTTAGCATACATGCCTTTATCCTAGGATCTAGCTAAGTCATCCCGAGCATTCCTATTCCTTCTCAGAGTCAAAATGTTTTAATCTTTCAAAATTCTTCCAACTTCAAAATTCCAAAAATTTCAAAAAAATCTCCGTCAAATTTTATTCCCCAGCACGAGTCATTTCTCCTAAAAATGTGTTACATGCAAACTTTGCATAAATCATCGTACATGACGACTCAAGCAAAACCGTGCAACCAACTCCCCAGCGGCATTTAACGGGATGAGCCCACATATATGGGCACACCTAAGACTTATACGACAAGTCCAATTCCCCACGGAGTTATCACCATCAGCTCAGGTATTATTTTTCAACTTATGGCTGGCGAGCCCTTTTACGCGAGTCTAATGGACTTTAAACGACCCGACCGGAAGCTGCCAGGTTTTAATCTTTGATTGACCTGGTGGCTACTCTGACTTTCGCCCTGTCCAAGCCTCAGTCAGAGTGGGGGCTCTGTAGACACCCACATTTTGACTGCCAGGTGTCTATAGCAGTTTCCGACAAACACCCGATGATGATCGGAAGCAAACGTGCTTTAATATACTCGGAAACGGGCTCAAAATCATTGGCATTTAGCTTGGGCTTATTACGAAGTACAAATCTCACAAAACCAACCTCAAAATCAGGTCCAGTGGGTTGTTTCGAGTCAAATAAGACTAATTTGGGTCGATTCCGACACCAGGGGTAAAACCGTCTTTACACAACTCAAAAAATACATCGACATTCAGTAACATATAGGATACACATACACCAACTTTACACTCATAAGCATAAAACTTAGCATAGAGAAACCGATACCCGAAGGAAACCGGCCCTGATACCCGACACCCTTCACATGTCCCAACAAACCGAGCCACCACCACTCACCGACATCCACTCGACGCTCCTGTGCCCAAGCCACGTCCTGACGAACTCCGATCCGAGTAAACTAAAACATATAGGTTGAGGGTGTAACTAAACCCGACTTCTCCTTTTTCTCACTTCTTCTTCTCGGCTCCTCCTCGTTTTTTTTTTCTTTTTTCGTCGGTCCGTTTTATTTTTATGGGTCGTTCGTCGTTTTTATTTCTAATATCGATATTACTAAAACTATTTTCATATAACAAACATTCTTAAAAATACGATATCAACTCTATAGTTGAATATCGTATTAAAAGAATTAAATCAAATCTCGTCGATGCTTAAAAAATCGTTACATATACAAAAAACAACGATTCCAACGCAGAGAGAATTAACATTTTTTTCGTTCAAAATTCTTTTTTTACAAAACTTTTTCTAAAATTCATTCCGAATATTCGATATCGATTTCATAATCGAATATCGGATACGACGAATATCGAAAACATAAATCGAGTATAAAATAATTCGTATTTATACGCGATTTATCAAAATTAACAATTTTCGAACAACGAGCGAAACCGGGACAGACCCGCACGCGAGTCGCGCCCCACCCAGGCGACTCGCGCACGGGCCTGAAACCCGAACCTTTTTTTTACCTTCTTCGTTCATTTTTTTTATTATTCTACGAAACGATTTCTCAAAATTTACATCTTTTCTAAAAAAAACTATTCCGAGTATTTGATATCGATTACATAATCGAATATCGAATATAACGAATACCAAAAATATTAGATCGAGTACAAATTATGCAGTATTTGTACGCGATTTAATAAAAGCATCGAATTTTCAAAAAACGATCTCGAAAACAGGCCGGGACGCGAGTCGCATGCGTGCCGGGCGAGCCGCGCGGCCGGCTGAAACGCGGCTCGTCTTTCTTTTTTTTTTTTTTTTCCGAACTTCGTTTTTTATACAAAACCGCGTCTTTTAGCAATATTTTTCAGATTTCGACTAATATTTTCTCGATCTCGTATATTTGTCATATTTGCTATATTTTTATTCACAATTCGATACTAACTCGTTTGTTCATCCTTTGTAGCAAATTCATTCTTTTTTCGTCGTTTGTTTTATTATACTAAAACGAATCTCACATGCTAAATTCGACTTTAACGTTTTCATGCATTAAACCGACTTAGCAACCCATTCAATTCCTCGCATGCTTAGGAAAACAATGTTTGCATATCATCCATCGTATTACTAACGCGCGTATTAAAACATCATTCGATATCCTAGTAGAGGCCGCTAATGTGCGGGCGGGGTTGGGTGTTCTTTGTGAACTTCCCAACACGTACCCTCACCCCTTACTCAGAACCTCGGTTTCCGGATGTCCGAAACCATTGGCAACGACGAAAGTCAGTCAATACACGGTATCCGATAATGTCGGTATCGGTATCAAATGCAAAGGGACGAACCCGATAAACTCTGACATCGGAAATGGGCCGTATTTTGTACACGGCCCACTACGACATAGAGTGGGTTCGAACGGGCCCGAACTCCCACAAAGTTCGGTGGGGACTCCAACTTCGATTTAAATTTCAATTTGACCATCTCATATGGAGATTCATTCGCCTCCCCAAACCCACGCATGGCTGCGTCGGGGTGGACCTATGTCATGTCCACACTAATGTATGCGTTTTAGTTAGATGGTTCATGTATAACCCAAATCTTTCCCGTGCCGGTTACTTGTGACCGACGTCCCATTATACCGCGTTGCATTCCTAAATGGGTGCGCTAAAGACTTCGATGGCGGAACTCGTATGGGTTTCACGGCATGTTCTAAGTCCAATTTGGCTTAGGAAGTCCGTCCTGATTTACGAGAAAGCCGTCGTTGTTGGTATAAATCCTATTTCGACCGACCGAGACTTAGATTAAGAGCATACATGGTGTCGTTATACTGCTTCCATGACTACATGCTACTTTATTTACATGTCGTCTTTTTTCGAAAACCATCATTTCAAATAATGCATCTTTTCAAAATCATCCAATTTTCATAACCCAAAATACCGTTTCGGGACCCGTCTTTTCAAAAATATTCAATTTTCAAAAATCGGAATGCTGCCGAAATTTAGACTTAAGATTTGACTCAAAACAAGCCTATTTTCTAGCCGACATGCTGCCCATTTCAAAATTCGAATTTCCGATCCAGTATTCGATTTTCGAATTTCCAAAATTCAATTTCGACTTTCAAATCTTCGTGATGCCATTTTCAATGTTCAAATCTTCGAGATAACGTTTTCGATTTTCAAATCTTCGGGATCTCATCTTCAATTTTCCAATTGTCGGATTTTTTTTTCGATGGTTAATTTTTCAAAATTCCAAATATTCAACTTTTCAAAAACCCGGTCCTATTGGCCCATTGCCAATTTCAGGCCCATCTTCTCAATTTTCAAAATTCAATCATTTTTCAAAACCCTTCTTGTCCTTGGACCTACCGTAATTCGTGTGTCGGGTCTTTTAATAGGTCGTCGAAGGTTTATAGCATCGAAACTCCGTTGATCCTACATCACGGGTTTCTTCCCCATCCTAGTCCGCCTTATTCTAAGGGCATAACCAACCAACACGAGTCATACGCTCGTAAATGGAAGGTTCATAAACACTCGAGTCCTAACTAGAAAGTTCCACGCGACCTTTCCCTCTAGCAGGACGGTCCCCACGACCTTTCCTAAGGGAATTTCGCCCGTCTTTCAGTCCGTTAGTCGAGTCATCTCAATTCAAGAATCCTTTTAACTTAAGGGTCTACCCTAATCACAGGGTCTTTCCTTATTCAAGTCAAGTCGAGGGTCTCTAGCGTCGAAACTCTGCCGATCTTACATCGCGAGTTTCTTCCCTTACCCCGTCTGCCTTTCCTCGAGGCCGAGTCAACCTTTTACAAGGCATAGCCCTATAACAAAAGGTTCGTGATCCTTATGTCTAAGGGTCACTCGTCCGACACTCGAGTCTTAACAAAATCTTCAATCCCACTTGGGGGCTACCCTTCAGCAGAGCGATCAATCACGGTTGCTCTAAGGGTCAGGTCTTAAACGTGTCATCTCACGTACCCCACTTTTGAGTCACTTAGATGTCATACCATCTGAGTCCTACCAGAGTCTTTAGTCTCACTCGAGGGCTATCCTCCACCCGAGCAGTTAACCATGGTTACCATAGGGAGTACCCTACGTCCATCCAACAATGGTGTCCTTATGATGCCTTCTTCGATTCGTACCTGTGCTACGAATACTCGAGTCACCTAGTGTTAGGTCACCACGGTTGGTCCGAGCAGACGACGCGGTCAAACACGGTCGCTCCTTTTTTCGGACTCACCCTTCTACAGCTCGAGTCTAATTCGCGGTCGTTACTTTGTTTAGGTCAACGTTCGAGTATCCCGGTCCAAGAGTCTTTGTCGATCTGTCACCCCGGGCCGTGTCTAGTTTGACTCCCTCTCTTGCATTTGCGCAAAGCCAAGTTTAGGCGAGTCGTGGCACCTGTCGTTTTCTCCAATCAAGGACCTTACCAAAAAAAAACCAATCGAGCATCCGAAAGTCCGGATTTGATTCAAGTCTAAGTCTGAGTCCGAGTCTAGGATAACCTACATCCTCATTTCAAAGTCAAAATCATAGTCATTTGTATTCTATCCTCTTTTCAAAATTCAATAAAATCAGCTTTCAATATTCATTCTCATATACACTTTCCTTATGTGTTTCCGAGAACATGATGAACACCATCATACACTGTGAGCACACACACGTGACTATTATAGGCACATCTATAATGACTGCAGGAAATCGAGACCCGTGTTTTCCTTTGCCTGTTCCATGTCTGACATAGAAAGCCCCATAACTACCCTTAGCAGGAGCGGTATCGAATCCTATGACAAACCTAGGTAGTCTCCTAGTTTGGGTTCAAGACGGGAGGCAAGCCCATTTCCCACAACAAACATCCTTCTAATAAGACTGACCAATCCCTACCTTAGGTGTTAGTCTGACCAACAAAAAAAAGAAAAAAGAACTGGACAAAAAAATCGTAAGTCCAAGAAAAAAAGCAAAAGGCCAAAACAAAAGAGCTGGCCATGATCAACATCCCTCGACTAGATATGCTGTCAATCCCTTGACCAGGGCACGGTCAACCCAAATGAAGAATCCCAAGACCGGGGCTAAGAGGTCAACTAAAAAAAGTTCAAAAAACCGATGACCGTGGTCAACGGTCGGCCCAAGTGAAAGTCCCTTGACCGGGGTACGGTCAATTCATAATTATCAATGCTCATACCATCAAATAAGGGAGAGACAATCAAGTTGGTCAGCTAACACCATATTTAGCCTTCCCACATTACAACCCTCAAGACCTTCTCGAGACCTGGGCTAAGAGACAGCCCGGAACTTTTGAGGATTCAAGCTCCATAGGATACACCCTAACCATTAGGGCCAGACATGGAAACCAGATCCCGCATTATCAAACCTACCCCAATCGAAGTCCGAGTCATTTTTACTCGACTTCCCCTTTCCTACCATATTAGAATACCTTACCCTCGAAGCCTTAGCTCCACAAAATCGAGCTCCGGATGTCAAAACATCAAAGCCACTTACTCGATCGAGTGGGTCTAGCCAGGTGGGAGACCTCCTTAGAGATCGAGTTTTGTCCTTTTGGGAGAGTTTTAGTTGCTTAACTCTTCTTCATTGCTGATTTTTTGAGATATTTGACTCTGAATTGGATTCTCGAAAGCTACGTGACAGATATTTATGGCTCGGAAATGCCTTTGACCGGGGTTTGACCCGGTCGCTAAAAGACGGTTTAGCCCTTGGTGACGGTTTTGACCCAAATTAGTCTCATTTGACAGGAAACGACCCACTGGGCCTGAATTTGAGGTTGGTTTGGTGAGATTTTTACTCTGCTAAAAGCTCGTGCCAACTACTATTGATTCCGAGTCCAAAAATCGAGTGTATTAAGCTATGTTTACGTCCGATCATCATCGGATATTTTTCGGAAACTGCTATAGACACTTGGCGATCAAAATGTGGGTGTCTACAGAGCCCCCACTCTGACTGAGGCTTGGATAAGGCGAAAGTCAGAGTAGCTACCAGGCAAATCGCAGATTAAGACCTGGCAGACTTTCGATCGGGTCATTTATAGTCCATTAGACTTGCGTAAAAGAGCTCGCCAGCCATAAGATAGAAATCATATCTGAGTTGATGCTAATAGTTCCGTGGGGACTTGCCTAAGAAGCCTTGGGTGTGCTCGTTTGCAGGCATATCCCATCTTGGAGCTGCGCGGGAGCTTGCCTAGGAAGCTATGGGTGTGTCCGTTTGCAGACACATCCCGATTCAGAATTACGTGGGGGCTTGCATAGGAATCTTTGGGTGTGTCCGTTCGCAGACACATCCCGATTCAGAATTACGCGGGAGCTTGCATAGGAAGCTATGGGTGTGTCCGTTCGCAGACACATCCCGATTCAGAATTACGCGGGAGCTTGCATAGGAAGCTATGGGTGTGTCCGTTCGCAGACACATCCCGATTCTTTAGCAGAAATGCCACCCGGGCTTTCCGCTGGGAATTTTTTGCGAGGAGACTTCCTTCTCGTGTCTGGGTGTACCTGTATGATGCCGACATATAGCAATTCGTATGTAACATTTAGGCGAAACACCGACTCACGCTGGGGAAGTAAAAACTTGATGTTCCTTTGGGAAGTACAAGCCGGTACCTGAAATGTTAGATATATAGGGAGAAATAGCAAATACAGCAGACAGCAAGATAGCATACAGGAAATGCAGTTAGCATCTATAGACTGACTTGCGCTGGGGGAAAATGATTTTTGCTTCATTTTGAAATCGAAGTCCTGAAAGCAACTCACGTGCTAGGAGATAGGTTTTCAAAATCGAAAGAGGTAGAAAAGAAATTTGCAGTTTAAATATACTGAAATTTGACCTTGTCGAAAAGGATTTTCTCAGATGGCTAAGTTTTGCAAATTTTAAAATGAGAATTTGAAGAGAGACATACTGACAGACTCGACTCTGGACGTGACCGAACGAGTTGACAGATACGAATGGACTCTCGAGGGGTTGGACCGTGACTCGGTAGGGGGATGGGCCACCTAAGATGACAAGATTCTTAAGTTGCGCTATTCCGTAGCCTAGGCGAGTGGCAACATGGTCGAAGTCTCGGAATGGGAAAGATACGTACTCTGTAATGACAGGGCTTTGTAGTAGCAATGTTGTAGACTGGTGCTCTTTTGGATTTTTTTTGTTTCGGGACAGATTCTTATCTTCGACTGAGCCGAGTACTAGGATGCACCATAGAAAGGTGGCTAGATTTTGAAAGTCTTTTGGATTATGTGAGTGGATGGAGAGCTTCTGCATAGGAGAAGCCCCCAAGACGACAAAGCTACCTGTTGAGAACATGATAGTGTCGTGACCGTGACCGGAATGATGGTGCTTTTTGAATATGTGTCAATGTGGGTGGTTGTGCCCCTGTTGAAAGGCTGCCTACGTATTCACGTGTAGTGAAATCAAACCAAGCCGTAGTTCAGTGATTGAAAGATATATTATGGTGCCTAGTCTATTAGGACTTGGTGTGTAACTAGCCATACTGACGGTGTGGGCTACGTGCATTCCCAATGATGTCTTGATCAAAGGGCTAGAATAGTTAGGATGTTGATCCTGTGACTGTGAACGTTCTCCGGGATAGCCCCCAAAGGTGGTGTGAACTATTTGGGCATGTTTTATGCCGACTGCAGGTTGAGTCCCCGTGTTTGGGGCTGCTAACTGGTTTGGATAATTTTGGAAATGTGGTGCTTGGTCGTTTGGACCAGCTCACTCGATCGAGTGGACTCATAAAATCAGCCAAAACCGGGTTTTATTCCCTTACAAGCAACCTTTTCCTATCCAAAGACGGAATCCTATTGCATCCAAGACTACTACCTTTCCTATCCGAAACAGAAGTTTCTTCCTATCCAAGCCAGGAAACCTCCCCTATAAATACACCCTCCTACACAACACAAAAAAATTATCAATTATTCACAACGTTCACACATCCAACATCCATAACATCCCATCAATAATTCACAACACAACAATTCCAATCCCGACATACACAAATTACAATCCAGAATTCCAGCAATACTAGGCATATTATATTTCGATCTTCCCTCTAGAAATCCTATAGGATTCCCGACCATTCACAACCCAAAATTCTAGGCAATTTTAGGCAAACCATATACAAACCCGAGAGCAAAACTCACCAAATCCCCTCCCTAACCATACACACCATAACTCACATATCTTAACGCTCCCGTGCCTAGGCCGCTACTACGAGTCTGTTTTCAAAATAATTAAGCATGTAGGTTGAGAGTGTTACAAAATCCCGACTTTTCCCTTTTCATCTCTTTCTCTCGTTTGTTCGTTCCTATTTTACGGGTCGTCGTCGCGTCTTTTTATTTATTTCTTTTCTCGTTTCTAATATCGATATTATCGTACTATTTTCAATAAAAAGTCGTCCCTAAGGATTAGATATCGACTCTATAGTCGAATATCGGATCTAAAAGGAATCAATCATTATTACGATTTTAAGCATAATCTCGTTGATGCCGAAATAATCGTCGCATAGTCCTAAAAAGACTAATTACGACATTACAACGCGGAGAGATTTATTTCAATTCAAAACAATTTCTAGACATCTTTTTTTTTTCCTAAAAATTGCTCTAAGTATTGGATATTGATTTCATAATCAAATATAAAATATTGACGAGTATCGAAAATTTAAGTCGGGTATAAATTATGCCATATTTTTACACGATTTAACCAAATTATTAATTTTCAAAACCAAAAGCAATTTCAGAATCAAAATCAAACCGGACAGCAGTCCGTACAGGGGGCACTCGATCGAGTGCCTAGCCCACTCGATCGACTGACACCCCAAAAAATCGGCAGAAACTTTTTTCAAGGGACACTCGACCGAGTGGCCCCAATTACGCCTAAATAAACGCGTCTTACACGCTACAAGTCTCGACAAACCTTTTTCAAACGATTTCGGTCAACACGTGTCAAGCCTATCACGTGAATCTAGTCCTTTCAAAACCGCATCGTGTCATGCTTACATCTTCTAACTCGTTCTCTTCGTTATTATCACAATTGTTGTATCGTTTGTTGCATTGTATTCCCGGGTGGTATGCCGCTCGTATATTGTAACATGTTCTTTCTTTCATTGTTTGTTTTATTGTACTAAAATGAACATCACATGCTAAAACAACTTTGACGATAGTTTAGATTCATTTAAATGACGTAGTTGAACATAATTCACATGTTTAGTCAAAACGCCTTGTTTGCATATTATTCAACCGTCAAACTAACACGCGTACACGAACAACGAACGATATCTTAGTAAAGGCCGCTAAGTGCGGGCGGGGTTGGGTGTTCATTGTGAACTTCCCAACACGTACCTTCACCCCTTACTTAGAACCGTAGTTTCCGGATGTCCGAAATCATTGGCATACGAGAGTCATTCAATATACGATTACCGATAACGTCGGTATCGGTATCGCAATGCAAAGGGACGAACCCCATAAACTCTGAAATCGGAATGGGCCGTACTTTGTGCACGGCCCACTAAGACATAAAGTTGGTTCGAACGGGCCCGAACTCCCACAAAGTTCGGTGGCGACTCCAACTTCAATTTAAATTTCAATTCGAGATCCATCGCAAATGAGATTTATTCGCCGTCCCAAACCCGCGCGTGGCCGCGTCGGGGTGGACTTATGTCATGTCCACACTACTCGTAAAGGGATTAAAAGGATCTTAAACGGAACTTGTCTTTTAAACTTATTCAATCCGAAAGCGACTTAAAATACATATTTATATATATATTTATGCGGTATTAATAATGATGATTATAAAAATATTAGACGCAATTAGTAATGCGATATAAACGAAAATAAAAGCGTTCTTTTTAGGGGTTGATTCGCTTCAAACAACCAAATATTCAGGGTGGCGGGATAAGCGACCGGCAACATCGGGTGCAATACCCTCGTATTCGTGTTTCCTTATTCCGTCATCCCTCGTACTTGATACGTAATAGGCGAATATTTTAATAGTGTTAGCGGTTATACAATACTAGTGACGAAAAACAAAATACAAAGAAAAGCAAAAATAAATGAAAAAAAACGGAGAGGAGAAGAGAGAAAGAGATGTCGGGATTTGAATTACACCCTCAACCTGCATGATTAAATATCTCGGAAACAGACTCGTAGTAGCGGCGTGTGCGCGGGAGTGTCGAGAAACGTAGGGTGAATTATGGCGTGTATGATTAGGGAAAGGATTTGACGAGTTTTGCTCTCGGTCTTTTTTACGAGTTTTGATCTCGAGGGTGGCTTGTATACTAGAGTGTATAAGGACTCTAAGGAAGCCTAAGTATGTATGAAGATGTGATGTGTTGCTTAGGGTTGTCAAAAGTTATCAAATGAATTAGCATTGACGGGGTATTTATAAGAATGACCCCGGTTTAGGGTCACTCGATTGAGTGGTGTAAGTGCACTCGATCGAGTGCCCGGTTCAAGGCCGGTTTGACCAGTTCACGAGCTTACTCGATCGAGTGGGCCTGAACCACTCGATCGAGTGGGTCAAAGCGGGTAGAGAGAATATAGGAAAGGATTCTTATCTCATTTTGAAGAGATTCTAGTTGTTCGGTTTTCTTCTAGAAGCGCATGTGGCTGATTTTTGTACCGAATTCATCTTTGACCGGGTTTTGACCCGGTCGCTAGAAGACGGTTTTATTTTCGGTGTCGGTTTTGACCCAAATTAGTCTTATTTTATTGGAAATGACCCACTGGGCCTGAATTTGAGGTCGGTTTTGAGAGATTTGTACTCTGCTAAAAACTCATGCCGGATACTATTGATTCCGAGTCCGTATTCGAGCGCATCAAGTCACGTTTACGTCCGATCATCATTGGGTGTTTTGTTGGAAGCTGCTATAGGCACTAGCAGGCAAAATGCGGGTGTCAGCCGTAAAGCATTATTTTATGCTTGTTCTGGCGAAACTAATAATAATTAGAGAATTTTTGTTTTATATATTTTTGAAACACCCTAATTCATAATAATAATAATATGTGTGAAATGTTTCGATAATTGTTCAAAAATAACTGTTAAGACTGAAATTAGTAGTTTGCGAAATTAATAATATTTACTTTATAGTTAGAGTAAATTACTATTCTCGACATTTTTCTGTAACGTTTTTTCCATCGCAATGCTATTCTGAGAAATTTTTCTAAAATAGAAAATTTCCCAAAATAGAAGGTTTCCTAAAGTAGAAACTTTTCCAAATTAGAAAGTTTCCCAAATTAGAAAGTTTTCTTTTAAGATTGTTTTGATAATCCTATCGAATTACGACAACAGCTTTGTTTGGAGTTATGAAATAAGGACAATTGTACGGGTAGAGTAATACAATCTAGGGTATACATTTTGCCATCAACTATAAAGTTGGTGTGTCTATGTGAGACGTATTGGTTGTTGAACTGAGCATGGTTTGTGTTTAGGAGTGTGTATATTTTGACCTTAAACTTAGATATCGCATCGTGTAAGTCGCCGTCGGGTTAAACTGGATTACAGTTGGTGTTCAGGAGGGGTGTATATTACTTAAGTTAGGATCTCGCTACACGCAGTCATGTTATAGTTGAGTTGCCTAGTTAGAGACTGAAATCTAATTTGTTTTGACTGAATTCTCGAACCTAGTTTAGTATGACCCTAGTGAAAGTCTATTCCGTTACACCAATTGATTTTCATAACGCTGTTATTATTATTGATTGACATTGATTTGCAGGTTGGCAATCATTTCGAATTATTTTATCGTATCATTTTAAATGTTTTCCATTTTCAATTATTTTGATGTATTAGTAATTGTGCTTTAATATCATGTAATATGGTTGGAAGAACGTCGTCGTTACTCTCCACTGAATTGTGGCTGTTATGTTTATAACATGACAGACATTCTATGTTCGGGTTGTGTGGGCTAGCGAGCGCCATTTGGTTTTACGTTGTTGAATTTATTTTCATCTTTTGGATTGAATGTTAAACACTTTTGAGGATTTTAGTTTTTGCCCTTTTTATATAAAGTGATAGTTGTACTGACTTACCTTCTTTAATGAAGTTTAGTTATCAGTGTGTTAATCCCAACTCGACAGTGTTTCCGCCACTGTTTCGCATTAGAATTTATAGGGGATTACACGTCCAAACTGGTCCGAACCAAAAAAAATGGGTCAGGATCGGACCGGAAACCGGAATCATCAAAATTGTTGGACTCGAGAGCATACCAGAATTTTTAGTTTCGGTTCCAGTTTAGTAGATTACGTTCCGGACCGGTCCACTTTTCCGGTTCCTGTCCAGACTGTATTTTGCACACCCCTAATTGTATGTGTGTTAGTCAATAGTCATGGTCGATAATGGTGAAATGATAGGTTGATGTTGTGATATTGTGGTAATGGTGATTATGGTTTAATTAAGGGAAGTGTGAATGAATTATTGAAAGTGATGACCTATATATCAGGTAGTCGTTCATATAGTATGGTGTGAGAGGAAATTATCAAAAGTTCAATTTATTTTAGGATTAAGTGTAGTTGAGACTATTCGAAGAATGTCGCAATAGTTTAGATTCTTCTCATGAAATAATCTTTAAATTAAAACAATACTTATGAGATTTAAAAGATTTTTGGTTGATACCTAATGACCAATGATTTCTTATTTGTAGTTATAAAATCCCATGACCTTATTACTTTTATAATTTTTCAATTTGAGACAATTTTATTATTATTTTTTCTAAAATGTGTCCATTGGGCACATCTTAATGACATAATTAAGGAAAGATCCTCAAATATATTATTTAAGTATGGTAAATACAAATTACATTCAGAATTACTTTTTCCTAACGATACTTTACTCAATTCTAATGAATTTGTCCTAAGTTTTCAACCTTATCCTTTGTAAACCATAATTTGCAATGACCTCATTTCTTCATTTATCTCTTTGCCTCCATAATTTTTTTAACTAACCCAACACTTTTGAATTCGATTATGATTCTAATTCAATTATCAATGAAGTAATATCGTTTTCCTTATTTACCTACTTATTTTATTTATGTTTTAATTATGAATAAATTAACTTTTTAAATATATATATATATATATATATATATATATATATATATATATGGGTTCTTATAGTCTCTCTCATATATTGAGCCACTAAGTCTCCATCCCATCCATTGGATGAGAGAGGGATGGATGGACGACATCCATCGTTATATTAAGAAAAAAGATATTGATTCCATCAAAATAGGAAAGAATATCATTCAGTAACGTAATCATTCATACTGCCATTCCTAGCACAACCCACGTTCATTCTCTCGTTTCTCACTTTCACATAACAAAATCTTCGATCAAAATTTATGCAAATCGTTCAATCATTCATCTTCTTCTTCGCGCCGCTGCAACTTACGTTCAATCAACCCACTCAATAACACATACAATCATTCATCTTCTTCGTCGCGCCGCTGAAACTTCTCCTTCGATGGCGGATATGCAAATCGCCGAATGCACAAATGGTGAGTATATGCCTTGTAATTTATAATGGAAACGCCATGAAAGTCATTAAAATGATCCATATTATTAGTTTTTACGTTTACAATATGAAAACTGCATATTATTAAAGGTCTGATCGTTATATGAATTTTCCGCACAAACAATATATGGAGTTATTGTAATGCACATAATGTGTTACTTTAATATAAACCATTTGTTATTTTAATGTCTAACCCCTGTGCATAGGCAACATCTGTTAATTGAATCTCGTGTTACTTTAATGCATTTCATCTGTTACTTTAGTTCTTTTCATCGGTTACTGTAGTGCAGTGGAGTGTCAAACGGATTTAGAATACCGCCATATAAAAAAAATAAAAAATAAAAAAGAAAGATATTGCTTCCTATAATTATGGGACGTGATTGCCATCATAATAGGAAACAATATCTAAGAGTAATGCCCTCATTCAAAGAAAGATATTGCGTAATACATTCATCACTTTCAACCAAACCAATCTCCAATCAAAGTATACACGTTCAATCAACACATTCAATAACACATTCAATCATTCATCTTCTTCCTCGCGGATATGCAAATTCGTATACATCAATTGTGAGTTTTTGCTTTGTAATTTATAATGGAAACGCCATGGAAGTCATTAAGATGCTCCATATTATTAGATTTTACGTTTATAGTATGGAAACTGCATATTATTAAAGTTCTGATCATTATACGAATTATTTGCACTAACATATATCTTGTGTTATTTTAATGCACATCATATATTACTTTAATACACGTCATGTGTTACTTTAATGCCTAACCTCTGTGTATAAGCATCTTCTGTTAATTGAATCTCGTGTTACTTTAATGCACTTCATCTGTTACTTTAGATCTTGTCATATGTTTTTTTAATGCATTGGAGTAACAAAGGATTTAGAATACCATTATATTTCAAGTTCTAATTGTTTGTTTGTCGCCACATTTATTGACACTGTTCTTATTTTTGTAGTGGACGCAGAAGCACAGGAATGATGTAGGGATGTGGGTGAGAGTTTCACTCCATACATAGGGTCCATCTTCGAGGACGTGGATGAGGTAGTTAACTTCTATAAAATCTACGCGTTGGCTTGTCTATTCGATGTGAGGAGGTACACAATGAAATCATGGCGCGGTGGTGAGATTAAATCAAAGCTATTGATGACGATGATGATGAAGAAGAAGAAGAAGAAGACGATGAGGATGAAGAAGAAGTATAATTCTGAGTATAGTAGGACAGTGTATTGTTAGAGTAACATACATTATTTGTTAGAATAACATACTTAATGAGTTACAATAACACAGATTTTGAGTAACAGGTCTGAAACATTTGAATTGTAATGGAGTTGATTCAGTTAGAACTCCTGTACCACTTTTTGTTTTCAAGTATCCTTAATAAAAATAAACATTATTCTTTTGGTTAATTGGAACTCCTGTGTTTGCATGAGACTATTATACAACGTAACAAATTTTAGGAGTTAGAGTAACACAGTTCATGAATTACAGTAACACATTGTATGAGTCAAAGTAACATAGTCTATGAGTTAAAATCAATATTAGGATGCGTCAAAATAGAGTATGTTATGCGGGAGGGTTTGTGAATTGAAAAAACTTAATTTTGAAGAAATGTGTTGTGTGAGAGAAAGAAGGGTTAGTGAAAAAAATTAATAGGTGATAGAAGATTTGAGTAGATAATTAGGGAAGAGAGAGAGAGAGAGAGAGAGAGAGAGAGAGAGAGAGAGAGAGAGAGAGAGAGAGAAAATGAAATATTTATAAAGATTTTGTGAGTTATTTTCTTAATTGACAAAACAAATCATAATCATTCATCTATCTCTAATTTAAAGATTGAGATGAGGACTCACGAACTTAATTATGATAAGGGGACTCACCTAATCTCTTATATATATATATATATATATATATATATATATATATATATATGTATGTATGTATGTATGTATGTATGTATGTATGTATGTATGTATGTATGTATGTATGTATATCTGAAGTTTTTTTCGAAGGATCTCATTGGTCAGTTTCATCAAAATTCAAATTAGGAAAGTATCATAAATAATAAAAAAAAATCAACTAGAGAATCTTTTAATTATTATAATATATATTTAATCTATTATATTAATGTGATGTTTTACAATTTTTAATAAAACCTCTAAAGTTCCATTTTTTTTAAAAATTATCGTTAAAAAAATTATAAAAATGAAACAATTATCTAGTAAACTAAAGTAAACAGACAATAACTTGAAATATCAAATGATAAAGAGGAACTTAGGCAAAAGCACAAATCTACACTCAATAGCGATTGATCATCGTAAGACGGTTTCAATTAATAACCTTGACTACTCTATCGTGAACATAAAATTTCAATTCTATGAATAGTTAACTAAAATGAATCATGATCTTAATTAACCCTAACCGTAAAACGACCTAAACTATCCAGTTCTAGTTCAATTACACGGAAGCAATATAGATATGAGAGTTCGATAGAGAATAAATAGCACGTACAATCCAGTCGCGCCTTAGATATTTATGTGAATCGCTTCTAAGTACTAATATCAGCATATCCCATTCAATATTAATTCCTAGTTGTTACTAATGTAAAATCAATCAGTAAATCCTACTAAATTAACGATACTAACAATAGAATGATGGAATCAAGTACTAGTTGTACACCTAGCAATTAACAAAAACATTCATGAAATTGGTAATGAAGCAATTCACAATAATCAAGGTTAACAATCAAAACATTCCACAAACGTTTCTCGAGTGTTTCAAAGGCTTGAATCTAAGTAGAAAGAATTAGTTACACATACTTGTGATGAAAACTAGGGTTATTCAAAAGTCATCTTTTTCTCTCCTCAATGTTACCTTCAACTGGATGGAATGAATTATGATTATGAAAACTAAGCTTAACCTAATAATAGTCTACTAACAATAGTAATAAAATAATAAAGCATCGTAATAATAATAAAGTTTCCTAATTAAAATCGAAGTCTTCAAAACGTAGCAAAGTAACATGGAATAGGACGAGACACATAATGAATTTCAAGGATTCGGGCGACTCGCATGGCAGTCATGCGACTCGCGTGGCCTTCGTGCGACCCGCTCGCATGGTTGCTGCTGTTTCACGTCTTCCTTCGTTTCTCTCGTTCCGTGTCTTCAAGTAGGCTTTCCTTCCCCTCATGCTTCACTCATTCTTGGCCCGAATCAATGATTAGTGATAAGAATCCTCAAAATAACTTATATTACATTCATACCAAAATGACATAAATGCGATACAAGACAACCGATTAAGTTCACCAAAATACACATAAACGAACCATTGTAATAACTACGACTAAATACGGCCTATCAAATATCCCCACGCTTGAACCTTTACTCGTCCTCGAGTAAAACTCAAAGAACACAATAAACACAACTGTCACCGGTCCAAAATGCGCGAAAATAACATTACACACACCAGCCCTCACTCCTCTTCCACCAAATTCCCTCGTTATGAGACATTGCACAAGCTAATCCAACAATTGAATGAAACTCAACTCAAATGCTCAACTGAATTAACACACCCAATATCAAATTATTATCATCGACTTAATTCATCAAAACAAGGGACATTAGCAATAAAGATAAGCTAATATCCACATCTAACGACCCTTATTTCTCCAATCCTAGAACGGATCACATGTGCTACATATGTCACCGGTGGTAAAAATTTATACCACAATATTCCACAACCTACACATGTGATCAATCCTGAACGCCTCTAATAGTTCAACATACCAAACAAATATCACCAATCGCATAAAATATAGTGCTACGACTACACCGCACCGCGATTCTTCTCACCTTAGCTAACTATCCTACCCTTCCGACCTTCTTTGTCACCCTTCTTATGACACCACACCAAGAAATGGAGAAAGTAATAGTGATTTTTTTTCCTAATTCCCTCATTTTGCCTAGAGCGTCTGCCCTTGCGGATTTTCACTCTAGTTTTTCATTTTTTTTTCAAATTCACACTACTCTCGTGGCACACAACTCAATTTTTCTTTTTACCTGGAGCGCCCTTTCAGTTTTTACTCCGTCCTCGGCACATTTCCATTCTTGCCTAGGCGCCCTTTACGTACGGGTTTTCACCTAGCCGTGATTATTTATTTCTTTTTGTTTGTTTTCTTTTACTCATTTAAAAGACGTAATATGAAATAACTACTAAATACAATGAGATAATTTTCCTCCCTACGCTTGAATAACACATCGTCTTGTCGACTTATGTGAGCCAAAACGTACTCTAGGTCATTCTGTGAGAGTTTATGTGGCTTACGATGGACCAAATGATACTGTAACGATGTCGGATTTTCCCGAAACCACTTGTATTGTGACCGGGGTTGAAAAAGGGTGCTAGCGGACCTTTCAAAGTTTTGTATCACAAATCAAAAGTTTGAGCTTATTTTGACCTGTTTGGGCCGTTTTCACCTGACCCAAGATGCGTTTTGATTTTGTTTTGCGGCTAGAGATGACACAAGACGTCCCGAGGGAGCCCCTTCGGCTGGTACTAGCGGTGAGGCCCCGGGTCGAGCTCGCTGACTCCCCGGGGGGCTCGTAAGCAACGATGAAGCGCTCTTTCGTAGTGCCTTGAGCTAGGAGCCGTGGATGAGGCCGGTTTTGATCGGGTCACAAGGCGCAGATTGCCTGTGATGGTTGCTAGGACGACATATGTCCCTAGACTTCCTGATGAGGGTGAGGAAGCCGTCTTTGAGGATCCCGTTTGGGCTCGGGATTGGGACGATCATCAATTACTGCTACGCCCTGACTTGCACGTCTTCAACCGTGTCATAAACGGCCAGGTGAGTGCCTTGACTCATGTTTGTTGGCTCAGGCTTTAACTTCGGCTTGTACTGGTTTAGTTTATTTGTGTTCGTATTGTCACGGTTTGCATCCCTCAGATCCGACGAGGACCTTCTCGGGTTTTACGATGTGCCTGGAGATTTATGCCTAGAAGCTTAGCCCAATGGCTAAGGAGATTGTTATGGGGATGGCTCTGGGTCCCTTAGTCGGACACTGGGTCCGTTTAATAGGTTGCAAGACCAAGTGCAGCCTAATGGTGATTAGATCGATGGTAGATCACTTTCATGATACGACCTCGACATTCCATATGTCGTTTGGTGAGGTCGTCATAACTTTGTAGGACTTCGAGGTCATCACGGGTTTTCCCTGAGGTCCCGAGAGGATTAGGCGGGCTTCTGAGGGCCCCAGGTTGGATAGTGATGAGGTTAAGGGTTGGATTGGGGGACTGTTTAGAGCCTTCGGCTTACAGTGCACCCCAATCTTTAGTGAGTTCGTACATTACCGACCACTTTGAGAGGGTGGCGGTGTTAGAGGGTTGAGTGCCCAACACGACGACGCAAGACGCCCGTCTCTGGTTGTGGTAGTTCCTAGGGTCGACCCACTTCTCGGATAAGGGCGAGAGTTTAGGACTAGGATTTTGCCTTTCCTGGCTGACTTGGGTCAGTTGGGACATTTTGAGTGGGTGACCGTAGCTTTTGCGGAGATGACCTGCTGCCTACAGGTCATGGTGATCGAGGCCGCAGAGGGTGGACTCTGGCTCGGGTATACCCATCGTGGGTCCAGGTCTCGTACTAGAGGTTAGTTATTGTCTTTATACTTGGTTTCAGGGTATCGCTTGGTTTTGTTTGGTTTGGTTTTGCTGACAGTATCTAGGGTTTTGTAGGCTTGGATCTATTCCTACTTCCCTCGCTTGACACCCAAGATGGTGCCTGCTCGTTCGGCGAGGTTTCCGGCAGGGATTGAGTGGAGGTTGGCTCAGGCTAAGAGCACGACGAGTCACTACTCGTCGGAGAATGTGTTGGTGAACCAACTACGCCTCGAGGATGTAAGTTTCCTTCTTACGGTTTATTTCTTTGCTAGCCCCCAAGGTTAGAAGTTTAAAATGTTGGTTTGTTTATGCAGTTTGTGGCCCATCCTTGGGCCGACTATGAGGGTTTGCCCGAGTACGCGAGGGCAGAGTTGAGGCCTAGGAGCTACATGATGATGCTCCTTCTTGTGCTGTTTCGTCCGGTGTGGTACTTGGGTGAGAGGCTAGTGTGCCAGTGCTTGTACGAGGAGTTCAGGGTGCCAGTTAACCCTCCTCAGACCATGTTTAGGCCTCTGACTACTTTAGAGGCCCGTGAGGATAGGGATGGAGAGGGAGGCGATGCATTATTGGTGCCTGGTGCCTCATATGTGTCTCACGTCTGCCAACGGCTAGCTTGACACCGCCTCGTGGTGAGTATTTGGTTTTTGTTTGTTTTGCATTGTTCCACAGTTTAGTGTCTATTTGTATATTGAAAGGTTTGCTTTCCCTTCACCTGGCCGATCCGGCCGATACTGTTCAGCCCCCAGACTTCCCCTTGACATTGCTCAGGCTGGACGCGACTGGGGTGGCCTTTACAGAGCCTCTTCCTCCTTGTTCTCCGGAGGAGATGGAGGCTGGGATGGAGTGGCGTGACCGGGTGTACAGGTAATTTTTGGTATTTGCCTTGAACTCAGCTTTTGAGGGTTACGTTTTGTTTGATGATAAGTGTAGTTTGTAGTGCCTTTTTCACTATGTTTTGGTCCCATTTCCTTGTGGAATCGCTCCTTGGGAGCAATTTATGGGTTTCTTATGCTTCCTTTAGTTCGTTTCAAGTTCCCGAGACCGATTTGGAAGAGTTGGAGCGATTCCGACTCTATACATACACATTTTTGGAGCCAACGGAGTAAAGGAACGATGACTCGATGCCTTGGAATCGACGCCGAGACCTTGGGACCTAATCCCGAGCATCCGAGACCCGATCCCGAGTCCCGAGAATCGGCGAGAAACCCATGAGAGGCAAGGAGGGACCAAAGAGCTCTTATTGGAGGCCTACAAGACCCTTCCCGGGCGGGATAGTGGTCTTCCCGATCGGGAAGGGGTGTACAAAGCGAGAGGTTGCTGTCTTGAGCCGTCTCGGCCGAGACCAACGATAAGTGTCGTTTGTAGTGTCTATTTGTAGTGTTTTGGTCCCATTTTCCTTGTGGAATCGCTCCTTGGGAGCGATTTATGGGCTTCTTATGCTTCCTTTAGTTCGTTTCAGGTTCCCGAGACCGATTTGGAAGAGTTGGAGCGATTCCGACTCCATACATACACATTTTGGAGCCAACGGAGTAAAGGAACGATGCCTCGATGCCTTGGAATCGACCCCGAGACCTTGGGACCCAATCCCGAGCCTCCGAGACCCGATCCCGAGTCCCGAGAGTCGATGGGAAGCCCATGAGAAGCAAGGAGGGACCAAAAAGTTCATATTTGAGGCCTACAAGACTCATCCCGGACGGGTATGGCCTCATCCCGTCCGGGATGAAGGAGCAATTGAAGGAGCTGCTGTCTGTGGCTCATCCCGATCGGGAGCAGTTCATCCCGATCGGGACCACCTCATCCCGATCGGGACCAACTCATCCCGACCGGGATGAGCCCAGTTCAGCCCCGCATTGTTTCCTTCCTTCTCCTTTTCATTTGTAACCCTATATATACCCCCCTCTTGTATTAAGACACCATCTTATGTTATCTCATCTTATGTTATCTTATGCTAAATCCTTAAAAACCTAGACTACATTAGGTTAGATTAGATTAGATTAGTGTAGATTAGTCGATAATTAGTAGTTAATCATAGATTAGTACTTGTATTAAGGGAATTCTTAAAGATCCACTCAGGATTGATAACCTTGGGTGTTTGTTTTGGGTTTTCTTCATTAATGCAAGTTTTGTTCTTTCCTCTTCTCTATTTTGGTACAATCTTCTTCTCTTTTTACTCTTAATCCATTTTTGTTTATCAAGTTTAAATCTTTGTTCATTGTTATCATTAGTTTGTGATGTTTGTTTTGTTTCTTTGATGATTCCTCTTGTTAGTGTTAATCCTAGATTAGTTATGTTAGAGTAGTATTCTTGCTAGGGTTAGTAGGGTGATTAGGGTGTTAATTGGGTGATTAAAGGTTGGTTAGAGATGTTGGTGGAAGATTTGGGTTTCCTCTTGTTTGATGCACATCACATTTGTTGAATTGCTTGAATGACTAAGTATGTACGAATGCTTGTTTTCTTGCCTTTCTTTTGTGGGTGTTAGTTTGTTGTGGGTTCGGTTCCCTCACTAAGTTGCGAGAGCCCGGTGAGGACGACCCCTAGGCCGGTCTAAGTTGCGAGAGCTCGGATTCGACCTAGGCCTATAGCGCGCTAGAACCCCGTTTGTGTTGTGTATCGCCGAGATGGGTTTTAGGTGGAACCTCTAGGTGAGTCTAAGTTGCGAGAGCCCGGACCAACCTAGATTACCCTACTACCTCCTTCACTCTAGTCCTCCCTTGACCATTCCGTTACCCCTTTGACCCCGACCTAATCCTAGCCCGTTCTCCTTAGTTGTTCTTCTTAGTCATAGTCTAGTCTTCTCCCCTCTCTACCGTCCTTTAGTTTAGCTCGTTGACTTAGTCTAGTATTTAGGCAACCTTAGTCTAGGCTATACATTACTGTCCCCGTGGATTCGACCCGACTTGCCCTATCTACCCTAGTTAGGATTAGCCAGTTATATTATTGAGGGTTGGGATGGTCCCCTTTGACTCCACCCATCCATTATACCCCCTCCCAACCTCCCTACTCCTCCTTACTCCTATCATATGACCCATACACCTCACTTTACACACCGAGATCCACATCAAATCCCACACCCTACCATCACTACCCCAACCATGCGATTTTATCGAGCTTGAAGGAGGGTGACAACTAAGACAACAAGCAAGCGCCTATATTTATCTATGAGACGATGGAGCGAGTGAGTTACCTGCCGATTGGTTTGGGTAACTATCCTTACTCTTCCGTCTTTTATTACTTGTTTTCCTTTGTTTATTCCCTTCCCCTTGTACACTTATGTGTCTTGATGTCATGGTGGCCTTCGAGGCCTTGGTATATGTTGCTCCCGACTCTCGATGATGTGATTACATCGAGAGTCATTTCAAAATCCAAATTTTTACAAGATTTTCACTTTCTTTTTGAGGATTTAGTCGGATTTAGGCGGAATCCGGGCTAGGTGACTTGATTACACCTAGCCCTCCCCTCCCATTTCCTTTTATTTCCTTCTTTTTTTATTTTTCTTCCCCCATCCATATCTTTTCTTGTCTCGGCCCATGGTGACTTGATTACACCCCGGCCGGACACCTTCTACCCTTTTCTTCACTTTATTTTTGTTTTTTTAGCTTTATTTTCGTAGTTTCTTTTCTTTTTCTTTTGTCTCTCCGCACCCTATGATCGAGCATGAGGACATGGCTCGATTTAAGTGTGGGGGAGCGATATTCTAGTATAGTTTAGTCTATTTTCTTCGTTTTTCCGAAAAAATCTTAAAAATCCCTAAAAATTTGAAGTTTTTTTCACAAAAATCAAAAAGATTTTATCTTTTGTGTTTTCATTTTTGTGTCTTTGTGTTGTATATTTGTTTGTGTGCGTGTTTTGCCTCCCTTTTTCCTTATAGATCGCTTAATCACCACTAGCTTTGGAGAGCTTTCAAGACACCCGGTAACATCTTTTCAACCCTTTTTCCTCTTTGTTTCTTGTGGAGTTTGGAGGAGATATGTGTTGTGGTGTGCTCGGGTGGAGCTTTGTAAAGTTTGTGGAAGATTGGTTGCTCATTTGGAAGATCGGGGTGGTGTTTGTTCCCTTGTGTGTTTTTTTTTGTTATGTTTTGTTGTTGTCGCCTTTTGTCTCTTTTTCTTTCGTTCGTTCTCGTTGAGTCTTCATTTTGTTTGTGTGTTGTGTGTCTTGTGCGTAAACCGTTTTCGAAAACCCGGTTCAGAGGCTAGTGTGTGAGTGTCTATCTTTCCCCTCCTAGTAGTGTAAATCGAGTCTTGGACTTTAGCCTAGTAGAATGACCCTAAATCAATGATTTCGTTGGTCCTTTACCTTGAGTCCACCTAGCTTACTAGAGATTTACTGCGGGATTTGCACTTTTGACCATTATGACCACCCACGGTGTGAAAAGGCCTTGGTTACCGAGTCTCGTCCCTTAGGTGATCGTGTTTAGGATCGTTTGATTAAGTCCAAGTTTTCCCCTTTTTGTGGGTTTGAAGGGAAGGACGCTCCCCGACTTACCCATTCACCTACCTCATACGCGTCTCCACACAATAAAACGCAATTTGATGATTTCTACCTTTCTTGTCATATAAAGGAAATGCCAAAAATGCAAAATCTTGCCAAAAAGGGCAAAGGAAAGAAAAGAAAGAAAAAAAAATGAAAGAAAGAAAAGATTGAAGAAAAAGAAAAGGCACAAAAAGCCAAAAGAAAGTAGAAAAGAAGAAAAAGAATGGCATGGCAAAACAAAGCAAAAATGCAAAAGAAAAGAGAAAATGCCAAAAGAAAACCCGAATCACAAAAATAACCCCAACATCTCAAAATAAGCCTTTCTCTGACTTTTGACGTGAAGAGCCTACCAAAGGACCGAGTCCCTAGGAAGGATGATAGCGACATTAGTCGGTCTTCCCTCATTTTGCATTATTTCCACCTTTTTACTTGGACTAGTTAGGCGGTTTTAGACACGGGACGACCCTCTTGGCTCACGCTAAAGGGGGGCGGGGTCTCACTTACCTACAGTGTCGACTAACACCGTGGTTCTTCACTTTTCCACTCCGCCGATCGTCCCGTAGTACGTTTTTAGAAAGTTAGGAGGACCTAGGTAAGTCACCAACGCTTTTTATTGCTTTATCGTCATACTATTAGGGTTTAGTTCACCTCGGTTTGTATTGCTAGCTTGGGAACGTTGTCACTTACCTCGAGTCCTAAATCGGTGTTTCATTCACCGCTTTTAGAGGGAAGCGGTATCTCTTTTATTTTGGGTGCAACCAATTATGTGTTTGTTTGTGTGTTTGTTTGTTTATGTGTTTTGTGTCCGGTTGCATCCACGGTTTTGTCGCAAGACCCGACTGGCCTTGCGGAGTGCATTTTTCCTCTAAGTGCACTCGCGTGAGTTGAAGGGGCGTAGGGTGCGCTAATACCCATTCGGCTAGTTTAGTAGTTAGTGTGTGCTTACTCGAGGGCGAGTAAGGGTTAAGTGTGGGGGAGTTGATAAGTGTCGTTTGTAGTGCCTATTTGTAGTGTTTTGGTCCCATTTTCCTTGTGGAATCGCTCCTTGGGAGCGATTTATGGGCTTCTTATGCTTCCTTTAGTTTGTTTCAGGTTCCCGAGACTGATTTGGAAGAGTTGGAGCGATTCCGACTCCATACATACACATTTTGGAGCCAACGGAGTAAAGGAACGATGCCTCGATGCCTTGGAATCGACCCCGAGACCTTGGGACCCAATCCCGAGCCTCCGAGACCCGATCCCGAGTCCCGAAAGTCGATGGGAAGCCCATGAGAAGCAAGGAGGGACCAAAAAACTCATATTTGAGGCCTACAAGACTGATCCCGGACGGGTATGGCCTCATCCCGTCCGGGATGAAGGAGCAATTGAAGGAGCTGCTGTCTGTGGCTCATCCCGATCGGGAGTAGTTCATCCCGATCGGGACCACCTCATCCCGATCGGGACCAACTCATCCCGACCGGGATGAGCCCAGTTCAGCCCCGCATTGTTTCCTTCCTTCTCCTTTTCATTTGTAACCCTATATATACCCCCCTCTTGTATTAGGACACCATCTTATGTTATCTCATCTTATGTTATCTTATGCTAAATCCTTAAAACCCTAGACTACTTTAGGTTAGATTAGATTAGATTAGTGTAGATTAGTCGATAATTAGTAGTTAATCATAGATTAGTACTTGTATTAAGGGAATTCTTCAAGATCCACTCAAGATTGACAACCTTGGGTGTTTGTTTTGGGTTTTCTTCATTAATGCAAGTTTTGTTCTTTCCTCTTCTCTATTTTGGTACAATCTTCTTCTCCTTTTACTCTTAATCCATTTTTGTTTATTAAATTTAAATCTTTGTTCATTGTTATCATTAGTTTGTGATGTTTGTTTTGTTTCTTTGATGATTCCTCTTGCTAGTGTTAATCCTAGATTAGTTATGTTAGAGTAGTATTCTTGCTAGGGTTAGTAGGGTGATTAGGGTGTTAATTGGGTGATTCAAGGTTGGTTAGAGATGTTGGTGGAAGATTTGGGTTTCCTCTTGTTTGATGCACATCACATGTTTGTTGAATTGCTTGAATGACTAAGTATGTACGAATGCTTGTTTTCTTGCCTTTCTTTTGTGGGTGTTAGTTTGTTGTGGGTTCGGTTCCCTCACTAAGTTGCGAGAGCCCGGTGAGGACGACCCCTAGGCCGGTCTAAGTTGCGAGAGCCCGGATTCGACCTAGGCCTATAGCGCGCTAGAACCCCGTTTGTGTTGTGTATCGCCGAGATGGGTTTTAGGTGGAACCTCTAGGTGAGTCTAAGTTGCGAGAGCCCGGACCAACCTAGATTACCCTACTACCTCCTTCACTCTAGTCCTCCCTTGACCATTCCGTTACCCCTTTGACCCTGACCTAATCCTAGCCCGTTCTCCTTAGTTGTTCTTCTTAGTCATAGTCTAGTCTTCTCCCCTCTCTACCATCCTTTAGTTTAGCTCGTTGACTTAGTCTAGTATTTAGGCGACCTTAGTCTAGGCTATACATTACCGTCCCCGTGGATTCGACCCGACTTGCCCTATCTACCCTAGTTAGGATTAGCCGGTTATATTATTGACGGTTGGGACTTGACGAATCCCTACCATCAACCAACCTTGTCTCGGTCGGGACCAAGCCTTCCCGGCCGGGATGGGTCCATCTCGGCCGGGACAGGCCTGCTGCAGCTCCGCCTTGTTTCCTTTCAATTCCTTTCCACTTGTAACCCTATATATACCCCCCTCTTGTATTAAGACACCATCTTATGTTATATTCCTCACTTCTCCTAAAACCCTAGACTACTTTAGGTTAGATTAGATTAGATTAGTGTAGATTAGTCGATAATTAGTAGTTAATCATAGATTAGCTCTTGTATTAAGGAATTCTTGAAGATCTTCACCAAGCTTGACAACCTTGGATGATTATTTTGGGTTTCTCTTTTATACAAGTTCTTATTCTTCCTTCCATCCTCTAGTTTGGTATAATCCTTTTCCCTTTCTCTTAATCTTGTTTATGTTGTTCAAGTTTTAATCTTTGATTGTTGTTTTGTTTATTGTTCATTGTTTTCACTAGTATCTTTATGTATGTTTTGATGTTTATGTTGATTCTTCTTGCTTTTGTTAGTTATAGTTTGATTATGTTAGAGTAGTGTTCTTGCTAGGGTCAGTAGGGCGATTAGGGTGTTAATTGGGTGATTAAGGGTTTATTGGAGATGTTGGTGGAAGATTTGGGTTTCCTCTTGGTTTGGTGCACATCACATATTTGTTGAAATGCTTGATTGACTAGTAGTTGCAAATACTTGTTTTTCTTGCCTTTCTCTTGTGGGTGATTGTTTGCTTGTGGGTTCGGTTCCCTCACTAAGTTGCGAGAGCCCGGTGAGGACGACCCCTAGGTCGGTCTAAGTAGCGAGAGCCCGGATGCGACCTAGGCCACCATAGCACGCTAGAACCCCGTTTGTCATGTGTGTCGCCGAGATGGGTTATAGGATGAACCTCTAGGTAGGCCTATGTTGCGAGAGCCCGGACCAACCTAGATTACCCTACTACCTCCTTCGCTCTAGTTATCCCTTGACCATTCCGTTACCCCTTTGACCCCGACCTAATCCTAGCCCGTTCTCCTTTGTTTGCTTTCTCCTTTGTCACCCTAGTCATAGTCTAGCTTTCTCCCCTTCTATCATTCTCTAGTTTAGCTTAGCTCGTTGACTTAGTCTTGTTCTTAGGCCGACCTTAGTATAGACGCCTCTTACCGTCCCCGTGGATTCGACCCGACTTGCCCTATCTACCGTAGGAATAGCCGGTTATTTTATTGACGGTTGGGATTCCACGACAAATCCTTACCATCAATTGACTAATTTGTTTGGTTTTCTCTTTCAGGTATCGTCGGCTTCCCATCAGCAGTTGTGGCAAGCCGCCATTTGCTTTTGGGCCTACGCGTCGAGGGTGGCTGCCGCCTCTTCCCGTGATACATCGGGACCTCGATCGGTAAGTACTGTTTTTTAGGGCTGGTTTTCTAGGTTGGTTGCTTCTTTTCCTAAAGGGTAGCTGTATTTGTAGGATGTTCCGGATATGGTGAGGCAGCTAGAGACTCGGGTGTCCGAGCTTGAGGCGATTGAGGCCAGGTTGCTGCAATTTCTGCAATCCTGAGACAATGAGATTGCTAGACTTAAGGATCAGTTGGCTCGAGCTCAGGGCGAAACCTCGTCGCAGGGTGAAGCTAGGTTTAGGGTCGAAGTGGAGAGATAAGCTGAGGCTGAGGGCCATGCTACGAGTGCTACCGAGGATGTTGGAGGAGTTCCCGAGACAGCTAGCCTAGATATATTGATGGGTATGAGTGGCACCGAGTCTCCCACCTTTGATCTGGATGATCTAGGCTTTGATGATGGTCTCGGTGAGCTTGTACTGGCTGTTGCTGCAGCCTCTAGGGGTCCTCCCTAACTCGATTTATGTTTGGATTTTGTCTACTTTGTGTATTCTAAACATTTAGTACTTTGATTAACTTATTAGTCTTGTGTTTTTGGAATGTTGACTTAGATGACAAGTAATCACTTTAAGTTCGGTTTGTTTGTTGTTTCGTTGTAGTTAAAGACATCTTAAATGCGTTAGGATTGCATAGGAGTGCGAAAATGCTTTTCGGAATTCTTAAAATGCGTTAGTTTGAGCCGGGAGTTGGATCAAGTAGTACGTTGATTAAAATGTTTGACTCGAGATATGCAAAATGCGCAAGAAACGTTTCGTAGCTAAAATGTTTAGACCGAGCGCGTTCGGTGCTGGGAGACGAGTGTAATTATTTCGATGCTCGTGTTCAAAGTGCAGCGAAAAGAAAAAAGTTAGACCAGTTTTTATGTCTTAATGTCAATGTTGTATTGGGCTACATATGCAAATTGACGATGCCACTTGGGGCTACAACACGCCTTGGTGCGGTAGCTTATCCCCTAAAAAATGTAAAAAAATGTCTATGTCCAGTGGACCTTGTGGACGAAAACGTGTCATTTGTGTGCTCTTTTCATTCTCGCACGGGGCTCATAATGGACGCTTCGGCATTTGAAAGGGGTCGAGTGACTTCAGAAGGTCGTTCCTGACATCCGGGGGTTCTCAAGTGATAGCTGATGGGGTAAAGCATGGCTGACAGCATAGGATTCAGACGCTAGGATGCTGACGGTCAAGGGCATCGACGCATGGAATTGGGCGGCTCAATTTTCGGACACTTGTGTTCGGGCGGCCCGGTCTTGGGGCGCCTGGATTCGGGCGGCCTGATTCTCGGTTATGGAAATTATTTTCCACAATTTCCTAATTATTGTGCGATTAAGGCTATATATGCGGGTTATGGGTGCTCGTCTTAGACATAGTAGGTTGTCATTGTATCTTTATAGCTTCCTTGTATTATTTGGAGTCATGTCGGATTTTGGGAGTCTCTTAACCGGGTGGATGGGTTGTCTTAAGAAAGGTGACCTTGAGGTTTTGCCAGGTGACGGTTTGTCTATTGTTATCGCGCTAAAACAGATTAGAGTGCAAGATGACTTTTGTTGGCATGTTCTCGACTTTGAGATGCTAAGAACCACGTTTTTGCTTTCTCGGGAGGTAATGTTTGTCCTCTCTTTGAGGAGCTAGATGCTATAGGTGGGTGGCGTTCAGTTCGACCTCGTATACCCATTAAAAGTGATGTTCCCGTGGAACGATTTCGTCATTTTTTGGACATCCCCTTGTTGGAGGAGGCTAATGCTTTCTTTGGGGTAGGTGATATTGACTTAAAGTTACTTGTTAAGGCATTCTCACAGAAAGGCTCTCGTGACATTTTGCCTTTTGGCTCGTAAACGGGCTCTTAATATTGCGGTGGCATGTTATTACCTTTTTTAGGATGCATCGTTGCATGAAGGCTGGAGTAGTGCTTGGGTTTTGGATGTTGTGATGGGGATGGAGCATGGGCAATCGCCCTCTTTGCTTATTCTGGGTGAGCTTATCATGGGTCTCGACACTCGTGCACGATACATCGTGCTCCCTTTCGGGGTTCGAGGATTATTTTGCAGGTACGTCGGGGTACTACTTTCCTTTTTCGGAACTTGCCTTAGTTCGAAAGTTTGACACTATGTTGTGATGTGTGCAGGTTTGGCTACAAGAGAGGCTGGGTTTGATCGAACTTCCCCAGTCCGTTAAGGGTTAGAGCTACAAGGAATGGCGGTTATACTAAAAAATGATGGTTTTCCTAGTTGCAGGCTAACGGATAGGTCCCTATTACGTGGACAATCCCGTGGTGGCAAATCAGTGGATATGTTGGGTATCCATTCTCATTATCGGCCCATTCTATGCAGATACTGTCCTTAAGTTATTATGTTTATATTTACCCGGGCAGGTTAACGCACACCAAATAGGTGTGAGGCAAGCTGTATCAGATGTTATTACCGCTGTTACTAAATCTCATCCATGGACGAAAATTTCTCTTAGGGAGTTTGAAATGTCCTCGAGGCGGAGGGTTTTACGTCCTGTCCCTATAGAAAATGTTCGATCGGCAGACATACTCGTTCCTGGCGGGGAGCTTACAGATATCCGACAGGGTGGGACAAGTCGAATGCTAGGAAGATCGTTATGCTACAGGATAAGGAGGCGACACGAGTTAACGTCACTAAGCACTCGACCAAAGGCAGTGTTACCGATCCTAGTGTCGTCAATTCATCTAAACGGGCCAACACTGACAAGACCCATATTGAAAATGTGAGTGAGGAGGAAAAAGGGGACTGGCTGGGCTCGCCTCTGGCTAAGATGGTGGAGGCTTGTGAGTGGAGGGTCTGTAGTAAGAGACCCGAAGAAGCACTCTCGAATGGTAAGGGAAAGGAAAAGTTGGACCGGTAGAGCCCAACCGTTTAGTACTATGTTGTATTAATTGATATTATGTGGCGTATTAGTACTAGTTTTTTGTAGGATTTTGCTTGACACGTCATTTTTCGGGGTAGCCGGGTAATAGATGCTCGATGTAAAGGACCTCGACAAAGGCTTGATTTAATTAATTTTGCATTAATGAGATTCACTTTTTCTTTTGTTTTTTTTTTTTTCATTTTTTTCTGTGGTGGCTCGCAACTCGATTCTTCATTTTTCACGGAGCGCCTTTTCGAGTTTTCACTCCGTCCTCGGCTCACCTTTTGTTTTTTTCGCTCTTTTTTTTTACGGCTCGCAACTCGATTCTTCATTTTGCCCGGAGCGCCCTTTCGGGTTTTCACTCCGTCCTCGGCTCGTCAATTTTTTTTTCTTTGTTTACGACGGCTCGCAACTCGTTTCTTTATTTTGCCCGGGACGCCCTTTCGGGTTTTCACCCCGTCCTTGGCTCGTCGTTTGTGCTTCGTCATTGAAATCACTCGTTGATCAGAACGTAGGAGGGGTTCCGATTTGCATATGAATCGAGTAATCGATTTTTTTATTTTTTTGTTGGTTGTACCCTTGGAAGGCTTGCCTACGTATCCGTGTTTAGACGGAATCAAACCATGTTTGTAGTTCATAAAAGATGTGAGTGATTTTGCTTTTAGACTTGTTATGCCAATTATCGATGCGAAGTGTTTTAGAGTGTGTACGTATGGATATTCACCCTAGTTTTGAGATCGGGATGAAGTTGTTTCAAGGAGGTTATGGATAGTAGCGTTTAAGTTGGTCCATGTTGGTTGGGGTTGAGAATTCTTGACCGTCTAGATCGGTAAGGATCACGGTGAGGATTTTCTTGACAAGGTAGGGGCCTGCCCAGTTTGGTTTGAATTTTCCTCTAGGGTCGACGGGAAGGGGTGCTCTAATGGATTTGACAACTATGTCTCCCTCATGTATGTTTCGGGATTTGACTCGTTTGTTAAAGGCTCGTTGTATTCTTTGTTGGTAGGCTTGCACGTTGGATAGTGCATGTATTCTACGCTCATCTAGGAGTACTAGCTCGTCATACCGTTTTTAGTTCCACTCTTCTTCGGGAATGCCGCTTTCGGCTAGTATCCTTAGTGAGGGTATTTCTAATTCTATTGGTTGTACGGCTTTGGAGTCGTAGGTTAGGTACTAGGGTGTGGCTCCGATGGGAGTTCTGTAGGAGGTTCGGTATCCCCATAATGCAAAGGGTATTTTGTTGGGTCAATCCCGGTAGTTGTCTATCATTTTCTTAAGGATTGTGACGATGGTTTTTTTTGCTGCTTCCACCGTCCCGTTTGTCTGAAGTCTGTAGGGTGAGGATTTGTGTCGTTGGATTTTGTATTTGTCTAGGAGTTTTTGGGTGTCGGCCCTAAAGTGAGCCCCCTGATCACTGATGATTTCGTGTGGTATATACCATAGCGGCAAATGATGTTATTTTGCAGGAATTTGACTGCTTGTTTGGAAGTTAGTATTGTGTATAAGGCTGCTTCTACCCATTTCGTAAAGTAATCAACGACCACTAGTACAAAACAGTGTCCGTCGGTCCCGGATGGGTGTACTTTCCTATGATGTCTATTCCCCAAGTAGAGAAGGGTCAGAGTGTTATTGTGGTGTAGAGCGGGTATGGTGGTAGGTATATATTGGATGCTGGCGAATATTTGACAGTTGTGACAGTGACGAACGTGATGTCGGCAGTCTGATCTAGGGTGATCCAGTAATAGCCCATCCTCATTATCTTGCGGGCTAACAAGTGCGCGCTCATGTGGGGTCCGCATTCCCCGTTATGTACTTCTTCCATGACCTTTTCGGATTGGGTTTTGTTTATGCGTCTAAGGAGTACTCCTTGTGGAGTTCGTTTGTATAGTAATCCTTGGTTTAGGACGTAGTCGGTGGCTTGTATTCTTAGGGCACGTTTGTTTTTGGTGTTTGTATTAGGCGGGTATGAAATGTCGGTTTTGATGTCTAGGATTGCTTTGTACCAGGGTTCCTTGGGGGTGTCATCGGTTTTGATGTTGTGGATATAGGCGGGGTGTTCACTTTTTTCACACAGGTAGGCATAGACAAAAGGTTGTCGGGCATGTTTATTAGTGAGGCTAACTTGGATAGGGCATCAGCGAATTGGTTTTCCTTGCGGGTATGTGTATGAAGTTGATTTTGGTGTACTCTTGGGATATTGTCTCTATTTCGGTTTGGTATGGAGCTAGGCTTTCCCTATAAACCTTCCAAGTGCCTGTGGCTTGGTTGACTACTAAAGATGAATGTACCTCGGTTTGGTATACTCCCTTGTTGATTATGTCATGTACCTCGTGCTTGATCTCGGTGCACATTTGGGTCTTATGCCCCCGCCCCTGATGGTACAGACAGTAGGCATGTTGATTCCAGGCTGCACTTCTTTTATCTATTGGCGGGTCAGAAGTGGGACCTATGGGCCATATCAACCATGCTTCTTGTAGCTTTTTTTGGGCCTCAGCATAAGATTCCCCTAATTTTGTGAATTGCCTAAAGGGTCTCCGTAAGGTCATGGCCTCGGCGGGAGGGGTGAACTTTGCGTACTCAACATATGCATCACCGCTGAGGACCAGTTCTCGCCCCATCCTCCTTTCATGGTGTTTTCTTTCTGTTCCTTCCAAGGCCTCGAGCCGGTGCCTGTCATCATCGATGGTGGAAGAGATCGATGATAGCCCTTGGACGCCATGGACTACATTCATTAAGTCGTTGAGTTGGTCGAGGTTGTTTTCATTGTCGTTCGAAGTCATCTTCGGATCTGCGGAACAGAACTGAAGATGAGACTAATCCACCAGATGACTTAAGGACTCGAGGGATGCTCGTAGGTGAGCGACACGAAAACGAGACCCTTGATTTGCGCGTGTTTGCGGTCATCGGGTTAGGGACTCGGGTGCTTCAGACTCTTAGTGTATTCGGCAAAATGCTTAACAGACTTGTATCTCCAGAACGAGACGATTTGACACAAATCTCGAGAGTGAGATTTAAAGACGAGGACTTCTCGAGATGAGACGACCCAAAAATATAAGACCTTGAATAGAGGTGACCATTGATAAACTCACACGGACAGTTAATCACGCGGTTGTACGACGTAAGGAATTCATCTCGATCCCGGCTCGGAATCAAAGAGTTTTGATGTTTTCGAAAATGTATGAGTTTTAAAGCAAACTTTTCGAAAGTGGGAGTTTTACTGAAATCGGCATTACGATGATTTAGTGACATCGTTTGTGATGTGTCGAAAAGTGTTGATAGGTGTGCATCTAGGACTATTTGATAAAAAGAGTGTGAATTGTGATTTTGTAAAAGCGAGCCTGTGGAAGAACCGGTTTTGAAAATTGTGACATCACCTTTTTATCGAGACTACTATTAATTAGGAGTTCGAAGTTCGTAGTGTAGAGGGTGTTCGTGAGAGAACACGGTGTCAGTGACAGCGCTTTCGAAAATGTGACCCGGTTCTTGTTATGAAACTTGGGTGGTGATAGTGTTCTTAGAAAATTTTGAATACGTGAGACCGTGTCCGTCTATTCCATTGATTGGATTTTAACGATGACGACGGTGTGTGTGAAATGTTTTGTGCGTATGACCGCGGAGGGTTCCTCGATTTCATTAATTGAAATTTTGATGATGTTAACGGTATGTGCGAAAAACGTTTTGAAAAATCAAAGTGTAACGTTTTATATGCCTTGGTCCCATTGGTCGGGAATTTTGCAATAGTAACGGCATGTGGGGAATGTTTTTAAAGTAAAATGTGACCGTATAAGGTATATTGATCCCATTGGTTGGGAGTTCAGTAATAGTAACGGTGTAGCGTTATTTTTTGAAAATGACGAGTTTTATTTTTGCCAAACAAATGGCGCTAAAGATGATTTTTTGAAAGTGAAATTGGCCAGGGTAATAGCACTAAGGTGTCTTTTGAAAATAAGTTTAATTTTGGCCGGAGTAACGGCGTTTAAAAGGTGGTTTTGAAAAGATGTCATTTTTCGAAAATGGAGTTTGGTGCGGTTGAATATGTTGTAGTGGTTGAATATGGATTTTAATGTTTTATTCAGGTTGTCACACACGCTACACATAACTAGGAATGCATACACTCTTGCAGGATGCAGACACGGGTAGGTTAGGGTAGGCTACCCTCCACGAGTAGTCGTTGCTTAGGTGACGACAGGTCACCAGGTAAGGTGAGTGTCATCCTGTTCGCTCAGTGCCACTCGCTTGGCATATCCACAGAATGCGTGGCTACCTTAGACGGCCGGAACGTCAACCGAGGGTCTCTCCGCGCGTCCGTTAAGGATCTTACCGTGAAGAGGTCGATTGGTCCTAAAATCGATTAGGGTGGGTGTTTTAGGGCCAAAACCTGTAGTGACCACAAAAAAGAAACTAGGAAATGAGCTTCACCAACCTCGTTCGAGTTACACCACCACTGGAAACTTGTTTCCAAATACCTAGCAGAGTCGCCAAACTGTGGATGCTCGTCCGCACTGCCAGGCGCCAAGCGCGCCCGCGCGGGACCCCTGGTCGCGGCAGCCACCCACGTGGCCTCGTCCGTCCATAAGGCCGGTCCGATCTCGCGTACGGGACGATGTGTCGGACTTCGATTTGGTTTACGATTTGAATTGTACTAGACGGATGCGGACATCCGTGTTTCCGTTAGAATCGATCGAGACGTGATTGTAAATGTTTAAAGGCCGATATGTTTGGTAAGCCGACCTTTTTAGTGAACCAAATTCGTTACCGATTTGTGGAGTCACCACCAAGTTAATTTTGATAACTCGGAAACTGTTCAAGTCAACTTTAATCCTTAGCCGGCTCAAAGTTGGTCAACTTTAAGTTCACCAAAATACACCTAAAACGTCGTAATAACTATGATTAAATACGGCTTATCAGGTAATGAAATTCTATATTATAGATAAGATTACTCATTCGTTCTTAGATATCAATCAAAATATTTTGAGTCTTAAAAAAAGACTTGAGAACTTACGTAAGATTATTCTACATCGAAAAATTATAATAAGGTGATGAAATCTTATTATACAAATAAGAGTAATCATTTGTCCAAAATTATGATAAGTGATCGAATTCTATTGTATAAATAAGAGTAATCGTCCGTTCTTAATAACTTAGATATAAAAACAAACTCTTTTGAGTCTTAAAAAAAACCTTTAACACCATAAACTTGATTAAGTAAAATTATCACACAGTTTTGAGTTTTAAAAAAAAAAAAAATTAATACTATAAACTTGAATAAAATTTCCCACATCGAAAAATTATTATAAAGTGGTGAATTTCATAGATATCAACCAAACATCTATTGAATTCTAGAAAAACTCTTAAGACTATAATAAACTTATGTAAAATTGTCCCTTTTGAATGTTAAAAAAGCTCTTAAGACTATAAACGTGGGTAAAATTTTCCCACATCTAAAAATTATTATAAAGTTATGAATTTCATATTATTTGTTACAAAAAGTAATGAATATATTACATAAAAAAATAGTAAAATCATCCCACATCGAAAAATTATAATAAGGTGATAAATTTTATTTGTAAATAAAAATAGTCATTCGATCCTAGATTTCAAACAAAAATCTTTTGATTCTTAAGCTATAAAATTAAGTAAAATTATCCCACATCAAAAAGTTATGCTTTTATGTATAGATTATAGTTAGGTGGTTTGTCCCAAATTAAAGGAATAATGTCATTGTGTGAAATTTACTATTGTAGATACCCACATTTGGCCGTTAGGTGTCTATAGCAGTTTCCAAAGAACACCCGATGATGATCGAACGCAAACATGCTTTAACGTACTCAAATATGGGCTTGAAATCATTAGCATTTGGCTTGGGCTTTTTACGGAGTACAAATCTCACAAAACCAACCTCAAATTCAGGCACAGTGAGTCATTTCGAGTCAGATAAGACTAATTTGGGTCAAATCCGATACCAGGGGCAAAACCGTCTTTTAGCGACCGAGTCAAAACCCGGTCAAAGATATTTTCCGAAACATAGAGACCTGCCGTATCACCCCCACGAATCCGGTTTGAACTCGAACACTACAAAAAAAAATCAGCTACAAAAAATATTAAACAATTCCGTCAAAGATAGAATTCGATCTCCAGGAGGAATTCTACTCGAGCACTCGACCGAGTGATAAGTGTAGTTTGTAGTGCCTATTTTACTGTGTTTTGGTCCCATTTTCCTTGTGGAATCGCTCCTTGGGAACGGTTTATGGGCTACTTATGCTTTCTTTAGTTCGTTTCAGGTTCCCGAAACCATTTGTGAAGAGTTGGAGCAAATCCGACTCAATACATACACTTTTCGGAGCCAACGAAGTGAAAGAACGATCACTCGATGCCTTGGATTCGACCCCGAGACCTTGGGACCCAATCCCGAGCCTCTTAGACCCGATCCCGAGTCCCTAGAATTGGTGAGAAACCCATGAGAAGCAAGGAGGGACCAAAAAGTTCTTATTGGAGGCCTACAAGACCCATCCCCGACGGGAATGGCCTCATCCCGTCCGGGATGAGGTGCACAAAAGCGAGTGCTACTGACCTGGGTCCGTCCCGGTCGGGACTAGACGGTCTCGGTCGGGACCGTGGAGCTGCAGCCGCACCTTGTTTCTTTCATCCTCCTTCATTCTTGTACCCATATAAATACTTCCCTCTTGTATTGTTTAAGGAGGATACATTAGATTAGACTCTCTTAAGCCTCTCTACAACTTTAAAACCCTAGATTTAGTGTTCATCCATTTAGATTAATCTTCCTTTAATCTTTAGTTAATCTTCCTTTAATCTAGTTGTAACTAGTCTTGTATTAAGTGGGTTCTTGAAGATTCATCCAAGTTTGACATCCTTGGAGTTGATTTGGGTTCTTATTTATGCAAGTTTACATCTTTTTCATCATCTTGTTGTTGGTATAATCTTCTCTACTCTTGTTCTTTGTTATTTATTCAAGTTTCAATCTTTACTTAGTGTTATTGTTATTGTTTGCTTATTATGAATGTTTGGATGCTTGGTTTAGTTTCTCTTGCTTTTGTTATTGTTAGTTTCATAATGAGTGAGTAGTTCTCTTGTGGGGTTAGTAGGGGGATTAAGGGTAGATTATGGGTGATTAGGGTTGATTAGGGGTAAAGGTTACATCTTTGTTGCTAGTCACATATTGGGCACTCTATGTGTTTGTTGAATTGCTTGTGTGAGTAGTAGTGGCCAATGCTTCCCATACTTGTGCTCATCTTCTCATTGTTTGTCTAGTATGTGATTGTGTTGAGAATAGTCATAGACACGAGAGTGCGGACTAGGGTTTAGACGCGAGAGAGCGAACCTACCTCGACATCGGTTTACGTAGCGAGAGCCCGGACCGACTCTAGCAACTAGGAGACACCTACACCCTTGGTTACCCAATTACCCTACTACACTTAAGAACCCGGCCTAACCCTACTCCTTTCCATACTTGGTTCATCCTCCTAGTTAGTCGTCATTTCTCTAGTTTGCTAGTTTAGTTAGTCTCGAGTTATTCCATTTAGTCTTGTTTTAGCTATTTCGTTATTAGTCTAGTTCATACTCCTTCTCAACCATCATAGTTTGTCAATTATTGTCTTCTTTGTGTTGTTTTGGTATCCTAGTCTCGTTCTTAGGTCGACTTAGTCTAGACTTCGCAATACCGTCTCCGTGGACACGACCCGAATTACCCTAGCTACCCACTAGGATTAGTTGGTTATTTATTGACGGTAGGACCCACGACAAATCTTACCATCAATTTGGCGTCGTTGCCGGGGACGGTGCATTGTTTAGACTTAGTTTGCTTATAGCTAGACTTAGTTACCCTTCTCTGTGCTCTTCTACCATCTATAGTGCATATTTTGTAGGTTTTTCTTGTTTTCTTAGCTTTCTTCTCTCTTTGTCTTTCGATTGTGCTTGTTTATTGTCGTTGCCTAGTGCCCATAAAGCACTAGGTGTTCTCACGTTTGTTCTAGTGTGTAGTGTATGCCTAGGAGGGGAGGCGATTTCTTTCACTTTAATCCAGAGCCGGAAAGACTCTTTCGAGCCTTTCGCTAACGGACGATTGACCGGATTAGAATCTCTCAACCAAGCGCTAGCAATATCCATCAAGAGCAAGCTCAAGGATCCGACTTTAACGAGTCACATTGAGAGACGGCCGGAGGGACCTTCATCAATCCCTTCGGTAATTCTAGTCCTAGTTCCCCCTCTACATCTTCTTCAACACCGTCTACACCATCGTCTCCCTTACATCCAAATATGCCGAAGTTTTCATCTCACTCCACTTTCACCGAGGATGTCTTGCCGGGACCGAGTGCTCTGCCGGATACATATACCGGGAATTTTGTGGCAAAGACACAATTCATACAACTTGTGGAGAGAAACCAATTTAGTGTTTTGCCCACCGAAGACCCGCATCAACACATGGAGACCTTCTCCGACTATTGCGATGCTATCTCTCAAACCGGGGTTACTCAAGATCAAATTCGTTGGGTACTTTTCCCGTTCTCTCTCATAGGAAAGGAAAAGCAATTGATCAAGAGTCTCGATAGGGCAACCATGGGTATCGATACTTGGAAGAAACTTGCATTGGCGTTCTACCAAAAATTTTACCCTCCGGAGAAGACAAATTTGCTTAGGGCCTCCATCACCGGTTTCCAACAACGGGATGAAGAGAGCGTTTATGAAGCTTGGGAACGGTTTAAATATTTGGTTAGATCATGCCCCCCACCATGAACTTTCACAATGGTTCTTAGTCCAACAGTTTTGGAACGGTCTTTATGAGGACTCAAGAGCTATACTCAATATGGGCTCCAATGGTAGGTTTACCGAGGTCGATGACGATCAAACTTGGCCAAGAATCGAGGAGATGGCGGTGCACAACTCCCAATACTCAAGGCCTAGAAAGGCGAATCGAGGAGGTAGGCACGAGGTCGATGCCATTACACAATTGAGCATTGACCTCGGGGCTCAATTAAGAACTCACATGGAGACTATTGACAAGAAGCTCCAAAGCCACCTCAATCAAGTTCAAAGCTCTAGTTCCTCCAACCAACACTCGATTCATGAAATTAATGCTTTGGGAGTTGTGTCTCCTACACCATACCATGGGATGTGCGATAATTGTGGAATAGTTGGTCATGATCCTATGCATTGTCATGGAAGTATTGAGCAAGTGAACGCCTTTCAAGCAAGGTGCCTCCTATCCTAATATGTACCAAGCTTCCAATCAAGTCCCTCAACAACAAGCTCTACAGCATCGTCCCTATGTTCCATCTCCCTTAAGGGACAACAATCAAGGTTATCAAGGTTATGTGGGTAATTCAAGACCATTCAACAATTTCAAGCAACATAACCAAGGTAATTTCAACAACAATCAAGGGTTCCAACAAGGGAATTTCAATCAAGGTGGTTTTCAAGGAAACCAACATAATCAAGGTTATCAAAACAACCAAGGTAACACTCAAGGCCTTAATCAAGGCAATTCTCATGGGTTCCAAGGGAACCGTCAACAACAAGCAACTCAAGGTCAACAACAACAAAGCAAGCCAAGGAGCCGGTCTCCTACTTATGACTATGGCATTCCTCTAGCCATCACCGATACTCCGCATAATCCACAATCTCCATCTCGAGATTTCAACATTCAAAAAACTATGATGGATATGCAAAAGAGTAATCAAGATTTGCATAGGAACCAAATGGAGATGTCAAGAAACCAACAAGATTTCTTTGCTTATGTTCAAATGGATAACATAGCGAGAGATGCTCATACAAAGATGCTTGAGACCCAAATATCTCAACTTGCTTCGGAAAGCTCTTCAAGACAAAAGGGGCAACTACCTCCTCAAGGGAAAACACCGAAATTTGAGCATATAAATGCTATTACCACGAGGAGTAGTGCATCATATGATTCCCCCTTACCCCCTAGTGAGCAAGAACCAATGCAAGAAGTTACACCCTCCTCTCAAGGCAATTCAAGCAAGGAAAATCCAATGGAGGAGCAAGTCTTAATGGAGATCGAAAAACCCCATGAAGACAAGCTCCTCCCACTTCAAGAAAAAGACAAGGGTAAAATGAAAGTGTCATTTGAGGAGTCCACCCCGATTGAGCAAAACAAGTTCCATATCAAGTTGCCTTTCCCAACAAGGAAAATGAAGACCAAGGTGGATTCTCATTACGAAAAGTTCCTTAACATTGTGAAGAAATTGGATGTTAGTGTCCCATTCACCGAGCTACTTACCCAAATCCCGACATATGGAAAATTTTTGAAAGAAATCTTGGCTAGGAAGAGGTCCATCGACAAGGAAGAGACGATAGCGTTCACGAGGGTGGTGAGCGAGCTTATTCAAGGTTCTATGCTTCCTAAGTTGAAGGATCCGGGTAGTTTCTCGATCCCATGCACCATAGGCAACTTCAAGATCGAGAAAGCATTATGTGATTTGGGTGCGAGTGTAAGCATTATTCCCTACACCATTTGTTTGCGAATTGGGATATAGGACCTCAAGCGTACTTCCATTACACTCCAAATGGCCGATAGTTCACTCAATCGACCATTGGGGATTTTGGAAGATGTGCCGGTAAGAATCGGAAAGTTCTTCGTTCCGGTTGATTTCCTCGTACTTGACATGCCGGAAAATGCTATCACTCCCATTATCCTTGGGCGCCCATTTCTACATACCGCCGGTGACATGATCGATGTGAAGAACGGTAGGATCACATTTGAGTTAGGCGAAGAGAAGCTCGTGTTCGACCTCCAAGGCAACACCTCGCCTACTAATGATGAGTCTTGCAATATGATCCACGCCACGAGAGACGTCGATCTAGGGGAAGAGTCAGGACAAAGCTTGAAGAACAATTCCTATGAGCTTGAGGATGATAATTCCGAGATTGGGGCGGATGAATGCCCATATCATGAGTTTGATGACAAGTGCCATGACAAGAAGCAAGATGAGCCTCCCTTGGGGCCACATGAGGATAGATGGACGTTTGGGTATATCCCGAAGGATCGAAAGTATAAGTTCAAGCCATTGAACTTTGTGGATCGGGATGCCCCGGGAACGTCGAGACAAGGTTGTGAAGAACCTTGGTGTGTGGATGCTTATATCACAAGCTTGATTGAAGACTTTGCTAGAGCCTTCGATTTGTTTCTTCGTGCCCTTGATGGAGATGGAATCGGTTATAGTGTTGTTGAAAAAGAATTGAAGATTGCACCATCCTTGGTTTGACGGAGTTCCAAAAGAACAGTCTCATTGTATATATCTCTTTCTTGTAGTTAGTTTGAGTCTTGTGATATTCTTGTTATTGGGATTGATTGATGAGTGTTGCGAGGGAGAGAATTTGATGTGATTTTGAGCTTTGTTTGATAGGTGAAGTGATGATGACTCCTAGTGAGGAATAGCCATGATAGAGCTTGGATCGAGAGAAAGGATGTCGGTTTTTGAAGCTTTGTTTAAGCTTTTGGGGTTTTGGAGGTCAAGAAGATCCATCCCGGGCGAGAAGAGGGCTTCCCGACCGGGAAGGATGAGGCATCCCGACCGGGAAGGAGCCATCCCGATCGGGATGAAGGTGCCAAAAATTGAAGTTTCTGGAGTGTCTTCCCGACCGGGAAGGAGGCTTCCCGACCGGGAAGGGTTTGGCATCCCGACCGGGATCATCCATCTCGACCGGGATGGTCCTTTCTCCTCTTTTGGCCTCTTCTTCATCATATGAGACCACCCTACCACTTTGTACCCCCTCCCAACCTCCCTAACTTTCCTTGCTCATATCATATGGCCCATGTACCTCATTTGCATACCCTCACTCCATTCCCTCTTCACTTTACACCGAGATCCACATCAAATCCCATCCCCTCGCACCATTACAAGCTTATTACCTTAGCCATGCGATCTTCTCAAGTATGAAGTGGGATGACAATGATGACAACAAGCAAGTGCATGTATTGATCATTGAGACGATGGAGAGAGTGAGTTGCTAACCTATGGGTACGTCAACTATCCTTTCTTTTCCATTTTTGTTGTTGCTTGTTTTCCCTTGTTTATCCCCTTCCCCGTTTACGCTTATGTGTCGTGGTGTCATGGTGGCCTTCGAGGCCTCGGTAGTTTTTGCTCCCAACTCTCGATGATGTGATTACATCGAGAGTCATTTTGAAAATCCAAATTTACAAGTTTTTCACTCTTTTTTTTAGGATTTGGGCGGAATCCGGGCTAGGTGACTTGATTACACCTAGTCCTCCCCTCCCATTTCCTTTTTATTATTCCCCCCTTTCCATATCTTTTCTTGTCTCGGCCCACGGTGACTTGATTACACCCCGGCCGGACGCATTCTACCCTTTTCTCCGCTTTCTTTTTTATTTTTAGCTTTATTTTCGTAGTTTCTTTTATTTTCTTTTGTGTCTCCGCACACTACGATCGAGCATGAGGACATTGCTCGATTTAAGTGTGGGGGAGCGATATTCTAGCATAGTTAGTTTTATTTTTGTAGTTTTTCGAAAAATCTTTAAAAATCCCTAAAAATTTGAAAAAATTTCGAAAAAAAATCAAAAAAAATTTCTTTTGTGTGTTTTCCTTCTTATGTTTTGTATCGTATATTTGTCGTGTTGTGCGTGTTTTGCCTCCCTTTTTCCTTTTAGGTTGCTTAAATCACCGATAGCTTTGGAGAACTTTCAAGACTTCCGGTAACATCTTTATCCCTTTTTCTTCTTTACCTCTTGCGGAGTTTGGAGGAGATTGTGGTGTTGTGTGCTCGGGTGGAGCTTTGCAAAGTTGTGGTTGATTTGGTGGCTTGTTTGGAAGCTCGGGGTGGTGTTTGTGTTGTTTATGTGTTCGTTTTGTTTTGTTCTTGTTTTGTTGCTTTTGCTTCTTTTTCTTTCGTTTTCGTTGAATCTTTGTTTTGTGTGTGTAGTTGTGTCTTGTGTGTAAAAAGGCTTGCGTAATCCCGGTTTAGAGGCTAGTGTGCGAGTGTTTACTTTCCCTTCCTAGTAGTATAAATCGAGTCTTGGACTTTAGTCTAGTAGAATGACCATAAATCAATGATTTCGTTGATCCTTTACCTTGAGTCCACCTAGCTTACTAGGGATTTACTACGGGATTTGCATTTTTGACCATTATGACCACCCACGGTGTGAAAAGGCCTTGGTTACCGAGTCCCGTCCCTTAGGTGACCGTGTTTAGGATTGTTTGATTAGTCCAAATTCTCCACCTTTTTGTGGGTTTGAAGAGGGATCGCGACCCCCGACATACCCATTCCCCTACCTCCTACACATATCCACACAATAAATTGCAATTTGTTGGAATCTCTCTTTCTTAGTTGCAAAAAAATGCCTATCACTCAAATCAAGCCAAGAAAGGGCAAAGAAAAGAAAAGAAAAGAAAATGAAAGAAAGAAAAGATTGAAGAAGAAGAAGAAAAGGCACAAAAAAGTCAAAATGAAAATACAAAAGATGAAAAAGAAATGGCATAGCAAAACAAAGCAAAATTACAAAAGAAAGAAAAATATCAAAAGAAAATCCGTCTTACAAAAAGAATCCCCTCTCTAAAATAAGCCTTTTACCGACTATTACCATGAAGAGCCTACCAAAGGACCGAGTCCCTAGGAAGGATGATAGCGGTAGTGGTCGGTCTTCCCTCACTTTGCAAATAATTCCACCTTTTTATATGGACTAGTTAAGCGGTTTCAGGCATGGGACGACCCTCTTGGCTCACCTCTAAAGGGGGCGGGGTCTCACTTACCTACAGTGTCGACTAACACCATGGTTCATCCCTTTTCCACTCCGCCGATCGTCCCGTAGTACGTTCTTAGAAAGTTAAGAGGACCTAGGTAAGTTGCCAACGTTTTTGTTGTTTTATCGTCATACTATTAGGGTTTAGTACACCTTAGTTTGTATTGCTAGCTTGGGAACGTTGTCACTTGCCTCGAGTCCTAAACCGGTGCTTCTTTCACCGCTTGTTTGAGGGAAGCGGTATTTATTTTCCTTTTGGTGCAACCGATTATTTGTTTGTATGTTTGTTTGTTTATGTGTTTCGTGTCCGGTTGCATCCACAGTTTTGTCGCAAGACCTTACTTGCCTTGCGGAGTGCACTTTTCCTCTAAGTGTACTCGCGTGAGTTGAAAGGGCGTAGGGTGCGCTAATACCCACTCGGCTAGTTTAGTAGTTAGTTTGTGCTTACTCGAGGGCGAGTAAGGGTTAAGTGTGGGGGAGTTGATAAGTGTAGTTTGTAGTGCCTCTTTTACTGTGTTTTGGTCCCATTTTCCTTGTGGAAACGCTCCTTGGGAGCGCTTTATGGGCTACTTATGCTTCCTTTAGTTCGTTTCAGGTTCCCGAGACCATTTGTGAAGAGTTGGAGCAAATCTGACTCAATACATACACTTTTCGGAGCCAACGAAGGAATGATCACTCGATGCCTTGGGTTCGACCCCGAGACCTTGGGACCCAATCCCGAGCCTCTTAGACCCGATCCCGAGTCCCGAGAATCGGTGAGAAACCCATGAGAAGCAAGGAGGGACCAAAAAGTTCTTATTGGAGGCCTACAAGACCCATCCCCGACGGGAATGGCCTCATCCCGTCCGGGAAGAGGTGCACAAAAGCGAGTGCTACTGACCTGGGTCCGTCCTGGTCGGGACTAGACCATCCCGGTAGGGACCGTGGAGCTGCAGCCGCACCTTGTTTCTTTCATCCTCCTTCATTCTTGTACCCATATAAATACTTCCCTCTTGTATTGTTTAAGGAGGATACATTAGATTAGACTCTCTTAAGCCTCTCTACAACTTTAAAACCCTAGATTTAGTGTTCATCCATTTAGATTAATCTTCCTTTAATCTTTAGTTAATCTTCCTTTAATCTAGTTGTAACTAGTCTTGTATTAAGTGGGTTCTTGAAGATTCATCCAAGCTTGACATCCTTGGAGTTGATTTGGGTTCTTATTTATGCAAGTTTACATCTTTTTCATCATCTTCTTGTTGGTATAATCTTCTCTACTCTTGTTCTTTGTTATTTATTCAAGTTTCAATCTTTACTTAGTGTTATTGTTATTGTTTGCTTATTATGAATGTTTGGAAGCTTGGTTTAGTTTCTCTTGCTTTTGTTATTGTTAGTTTCATAATGAGTGAGTAGTTCTCTTGTAGGGTTAGTAGGGGGATTAAGGGTAGATTATGGGTGATTAGGGTTGATTAGGGGTAAAGGTTACATCTTTGTTGCTAGTCACATATTGGGCACTCTATGTGTTTGTTGAATTGCTTGTGTGAGTAGTAGTGGCCAATGCTTCCCATACTTGTGCTCATCTTCTCATTGTTTGTCTAGTATGTGATTGTGTTGAGAATAGTCATAGACACGAGAGTGCGGACTAGGGTTTAGACGCGAGAGAGCGAACCTACCTCGACATCGGTTTACGTAGCGAGAGCCCGGACCGACTCTAGCAACTAGGAGACACCTACACCCTTGGTTACCCAATTACCCTACTACACTTAAGCACCCGGCCTAACCCTACTCCTTTCCATACTTGGTTCATCCTCCTAGTTAGTCGTCATTTCTCTAGTTTGCTAGTTTAGTTAGTCTCGAGTTATTCCATTTAGTCTTGTTTTAGCTATTTCGTTATTAGTCTAGTTCATACTCCTTCTCAACCATCATAGTTTGTCAATTATTGTCTTCTTTGTGTTGTTTTGGTATCCTAGTCTCGTTCTTAGGTCGACTTAGTCTAGACTTCGCAATACCGTCTCCGTGGACACGACCTGAATTACCCTAGCTACCCACTAGGATTAGTTGGTTATTTATTGACGGTAGGACCCACGACAAATCTTACCATCACCGAGTACCAAGCATACTCGGCCGAGCAGCCCTTTTCCAGCCGAGTTCGGTGCCTTCCTCACCAAGAAACAGAATTCTCATTCCTCTAGACTTCTTACTTTTCCTATCCAAAGCGGTATTTCTTATCACCTAAGTTAAGTTACCTCTTCTAGCTTCAATCGGGGACTTCTCCTATAAATAGACCCCCTTGCACAACGTATGATTCATTCAGACACGCTCATCATTCTTACACATCTACATCTCATATAGCAATAATACACACATAACATCGAATAACCGATATTACAACCCGAGATCACGCCGCCTAGACCCGAAAAACCGGCCACCTTTACCCGACACACCCTACACGACAAAACCACCATAACTCCCCAACATTACCTCGACGCTCCCGTGTCTAAACCACGTTCCGACGAGCCCCGTTTCGAGTATACAAAGCATGTAGGTTGAGGGTGTAAAATCAAACTCGTTCTCTCCTTTCTCTTTCTCCTTCTCTCGTCTTTTTCTTCATCTTTGCGTCGTTGGTCGTCGGTCTTCATATGGGTCATCATCACATTTTTTTTCTTCTTTTTCTAATATCGGTACTACAATGAAACTTCTATACAAAACAAGCGTTCTTAAAATACGATATCGACTCTATAGTCGAATATCGTATCTAAAAGGAACTAAATCAATCTCGTTGATGCTAAAAAATCGTCACATGGTCTTAAAAACAAAATATGACAATTTCAACGCAGAGAGAATTAATATTTTTTCGTTCGATTTTCAAAACGATTTCTAAAGCATTTTTCTAAAAATCATTCCGAATATTTGATATCGATTCCATAATCGAATATCGAATATAACGAATATCGCAAATCTAAGTCGAGTATAAATCATGCTATATTTATACGTGATTTAACAAAATCGTCGATTTTCTGAAAAACGATCCCGAAAACAGGCCGCCATGCGAGTCGCACGGCCGCGCGAGCCCTCCTCGCGCGGGTCGCGTGAACCCCTGAAAACCGCGACATAAAAAAGCAATTTCGTTCTAATTTTTCCAACATCGTTTCTTTAACAAAACAGCGGATTTTTCGGCATATTTTAGGTCTCGATAAATATTTTCTTGACCTCGGTCAACGCGTGTTTAATCCATCACGTGTCATAAACTTTTCAAAATCATGCATGTCATCGTATCTACATCTTTTATTCGATTTACAAACCGTTACTAACTTGTTTGCTCATGTTTTTTTACCGATTTCTTTTCATCATTTGTTTTATTATACTAAAACAAACTTCGCATGCTAAAACAACTTTGACGTTAATTTTAGATGCATTAAATCGACCAAGCAACCCATTCAATTATTCGCATGTTTAGGCAAAACAATGTCTGCATATCATTCATCGTATTACTAACATGCGTATTCGAGAGTCAAGCGATATCTTAGTAGAGGCCGCTAATGTGCGGGCGGGATTGGGTGTTCTTTGTGAACTTCCCAACACTTACCCTCACCCCTTACTCAGAACCATGGTTTCCGGATGTCCGAGACCATTGGCACGCGAGAGTCATTCAATACACGGTTTCCGATAACGTCGGTATCGGTATCAAATGCAAAGGGACGAACCCAATAAACTCTGACATCGGAATGGGCCATACTTTGTGCATGACCCACTACGACATAGAGTGGGTTCGAACGGGTCCGAACTCCCACAAAGTTCGGTGGCAACTCCACTTCGATTTAAATTTCAATTCGACCCATCTCATATGCAGATTCATTCGCCTCCCCAAACCCGCGCGTGGCCGCGTCGGGGTGGACCTATATCATGTCCACAACTATGTATAAATTAAATATATACTTCTTCCTTCCATAAATAGAAAATATTTACGATGGGAAGAAGATAGAAAGACAAACGAAAATAAAATATGAGAATAAGATAGAAGGAAGGATGATGAACTAGTATAATTGTACCGCGTTGAAAGATTATCATAACGGGGTGATACTATGATTATAAATTGAAGTCATTATTGGTTCTAAGATAGATATCTCAACTATCAACCCAAATATTTATCGAGTATTGTCTTAAAGAGAGATATAAAATTTGAAAAATGATGTTATTTAAGATGTAAAATATCAATTACCCTTATCTTTTAATCTTTACATGAGGTCTTTTATTTCAATGTAAACAAATGATGACATAGTTATAGTTTAAATATAACTTACTCTATATAACTTTTTTTCAATGTAAATAATTCAACTAACCCGTGCAGCGCACAGGCTTTAATCTAGTTATATATAAATATTACTCAAATATAGTACGTATATTACAATTCCATGATTACCATACACTGTATTTTATACCCCTATCCGTATGAAATATATTTTATTACCTAATATATATACTCCCTCCGTATCTATATGTTCGTCAACTTTGTTTGATATATGGGTGAAGTATTATATTGAAAATGGACAAACATATAGGTACAGAAGAAGTATTATTTATTTCAATAATAGATTACCAAGTATACCGTATTTATACCTGTATTATATTTAATCCATATATACTTTATTATCTAATATAAACTCGTATTGTGTAGTATATTAGTCCACTAGTAACAACAGATCATGCATTATATTGGGCCACTACTAAGGACTAACATCATATCTTAATTAGGGGACATATGTTTTAGAAGCGGGAAAATGAGAGGAGGTCGTGACAAGTCAGTTTTTTCTAGTCCTCTCTATCCTTTTAGTATATAGGGGATTTAAGTAAATGATTAAACATCAAAATAAATATACAACTCATTAAATTTAAAATATGAAATTTTTTATCAAAACATTATAAGAAAATTTATATTATCATATTCATTAGTTTTATAGTGAAATGGTTTATTCGCCCCGTTTTTCTAAATGACGTCCTTATTTTATGATGTGAATCCCTAACTTTTATTTTTACAAATAAATATAATAAATTAGTTCATTCTTCCATAATGTATTACAAAACTTATAAAGATATTAATCAGTGAGTATTGAATTCTTAATAGTCTTAGTTCCTATAATAATGAGAGAAAATTAATTTTTTCGAAATGTGAAAATAATATATGCGAAAAAATAAATATATAGCCATTAAAAAAAACTTATATATTGGTTTATTTATTGATTAACTTCTCAATCCTCTATCTATTAAGAGAATAATTTATTCTTTAATTTTCCTGCCTAGACAACCTCTCTCAATTTTATTCTTTATATGTGCACTTGGACATAATTACATGGTAAGAAGAGAAAATCATCTCTTTACTAAACCCAATCTAAAAAAAAATCACCAAAACATTCTGTCTCTTTTTCAAAGTGATTGAGTGAATATTTATAAAAATATAGTGCAAGTTTTAAAAAGCTTAGCTTATGAGTAGCATATACTCCGTAGTAACATTTTGATATTAATCAACTTTGATTTTAATATGATAAATATTAAAGGGTTATTTAATAGGAATAATCTCAACTTTGAGTGATATTCCATAAATAAATCAATTTTAATTAATCTAGCAATAAACTCATGTATGAGACACATCAACCACGAATGAAATTGACTCATTAATGACCGGATGCAGCAGGTTTATGTGGGTCCCATAGTCACTGATTAATGCAGCTACATCTTCTTTCTTTCCCCATCAATGTCGATTCTTCTCCGAAACCCAAATTCTCTCCCCTAAACCCAAATTTTAAATCTTCATTTTGCGCAACAATTCTTGAAATTCGTGGGTAATCCATCAAGTTCATATTCTTCGAATTCATGAGAATCTAACAACTCGAAAGATGTTCTCTGCAACCACAAGTTACGGGAAGTGATTAAGACTATCAAGAAGGGAAAAAAACACTGGGAAGATGTTTTATCGACGTTCATTATGGCTGGTAAGCTCAATAAATGTGATTATGGTTGTTATCAGTTAGTTTAGTAACATCAAATTAACCATAATGGAATAGCGTACAGGCGTAGCAGAAAGCAGGTAACCTGAATCCATTTGTGTTTGATGTGTCTCATACATGAGTTTACTTCCAGATTAATTAAAGTTGGTTTTGTTTATGGAATACCACCCAAAGTTGTTATTATTCCTATTAAATAACCCAATATTAAATACCACTAAAATAAATTCCCTAGCCTCCGCCCCACTTGATATAGATATGCGGTATGAGTTTAAAATGAACCAAATCCAAACCTTGTGTTTAGTTAGCAAAATTGTAATTTTCATACCCATACCTCAAACCCTCAAGGTATGAGTTTCATATCCTTGGAATGAAGTTTTCTTGATTTTCCAAAGAAATTTATCCCAATTTTTTTGTTGAAATCTTATGATTGAAATATTTTATTGAGAAAACTAATTAAAAATACTAAGAAAAAAAATATATATCTTAAGATTTTATTAATGTAACTTAGGATTTTTAAACTCGTAGACAATGAGTTTTTGATGAAACTGATTTTACTTTTCTTTCATATAAATTTTTTGATTTTATATAGTCAATGTTATATAATTTTTTATTTATTAAAAATAAGATTATTAAATATTCTTTTGAAAAATTATAATTTCGAATTTGATTCCTAATCATCTAAAAAAATGAACCACACAACAAGTATCAGGAATCAAGTTCCAAATCGATACCACCCTAGCTTGATTCCTGATTCCAAACTCATACCCGTTTGCGAACCAAAGGTCCCTCACATATAATGAGGAAATAAAGCGTTCTTTTTGGGTCGGAGGTAATATGTTCTTAAATATGTGTCATACAAAATTACATAAGTTATTTCATTCGATAATTTAATAAACGAAACTAAATCGTAAATTTATTTCTCGAAGTACAAGTCACTAGCATACATACTTATGAATAACATATACCAAATCAAACACTAGTACTACGTACTCATAGATTTCTCGGAGTATTTCTCTTGCCCATGAATTTTTTAAGAGAAGTAATTACAAAAATGTCACTGAGATAGCTACTATTTTCATACAAGTATGAAATCTTTGCGTGACTCGTAAGGTAAAACACAAAAAAATACATTTTACATGTAAGCAAAAAAATTATGAGATATGCTCATAAAATCTAGGGAAAATTCACAGAAATAATCCTAATTATTCTACGTCTTCTTATAATAATTTGAACTATGTTTTAAATCACAACAAACTCAACATTTACTCGCATCTTCTCAAAATAGACAGGATTATTGGCTACCTATCAATCAAGTCATTGCTTTAATGATTGGTACTCTCTAAACGTAACCCACTAGCTTCTATGTAGGGCCCGCCGTGCATCTCGACCGCTGTCGAGCCACCTCCCAACCACCACAATCTACCAGTCCTAAATACATTTTCAACCAGCTCCAACAATCACAATCATATCGACCTATAAATCGAGGTCCATCAAACCACCGTCAAATCCACCAAAACTCAAGCCCAATCCTACACCATCTGAGCTCATCTTCATTTTGAATGAATCCTCTATATTGTACATGCTCTTAAAATTTTAATTTTAGCAAACTAAAAATAATTTTAGCGAACTAAAAATAATTTTAGTGTACCCTTTCCAATTTCAATTTTAGCGTACCATTTTTCAATTTTAACGTACCCTTTTTCAATTTCAATTTTAGCGTACCATTTTCAATTTTAGCGTATCCTTTTTCTATTTCAATTTTAGCGTACCCTTTTCAATTTCAATTTTAGCGTACCCTTTTTCAATTTTAACGTACCTTTTTTTCAATTTTAGCGTATCCTTTTCCAATTTTAATGTGGTATATACTGGCAGAACTGTAGGTAGTCATCAAGACAATGAGTTCATTTGTCCATCGACAATATGAAGCAAAGCGGGGTTTGCAATGAAAGTTATAAACAACTGTCTTACAGTGTCGTAGAATCAAACAACTGTCTTACAGCAATGAAATATCGTCGTGTACTGCAATTATAGAGCAAATAAAATGGTTTGCTGGGACTCAATTATGCCAACGAAACTAAGTCAAACCATCAACAAAACAAAAAAACAAAGAAAAACAACAAAGCATCAAGCAAGTACAATCTGCAATCGATCAAACCATGTAAACAAACAACTTTCAACCCATAATCATGAAGAAACCTCAATTATCATAGCAACACCTAAATTATCTCGACAAAACCTCAATAATCACAAAAGAAAGTAAAGTATCAACAAAACAAATTAAAACATCACGATGGCATTGATTCAAAAATCCAATCAATTGACCGATCAAAACTCATCATCACACATAACTACATAAGAAACAAAATTATATTATAATCAACATTAAGTAAAGAACTCAATTATGCCAACTAAACTAAGTCAAGTCATCATAAACAAAAGAAAACATCAAGCAGCATTATCTGCCATTGATCAAACCAGAAAGAAACCTCAATTATCAACATAAAACTAAATTATCACAAAGAAAAAATCAAATCATCGACTAAGCGAAGTAAAACAGTTTGAAATCAAATTAATCTAGCTTAGCAAGCAGTAATCGACTAGTCAAGTAATTGCATGATGTTGATGATAACGATTGAACTAATCGATTGATCGAACTAAATGAACGATTGAATTGAACTAAATGAACGATTGACTTGATATCATCGATTGCAGAAAAGAAGAGTAATTAAGAAGATTGAGTGAGGAATATCTGGATATTGCGAAGAAGATCGAGGATTGAAGACAAATGATATTGCGAAGAAGATCGAGGATTGAAGACAAATTTTCTTAGTTGTATGATACAGTGAGAGTTGGATAATGTTAGGGTTCAGATTGCAATAATAAAATTGGGGGGAATTGAGGGAAATCGTTCATTTGCTTCAGTTGGTGGGAAATTGGGGAAAATGGGGGGTAAGGAAATTAATCGGGGGAAAGTTAATCTCAGCCATCCATTCACATAATAGGATCTGATGGCTGAGAAGAGTTCTCACGGTTCTCATTGAAGGAGTGGTTCTCACATGAACCTAAATCTATATATATATATATATATAGGTTCACATAAGGCCAACAACTCTTATAAGTTCATAAGTTCCAGTGTTAAAGTTACACAAAAAGTGCTTAAAGTTACACGAGATGAGTGTTAAAGTTGCACTTTATCACTTGAAGTGATAATAGTGCTGAATGTTATAGTTACATATCAATCTTGAACAAATGCAACTTCAACGTATGTCAACTGTAACTTTAATATAGACTTAGTTGCATGTGGTGAACTTATTTGATCCCTTCCATATATATATATATATATATATATATATATATATATATATATATATATATATATATATATATATATATATATATATAACAACAACTTCGGTCCGAACTATTGCTTACGGTCCGAACCTCACTTACACTTCTATAATGCTCCACTTACACTTTAAAAATAGCAACAAAAAAAAAAAAAAAAGTTTTTTGGCCGGCCGGGGCAGGGGGCCGGTGGGCAGGCCGCCGGTGCACAGGGGGCCTGTCAGCCGGCCTGACTGCCATTTTTTTTTTGTATTTTTTAAAGTGTAAGTAGAGCCCCTAAAAGTGTAAGTGGAAGTTCAAAGAAGTGTAAGTGGGTGGGGGGGGGGGGGGGGTTCGCACCGTAAGGAATAGTTCGGACCGAACATTGTTTCGGACCGGATCCCAGCCTATATATATATATATATATATATATATATATATATATACTTCTCCCGTCCCAATGAATTCTTTACGTTTTGTTTTCACACTTGCCAATGCACATTTTGTTTCATCTTTATTTACGTATTACGAAAAATTCTAAAAGTTTTATAATCTTAATGTACTTATTAACAATTCGAAAAAGATCTCATATGACTATATTTTATGTTACTCTCTCTCATCCATTCAATTCTTTACACTTGCTATGAATGGACAATTCAATCAATTTTTTACATCCCCATTTGACAAAACACTTTACCTCATAATCCTCATATCCTAACTTTATTTACACAAAATGCCACTATTTTTTTCCAAGTTTGGTGGACACATAAAACTATTTGATTTGCCAATAATACCCTAACTTTTGTGGTGAAATATTTTATGTAAATGATTGAATGGATGAGAGGGAGTAGGGATGGCAACGGACCGGATCCGGACCGGATCCGCATGGATCCAGATCCAGATCCGCACCCTTGGTAGCGAATCCGGATCCGACGGATCCCAAAAATGGAGATCCAGATCCAGATTCGGACCGGATCCGCGGATCCAATTTCTTACTTAAATTCTACAAATTTTTTAATTAATACGTATTTGCGACCATATTAATTTTCATAATTTTACAAATAAAATCGAATATGAAGATTCAAAATCAAAAATTAATAAACTAAAAGAAAAAAGTTTTAAAAATAATCAAAAAAACACAAATTAAAGCTCTAAGTTTTTATTATTGTGAATTTTTTAATAAAACGAATTTGTGGATCCGGATCCGAATTTACTTATTAAGATCCAGATCCAGATCTATTTAAAGATAGCGGATCCGGATCCATATCCGACGGATCTCAAAATTTAGGATCCATATCCGATTCGTGCGGACCGAATTTTGCGGATCTGGATCGGATCCTGGATCCGTTGTCATACCTAAGAGAGAGTATATATTAGAAATTATATTAGAGATTACTTCACCTTATGAATATTGTCAAAAAGCAAACGTAAATAATTCATTGAGACGGAGGAAGTACTTTTTTAAGAATGATCTAAAATTTATTATCATCTATCACTATAAATATCACAAACATCAGACATGAGAGGAGGTTTTATTCCTCATATTATGTCTATCACCTTCTCTCATTTTGACACCTCATTTTCTCTCTTATTTCTTATATCTTCATCCTCATCCCCATCCTTTTTTCACATAAGGGTGAGGATGTTTTTCATATATTTTTTATTATTTGTTTTACTTTAATTACACTCTTAACTTTTATAAAATAAAATAAAAAGAATATTTATCTACATGCCAAATGATGATTTGTTACTAGGCACAATAGCTAATGTTTGCTTTCCTCTAAAATTAGAGGAAGTAACTCCATTACTCTTGCTAAGAGAATATTTAACATATACTCCGTATCTTACAATGGAGATAATTTCCTCTTAAAAGAAAGAAAGGGTTAACAAAATGGTCTCAGATAATGTTGCACTGTAAAACATGATTATGGTAATCAAATTGATACAATATTAGAAATAATAAGACACATATTTTATATAAAATTTTGTATTTTCATTATCTAAACAACCATGTTGATGTATATGATCAAATATGCCCATAATATGTAAACACCATTTTTCATATGAAACGGTTTCATAATAATGTTTTTTTTGTGAAACATCTCACGTAATGATGAGATAGTTTTTGTAAAAATTGTTAAGTCAATTTCACTGAAGACTTATTTCGATGAAAATCATTTGGCAAATTAATCTGCCATGCATGACTACATCACAAGTCAAAATGACTTCGTATTATCATTTTGTCTCCATTGGTTCCTTATCAGTAGATTTATACGTATCCCAATCATATTTCTTAGAATACTTAATTTTCTGAATATGAAACAAGTAAATACCATCATCCATTGCCTTCCAAAAGCAATGTCGTCCTCCACATTCATGATCAACGAACTCTATCATGTCACGAAAGGTATCAAACTCCTTGTACTTCCGTCCCGGAGCTATAAGCTCGCAAAAATATCGTGTCGCCTTAAACATTTGAGTTTGAAACCCGTGCGTATAATTGTTATGAACCGGTAATCGAACAAGGCCGAGATCATCGTCATTTGTCATACAATGTACATTTAGAATACCATCGGACAATGCATTCTCAATGTTAAACTCGTAACGTGTTGGTCCAAGTGCCCATCCTTTTGCTTCTCCAATTAAAAAGAATGCTAACAAAATCTTGATAATTTGGTTTCTCATTATTTATATATTTGGGGATTTGTAAAAATTTTAGAAGGTATAGAATGATTAAATGATATTGTTTAATTATATGTTCATTCATTTTGATTTTTCTAAAGGAGAGCGTCTATATGCCTCTATTTTATAGCAAATATATTTAAGGTATTTTTTTTGTATATTTAGCTACCTTAATTTTAGAATTAAAAAAAGCCGATGTGTAAGCAAAGTCCTTATTTGTAAGCACACTAGGTTCGGACCCGTGAAATTTCACGGATTTTATTTTAAAAGTCATATATAATTCTGAAAAATGTTTATTTAATTTCATGATGTGAATATTTAATTTTGTTGAAAACATATATAATTTTGAGATGTTTAAAATCTTGTACACAAATAATTTTCTTATTACCGAAGATGTCTTAGCCTAGTGGTTAGGATTAGGTGTTCTGGGACAGTAGGTTTCAGGTTCGAATCCCCCCTCCCCCTATATTGTAATGCGACTAGGTGCGCTCTTCGATAGACCAAAAAAAACAAAGTATTTTCTTATTTGTAGTAATAAAATATATTTTCTTACCAACTTGTAACCTGAAATATATGGAACACTAGGTTAATTAATACCCGTGCATAGACAATCTTATTTGGATATTCAGTATTTAACACAAATAACTTATAATATGAAAAAAGTGTACACAATGTACTCTTAAAATTAAAGTATACACACATGAAAATCAATGCAAAGATACATGCATGTTTGACCTGTATTTGTTATCATGTTATACACGTATCGCGTGTATGTTTGATACAATTATTTGTTGAGTAAATTAGTTTTAGCTTATGTTTTTTTTTTTAAAATAATGTAAGATTTACTTTTAGTAGAGCTAACTTAATACGAAAATTGTAACACAAAACTAACATTTCAAGAAATTGCAAATAAAAATTCTCTGTGGATCTTTAATTGGAAGTTGGATCTGTCTCATCATGAAAATCAAAGTATAAAATTTAAAAGATAAGTGTGACCCTTATCTCGTAAATTAATAAAAAATAATTAATTTTTCAATAATAATTACTCATGTACAAAGCAATATTATAGAAGTCGTGTAATATGAAAAATTTGTTACATCCTCCAATTTCAATATTACAAATTGTTAGCAAGAGAAGAGCGCAACTACGAAAAAAAGGAGGACGAAAAACAGAAAACGTAGAGACAAATAAGTTGATGAAGAAACAGAATTGTTGTGTCGTGGCACCCGCGTCCACTGAACTGAAAACTATATTGCGGCTCGAGTGTGGTGGTAATCAACTCGTATCGGTAGTTTCCCAAGGTGAACACAGCAGCAAACTGACTCAACTGCTTAAGGTAGAGAGCTTTACCAAAATTTATAGCAGGAAAAAGATGTGAGAAATGCTTTGTTGTTGTTGTGTGTATATTCTTAGTGTGAGGAGAGCTCATCGTCCACACCATAGGTGCTCTACCCGAACCCAAGCCGAGGCAAGTTGTGTCGGCGTGCGCGTGTGTGGTGAAGGCCCAAGTCCATCATATCATCTTCCACAAAATATTCACTTATCACACTATTGAAAGCAATAGGAATGAAGGAGTATAAAAAGTAAGGAAAAGCACTCCCCACTACCGATGTGGGAGAGGCTTCCTGAGAATAAAATGGCTTTCAAAGCCTTTGACTCCTACAATCCCCCACAAAAGGAGAAGGAAAGAAACGAGAGGAAATTATGGGTTAAGGAAGAATTGGTTACTTAGGTATCAATATCTTTCGACTGGAATTGACACATTTGTGAAAGTGAGGCAACAACTTTACTTTTTAATAAACGAATATCTTTCGATATGAATTCCTTATCGAATTTCCAGTTGAGACCCCCAAAACACATATCATACCTTCAAAATTCTGCAACGCTATATAAGGTCGTGCGTTTACCTCAGTTCTCATGAGTGTTTTAGTAAGATTATTCCAAAAATCTAACATAGACGACGGCCAAACCATCGCAACCATTTAGGTGGCTCTAGTGCTTCTCAATAGCACTCCTCATAGATGCCATTAAGGATTTGAGAGTCCATCCTACAAAACAAAGTCACAAATCCATCAAGTGATTCTGATGACAGGAATTTATCGCAAATCCCGATCGATCAAAGGAAAAAACAACTAATCCTAAACTTGTGTCGTCGATGGTAAGTCGGGTCGAATTCCTCATGGACGATGTAGATAAATGAAGGTCTCAGTCTAGCTAAGGTATTAGTCGAAGGAGAAGAAGTTTTAGGTTGAAGAGAGTTCTAAACTAGTGAGCTAAGCTAATCAAACAATAAGATTAAAGGGGCTAGGGTTAAGGTGAACGAGGTAGCCTCAAGAGAGTTACCGGAGTTCACAAATGAGTTGATTATGGTCGATAATTAGCATGAGAAAGGCTCTCTCTAGTCTCTATCTACATACCCCGGGACGGTCCTAATAATAAGCTCTCGCGGCTTACTAGGTCGACCCACACCAATGAAAACTCAATACAATATATTTCACCTATCATGGCAAGACAAGTAAATCATACAAAATCGCAATGAATAGAGGTTACCAACAATAATAGACAAGTTTGTCATACTCACAACAAAACCCACAAAATAAGACAAACCAAGCTTTCCCCGACCCTAGAAATTAACTACTCAAACATGATTAAAAGTAAACTAATTAACCTACCCACTACTGTGGAACCTATGGTTTTATATTCATGTCTTGATTATATTTATATTGGTTTTGATTATGTCAAGATAAGTGCCATGAGTATTACTTGGTAGTTTGCTATTATGTTTTTCAGTATTACAAGACAAAGACAAGATTCAAGAAGGCTTCACATAAGACGGAAGAAGAAGCACGAGGAAAGTGAAGTCTAGGATCTAAATGTAAAGGGAACAAGAAAATTATATGACAAGGTTATATTAACCTCGCGTCTTTAAGCAATTGAACACGAGCCAAGACTTACAAAGGGATTTTATAAATGAGTTTTCAAATATCCTTTTAGATTTCGGCAGATTTAATTACCAAAACAATAAAGTCTCCAAAATGATCCTCAAAGATATTTTACTTTGTAAAATATAAATGAATCATTTAAAACAAAGAAACTTTATCAAATTGATCTAATTGATATCTCTTTGATCTCTTGAAATCTCCACCTACCAATCTCTTTGATCTATTGAAATCTTCACCTACCAATTAACTATATCTCAAAAGAAAATTTTCCAAGAAATGATTTTATTTTATTTGATAAAATTATTCACTTTTGCAGATATATATATATATATCCACCTCTACCTCTTGGTAAAACAAGACTTACACCATCAAAAACTCTTCATTTTGCAAAAGTTCACTACATTTCTATTTAAAAGGTTTTTGCAAAAAGTTTCGAAAAAGTCTTGAGCTATTTAAATCGTGTTTGATTGTTTATACATAAAAGTCATATAGTTTCTCTATTTTCTCTAGACAATTGAATTGTAATATTAGCTAGAGAAATATTGTAAACTAGAAGTACAGTAAAGTATACGGGTCGAGTAGTGGTTTGCTCAATCGAACGATTAATCTCGTTCACACCTTGAACGCTTCACATCGTTCAACCACCGAGGGCTTCACATCCCTCTCACCGAAGGCTAAACATCCTTCACAGTCGTGGGCTTAACATCCCACAAACCGAGAGCTTAACATCTCTCAAGTCGAGTGCTTCACATCACTCTCACTATCACGATTAGAGTTAATCGTGAGAGCATTTATTTGTAAGGTAATCCTGAGAAAGTACTCTTATAAATAAAGACACCGGTGGACGTAGGCTTTTCAATTTGGCCGAACCACGTTAAAATTGCTCGTGTTATTTACTTTACGCATTTTAATTATCTTTGTTATTTCTTATACTTATACTTTTTAGTAGTAAGTATAATAGCAAATAAATCGTGACTTCATTTAATTAGCCGTACTAAATACGTAATATTACACTATACCTTTCATAATAAGGTTTAGGTGTAACACATCGTTAAAATTTCAAAAAGGACGTAAATACTCTATTCACCCCCCCCACAGAGTATTTTATAGGATCGCTAGACTCTACAACTACTCTAATCATAATATGAAACATTAAAGAAATAAACTTTAAGCTAACTAAACAATAAAATTATCTATATCTAATAAACATTAAAGAATAACAAAGATGAGAAAGGAAGAAGAAAATATACCAAATTAAAATCAAGAGTTGTATAAATGAAGGAGAACGTAGTTAGAAAGATTAAAACTTATCGTAGATTAAGGAGTTAATAACCATAAAAGTGTAACTAATTAAAAAAAAAATGAAAACAAACCAAGGATGGGATTTTTTTTACATTATGCTACTGCTGTCGTCTTCTACCCTAATGGCTACCTCAATTCTCTTGTTGCTACTGTACTCCTACTCCCCTGCTGTGGTGTGTGGCTGCATACCACTGTCCTCTATCTTACGACCTTCCTTTTCTTACCTTTTTCTCAAACTCACTCCCTCCTCTTCAATTAATTGGATTGGTCCGTAAGTGGGGTTGGTCCGGGTCCGTTTATTTCTTTGCTCTTTTGATTCTTACTCGTCTTAACCCGTATTTGTTTCTTGATTCGATTTTGACTCGTCTCTTCCCAATTATTTTCGAATCGGTACCTATAAAATAGAAACGACACAAAACAGTACCAAATTCTACGAGAAATAACATTTATTACGATAATTGTTACTAAGACGATAATTAACACTTAATATCGTATAATAACCTATAATGAGCTATAATATCAATTAAGCACACAAAATCGATCTGAATAAGTAAATAAATGTGGGAAAAATAATGACTAAAATGACGTTTATCAACTCCCCGACACTTAATTAAACCTTACTCGTCCTCAAGTAAGCTCAAATAGTCTACAACCAAAGCAATTTAATTATTCACTAAATAAGTAAATAAAACATAATAGTCGATATGAGACAATAAACGGGCTCGGTCCGTCCCTTCAACTCACAACGAGATACTACAAGGAGAGTATCCCCTTGTAAGGCAAGTAGTGTCTTGCCAAATTGCGAAACGACCAAGCATTAAAGCACAAAACTCGATAATAAAATGGTCATATCAAACAAAACGAGTCACCTCTCTCAACAAGGCAACCAATCAAATTCCAATTCGATAGCCAAAATTCTAAAATCCAACTAAAACATAAAGGATGACGAAGAAATACTTCGCAAGTTGCATATTCTTATTGTACATCTACTAATCTATAACTTCGGTAAGCAAAATAAGGTGTATGACGGAGATGGAGTGAACTAACATGGCGTTATAACCAAAAATAATACAAAGTCCCTCCTCTCACATAGTGACATGTTCGGATCGTCCCGGTACCAACTTGGTGACTAAAAAGGAGGCTGGATTTATTTGTGAGATGGATAAGGAAATAATAAATATGCATAAGCTCACTTATTGAAACAAACTTTCTTTTCTTTTGATTTTCTTGTTTTTCATTTTTTTGATCTTTCTTTTCTTTTCTTTTCGAAACACTTCGAATTATTGAGAAGTGACTCGTTTCTTTTTTTTTTTTTTGATTTTTGATTTTGTCACTTTGAATTGAAATGTGAGCAATTATTACACACTTTGTTTTTGTGTTTTCTTGGGATTTTTTCATTTTTTGTGGATTTTGTGATTTTTGCATAGAACTATCACTAAGTAGAAATTCGGTTACAATAGGACAAAATGATCATAAGGAAACATCACACTATGAGATGAATATGTGAACAATAATGATGGTATACACCATAAATCATTAATTAATAAAGCAAATATTAGTCGATTCACAATATTAATATACAACACTAAGTATTTCCATTCTTTTCATCAAAGTTGAAATCTAGAAAATCGACTAAACTCGTAGGAAAATGCAAAGCTTCTTTTTGGATTTTTCAAGAAATTTAAATTTTTAGGTGTTTTTGAAATTTTTTGACAAAACAATAGACAAAACTAACACACACAAAAGAGAAATAAAAAATCCAGAGCACATATTCACAAGGAGCAATATTACCAAACTACTTCTAACAACCCAACACAGCACAAATCCATATTTACAACAAAATCACACCACCAAATCCAAATTTTTCACCAAAATCAATCAAAGTATGATCCAATAAGCAACAAACTCTCCCCCACACTTAAGCAAAACATTATCCTCAATGTTTAAGACTAGGGAGGGAGAAAAGAAAGGGTTGGTGAAGAACTTAGCATTTCATGCTCGATCTTTCATCACTTGGTGAATGATTCTTGATCTTTTCTCTTTTATCCACCATCTTGTTGTTACTTCTTCAAGATCATAAATGGACACCTACACACAAGAAGAAAACAAACAAAAAAGGAAATATATACACTAAACACAATTCAAACAAGGAAGTCATCTAAATACCCAAATAAAGATCTCGTTAACTTGTCATAAGTTTTAGAATAATCCTCACCAAAATGGTCACAGTGAGGCAGGCAAGACACTCCACAAAACCAAGATATAGGCGTGGTAGTGAATGGTTTGAGAAAAAAACTGGTAATCGGAATCTCAAATATCCAACATTTATCACTCGATTTCAAACTCACAAGAGGAGAGGCTCTCACACAATCATTCTTCCCGTTTTCACTCATAATGGGGGTGTTAATCATCTCTCCATCCTCAAGTGTCTCAATCAAAGAACCATGTAGTGACAAATCAAAAGCTAACACAAACTCTTCTAAAGGAGTTTCAAAATCCTCATCTACAAGCATGAACTCAAATAAAGAAGTAAGAGAAATAAGATCCAAGACATCAATGGGTGAAAGAGACTCATGATCCATATAAGGAAAAAGCTCAAATTTCTCAAAAATTGGTTCCTCAAAGAAATCAACCTCACAATCCCAAGTATATATCCTCGATATCTACAATCTCATCACTCAAAGTATAATCAAATATCTCATTATCTTCTCTTTGATCCTTCCTCTCAACCTGAAGAGTTTCTCCTTTATTCAACTCCATTTCCAAACTTTCATAATTCACCTCAAATGATACGCCCTCCAACTCACACAAGCTAAGATCTTCGTGGTTTTCTTCTCTACAAAGATCATTAAGCTTATTCAAGCACACATTTTTCTCAAAAAGCACACATTCCAACTAACAGTCATTCACAACAAGAGGTGTAAGTTGGACAAGGGGATGTGGAAGTTGTGTTAAAGGAAGGAAAGTCGGTCTACAAGAATTAATAACATGCAAATCATCGTTAACATCATTCACCATGTTAACATTCAAAGGGGTTTGAGGAACATATTGAACAACATGCGAATCATCATCATCCTCCCCATCATCAATAAGAGGTAGAAAAGAACAAGAAGGAAATGCATTAAAAGTAGTTCCCAAATCACCACAAGATGTAAAAGTAGATGAAATAGCATGCATATCATTCACATTCACAAAGGGATGAGAAACTTGACTAATATGAGAGTCATGTACAATATCAAGAGAATAAGAGTCTACCCTATCACTTAATTCATGTTGCAAAGAAATCATGGGTGGGTTATCTCTAAGTTTTCTAATTTGAGGCCTCACTCTCCTAAATCCCCATTGTTCATTACCATTAGAAACTCTTTCAATTAAACCAAAAACTTCATCATCTTCCAAATCATTGAATTTTCTCTCCGATTAAAAAATGATTAAGTCTCTATCGTGAGGAAACAAACCTTGAAGAAAGGTCGAAGTGGTTAGCCAAAGTGGGATGCCATGAACTGGACAAGCTCTCAAAAAACCCTTAAACCTATTTCAAGACTCACTCAAACTCTCAAACTCGCCTTGTTCAAAGTTAAGAATCTCATCTCTAAATTTGGCAATCTTCGATAGAGGAAAAATTTCCATAAGAAATGCAAAGGCTAGTGGGTTCCATAAGGTGAAGGTGTTAGGAGGTTGTGAGCGCAACCATATCTTAGCTCCATCTTTAAGAAAAAAAGGAAACAATATAGGCTTAATGGTATTGTAAACGTCCGTCCACATCGCCCGGCGCCCCGCGCGCGCCCGCTCGGGACTGACCCGGTTTTTCAATGTATGGCGGCGACCCCCCACGCGGCTCCCTCCCGATCGGGGGCCGGTCCGATCTCGCATACAGGGCGATGTTTCGGACCTCAATTCGGATGATGATCCGGATTTGTACTAGACGGGTGCGAGCACCCGTGTTTCCGTTTGGAATCAATCGAGTCCTGGTTGAAAATGTTTAAAGGCCGTTATGTTTGGTAAGGCGACCTTTTTAGTGAACTGAATTCGTTGCCAATTTGTGGAGTCGCCACCGAGTCAATTAGGGGGACTCGGAAACCGTTCAAGTCAACATTGATCCTTAGCCGGCTCAAAGCTGAGGGGCACATGACCTAAAGATAGAGACTTGTACCCTAACCACTCCATGCCTGGAATGACTCTCATTGCCAATGGTTTCGGACATTCGGAAACCGTCGATTCTGAGTAAGGGGTGAGGTAACGTATTGGGAAGCCAACATCCGATAGACATCGACACCCAATCCCGCCCGCACTATAGCGGCCTCTACTAATCAATCGGTGGGCTGATAACTTCGTTCTTTTGTTGTGGCGGAAATACTGTAACATTCGTTATTTTCACCCTATACCTTTTACTACGTCAGTTGTTTAAGGACAAGTAAGTTTTGTCGTCGAAGTAGTTGTGTTTACATTCTTTGCATACGATTTCACATGACAAGCAAGCCATGAAAAGATGCACGTAAGAGGGTAGAGAGTGCTAATATTATATGTATTAGTAAATCAGTTTTAACGCGATAATACGAATATTAGTCGTTCTCGTGATATACCTTACCTGGTATTCTGCTTAAGATGCGTCGGTTTGGTATTAATAGAGATGCGTCGAACCTAGTAAGGCGAGCACCCGGACTAATACACAGCCCGACCATCGCTTTGTTCAGTTTTAATTGCTTTACATTTTAAATTTCGTGTTAGGTGATTTAGCATGCGATTATAAGGTCATAGAAGCAATAAATCATACGAAAAACTGTAAATGCGAATGTAAGTAAATCACATTGTGAGGAGTTACACCCTTGGAGTATACACTAAATGGGACGTGATGCATAGATAATTGAGAACGGATCTCGAAATTACTCGGGACTATTTAGTGTATTTTAGTATTTGCGATTGAATTTGGGGCGTTACGTATTTTAGTATGTGTAGTGGACCTAGTGTCCATGTTTGACATTATCGTAGTGCATAATAATAGAAAGTGCGAATATGGAAAGTTTTGTTTAGATGGCAACCTAGTGACGATACGATTTCGACAGGCGGATCCTCCTAGCTTGACCAGTTATTCCGACGGCATTCCGTTACCGTTTGACCTTCCCGCGGCTATTCCGGCAGAGCTCCGTTACTATTGACTGATTCTGCGGCTAATCCGGCAGAACTGCGTTACTAGACTATGGCTAGTCAAACACAGGCACCTCGGGATCGAGTGAAGTGCTCGAAGGTGAGGAGTAGCATCGATGTCGCTTTTATCGGAACTACGATCGAGTGGATCGTTTGCCTCGGGTGTCGGAGTTTGAGCCCTTAGCGAGAATATACATGGAGAAGAGAAGATGTAAATTGTGTGTCGAATGAATGAGGTGAGGGGGGTGTTTATAGGTGGTTTCGGCCCTTGTCACCCAAATAGGCGCCTGAGTCCAAGCGCACCAAGACTCAGGCGCCTGGGTTCAGGCGTGTGGAGATTCAGACGCGCAAGGTGAGGCGCTCGGTGTTTTGATGATACGATTTTGATACTTTCCAAAACCGAGGAGTGGGTGTATGATACGAAGCTTGGGGACTAAGGTTTCCCCGGGTTTGACCTAGCGCCGTGAGTTTAGTGGGCCTCGGGTACGCATCCCGAGGTTCGCTTGGCGCGGTGCTGACTCGGTTCGAGTTTCGAGACCGACTCGGGGTCCCTGTGTCAGAATTGACTCTAATTAGTGTCTATGCGACCGTAACGACGCGAGTAAGGCTGCCAATATGTTAGTTTAGTTTTTCCGAGTAATTTATTTGATCCGTTCTGTAGAAAAACTACCTAAAACATCGCAAATCCGCGTCGCGTTGCAGTCCGATCGTCATCGGGTGTTTGTTGGGCACTTCTGCAGCCACCAGATCCAAATCTGGGTGTCTATAGAAGCCCCCAATTTGACGGAGGTTTGGACAAGGCGAAAGTCAAAGTATAGCCATCCAGGTCAATCGAGAATTACGACCTGGTAGCTGTCCGGTCGGGTCGTTTTAAGTCCATTGGACTACGTGTTGAGGCTCGCCAGCCAAGGCTTAGAAATCGTACCTGACGTCTTCGCCTGCGGTTCCTTGCTTGGGTCCGGGCCGTTGCTTGTCATCTTGTTCTTGGTTCTTCATGCTCGTGTGTTTTGCCTTTTCGGATTGCTTAAGAGTTTGTTCAATTTTGAATACCTTGTGTGTGGATGACGCGTTAAGCTTAGATGCGAGAAATGTTCGTATGTGTTGGTTACGTTTGAACAAATGTCTTTGGGATGCTTATGAACCCTTGGACTTAATGAAATAAACGTTCGAGGGCGTCAGTCTCCACTCGAGCGCTCGTCTTCGGGATGCCTATGACCCCTTGGACAAAATAAAGTGAGATAAAATGTTCGAGGGCGTCAGTCTCCACTCGAACACTCGTCTTCGGGATGCCTATGACCCCTAGGACGAAACAAAATAAGATAAACTATTCAAGGGCGTCGGTCTCCACTCGAATAGCTGTTTTTCGGGATACCTATGACCCCTAGGACAAAGTAAAACAAAATAAACTACTTGAGGGCGTCAGTCTCCACTCGAATAGCTGTCTTTTGGGATGCATATGACCCGTAGGACGAGGTAAAACAAGATAAACTATTCGAGGGCAACAGTCTCCACTTGAATAGCTGTCTTTCGGGATGCCTATGACCCCTAGGACAAAGAAACATAAAATGCTCGAGGGCGTCAGTCTCCACTCGAACACTTGTCTTTGGGATGTCTTTGACCCCTAGGACAAAATAAACCATTCGAGTGCGTCAGTTTCCACTCGAATGAAAAATGCTGTGGAGGTATCAGACTCCTTCGAGGGCGTTGGTCTCCACTCGAATTAAATTGTTGTGGAGGTATCAGACTCCAATGCCTCTCGGATAACTAAGACTCGTTAGGCAAAAGTTGTTGTGGAGGTATCAGACTCCAATACCTCTCGGATAACTAAGACCTGTTAGGCAAAAGTTGTTGTGGAGGTATCAGACTCCAATGCCTCTCGGATAACTAAGACCCGTTAGGCAAAAATTGTTGTGCAGCTATCAGACTCCAATGCCTCTCGGATAACTAAGACCCATTAGGCAAAAGTTGATGTGGACGTATCAGACTCCAATGCCTCTCGGATAACTAAGACGCATTAGGCAAAAGTTGTTGTGGAGGTATCAGACTCCTTCGAGGGCGTTGGTATCCACTCGAATTAAATTGCTGTGGAGGTATCAGACTTCTTCGAGGGTATTGGTATCCACTCGAATTTAATTGTTGTGGAGGTATCAGACTCCAATGCCTCTCGGATAACTAAGATTCGTTAGGCGGAAGAATTGTTGTTGTTTATTTGTTTTAGTTAAATGGTTTTTGCTTTGCTGGTTTGTCTTATTTCGTTCCGGTTTGCTTTTGCTTTGTCTTGGTTTGTTATGCATTTGAGATCTTTTCGGAGTTTGCTTAGATTAGTTCGGTTTGAGTTGCTTTATTATGTGTTCGGGTGCAGCGTTCATGTTAAGTGTGGTCCTTATGCTTGTTTCATTACCGTTTTTTTTGTAACGAGCATGCTTTATTGATATCGATTGGTAATTGTTTTGTCATTGTTATCTTGCTTGTCTTAAAAGGGGTGCGTGTTTCGTGTATACCGAATGTTGAGCCTCATTTTTTTCTGTTTTAGTCTGTGCTGGACTGTTCAGACGCGCGCACATCTGCTCCTCAATCCTCAGGTGGCTAGCCCCCAGCGGTTCAGGATATGGGCGCGTCACCTGAGGCAGTCGGGTTTCTGTGGGTCGGGTTTGTTTAAGTTAGCGAAGGTTGGGAGCGATTTGTTCATTCGTCCCAAAAATCGAACGCGTCACCCCTTTCGCCCCAATATTGCCTCTTCAATTTTTCTACCCGATTTCCGCCTTAATTTCCACCATACGTGAGAATGTCGACTCCGGGTAGGTGTTCTTTACTTGTTTATTGTCGGTTTTGCTTGATTTGATTGATTGTGAGTTTGTTTTGTTAAAACCCTAGAAAATCGATTAGGGGGGTTTTTAACTTGCTAAGTTTCGATGCTTATGCTTAATCCCATTGTTAAATTAGGGTCGATTAGAGATTATTAGGGTAGTTATAAGCTTGATAGGGGATTTCGAGGCACGACAATGGCTCACTATAGTGATAGGTTCGAGATGCTAGGGTTAGGGACCGTTTTCCCGGATATTTCCGCGTTTGTTTTACATAATCTTGCTCAATTAGTGTTTCTGGGGATGTGGGTAGCTCCCTTGTCGATTTTTATGGGCTAGGGTGGCTCTTAGGGCTTTCCGCGAGGTTTTGTGTGTCTTACGACGGGCCAAAATATGTCGTAACGATGCCGGATTTTTCCGAAACAACTTCCATCGTGATCGGGATCGAAAATGGGTGTTAGCGGTCTTTTCAGGATTTTAATATCCTTATCCAAAATTTTGACCTTATTTTGACCTGTTTAAGCTGATTTAGCTCGACCTGAGGTATGGGTTTTTCATGTTTTTTTTTTGATTTCACAGCTAGAGGTGACACCGAGCATCCCAATGGAGCTTCTACGGTTGGTGCTAGTGGCGAGGCTGCCGGGACGAGTTCACAGACTCCCCGCGGGATTCACAGGAAACGACGGAGTATTTCATCTCAGCATCGTAATCCGGAGGCCATAAATTAGGCCGGTTTTGACAGGGTGAGGATGCGTAGGCTTCCCGAGACAGTTGCTAGGAGGGCCCATGTGCCGGCTCCAGTACCGAAGAAGGAGGAGATTGGCTATGAGAATCCCGAGTGGGCTCGGGACTGGGATGGTCATCAGTTGTTGTTTCATCTCGACCTACACGTTTCTCACCGCATCGTGCATGGTCTGGTGAGAGTCCTATTCATGTTTATTAGTTATTTCTTGGACTTTGGCTCGGGTTGGGTTAGGTTCGTTTCGTTTATACTTGTATTGTTTTGGTTTGCAGCCCCCAGGTCCGATGAGGACTTTCTCGGGCTTTACTACATGTCTCGAGATTTATTCTCGAAAGTTGACCCCGCGGTAAAGGGAATTCTCGACATTTCATATGTCCTTTGGGGAGGTCGGGATGACTTTAGAGGATTTCGGGGTGATTACTGGTTTTCCCTGGGGTCCGGAGAGGATTAGGTGGGCTGCCGAGGGCCCTAGGCTAGATAGTGATGAGGTGCGGGGCCTTATCGGGGATTGTTTGGAGCGTTAGGCATATAGTGCGCCTCATGCTCCGGTGAGCTCATATATCACCGATCACTTTGAGCGGGTGGCGGTGTTGGAGGGTCGAGCACCCAACATGCTGGAGCAGGATGCCCGGTTGTGGTTTTGGTACTTCCTAGGATCGACCCACTTCTCGGATAAGGGCGAGAGGTTTAGTACTTGGATTTTGCCTATTCTGGCTGATCTGGTTCAGCTAGGACGTTGGTAGTGGACTCGCAAGTCATAGTGAGGCCGTTGGTGGTGGAGTTGGCCTCAGCCTTGCCCATCGTGGGTCCAGGCCATATACTGGAGGTTAGTTGCTTTTCTTATTTTTGCATCTCGGATTCTTTTTAGTTTTGGCTTAGTTTTGTTAAAGGTATTTCGGGATTTTGCAGGCTTGGATCTATTCCTACTTCCCTTGTTTGGCACCTAAAACGGTGCGGGTTCATCCGACGAGATTCCCGGCGGGGATCGAATGGAGGTTGGCTCAGCCTAAGAGTACGACCAGCCACTACCCGTCGGAGAACGCGCTGGTCAACCAGTTACGCCTCGAGGATGAAAGTTTTCTTTTTATGCTCCGCTTTGTTTATCATGGGTTCAGGGTTGCTGAAATGCTAATTTCGTTTGTGCAGTTTGTGGCCCGCCCTTGGACCAATTATGAGGGCGTGCCTGAGTATGTGGATGCGGAGCTGAGGCCTCGGATGCTCCTTCCTGTGTTGTTTCGCCCGGTTTGGTATTTGGGCGAGCGGTTGGTGTGTCAGTGTTTATATGACGATTTCAGGGTGCCGATTGATCCTCCCTGGACCATGTTGAGACCACCGACCACCGCAGAGGTCCTTGAGGGTAGGGATGGAGAAGGAGGCGATGCGCTCCTAGTGCCTAGTGTCTCCTATCTACCTCACGTCAGCCACCGGCTAGCTTGCCACCGCCTTGTGGTAAGGTTCTAAACTTTGGTTCTAAGGTTTGTTTCATGGTTTAGTGTTTTCTTACCCCCTGACCGACCGATTTGATGTTCTCAGTTGGCCGATCCGGCTGATGCTATTCAGCCCCCCAGAATTCCCCTTGACGTTGCTTAGGGTGGATGCGGCCGGGATAGCTTTCACTGAGCCTCTCCCCCCGTGTTCTGCCGAGGAGATGGACGTTGGGATAGAGTGGTGTGACCAGGTATACCGGGTAAGTTTTGACTTTCGTTTTGGGTTTGGATTCTAAGAGTTAGGATTGGTTTGTCTAACTCCCGTGGTTTCACCTTTCAGGTTTCATCAGCTTGCCATCAGCGGTTGTGGCAGGCCACCAACCGCTTCCGGGCCTACGCCTCAAGGGTTTTCCGTGACACTTCGGGACCTCGATCAGTGAGTTTGCGTGACTAGAGTGGTTTTCTAGGCTGTTCGTGTGTTTTCCTAATGTTTAGGTGTACTTGCAGGATACCCCGGACATGGTGGGGCAGTTAGAGACTCGGGTGACCGAGCTGGAGGCAGAGGTGGCTAGTGCGAGACAGCTTTTGCAGTCTCGGGAAGATGAGATTGCCCAGCTTAAGAAGCGGTTGGCTCGGCACCAGGGTGATACGTTCGCGCAAGGTGAGGCTAGGCATCGGATTGAGAGGGAGGCTGAGGCTGAAGCTACGGGTCATGCTACGGGTGCTACCGAGGAGGTTGGAGCAGCCCCCAAGATGGTTACCTTAGACATGTTGTCGGGAATGGATGGTAGCGAATCTCCTCTTCTGGATATGGAGGATCTAGGTTTGGACGACAACATTTGTGAGGTCGTGATGGCCATTGGCGCGGCTTCCAGGGGTCCTCCCTAGTCCTGATTTGTGTATGGATTTGTGTATTTTGTATATTTTCTTGAGATTTTTAGTATTTGAAATAGTTGGATTAGTCTTGTGTATTCGTTTGGTGAATTGTCTACCTAGATTGATAAGTAATCACTTTTGCGTTCATTTATTTGCGATTTGATCTTAGTTTATGACAGTTCCTTTCGGATGTTTTGAAATGCGTTAGTTTGAGCCGGGAATCGGATCAGATAGTACGTCGATTAAAATGTTTTGACTTGAGACGGGCGAGATGTAAAACATTAACGTGTTCTGACCGAGTGTATTAAGAGATGAGTGTAGTTGTTTTGACATTCAGAATGAGGTTGACGTTAAAAAAAGTAGACCACTTTTTGCATGACATTGCTTTTTTAGGCTACAGACGCGATTTGACAATAACCTTTAAAAGGCTACAACACGCCTAGGTAGGGTAGCTTATCCCCTTACAAATAATGAAAAGGCATCTAAGTCTCGTATGTCCGATTGGGTGAATTTGCGTTCCTGTAGCTCCTGCATGGGTATTTCGGTCTCCGGGGCGGGCTTTAATGACTTTAGGAAGTCGTTCCCAATGTCTGAGGTATCAAGTGGTAGCTATGGTGATAATGCGGGATCGATGTCTCTATTTTTGGGTCGCTCTATATGTTGTCTGCCTAGGGATAGGCGCCTGGGGTAAGACTCTTGGGTTCTGGGTCGCCTGGGCTCGGGCGGCTGGAGACTCGAGCGCCTGGGCCAGGGCGGTTCGAGTCTCGTTTATGAAATTTTTTGTTGTTTCCTAATTGTTGTGGGATTAGGGCTATATATACGAGTTGTGGGTGCTTCTTTTAGACATACTAGAATATCCATAGGGTCTAGAATATCCATTTTTAGGGTCATGTCAGGTTTCGGGAATCTCCTAATCGAGTGGGCGGGTTATTTTAATAAATGCGACCCCGAGGTTTGTTCAAACGATGGTTTGTCAATGGTCGTTGCGACGAGTCGAGTTAAGATACAAGATGACTTCTTATTGGCATGTTCCAAGTTTTGGGACCCAAAAGGCCATGTTTTTGCTTTTCCCGGGGGTAAAATTTACCCTCTTCACGAAGAGATAGACGCTATAGGTGGGTGGAATTCAATTCGGCCTTGCGTGCCTTCGGGGAATGACGCTTATGTGGAGCGGTTTTGTCACTTTTTAGACCTTTCTTCATTGGAGGAGCCTAAGGTTGTCTTTGGGAGAGATGACATTGACTTAGGGTTACTTTTTAGGACATTCTCACAGGCTGGTTCCTACGATATTTTGGCCTTAGCATGCAGGCGTGCTTTCAACATCGCGGTGGCTTGTTATTATCTTTTTGAGGATGCGAGGACGCGTGAGGGTTGGGGCAATCCTCGAGTTTTTGGTTTTTTAATGGGAATGGAACATGGACGATCACCCTCTTTGCTTATTTTGGGTGAGGTCTCGATGATAGTGCCCGGTTCCATGAGACACCTTCTCGGGACTCTAGGATCATTTTGCAGGTGCTTGGGGTGTCATGTTTCATTGTTGTTTGGCTCTTTTTTTTATGTTGTTTTTTTTGTGGTTGCTTTGGCTTGAAGGTGTGACGTTTTGTCGTGTTTTGTGCAGGTTTGGCTATAGGAGCAGCTTGGTTTGGTCGACCCTCCCCGGGGCTTCAAAGGTTATAACTACAGGGGTTTCACGGGTCGAAAGACGGTGCAGGTGTGGAGTAAGGGTCACACCGAAAATGAGTGGCTTTCTTATTTGGCTAAAGGGCAGTTGGTCATTAGGTGGTCTATCCCGTGGTGGAATATCAGTGGGCGTACCGGATTTCCATTTTCACCGTCGACCGAGGCTTTGTTAACACTATCTATGAGGGATCCCGTTTACTTTTATCCTCGGGAATTGTCGAACCAAATAGGCGTTAAACCATCCGCTTCGGTGGCTGGTAAGGGTGTTTTTAGGTGCGACTCATAGACAGAGAATTCGCTTAAGGAGTTTATGGTGTCCTGGGAACAGAGGTTTTCGCGTCCCGTCGTTACTGAGAGCGTCCGACCGATCGACATTGCTCTCGTCCGGCAGGGGGTTTGTGAACACCCGTCAGGACAGAGTAACTCAAAAGTTAGGAAGACATCGCTGCTAGGGAACGAGGAGGTGACTCGAGGGAATTTCACTAAGTGCCTGACCAAGGACAGCGTTACCGATCCTAGTACCGTCGGTTCATCTATGCGGGCCAAGACTAACGAGACCCATATTGAAAATGTGAGTGAGGAAGGAATATGGGACTGGCTAGACTCGCCTTTGGCTAGGGCGGTGGAAGCTTGTGTTCAGAAGATCGATGATGAGAAACACAAGCAGGCACACCCGAATGGCAAGGGAAAGAGAAAGTTGGATCGGTAGAGTCCAGCCATTTTGTATTATGTATTATTAGTTGATATTATGTGGCCTATTAGTACTAGTTTTTTGTGGAGTTTCGACACGTTGTTGCTTTCCGGAATAGCCGGGTCTCAGATGCTTGATGTAAAGGCCTCGACAAAGGCTCGACTTAACCAAATTTTATTGTCAATGAGAAGCACATTGTTATTATTTTTTTTCTTTTTTTTTTTGTGGTGGCTCGCAACTCGATTCTTCATTTTACCCGGAGCGCCCTTTCGGGTTTTCACTCCGTCCTCGGCTCACCTTTTATTTTCGGTTTTAATTACGGATCGCAAATCGTTTCTTCATTTTGCCCGAGGCGCCCTTTCGGGTTTTCACCCCGTCCTCGGCTCGTCATTATTTTTTTTTTAATTTTTTTTTCACGACGGCTCGCAACTCGTTTCTTCATTTTGCCCGGGGCGCCCTTTCAGGTTTTCACCTCGTCCTCGGCTCGTCGTTTGTGCTTCGTCACTTAGATCACTCATTAGTCGGAACGTGGAGAGAGTCCCGGTTTGTACATGAATCGAGTAATAGATTCTTTTTATTTATTTGTTTATTTGTTTGGTTGTACCCGAAGGAGGGTTGCCTACGTATCCGCTTTTAAACGAAATCAAACCATGTTCGTAGTTCTTTCGAAAATGTGAGTGACTTTGCTTAAGACTCGTTATGCCAATTATCGATGCGACTTTTTTTGTCATTTTGCATGGTTTCCCCTTAATTCGGAGGTCGGGACGTGGTCGTTAGGATGTCTATGGGTAGTATCATTTGAGTTGATCCATGTTGGTTAGAGTTGAGAATTCTTGACCGTCTAGGTCGGTGTGGATCACGACGCCCCCCGCGAATATTTTCTTGACGAGGTAGGGGCCCGCCCAGTTTGGCTTGAATTTCCCTCTAGGATCGACGGGAAGGAGTGCTCTAATGGATTTGACTACTAAGTCTCCCTCGTGTATGTTTCGGGATTTCCCTCGTTTAGTAAAGGCTCGTTGTATGCGTTGCTGGTAGGCTTGTACGTTGGATAAGGCATGTATCCTACGCTCATCTAGGAGTACTAGGTCATCATATCGTTTTTGGTTCCATTCTTCTTCGGGAATACCGCCCTCGGCTAATATCCTTAGTGATGGTTTTTCTAGCTCTACGGGTTGCACGACTTCAGAACCATAGGTCAAGTAATATGGTGTGGCTCCGGTGGGTGTTCGATAGGATGTTCGGTACCCCCATAAGGCAAAGGGGATTTTGTTTGGCCAATCCCAATAATTGTCTATCATTTTCTTAAGGATCGTGGTGATGGTTTTGTTGGCTGCTTCTATGGCCCCGTTTGTTTGAGGTCTATAGGGTGAGGACTTGTGTCTTTGGATTTTGTATTTGTCGAGGAGCTTTTGGGTGTCGGCCTTGAAGTGAGCCCCCTGATCACTGATGGTTTCGTGAGGTATGCCGTAGCCGCAGATGATGTCATTTTGTAAGAACTTGACTACTTGTTTTGAGGTTAGTACGGTGTAAGAGGCGACTTCTACCCATTTGGTGAAATAATCGACGGCCACTAATATAAAGCAATGTTCGCCGGTCCCGGATGGGTGAACTTTTCCTATGATGTCTATTCCCCAAGTAGAGAAAGGCCAGGGTGTGGCTATAGTGTGGAGAGGATATGGCGGTAGGTGTTGGATATTGGCAAATATTTGGCCGTTGTGGCAGTGAGGAACGTGACGTCGACAGTCTGCCTCTAAGGTAATCCAGTAATAGCCCAGTCTCATTATTTTTCGGGCTAGTAGGTGTGCGCTCATGTGGGGTCCACATTCTCCGTCATGTACCTCTTCCAGGACTCTCTCGGATTGGTTTTTGTTTATGCACCTAAGGGGGACTCCTTGTGAGGTACGTTTGTATAACAGTCCTTGATTCAGAACGTAATGGGCGGCTTCTATTCGTAGGGCTCTTTTGTTCTTGGTGTTGGTGTCGAGTGGATATGACCCGTGGGTTTTAAAGTCTAGGATTGCCTTGTACCAGGGTTCCTCGGAGGTATCGTCTGTTTCGAGGTTATGGATGTGGGCTAGTTGTTCGTTTCTCTCTACGCAGATAGGCATAGAGGAAAGGTGGTCGGGCATGTTTATTAGCGAGGCTAGTTTGGATAAGGCGTCGGCGAATTGATTTTCTTCGCGGGGTATGTGTATGAAGTCGATTTCGGTGAATTCGCGGGACATTGTTTCCACTTTGGTTTGGTATGGGGTTAGACTTTCGCTATAAACCTTCCAGGTACCCGTGGCTTGGTTGACTACTAAGGAGGAATCCCCATGTATTATGAGGTTTTTAACTCCCAGAGATATGGCAGCTTTTAGCCCTATTAGACAGGCTTCGTATTCAGCTGCGTTGGGGAAGTCTAGTTTGACGGAGGTTCATTCGTTGCAGGCTCATCGTTGTTTGGTTAGGGGGGGTCAGTGATGGGTTGAACCTAGGGCTGTTGTTCCCGATCTCTTTTTAGGGTGAAGTTAAGCGGGTCATTTATTGTAGCCCGTGCGCTTTAGTTAATCGTTATCGATAAGTGGCATAGTGTCGAGTCTTTAAGCGTTAAAATAAGTTACTGAAAGAAGTTAAGTGATTGTCGAGGCATGTTTGTAACAAAAGAGAGTTATTGTTTTATTGATAAGTAGTAAACGGGCTAGATGCCCATGATTATGTTTGTTGGGGGAGGTGGAGGACATGTCCCTTCACACCTCCAGGACTTGATAAAAAAGATGCTATTATTATTATTTAGTTTAGGCCCTAAGATGAACTAGACTCTAACTAAGACCGGCCATGCCTCTAGAGGTCGGTTATTATGACCTGGCCACATCGAGACACTGGCCCCGTACGCTCTCTGGGTCTCAGCGCCTGTCATAACCTTCCGGGGATGTTTCTCTCGAGCGACGCCTGGAGGTGGCTCTTGGGACCGACTCATTGAGGGGTTTAAAGTGGCTTCTGACAACTACCGACGTTACAACCTCCCCCTCAGCCACTGAGAAAGTGAAATCCGCCTTTTGCCGTTTTGGCAGGGAGAATGTCCCTGCCTCAATCAGCTCCTCGATGACATGTTTCAAAGTGAAACACGCCTCAGTGTCATGCCCGTTTCCTTGATGGAATAGGCAGTAGGCATTAAGACTCCAACTTTTGCTACGTTTGCCCACCGGTGGGTCTGGAGTGGGACCCAGGGGGTGAGCAATCCCTGGTCAATTAGATGTTTGAGAGTCTCAGTGTATGATGAGTTGATTTTGGTAAATTCCTTTCGGGGTGTTCTGGATTTGTTGGGTAGTATTTTGTGAGGAATCGAGGTTATTTCTTTGTTGCTCTCGGGGATCTTGCCCGTACAGAATACCTGGGCGATCCGCTCGGGGTGTGAGTATGGTAATTGATCGAACTGGCATTTGGTTCGCTTTCTGTGCCCTCGTTTTCGAGGAAGTTGAGGCGGCTATCGATATGACGCACGAAGCTGATCAGGCGGTCTATTGAGGTGCAGATAGGGCTGTTCAAAAACCGGTCCAGACCGACCAACCGGACCGAACCGGACCGGCCGGTCCAGACCGAACCGGACCTACCCCTAACCGGTCCGGTCCCCGGGTCCTCTTCCTATGCAGTTCCGGTTTCCGGTCCGGTCCGGGCTAAAACCCGGAAAAACCCGGTCCAGACCGGAAGACCGGAATTCAATAACCGCTAATCCAATTTCCTAACTTTGAACGCAACTCATCAATTATTCAAGTCAGTAAATTTGATTTTCAAAAATTTTCAAAATCCCAAAGTTTGACTTAGTAAATTGTTATATTCTCAAATCTCAAAATATAATCAACCTAATTCGTAAATAAATTCTAACTTCTAAATTCCTAAACAGAATTAAAAATACTATACAAAAATAACAAAATTACTAATTCACTAATATACAGAATTACGAATTCAATTATGCAATATTATGTATTTATGTAGAACCTCTACAAATCTACAATAATTCTTGAATCTTGACTTCTTGTGGCCGTTGTGGGTTTCTCTGAGTCTGCCTCCGCCCTCCGTGGACTGTGGACGCCGGACCTCGAAGTTCCAAACCAACTAAAGCCGGACCTCGAAGTAACATGTAATTTTTTTTGGCCATCGTTTATTCGTGTGTTGATACTTTTTGATTTTGTTGAATACTTGAATGTTTGATTTTGGTTGAAACTTGAAAGGAAAGACTGTGAGTTTGTGAATGATGAAGTATTGATGTGTGAGCATGTGAGTATGTGACTTGTGAGTTGTGAATCTGTGCTGTGATGAAGTATAGTTTTTGACAAGTATTGTTTTTATTTCTTGGTTTATAATGGTTAGGAATAAAGGATAGTTTTTATTTTGTGTAATTGTGTGTACTGTGGGTCTGTGCGTCTGCCGTCTGTCACTGTCAGTCTGTGTTGTCCACTTGTCTGGTCTGTGTAATTGCGTGTACTGTTGTTTTTATTTCCTGTCTGGCTGTCTCACTCTCGGCTGTCTCCTGTCTCACTGTCTGTGGCTCTGCAACGTGCAAGTGGGCCGAGCGTACTTTGTTAATAAAGGATAGTTTTTAATTATATTTGTTAATTACTTCTTTTTTTTTGAGGAATTTGTTAATTACAGATTAATCGGTACTTTGTTAATAGTCTAAATTTCTAATTGTTTGAATATTATTTTAATTATTCGCTTATTTATTATTTTAGAATAATGAGGAGCTCGGTTTCGAAAAAAAGACGACTTGAACCTGATTTGGAAGAGGTCGTAACACAAGAGCCGCTCACATCGGACTTTGAGGTTGGTGTTGACGAGAATATAAATGTTTCTCAGACAAAACCAGAAACAACTTTATTGCCTGTCAGGCCTAAAGTCCCAGGACGCAAGTACGTCGATGGTAAAAGTAGTAGGAGATCTTCTTATTGGGTGCTTTTCCGTGAGTACGACGACGAGGAAGGTAAGCGAAGAGCTGAATGTATCTATTGTGAAAATAAAAATTTTGCAGCTGATAGTAATATAAATGGTTCCAAAAATGTTAAAAATCATTGGCTTGCATGCCCCGCTAATCCTGATGCTCCTACAAACAAGTCTAAAGGGAAACAAACTCAGTTAATTTTTGATAGGAGTGAAAATGAAGGGGAAGGTCAATTGAAAGGGTGGGTTTTGAATCTCGAGGAGGTTAGAGATGCAGTTGTTTACATGATAATAGTGGACGAGTTACCATTTCGTTTTGTTGAGAAAACTGGTTTCAAACGTCTTATGCATGTGACTTGCCCTACATTTCATATCCCATCTTGTGTCACTATAACTCGCGATTGTTATCAACTCTTTTGTAATGAGAAAACTAAATTGATCGAGTGTCTTAGAGTGTCATGTCAAAGGGTATCTTTTACCACTGATACATGGACTAGCATTCAGAAAATCAACTATATGTGTGTAACTGCTCATTATATCGACAATGACTGGAAGTTGCATAAGAAGATCATTTGTTTTTGTTCTATCTATAGTCACAAGGGTAAGGATATAGCAAACCTTCTTGATGGTTGCTTCAAATCATGGGGTTTAGATGATAAAGTCTTTACTTTGACTGTTGATAATGCTACTTCTAATTACACTGCTTGTTTGGAACTAAGAAAAATTCTTCAAAATAAGCCTAATACAGTTGGGAATGGGGATTATTTGCATATGAGGTGTGTTGCGCATATTATCAACCTTATTGTGTGGGATGGTTTGAAAAAGAACAAGGACTCAATCAGTAGGGTTAGGTATGCGGTTAAATTTGTTAAAAGTTCTCCTGCTAGAGTGAAATTCTTTAAGGATGTTGCAAAGAGGTACACAATCTGAGAAGTCATTATCTCTTGACGTGCCTACTAGATGGAACTCTACATTTGATATGTTGGAAACCGCTTTGAAATTTAAGGATGTATTTGGTGATGTAAATGTTCCAGTTAACCCTTCAGGAAATGAACTTGGTCCAGATTCAGATGATGTTGATGAGTTTGGGAATCCTATTGAGGTAGAACAATCTGGTGCTCCTAGTGACCATGATTGGGTTGTAGTTGAATCGTTGATGAAATTTTTGAAGGAGTTTAAAGTTTCAACTGAAAAAGTTTCTGCTTCATTGTATGTGACTAGTGATTCTAGTTTCTTTTTCATTGCTCGTGCACTTCACCAGTTAAATAAATTTAGTGATAGCGATGATGATGACTTTAAAGCTATGTCATGTGCTATGAAAAAGAAATTTGACAAGTATTGGGGAGATGTTGAGAAGATGAATGTGTTGGTTTATATGGGATAGAGCTATTCTTGATCCGCATGTTAAGTTAGTAGGTTTGAAGTTTGCTTTCACTAGTGTTTATGATGCGCCTAAAGATGAAGAAATGAGCGAGCTAGTGTATACTAAAGCAATGGGGTTATTTGATGAGTATAGGAGATTATATGCTCCTTTGGCTCCTCAAAATGATGAGAGTACACATGTTGTGGGTAGTAGTGTTGGACATGATGATTCTTTAGATTTCAAAAAAGCTATTGAACGCCAAGTTCGGAGGACAAGGTCGAATAGTGGGTATTCAAAATCCGAGCTTGATAGATATTTGGAGGAAATACTTGGGGACCACAAAGAAGATTATGATGTGCTGACATGGTGGAAACTGAACGCTCCTAGGTACCCTATTTTATCACGTTTAGCACGTGACGTTTTAGCAGTGCCTATTTCTACTGTAGCTTCAGAGTCCTCTTTTAGTGCCTGTCGTCGACATCTATCACCATTTAGAAGCTCATTGACCCCAAAGGTAATATATATTTAGACATTTTAGTTCTTATTTATTTTTTCTACTCTCTTTTAATTTTCCTTGAATGTCTATTGAAGACTTTAACCACCGGAATTTATTATTTTATGTCATCTAAGATTGTTGAAGCACTCTTATGTGCACAAGATTGGATTCGGCCAAGAAATGATAAAGGGCTTAACATGGAAGAAAAGTTAGAAGAACTTGAAAAACTTGAAAAAGGTATTTCCGAACTTATACACTTATTTAGTTATTTTCTTTAAATTTATACATTATTATTCCTATTGCCGACTTACTTAATATTTTCCTAACATAAGTTGTCAATTTAATTTTATATAGATTTGACGAATACGACAATAGTCGATGAAGAAGATGTCGTTGTCCAACTTTGAAGATCGACGACCTCAAAGATTCGAAGATTTTATTAGTCTCGTCAATTCGTCATTATTAAATTTTAAGCATACATTATTAGTTTCGTTACTTTCGTACTTTATTTTTATCTAGGACTTTGCTATTTAGTTCTCAATTTTGATTACGTATTCATGTGTAAACATTATACGTTGGCACGTTGCATCTTAACCAAATTCTTACAAGTTACAAATGTACAAGTTACAACCATTTACGCATTAGTAGGGTCGACCAGTCCGGTCCGGGTTCAGACCGGTCCGACAGGTCCGGTCTGACACCCATCCGGTCCGGTTTCCGGTTATGATGAAGCCCTTCGACCGGTCTTCGTTACAACCGGGTCCGGTCCGGTCCGGTTCCGGACCGGTGAACACCCCTAGGTGCAAACATCATGAACTACCTTGGTTAGGGTATTGACGTCAATGCAGAGGTTTTCAATCACTCCCGGATCTGACGACATGTTGAGGAAACTATCTCTGCAAGACAACATCAAGGGTCAGGATGGATTTGTCGAACGACTTAGAGACTCGAGGAATGCTCGCAACTGAGCGACGCGCAGATGAGACCCTCGACTCGCGTGTGTGCGGTCACTGGCTTAGGGACTCAGGTGCTTTAGACCCTCGGTGTATTCGGCGAGACGCCTTAAGTGGAGTTATGTCTCTAGAGCGAGACGATTTGACACTAATCTCGGGGGTGAGATTTAAAGGAGGACTTTCTCGAGATGTGACGACCCAAAATGTAAGACCTCGAGCTGAGGCGACCCTAGTAACTAACACAGACAGTTAATCACACGGTTGTACGACGTAAGAAGTTGATCGCGATCCCGGCTTAGGATCAAAGAATTTTGATATATGTTTTTTTTTTTGAAAACGACCAATCCTTGCAGCGAAAAACCTTTTTGAAAAGAATGATTTGTAAAATTAGGGTGACGATGGTGTGGTGACATCGTTTGTGACGTGAAAGTGTGTTGCTATATGTGTGTGTCGGGAATCCGACGATAGCGAAAGTATAAATGTTTTTTTTAAAGGAACATGGTTCTTGGGGGAACCAGTTTTGAAAATGGCAACGTGGTGCTTTTATCGAAACTACTACTCCCTCCGAGTTCCTATTATTGTCCCATAAGGTTTTGGGGTGAAAAATAAGGAAGGAGAAATGAGTGGTTGAAAAAAAATGAGGAAGAGAGAGAAATGAGAGAGTAATTGTGAATCACACATTGATGACTTAAAAAGGAAAGTGGGATAAAAATCAAACTCAGCCCAAAAAGGAAAGTGAGACAATAATAAGAACTCGGAGAGAGTATTAATTAGCCAGGTCGATACTTATGGTGTATGTGGTGCTCGTGATAGAGCGTGATGTCTGGTAATGGTGTTCCGAAAATGATGTTTTGTGAGTGTGACCGTTTCAGGTTCCTCGACCTCATTAATTGAAGCATCAGTTGTGTTAACGGTAAGTGTGTAAAAACATATTTTTTTTTGAAATAAAATGTAACCATTTGAGGTACCTTGATCTCTTGATCGAGAGTCTCAGTGGTATTAACGGTATTCGTCGTTGACGGGTTTTATTTTGGCCAAAGCGATGAGACTAAAAAAACTTTATTTTTTTTTAAAGTAGTGGGTGTAAAATTTGCCATGATAACGGCATCCAAAATGTTTTTTTTTTGGAAATTATGGTCTGACCGGAGTATCGGTGTTCAAGAAGTCGTTTTGAAAAGTGGAGGTATTTTTCGGAAACGGATTTGGGTGCGGTTGAATATGTTGGCGTGGTTGAATCCAGATTTTAGTGCTTTATTTGGTTTGTTCAAACACGCTACACGTAACTAGGTATGCATACACTCATGCATGATGCAGACACGGGTAGGTTAGGGTAGGCTACCGCCCACGAATAGTCTTCACTTAAGTATTGACGAATCATCTGGGGAGACAAGTGTCATATCGTCCGTTCGAAACTATCCGTTTATTATTCCCGCAAGGTACGCGTTAGGCGGCCGGAGCGTCAACCGAAGATCTCTCCGCGTGTCCATAAGGATCTTACCGCGAAGAGGTCGATTGGTTCTGATATCGGTTAGGGTGGGCTTTTAAGGGCCAAAACCTGTAGTGACCACAACTAGGAACTAGGAAATGAGCTTCAACGACGTCGTTCAAGTTACACCACCGCTGGAAACTTGTTTCCAAATCCCCAGCGGAGTCGCCAAACTGTGGACGTCCGTCCACACCGCCCGGCGCCCCGCGGGAGCTTGCGTGGGACCGACCCGGTTTTTCAATGTATGGCGGCGGCCACCCACGCGGCTCCCTCCCGATCTCGCATACGGGGCGATGTTTCAGACCTCGATTTGGACGATGATCCGGACTTGTACTAGACGGGTGCGAGCACCCGTGTTTCTGTTTGGAATCGATCGAGTCGTGGTTGAAAATGTTTAAAGGCTGTTATGTTTGGTAAGGCGACCTTTTTAGTGAACTGAATTCGTTGCCGATTTTTGGAGTCGCCACCGAGTCAATTATGGGGACTCGGAAACCGTTCAAGTCAAATTTGATCCTTAGCCGGCTCAAAGCTGAGGGGCACGGGACCTAAAGATAGAGACTTGTACCCTTAACCACTCCATGCCTGGAATGATTCTCATTGCCAATGGTTTCGGACATCCAGAAACAGTCGATTCTGAGTAAGGGGTGAGGGTACGTATTGGGAAGCCAACATCTGATAGACATCGACACCCAATCCCGCCCGCACTATAGCGGCCTCTACTAATCAATCAGTGGGATGATAATTTCGTTCTTTTGTTGTGACGGAAATACTGTAACATCCGTTGTTTTCACCCTATACCTTTTACTACGTCGGTTGTTTAAGGACAAGTAAGTTTTGTCGTCGAAGTAGTTGTGTTTACATTCTTTGCATGCGATTTCACGTGACAAGCAGGCCATGAAAAGATGCACGTAAGAGGGTAAAGAGTACTAATATTATATGTATTAGCAAATCAGTTTTAACGTGATAATACGGATATTAGTTGTTCTCGTGATATACCACTACAAGAAAAACAGTCCCCGGCATCCACCTGGTGGTCACCGACAGTGGACACTATAAGGCGACGAGCGTCCGCAAACAGACGCCAGAAAGCGGAAGCCACGACCGGTCGCCCATTTTTAAAACGGGTGTCCACTATTGGACGCCAAGGGAAATGGCGACCCAAAGTGGACGCCATGGATGTCGTCCGACTGTGGACGCCAGGTGTCCCTGGGTGGCGTCCACAGTCGGACGCCATGTTCCTTGAGTTGGCGACCGAGTGTGGACGCCATCCAGGGACACCTTGCATCCACAGTCGGACGCCATTTTAGCTTCCCCTGGTGTTTGTCATGACGTCCGTTATTGGATGTTATTTACGCTGTTGCATGACCGTAAACATGCGTTCAATGTATAGCCAAAACCTGCAAAATAAACCACATCCACAACTCTCAACCAACCACAAATGTCGATTATCCACAATACCTCAACCTCATTCACTCTCAGTCAACCAAAAGAGTTCATCTCTCGACTCATTTATGCTGAAAAAACTTATATAAAAAAGATTTAACATACGGTTTGAAGGTACACAAATCTAAACTAGTTCGTCTTCCCATACTTGCTTGTGTGAGTAGTAGTGGTCATGCTTCCCATACTTGTGTTCATCTTCTCATTGATTGTCTATTTTGTGGTCATGTTGAGAATAGTCATAGTCACGAGAGTGCGGACTAGGGTCTACGTAGCGAGAGCCCGGACCCACCTTGACATCGGTCTACGTAGCGAGAGCCCGGACCGACTCTAGCAATTAGGAGACACCTACACCAATGATCAACCCAATTACCCTTCTACACTTATGAACCCGACCTACCCCACTTCTTTTCTCATTGATTCATCTTTGTTATTAGTTATCATTTCACTAGTTTCATTGTTTAGTTTATTTCTAGTTATTTCTCTTAACCTTGTTTTAGCTAGTCCATCATTACTCTAGTTCTTACTTCTCCTCCACCATACTTTTCCAATTGTCGCTCTCTTTGTGTTTGTTTTGGTAGCATAGTCTTGTTTTAGGCCGACATAGTCTAAGCTTTGCGACACCGTCTCCGTGGACACGATCCCGACTTACCCTAACTACCGTTAGGTCTAGCCGGTTCTATAATTGACGGTGGGGACGTGACAAATCCCTACCATCAATTTGACGCCGTTGCCGGGGCCGGTGCATTTATTAGACTTAGTTTGCTTATTTCTTGACTTAGTTACCCTTCTTTGTGTTCTTCTATCATCTCTTGTGCATATTTTCTAGATTCTTCTTAATTCCTTAGTTTTATGTCTTCCTTTTCTCTTTGTCTCTAGTTGTGCTTGTTTATTGTCGTTGCCTAGTGCCCATAAAGCACTAGGTGTTCTCACGTTTGTTCTAGTGTGTAGTGTATGCCTAGGAGGGGAGGTGATTTCTTTCTCTTTAATCCAGAGCCGGAAAGACTCTTTCGAGCCTTTCGCCAACGGACGATTAACCGGGTTAGGATCTCTCAACCGAGTGCTAGCAATACCCATCAAGAGCAAGCTCAAGGAGCCGACTTTAGCGAGTCACCTCGAGAGACGGCCGAAGGGATCTTCATAAATCCCTTTGGTTCATCTATCCACTCTTCTTCTCCTAGTTCCCCCTCTTCATCTACATCAACACCGTCTACACCATCATCTCCCGCAAATCCAATCATGCCTAAGTTTTCTTCTCACTCAACATTCACGGAAGACGTTTTGCCGGGTCCAACCGTTTTATCGGAGGCATATACCGGTAACTTTGTGGCAAAAACACAATTCATCCAATTGGTCGAAAGAAGTCAATTTAGTGGGTTACCAACCGAAGATCCTCCTCAACACATGGAAACCTTTTCGGATTATTGCGATGCTATCTCACAAACGGGAATAACACAAGACCAAATCCGGTGGGTATTATTTCCTTTCTCCCTAATCGGTAAAGCTAAGCAATGGTTCAAGGGGTTGGACAAAGCAAGTCTCGGTATTGATACTTGGAAGAAGCTAGCTTTGGCTTTTTACCAACAATTCTATCCCCCGGAGAAGACAAATCTATTGAGAGCCTCTATCACGGGATTCCAACAACGTGATGATGAAAGCCTCTATGAATCGTGGGAAAGATTCAAAGCCTTGATCCGTTCTTGTCCACACCATGGTCTATCACAATGGTTCCTCGTGCAACAATTTTGGAACGGGTTATCTGAAGACTCAAGGGCCATACTCAACATGGGATCTAACGGTAGGTTTACCGAAGTGGATGACGACCAAACTTGGTCGAGGATTGAAGAGATGGCGGTGCATAATTCCCAATACTCTAGGCCTAGAAAGGCGAACCGAGGAGGTAGGCATGAGGTCGATGCTATTACACATTTAAGCATCGATCTTGGAGCTCAACTAAGAACTCACATGGAAACCATTGACAAGAAGCTCCAAAGCCACCTCAATCAAGTTCAAGGCTCTAGTTCCTCCAACCAACACTCGGTTCATGAGATTAATGCCTTGGGAGTTGTGTCTCCTACACCTTATTTCGGGATGTGTGATACTTGTGGAATCGTTGGTCATGATCCTATGCATTGTCGAGGAAGTGTTGAGCAAGTGAACGCCTTTCAAGCGTTCAAGCAAGGTGCCTCCTATTCTAATCAATACCAAGCTTCCAATCAAGTCCCTCAACAACAAGCTATGCAACCTCGCCCCTATGTTCCACCTCCCTTAAGGGACAACAATCAAGGTTATCAAGGTTATGTGGGTAATCCAAGACCCTTCAACAACTTCAAGCAAAATAACAAAGGTACCTTGATGGTAGGAATTTGTCACGTCCCTAACCGATCAATAAACTGCCGATTACACCTAGTGGGTAGCTAGGGCAAGTCGGGATCATATCCACGAGGACGGTAAGGCGAAGCTTAGACTAGGTCGGCCTACAACGAGACTAGATTACCAAACAAACACAAAGTGGCGACAAATGGAAAACTATGGTGGAGGAGGAGCAAGAACTAGACTAATGATGCTAAAAAATGCCAATAATCAAACTAACAAGTACTAGAGTAAACAATGACTAACTAAGAGGATGAACTCAAATATGGAAGAAAGTGGGGTAGGTCGGGTTCATAGGAGTAGAAGGGTAATTGGGGTGATCAAGGGTATAGGTGTCTCCTAATTGCTAGAGTCGGTCCGGGCTCTCGCAACTTAGACCGATGCCAAGGTGGGTCCGGGCTCTCGCAACTTAGACCCTAGTCGGCGCTCTCGCGACTATGACTATTCTCAACATTTCCACACAATAGACAAACAATGAGAAGATGAGCACAAGTATGGGAAGCATGGCCACTACAACTCATACAAGCATATCAACAAACACATAGAATGCCCACAATGTGACTAACAACAAAGATTCACCCTTTTCCCTTAATCAACCCTAATCATCCATAATCTACCCCTAATCCCCCTACTAACCCCACAAGATTTCTACTCACTCATTATCAAGAACAAACAAACAATAACAAAAGAGAACAAACTAAACATCCACACATTCATCATAAACAAATAATAACAATAACAATATGTAAAAGATGAAACTAGATTAAATAACAAAGAACAAGAGAAAAGAAAGATTATACCAACACTAGATGAAGAAAAGATGTAATATTGTATTAATGAGAACCCAAAATAAAACCCCAAGGATGTCAAGCTTGGAGAATTCTTCAAGTATCCTCTTAATACAAGAACTAATTACAATGGATTAACAAAAGATTAACTAAGATTAAAGGAAGATTAAAACTAATGAGTGAAAGTAAATCTAGGGTTTTTGGGAGGCTTAAGGAATGCTAAACTATGATAAGATGTCTTAACATTACAAGAAGGGAGTATATATATGGGTACAAGAATGAAGGAGAAGAAAAGAAAAGAAGTCGTGCTGCCAGCTCTTCGTCCCGACCGGGACGGATCATCCCGACCGAGATGGTCCTGTCATCCCGATCGGGACGGGTTGGTCCCGACCGGGATGGGCTCACAGTGGCACCCTTTAACGTGCACCCCATCCCGAACGGGATGAGGCCATCCCGAACGGGATGGGTCTTGTTGGCCTCCCTTAAGAGCTCTTTGGTCCCTCCTTGCCTCTCATGGGTTTCTCGTCGATTCTCGGGACTCGGGATCGGGTCTCGGAGGCTCGGGATTGGGTCCCAAGGTCTCGGGGTCGACTCCAAGGCATCGAGTCATCGTTCCTTAGTTTCGTTGGCTCCAAAATGTGTATGTATTGAGTCGGAATTGCTCCAACTCTTCCAAATCGGTCTCGGGAACCTGAAACGAACTAAAGGAAGCATAAGAAGCCCATGAACCGCCCCCAAGGAGCGATTCCACAAGGAAAATGGGACCAAAACACAACAAATAGGCACTACTAACTACACTTATCAACTCCCCCACACTTAACCCTTACTCGCCCTCGAGTAAGCACATACTAACTACTACACTAGCCGAATGGGTATTAGCGCACCCTACGCCCTTTCAACTCACGCGAGTACACTTAGAGGAAAAGTGCACTCCGCAAGGCAAGTCGGGTCTTGCGACAAAACCGCGGATGCAACCGGACACAAAACACACAAACAAACAAACACTTAGATGGTTGCACCCAAAACAAAAGAAATATCGCTTCCCTCTAAAAGCGGTGAACGAAGCACCGGTTTAGGACTCGAGGTAAGTGACAACGTTCCCAAGCTAGCAATACAAACCAAGGTGGACTAAACCCTAATAGTATGACGATAAAACAACAAAAACGTTGGTAAGTTACCTAGGTCCTCCTAACTTTCTAAAAACGTACTACGGGACGATCGGCGGAGTGGAAAAGTGAAGAACCACGGTGTTAGTCGACACTGTAGGTAAGTGAGACCCCGCCCCCTTTAGCGTGAGCCAAGAGGGTCGTCCCGTGTCCAAAACCGCCTAACTAGTCCAAGTAAAAAGGTGGAAAACATGCAAAATGAGGGAAGACCGACTAATGCCGCTATCATCCTTCCTCGGGACTCGGTCCTTTGGTAGGCTCTTCACGGAAAAAGTCGGAAAAAGGCTTATTTTTGTGGGGATTTCTTTTTGTGAGACGGGTTTTCTTTTGGCATTTTCTTTCTTTTTGACGTTTTGATTTGTTTGTTGCCATGCCATTTCTTTTTCTTCTTTTCTATTTTCTTTTTGGCTTTTGTGCCTTTTCTTTATCTTCATTTCTTTTCTTTCTTTCATTTTTCTTTCTTTTCTTTTCTTTGCCCTTTTTGTCAAGATTTGGCTTTTTGGCATTTTCATTGTATAACAAGAAAGGTAGAAATCAACAATTTGCAATTTATTGTGTGGAAATGTGTAGGAGGTAGGGAAATGGGAGAGTCGGGGAGCGTCCTTCCCTTCAAACCCACAAAAAGTGGAGAACTTGGACTAATCAAAACAATCCTAAACACGGTCACCTAGGGGACGAGACTCGGTAACCAAGACCTTTTCACACCGTGGGTGGTCATAATGGTCAAAATGCAAATCCCGCAGTAAATCCCTAGTAAGCTAGGTGGACTCAAGGTAAAGGACCAACGAAATCGTTGATTTAGGGTCATTCTACTAGGCCTAAGTCCAAGACTCAATTTATACAACTAGGAAGGGAAAGTAAACTCTCACACACTAGCCTCTAAACCGGGTTTTCGAAAACGGTTTACACACATGACACACAACACAACACAAAACAAAGACATGACGAAAACAAACGAAAGAAACAAAAGACAACAAAACGAAACAAAATGAAATAAACACATAAAACAACATAAAGACCACCCCGATATTCCATACAAGTCACCAAATCATCGACCAATATGCACAAAGCTCCACCCGAGCACACAACATCACAATTTCCTTCAAACTCCACACGAGACAAAGAGGAAAAAGGGATAGAAAGTGTTACCGGAGGTCTTGAAAGCTCTCCAAATCATTCGGTGATTTAAGCAACCGATAAGGAAAAAGGGAGGCAAAACACGCACACAAAACATATATACGACACAAAGACACAAAAGGAAAACACACAAAAGAAAATCTTTTTGATTTTTATGAAATTTTTTCAAATTTTTAGGGATTTTTTTCAAATAAACTACGAAAATAAAACTAACTAAGATAGGATATCGCTCCCCCACACTTAAACCGAGCAATGTCCTCATATGCTCAATCGTAGTGTGCGGAGAGACAAAAGAAAAGGAAAAGAAAGTACGAAAATAAGGCTAAAAATCAAAGAATAAGGTGAAGAAAACGGTAGAAGGAGTCCGGCCGGGGTGTAGTCAAGTCACCATGGGCCGAGACGAGAAAAAGATATGGGAGGGGGAAGAAAATAAAAAGAAGGAAATAAAAGGAAATGGGAGGGGAGGGCTAGGTGTAATCAAGTCACCTAGCCCGGATTCCGTCCAAATCCGACTAATTCCTAAAAAGTGGTGAAAATCTATGTATAATTGGATTAATCGATTGACTTTCGACGCAATCACGTCATCGGGAGTCGGGAGCAACCATACTATGGCCTCGAAGGCCACTAAGATACCGTGACTCAAGGGGAAGGGGGGGTAAACAAGAGAAAACAAGCGACAAAAGACGGAAAAGTAAGGGTAGTTGCTTTACCAACATGCTAGCAACTCACGAACTCCATCGTCCTCAATGATCATTAAAGGTACGAGGCTTGTCGTCTTGGATGCCATCTCGCTTCACACTTGAAAAGAACTCACGGTAGAGGTAGTAATGGTAGAGGGTGGGATTTGATGTGAGAGTCGGTGTAAAGTGGATAGGAAATGGAGTGAGGGCATGACAATGAAGTACATGGGGCATATGATAAGGCTAGGATAGCTAGGGAGGTTGGGAGGGGGCATAAAACGGTTGGGTGGACTCGATTTGCGAAGAAGAAACACAAAGGAGGAGCAGGTGCCCGTCCCGGTCGGGATGATCGGTCCCGTTCGGGATGTCTCACCCATCCCGGTCGGAACGCTTCCTTCCCGGTCGGGATGGACCTCCAGTGAGCTCGAATTTGTGCACCCCCATCCCGATCGGGATGACTCCCTCCCGGTGGGGATGCCACGCCCGCCCCGGTCGGGACGCCTCTTCCCGGCCGGGATGGGTCTTCTTCAACTTCCACAATCCCAAAAGCTTGCTCCAAGCTTCAAAAACCCGATCCTCGTGCTTACAAGCAAAGGTATATCATAGCCATTCTTCTCTAGGAAGCATTCTCACTTCACGTATCAAACAATACTCAAACACACATCAAACTCTCTCCCTCACAACGCTCATCAATCAATCCAAATAACAAGAATTCACAAAAATCCAACTAACTACAAGAAAGAGATATATACAATGAGACGGTTCTTGTGGAACTCCGTCAAACCAAGGATGGTGCTCTCTTCATTCTTTTTCAACAACCATGATCAATTCCATCTCCATCAAGGGCACGTAAGAACAAGTCGAAGGCCCTAGCAAAGTCTTCAATTAGGCATGTTATATAACCAACCACATCCCAAGGCTCTTCATGACCTTGCCTAGACGTTCCCGGGGCATCCCGATCTTCCAAGTTCAACGGTTTGAACTTGTACTTTTGGTCCTTCGGGATATACCCGAACGTCCATCGATCCTCTCGTGGCTCCAAGGGAGTCTCATCCTTCTCCTTGCTTTTCAACTTGTCATCAAGCCCGTGATTTGGGCATTCATCTTCCTCCAAATCGGAGTCATCATCCTCAAGTACATAAGAGTACTTCTTCAAGATTTGCCCCGGTTCACCCCCTAGATCGATGTCTTTCTTGGCTTGGATCATATTGCATGTCTCATCGCTAGTAGGCGAAGTGTTGCCTTGGAGGTCGAACACTATCTTTTCCTCGCCTAACTCAAATGTGATCCTACCGTTCTTCACATCGATCATGGCACCCGCGGTGTGTAGAAATGGGCGCCCAAGGATAATGGGAGTGTTGGCATCCTCCGGCATGTCAAGCACAATGAAGTCGACCGGAATGAAAAATTTCCCGACTCGTACCGGTATGTCCTCTAACATTCCTAATGGTCGATTGAATGATTTATCGGCCATTTGGAGGGTGAGGGACGTACATTTCAACTCCTTCATTCCGAGTCGGCAAGAAATAGAATAGGGAATGATGCTCACACTCGCGCCCAAGTCGCATAACGCATTCTTGATCAAGAAGTTGCCTATGGTGCAAGGGATCGAAAAACTACCCGGATCCTTCAACTTCGGAAGCGTGGAACCTTGGATAAGCTCGCTCACAACCCTCGTGAACGCTACGGTCTCTTCCTTGTCGACGGATCTCTTCCTAGCTAAGATTTCTCTCATAAATCTTCCATATGCCGGGATTTGGGTAAGTAATTCGGTGAACGGGACACTAACATCCAATTTCTTCACAATACTAAGGAACTTGTCGTATTGAGTGTCCACCTTAGTCTTCATTTGCCTCGATGGGAAAGGCAACTTGATTTGGTACTTATTTTGCTCAATGGGGGTGGATTCTTCAAAGGACACTTTTCTTTTTCCCTTGTCTTTCTCTTGAAGTGGGGGAGGGTTGTCTTCTTGGGGTTTTTCAATTTCCCATAAAACTTGCTCCTCAATTGTATTTTCATAGCTTGCATCGTCTTGAGAGGGGGGTATGACTTCTTGTCTTGGTTCTTGCTCATTAGGGGAAAAAGGGGGTTCATAGGACGTACCACTCCTCGTAGTAATAGCATTTACATGCTCAAATTTCGGTGTTTCGCCTTGAGGAGGTAGTTGCCCCTTTTGTCTTGTAGAGATCTCCGAAGCAAGTTGAGATATTCGGGCTTCATCGATTTCGCATGAGCATCTCTTGCTTGGTTGTCCCTTTGAATGTAAGCAAAGAACTCTTGTTGATTTCTTGCCATTTCTTGATTACTCCTATGCATATCCATCATATGCTTTTGTGCGTCGAAATCCCGTGGTGGGGATGACGGATTATGTGGAGTATCGGTGAGGGCTAACGGAGTACCATAGTCATGGATAGGAGACCGACTCCTAGGCTTGCTTTGTTGTTGATGACTTTGATTTGCTTGTTGTTGATGGTTCCCTTGGAACCCATGAGAATTGCCTTGATTAAGGCCTTGATTGTGGTTTTGTTGTTGTTGGAAGCCTTGGTTTTCTTTGAAACTGCCTTGATTGAAGTTCCCTTGTTGGAACCCTTGGTTGTTGTTGTGAAAGGTACCTTGGTTATTTTGCTTGAAGTTGTTGAAGGGTCTTGGATTACCCATGTAACCTTGGTAACCTTGGTTGTTGTCCCTTAAGGGAGGTGGAACATAGGGACGATGTTGTTGTTGATGTTGAAAGGCTTGTTGTTGAGGGACTTGATTGGAAGCTTGGTATTGATTAGAGTAGGAGGCACCTTGCTTGAACGCTTGAAAGGCATTCACTTGCTCAATACTTCCTCTACAATGCATAGGATCATGACCAACGATTCCACAAGTATCACACATCCCAAAATAAGGCAAAGGAGGTGCAAACTCCAAGGCATTCACTTCTTGAATCGGTTGATGGTGGGAGGAACTAGTGCCTTGGACTTGGTTGAGGTGGCTTTGGAGCTTCTTGTCAATAGTCTCCATGTGTGCTTTCAATTGAGCTCCAAGATCGATGCTCAATTGTGTAATGGCATCAATCTCATGCCTACCTCCCCGATTTGCCTTCCTAGGCCTTGAGTATTGTGAATTATGCACCGCCATCTCTTCAATCCTTGACCAAGTTTGGTCATCCTCCACTTCGGTAAACCTACCGTTAGATCCCATGTTGAGTATGGCCCTCGAGTCTTCATATAACCCGTTCCAAAATTGTTGTACGAGGAACCATTGTGATAATCCATGGTGTGGACAAGAACGGATCAAGGCTTTGAATCTTTCCCACGATTCATAGAGGCTTTCATCATCACGTTGTTGGAAACCCGTGATAGAAGCTCTCAATAGATTTGTCTTCTCCGGGGGATAGAATTGTTGGTAGAAGGCTAAGGCTAGCTTCTTCCAAGTGTCAATGCCAAGTCTTGGTTTGTCCAACCCCTTGAACCATTGCTTCGCTTTACCAATAAGAGAGAAAGGAAATAATACCCAACGGATTTGGTCTTGAGTTATTCCCGTTTGCGAAATAGCGTCACAATAATCCGAAAAGGTTTCCATGTGTTGATGAGGATCTTCGGTTGGTAACCCACTAAATTGACTTCTTTCGACCAATTGGATAAATTGCGTTTTCGCCACAAAATTCCCGGTATATGCCTCCGGTAAAGTGGATGGACGCGGCAAAACGTCTTCCGTGAAGGTTGAGTGAGAAGAAAACTTAGGCATGATTGGATATAAGGGAGAAGATGGTGGTTTAGACGGTGTTGATGTAGATGAAGAGGGGGAGCTAGGAGAAGAATTACCAAAGGGATTGATGAAGGTCCCTCCAGCCGTCTCTCAAGGTGACTCGCTAAAGTTGGCTCCTTGAGCTTGCCCTTGATGAGTATTGCTTGCACTTGGTTGAGAGATCCTAACCCGGTTAATCGTCCGTTGGCGAAAGGCTCGAAAGAGTCTCTCCGGCTCTGGATTAAAGAGATAGAAGTCACCTCCCCTCCTAGGCATACACTACACACTAGAACAAACGTGAGAACACCTAGTGCTTTATGGGCACTAGGCAACGACAATAAACAAGCACAACTAGAGACAAAGAGAAAAGAAAGCTAAGAAAATAAGAAAAACTAGAAAATATGCACAAGAGATGATGGGAGAACACAAAGAAGGGTAACTAAGTCTAGAAATAAGCAAACTAAGTCTAAACAATGCACCGTCCCCGGCAACGGCGCCAATTTGATGGTAGGGATTTGTCACGTCCCTAACCGATCAATAAACTACCGATTACACCTAGTGGGTAGCTAGGGCAAGTCGGGATCGTATCCACGAGGACGGTAAGGCGAAGCTTAGACTAGGTCGGCCTACAACGAGACTAGATTACCAAATAAACACAAAGTGGCGATAAATGGAAAACTATGGTGGAGGAGGAGCAAGAACTAGACTAATGACGCTAAACAATGCTAATAATCAAACTAACAAGTACTAGAGTAAACAATGACTAACTAAGAGGATGAACTCAAATATGGAAGAAAGTGGGGTAGGTCGGGTTCATAGGAGTAGAAGGGAAATTGGGGTGATCAAGGGTATAGGTGTCTCCTAATTGCTAGAGTCGGTCCGGGCTCTCGCAACTTAGACCGATGCCAAGGTGGGTCCGGGCTCTCGCAACTTAGACCCTAGTCGGCGCTCTCGCGACTATGACTATTCTCAACATTTCCACACAATAGACAAACAATGAGAAGATGAGCCTAAGTATGGGAAGCATGGCCACTACAACTCATACAAGCATATCAACAAACACATAGAATGCCCACAATGTGACTAACAACAAAGATTCACCCTTTTCCCTTAATCAACCCTAATCATCCATAATCTACCCCTAATCCCCCTACTAACCCCACAAGATTTCTACTCACTCATTATCAAGAACAAACAAACAATAACAAAAGAGAACAAACTAAACATCCACACACTCGTCATAAACAAATAATAACAATAACAATATGTAAAAGATGAAACTAGATTAAATAACAAAGAACAAGAGTAAAGAAAGATTATACCAACACTAGATGAAGAAAAAATGCAATCTTGTATTAATGAGAACCCAAAATAAAACCCCAAGGATGTCAAGCTTGGAGAATTCTTCAAGTATCCTCTTAATAAAAGAACTAATTACAATGGATTAACTAAAGATTAACTAAGATTAAAGGAAGATTAAAACTAATGGGTGAAAGTAAATCTAGGGTTTTAGGGTTTTTGGGAGGCTTAAGGAATGCTAAACTATGATAAGATGTCTTAACATTACAAGAAGGGAGTATATATATGGGTACAAGAATGAAGGAGAAGAAAAGAAAAGAAGTCGTGTTGCCAGCCCTTCGTCCCGACCGGGACGGATCATCCCAACCGGGACGGCCCTGTCATCCCGATCGGGACGGGTTGGTCCCGACCGGGATGGGCTCACAGTGGCACCCTTTAACGTGCACCCCATCCCGAACGGGATGAGGCCATCCCGAACGGGATGGGTCTTGTAGGCCTCCCTTAAGAGCTCTTTGGTCCCTCCTTGCCTCTCATGGGTTTCTCGTCGATTCTCGGGACTCGGGATCGGGTCTCGGAGGCTCGGGATTGGGTCCCAAGGTCTCGGGGTCGACTCCAAGGCATCGAGTCATCGTTTCTTAGTTTCGTTGGCTCCAAAATGTGTATGTATTGAGTCGGAATTGCTCCAACTCTTCCAAATCGGTCTCGGGAACCTGAAACGAACTAAAGGAAGCATAAGAAGCCCATGAACCGCCCCCAAGGAGCGATTCCACAAGGAAAATGGGACCAAAACACAACAAATAGGCACTACTAACTACACTTATCATACCTTTCACAACAACAATCAAGGGTTCCAACAAGGGAACTTCAAAGTGGTTTCCAAGGAAACCAAAGCTTCCAACAACAACAAAACCACAATCAAGGCCTTAATCAAGGCAATTCTCATGGGTTCCAAGGGAACCGTCAACAACAAACGACTCAAGGTCAACATCAACAAAGCAAGCCAAGGAGCCGGTCTCCTATTCATGACTATGGTACTCCATTAGCCCTCACCGATACTCCGCATAATCCGTCATCTCCACCTCGGGATTTCGATATACAAAAGACTATGATGGATATACAAAAGAGTAATCAAGAGTTGCAAAAAAGTCAAATGGAGATGTCAAGAATCCAACAAGAGCTCTTTACTTATATTCAAGGGGAAAACGCGGTAAGAGATGCCCGTACGAAGATGCTTGAGACTCAAGTATCTCAACTTGCTTCGGGGAGCTCCTCAAGACAAAAGGGGCAACTACCTTCTCAAGGTGAAACACCAACATTTGAGCATGTAAATGCTATCACCACAAGGAGAGGTACATCTTATGACTCCCCTTCATTCCCTAGTGAGCAAGAGCCAATGCAAGAACCGACAAAGAAAATGGCATCTCCAATTCAAGAAAGCTCAAGCTTTGATAATCCAATGGAGGAACAAGTCTTATGGGAGATCGAAAAACCCATTGAAGACAAGCTTCCCCCACTTCAAGCAAAAGAAAAAGGTAAAGGGAAAGTGTCATGTGAGAAGTCCGCCCCTTGAGCAAAACAAGTACCAAATCAAGTTGCCTTTCCCATTAAGGCAAATGAAGACTAAGGTGGATACTCAATACGACAAGTTCCTTAGTATTGTGAAGAAATTGGATGTTAATGTCCCATTCATCGAGTTACTTACCCAAGTCCCGGCATATGGAAAATTCATGAAAGAAATCTTGGCTAGGAAGAGATCCATCGACAAGGAAGAGACGATAGCGTTCACGAGGGTGGTGAGCGAGCTTATTCAAGGTTCCACGCTTCCAAAGTTGAAGGATCTGGGTAGTTTCTCGATCCCTTGCACCATAGGCAACTTCATGATCAAGAATGCGTTATGTGATTTGGGTGCGAGTGTGAGCATCATTCCTTACTCTATTTGTGAGCGACTTGGAATGAAGGAGCTCAAGTGCACATCCGTTACACTCCGAATGGCCGATAGTTCACTCAACCGACCATTGGGGATGTTAGAAGATGTGCCGCTAAGAATCGAGAAATTCTTGGTTCCGGTCGATTTTCTTGTGCTCGACATGCCGGAAGATGCTATCACTCCTATTATACTTGGGCGCCCATTTCTACATACCGTCGGTGCCATGATCGATGTCAAGAACGGTAGGATCACCTTCGAGTTAGGTGAAGAAAAGCTAGGGTTTGATCTCCAAGGCAACACTTCGCTTACTAATGATGAGTCTTGCAACATGATCCACGCCGGGAAAGACATCGATCTAGGGGAAGATTCGGGGCAAAGCTTGAAGAATTACTCTTATGTACCTGAGGATGATGACTCCGATTTGGAGGAATATGAGTGCCCATATCATGGGCTTGATGACAAGATGAAAAGCAAGGAGCAAGATGAGCCTCCCTTGGGGCCGCATGAGGACAAGTGGACGTTTGGGTATATCCCGAAGGATCAAAAGTACAAGTTCAAGCCATTGAACTTGGAAGATCGGGATGCCCCGGGAACGTCAAGGCAAGGCCATGAAGAGCCTTGGTATGTGGACGGTTATATCTCGAGCTTGATTAAAGACTTTGCTAGGGCCTTCGACTTGTTTCTTCGTGCCCTCGATGGAGATGGAATTGGTTGTTGTTGTTGAAAAAGAATGAATAAGTACCATCCTTGGTTTGACGGAGTTCCACAAGAACCGTCTCATTGTATATATCTTTTTATTGTAGTTTCTTTGGTCTTGTGAATTCTTGTTATTTGGATTGATTGATGAGTGTTGTGAGGGAGAGAATTTGATGTGTATGTGAGCTTTGTTGGATAGGTGAAGTGAAGATGAGTCCTAGAGAGGAATGACTATGAAAGAGCTTGGATAGTAAGCATGAGGATCGGGTTTTTGAAGCTTGGAGTAAGCTTTTGGGTTTGTGGAAGGTCAAGAAGACCCATCCCGACCGGGAGGAGGCTTCCCGACCGGGAAGGGTGCGGCATCCCGACCGGGAAGAAAGCCGTCCCGATCGGGATGAAGGTACACATTTTCGAGCTCACTGGAGGTCCGTCCCGACCGGGAAGGGAGCATCCTGACCGGGACGGGTGTGTCATCCCGATCGGGATGGTCCCCTACTTCCCCTTTGTGCCTCTTCTTCGACATTTGGGTCCACCCAACCATTATATACCCCCTTCCAACCTCCCTAACTATCCTTGCCTTATCATATGCCCCGTATACTTCATTGTCATGCCCTCACTTCATTTCCTATCCACTTTACACCGACTCTCACATCATATCCCACCCCCTACCATTACTACCTCTACCGTGAGTTATTCTCAAGTTTGAAGCGAGATGGCAACGAAGAAGACAAGCTACGTGCCTATAACGATCATTGAGACGATGGAGCGAGTGAGTTACTAGCCTATTGGTTTGGGTAACTATCCTTACTTTCCCGTCTTTTGTCGCTTGTTTTCTCTTGTTTGCCCCCTTCCCCTTGAGTCATGGTACCATGGTGGCCTTCGAGGCCTTAGTATGGTTGCTCCCGACTCTCGATGACGTGACTACGTCGATAGTCAATCGAAAAATCCAAATTTACAAGATTTTCACCCCTTTTTTAGGATTTAGTCGGATTCGGGCGGAATCCGGGCTAGGTGACTTGATTACACCTAGCCCTCCCCTCCCATTTCCTTTTATTTCTTTCTTTTTATTTGTTCCCCCATCCATATCTTTTCTTGTCTCGGCCCATGGTGACTTGATTACACCCCGGCCGGACACACTCTACCCTCTCTTCACTTTTCTTTTTGCTTTTTAGCTTTCTTTTCGTATTTTCTTTTCTTTTCTTTTGTCTCTCCGCACACTACGATGGAGCATGAGGACATTGCTCGGTTTAAGTGTGGGGGAGCGATATTCTAGCATAGATAGTTTTATTTTCGTAGTTTTTCGAAAAAAAATCTTTAAAAACCCTAAAAATTTGAAACTTTTTCACAAAAATCAAAAAGATTTTCTTTTGTGTGTTTTCATTTCGTGTCGCTATGTCGTATATTTGTTTCGTTGTGTGTGTTTTGCCTCCCTTTTCCTTATAGGTTGCTTAATCACCGTTAGTTTTGGAAGGCTTTCAAGACATCCGGTAACATCTTCTATCCCTTTTCCCTCTTTATTTCTTGTGAAGTTTGGAGAAGGTTTGTGATATGGTGTGCTCGGGTGGAGCTTTGTAAAGTTTGCGGTTGATTTGGACGCTTGTTTGTTTTGTTTATGTGTTTGTTTCTCCTTGTTTTGTTTTGTTATCTTTTATTTCTTTTTCCTTCATTTTTTGTCGTGTCTTTGTTTTGTGTGTGTATTTGTGTCTTGTGTGTAAAAAGGTTTTCGAAAACCCGGTTTTGAGGCTAGTGTGCGAGTGTTTACTTTCCCTTCCTAGTAGTGTAAATCGAGTCTTGGACTTTAGTCTAGTAGAATGACCCTAAATCAATGATTTCGTTGGTCTTTTACCTTGAGTCCACCTAGCTTACTAGGGATTTACTACGGGATTTGCACTTTGACCATTATGACCACCCACGGTGTGAAAAGGCCTTGGTTACCGAGTCTCGTTCCTTAGGTGACCGTGTTTAGGATCGTTTGATTAGTCCAGGTTTTCCCCCTTTTGTGGGTTTGAAGGGAAGGACGCTCCCCGACTCACCCATTCACCTGCCTCCTACACATTCCACACAATAAATTGCAATTTGTTGAATTCTCTCTTTCTTGTTACACAAAGAAGTACCAAAAGCCAAATCAAGCCAAAAGGGCAAAAAGAGAAGAAAAGGAAAGAAAATGAAAGAAAGAAAGAAAAGGCACAAAAGCCAAAAAGAAAATAGAAAAGAAGAAAAAGAAATGGCATGGCAACAACCAAAGCAAAAATGCAAAAGAAAGAAAAATGCCAAAAAGAAAACCCGTCTCACAAAAAAAAAAAGAACCCTTACATCTCAAAATAAGCCTTTTTCCGACTTTTGCCGTAAAGAGCCTACCAAAGGACCGAGTCCCTAGGAAGGATGATAGCGGCAAAGGTCGGTCTTCCCTCACTTTGCAAATATTTTCACCTTTTTACTTGGACTAGTTAGGCGGTTTTGGGCATGGGACGACCCTCTTGGCTCATCGCTAAAGGGGGCGGGGTCTCACTTACCTACAGTGTCGACTAACACCGTGGTTCATCCCTTTTCCACTCCGCCGATCGTCCCGTAGTATGTTCTTAGAAAGTTAGGAGGAATCTAGGTAAGTTACCAACGTTTTTGTTGCTTTATCGTCATACTATTAGGGTTTAGTTCGCCTTAGTTTGTATTGCTAGCTTGGGAACGTTGTCACTTACCTCGAGTCCTAAACCGGTGTCTTTTCACCGCTTTTAGAGGGAAGTGGTATTTGTTTCTCTTTGGGTGCAACCTTGTGTTTGTTTGTTTGTGTGTTTGTTGTTTATGTGTTGTTGTGTCCAATTGCATCCACATTTTGTCGCAAGACCCCACTTGCCTTGCGGAGTGCACTTTTCCTCTAAGTGTACTCGCGTGAGTTGAAAGGGCGTAGGGTGCGCTAATACCCACTCGGCTAGTTTAGTAGTTAGTATGTGCTTACTCGAGGGCGAGTAAGGGTTAAGTGTGGGGGAGTTGATAAGTGTAGTTTGTAGTGCCTATTTTACTATGTTTTGGTCCCATTTTTCTTGTGGAATCGCTCCTTGGGAGCGGTTTATGGGCTACTTATGCTTCCTCTAGTTCGTTTCAGGTTCCCGAGGCCATTCTCGAAGAGTTGGAACGATTCCGGCTCGATACATACACATTTTGGAGCCAACAGAGTGGAGGAACGATCACTCGGTACCTTGGATTCGATCCCGAGACCTCGAGACCCGATCCCGAGCATCCGAGACCCGAGCCCGAGTCCCGAGAATCGATGAGAAGCCCATGAGAGGCAAGGAGGGACCAAAAGGAGCTTATTTGAGGCCTACAAGACCCATCCCGTTCGGGAAGGCCTCATCCCGTTCGGGATGGGGTGCACATTTAAGGATGCTACTGACTTGGGTCCGTCCCGGTCGGGACCAGCTCGTCCCGGTCGGGATGACCCCGTCCCGATCGGGACCGGTCCGTCCCGGCCAGGACCACGGGTCTGCTGCGCGCACCACTTTTCTTTCTTCTCCTTCATTCTTGTACCCATATATATACTTCCGTCTTGTATTGTTTATGTATCTTATCATACCCTAAACTCTTTTAAGCCTCCATTAAGGATATAAACCCTAGATTTAGTGTTCCTCCATTAGTCTTAATCTTCCTTTAATCTTTGTTAATCTTTAGTTAATCTAGTTTAATTAGTTCTTTTATTCAGAGGATTCTTGAGGATATCTCCAAGCTTGACAATCTTGGATATCGATTTAGGGTTTCTTATTTATACAAGATTGCATCTTTTCATCCTCTTGTTGTTGGTATAATCTTTCTTTCCCTTGTTTATTGTTCTTTATTCAAGTTTCAATCTTTACATATTGTTATTGTTATTGTTCTTGTTCTTGTTTGTTCATATGGATGTTTGGGTGATTGGTTTGATTTCTCTTATTATTGTTGTGATTAGTTTGATAATGAGTGAGTAGTCTTCTTGTGGGGTTAGTAGGGGGATTAGGGGTAGATTTTGGGTGATTAGGGTTTGATTAGAGGTAAAGGTGACTCTTTTATTATTAGTCACATTATGGGCACTCTATGTGTTTGTTGATTTGCTTGTGTGAGTAGTAGTGGCCATGCTTCCCATACTTGTGTTCATCTTCTCATTGATTGTCTATTTTGTGGTCATGGTGAGAATAGTCATAGTCACGAGAGTGCGGACTAGGGTCTACGTAGCGAGAGCCCGGACCCACCTTGACATCGGTCTACGTAGCGAGAGCCCGGACCGACTCTAGCAATTAGGAGACACCTACACCCATGATCAACCCAATTACCCTTCTACACTTATGAACCCGACCTACCCCACTTCTTTTCTCATTGATTCATCTTTGTTATTAGTTATCATTTCACTAGTTTCATTGTTTAGTTTATTTCTAGTTATTTCTCTTAACCTTGTTTTAGCTAGTCCATCATTACTCTAGTTCTTACTTCTCCTCCACCATACTTTTCCAATTGTCGCTCTCTTTGTGTTTGTTTTGGTAGCATAGTCTTGTTTTAGGTCGACATAGTCTAAGCTTTGCGACACCGTCTCCGTGGACACGATCCCGACTTACCCTAACTACCGTTAGGTCTAGCTGGTTCTATAATTGACGGTGGGGACGTGACAAATCCCTACCATCATTCGGCAACTTATGAAATATCTAAAATTGTCTTCCCTATAATATGCAGTCGTAATCGAATTACATTAACGAAAAAGAATGACAAAAAAATATATTTTATAACAAGATCGAAGAAAGTAATTTATATGGAGAATTGAATGAGAAATTAGGGTTATAAAGTGAGAAATAGATGAGTATAGAAGGGTAAAAAAGTCATTTGAAGGAATTGGGATGTGGGAAGTGCAACTCACCGAGGGGAGGGGGGAGGTCGGTGAGCAACTTCCCGCATCATGCAGGAATTGGAACTGACAGGGTAAGTTTGAGTTCCCCTTTTTTGTACTTTTGGGGTAACCAAACAACTCCCCAAGAATGCAATTCATGGGATGTTGCAATTCCCGGGAAGTAGGTAGGCAACCAAACGAGGCCTTAGTTTAGAGAATTATTAGAGAGAAACCTAGTAAAGAGTTTTACATTCTTTTGCATTCGAATTTCTTGCATTGTTTTTGCCCTAACTCTTCGGTATCAATCTTTCAATTTTAGTTTTAATCTAATTTTATCTCTTATTAATTGTTTAACACTGCTACAAAACATCAAATAGACAACTATTTTTTTTTTGCAATAGACAACTGACTTACAACAGTTGAGTAGTTTCGAGTTGTATATTAGTCTAATCATAGACATCTGTTTTACAACAGTTGTCTATTCATTAATAGACAACTGTTTTAAAACATAACAGTTGTCTATTACGTGTATAGACAACTGAGCTTTGGAAAAATTATATGTATATTCTCTAAGTAGACAACTGTTTGTAAACAGTAGTTGTCTATTCTTTAGTAGACAAATATTTTATATGAGCTATATTACGCGTATTTGAATTATATATTAACGAAACATATGGAATGAATATCATAAGGAATTGAACAAGTTCCATTTTAAAAAAATCCAACATCCAAAAGATACAAACCATTATCTAATTACATCCAAAAGGTACAAAAAAACCATATACTCGTATAATCCAACATTATAACATCTCATCTATATAACTTTATGGGATACAGCATATACTACTTAATTATAAAGAAAATAATTCGCCCATAAGTCGCGAACCTCGTCAATACCTTAGCACTAAATTGCACCAACTTAGTTAACTGTGCTCTTGTTCACCTTGATTGAGAATAGAATGAAAGTACCTCACTGTCTAACAGCCAGAAGCGCACCAAAATACACGAAACAACTCACTGTCTACAGAAAAAAGGTTGACTTAGCCAAGAAGTTTATGATACACACTAAGATATTATGGAGGAAGTTTGGTATTTTATCTATCATATTTCTTATTCCTCAAGGCATATAGCTTGTATAAAGGTCTTGGTAAGTTAGTAATGATCTTTCAAGAATTTTATGAATGAAGTTGTGAAATTTATTTCCGACTAGCCCAACTTGGAACAAATCCGATCTAACTAACCCAATTGCGACTTCTACTAGCCTATCAATAATAATATACCTTGAATATAGTATAAAATTTTGGTTGCCAAAAAATAGACGATCTTTAGGATGGCTACGACTGAATGTATTAGTGATGGGTGGAAGAAGGATGACGACCTCCCAAAATTTGGAAAAAGAAGGGTTAAAGGATAAGAGGAAAGTTTACCTTAGGATGGCTACGACGGAATGTGTGAGTGATCCTTAGGATGCCAGCACCCCAGTATATTTGAAAGGCCAAGCAATGCAATATACTCTGATATCGGTTTCTTGTGATACATTGTAAGGAATAAAGGTAATCAAGCAAAACGAGAACATATGCAAAATTTGAGTCTATGAATAGAGATTTGGGCTTTCAATATGAAGCGTGATAATAACTTACTAAGTATCGGGGGAGCTATGTCTTGATGATTCGAATATAGTCCGGACTGAGAGAAAGCCTCCGTTCCCTACTTATATAACACACATCCATGACATCAATATATATTTTTGCAACAAGGCAATTTTGAATTTTACCAGAAACTCACGAAAAATCAGTTTATAAAATGATTAACACCCATTAGAGTACAGAAAAACGCATACCTGCTGTAAAAACCAGGTGTCACTTGATGTCCATCAACACTCAAACTTATCGAGATTGAACAATTCTCATGCAAATCACATAGCTGGAAAAACAAAGCACGTTTAGAAAAGCTAAGGTTGCGAAAAAGACAATTTAACAAGGTCGTTCTCGTTGTGTGCAAAGGGTTGCAAGGAAATTTTTGACCCGACGAGTTTCAAAGTCCATATCATGAAGCAGGAAACGAGAAAAGACCATAAAAAGATAAGAAATTAAAATCAATCTTAAGAGTCATATAGTCAGGAGACTCAGGACTAAGAATGTATGTTCTATCTCTTGTGAACTTGATATATGAAATTGAGGCAATTATCTCTATAAAAAAGGATCTTGCACTAGGTGCTTCTTGTTCCTCAATTAATTTCACTAATTGAGTTATTAGTCATTCAATCCTGTGAAACTTTAATCATTTCACAAACGACTGTATAGCACAAACCAGAACGAACTGCATCGGAAATTAGATAGATGCCAGACCTTCAGCCGTGTCAATTGCTATCTTTAGTCGATCAGTCCAGCTTAATGACACTGCTTTACCTTTTCATGTTCAGTACGACAGCACAGGACAGTTCAGTTAGTCTTCAGCAAGACGAAAAGCATGTAAAAAATTGCGATGCCTAATGCTTAGGATCGATTACCTGCCAAAAGAGCTCCCAAGTTGCCGTTGTCCATATATTTGTAAACTAATGCCAAGTTGGAGTTTTCTTTACAGTATCCAACCAGAGAAAGTAAGGTCTTGTGAGAAATCTTCGAAAACACGTTGATCTGCACCAAAAACATTGCATTTTTGCATTATTAGTTCATTACCTAGCTATACTACAGACTACAAGAGTATACAAATACTCTTTCTGTCTCAGTCATTTGTTCAAACCTCATTATCAAATTGTGCGTGAGCATCGGCCTCAGATTGCACCTTGACAGCAACGTCTTCTGTAGAACCATTAAAAAAGCGATAGCCACGATAAACTACTCCATACCCGCCTTGACCCAGCTTATTCGTAAACCCTTTCGTCATTTCACCCACTGCGGAGAAGCTGTACTTTACCAGTCGTGACACACTGTCTCCGTCTTGGTCGCTGGTGGAGGGAGGAGGGCTAGTAGTAGGGGTTACCACCGGCTGATTACAGTTTGGCCAACATCTCCATAAACGGAACCATCCAATCAAAGCCAGCCCAATAAACGCGACAAGAACCGCACCAGCAATAATCAAAGCTGCCACAAATAATGCTACCTATACTCGTAATGCTTCTTTTTCTGTGCGTTATTTTGATAACAGTGATTAGAGCTCTTAGAGAGTATAAATTGATGAACATATCAACACGTAAACCAGTATTTCAATCGTCTAGCATTAATGTTACCAGAATGTCGTGAATAAATCGAGTTACAAAGTCATGATCAAACTCAAAACCTATAAACAGACACATGAAAAGCCATCACCACGACACGGTTCCAGCATATAGTACACGTAAAAGAAAGTCTAATTTCTGCATTTTCAGCGAACAGATCAGCTATGTTAATTCAACTCAGTTTGAGAAGTCGGAAACGCATGAGTACTCAAGCTTCGGACTAATCTATTTATGACAAATCATCAAGGATTTGGTCCAAAACGATGTGTAAAGTATTCAACACGGTGTATATGAGCTCAAAGCTTGATTTGATCATGTCAACAAAGTGATAATCGAATCAATACAGCTAAATCAAAAACTCTCCGCCTCCTAAATCAGTAAATTACGATAAAGCAACATGAACGAGTTCATCAATTCATCGATAAATTGAAGCTAAATCCAGTTAACTAATCAAAAGTAATGAAAATTCAATGCAATAATAAAAATTAAACGAAGGAGACATTCAATTAAAACGAACAATCAAAATCAAAAATCATAACTAATTGAAGAACACTATAAATGAACTCGAAGAAAAACACTGAATATAAAAGAGGATTACGTTCGTTTGCATTCTCAGGAATTTCGCCAGCTCTAACGTTCTCCACCACCGCAATTGATTCAATTAGACAACAATAAACAGCACCTATCCAAAAATTCTACTGCAAAAAACAATTAGAAATGCAGAAAAAAAAAAAAAAGGATGAGTCAATTTTCAAATTAAATGATAATCATACCATCAATGTTCGATACAGTGAATATACAGAAGCGAAATCATACCTGAATTTCAAGTTCAGGTACGATTACAATGGGGCTTTTCGATTTGGGGATAATTTTCTGATTTAGGGTTCGTTTAGACGTGCGCGAATGATAGCGGATGATTCGGGGTTCAGATATTTCGTTTCACTTGTGTACTTTTAATTTAGGTTTAGATACTTGAGAAGCTCATATGGGTCGGGTATCTACCAATTGGAAGTGGTCTATAATAGATCAATAGACAACTGAGTATTAAGAAAATCAGTTGTATAATATATAGACAACTGTTTTTAAAAATATCAGTTGCCTATATGCCAATATAGACATCGGCTAGTTATAAAAAATAGATGTATATCAATTATACATAAGTTGTTAACAATATTAGATGTCTATTAGGAGATGTCTATTTCATGTTTTGTAGTAGTGTAATTTCATGCTTTGTTATTTCCTTTTGATTGTTGTTTTCATAGTTTAGATTGATTTATTACTTATTAGTATAGATTTATTATCGTTCTTCGTAGTTAATTCTTATCGCGTTCATTATGTTTTATTCAGATTCGATCATTATTAGGTTAATTAATTTAAGCATGAGTAGATAATTTTAGTTCAAGCAATCCAATCAATAGGCAAAGAAAGAGACCATAAAAGAGGTCAGGAAATCATCGGGTGAAGTTTCACCCGGTGAGACGTCACCGGGCGAAGTTTCGCCCGACGACAATTTTACCTCCCCGAAGATCTTCAGGAAGCTTCCACCACCGGGCAAAACTTTCACCCATCGGGTGAAGTTTTGCCCGACGGTAATAGAGCGCCAAAATGCATAATCTGGAAGAGAGTTTCACCAGGTGAAACCACCGGGTGAATTTTCACCCGGCGGTATTAGCTCCTGGATGGCAGTTGATCGCAGGGTGAAGTTTCACCATGTGAAGACCTATAGAGCAAAAGTCTCACTAATGAAGCAAAATTGGATTTGGGCTTTAGTTTAAGTGATCCATTAAGGACTATGTATATATATTTAACCCTAGGTTTTCATTTCATAACCTACCTTTCATCTTTTAGTCTAGTAGTCCATCCATCTTTATTCTACCTTTTTCATTTTAAGTTTAGTTATCACCTTCATAGTTGTGTAGCTTTCATCCTTTGTAGTTTCCATAGAAAAACTCGAGAATTAGATCAAGATTACTTTTTTTATTTATGTTAATCATTCATTTTGGCGATCAAGTTATTATATTTATTGAAGATTTGGGTTTTTATTGAAGATCAAAGGGTTTTGCAATGGTTTATGTGACAAGATTCTTGCTTGGTGCCTTGAAGGTTCCTTATTCTTATTATTATTATCTTCATCTTAATCTTTTATGAATTCCGATCCTCCATTGTTGGTATCCTCTTATTTTCTCTTTCCTTTGTTTAGTACCTTTATTTTCCTCTCTAGTTTATTGTTTCCCTTTATTTATCTTGTCTTGTTATTTTATTTTCTCCTTAGTTGTGTTCTTGGTAGTGTTCTTCTTTTAATTGTGTTAGATTACTTTCCATTCCTCTTGATCAATATGAATTACCTTTTTCTTAGCCTTCTTGTTATCTATTTTGTTATGCTTATTATGATTAGTGAGTAGATTTTAGTTAGGGGGTTAGGGGAGGAACAACTTTAGATTTGGGCCTTTGTTTTATGGAGATTATTGTTGCATTTTGTGGTGATTTGTCTTGTATGAGATTATTGTGTTATGGTGACTTAACCTGATCAACTCAGTTAGCATTGACTCACTCAAATCAATATGGGGAAACTCAGGATTTGGGTAATCTTGTCTTGAGACCTTAGCTTCCTCATCGCGAAAGCGGATTTTGGCTAGTTTGGGTAGGGAAACCGAAAGGTCGCACCTCCCTTTATCGACCTTATGATGATTTTTGTGACTCTTGTGTCCTTGTCTCTAGTTTTGACTTCCCGACTCCCCCTAACGCCTTTCCTATCATTGTTTCTCCGTTCTAGCTTTTCAATTCGTTTACTTTAGTTTAGCTTACCTCTACTTAGAACCCCCCTTTTCTAGACCTCAACCGCAACTATTTCTAGACTTGACCTTTTACATTTACCGCTCCTGAGGTTCGACTCCTATTTACCACTACTATATAGTAGTTAGTTAGGATTATAAATATTTTTTGCATGCGGGTTAGCGACAACGCGCATCAGTATCCCTTATAAATTTTCAAATGAACAGAACCACCCCTTCATCTCCCTATAGCTCCTCACATTTTAGCTGCTTCTTCCTTCTTTTTACCCGACTCATTTTCCACTCCAATAACTTGAATAACAAGCTGCTACTCAGTAATACATACTCTCGCCTCTCTGTACTTCGTAGTCCCACTCACCAATACGTTTTTTCATCGGTAAAATCCTCCCTAGTTAACTTTAATTTCTTTGTAATTCCAACCCCATGTCAATTCCATCATCTTTTGTTTCTACAAGCTGAAGAGACTACTAAGGTGTATTCGTCGCAAGGAAGGAACCACAAATATAAAAAAGATTGTAGCTAGTATGTATAATGTGTGAATGACCGATTAATTGATGTGAAGAAGATTGCAGTATGTATGATGACGATATACATTGTAATTTGCAGTTTAATATTAATTAAATATTATTTTTTTCAATTTCTTGCAATCTTTGATTTAATTAATTTATCAAGTATGTAAATATATTGTTGGTGTGTGTTGTTATATTTATATACTATTGTCGTGGATTTAAATATCCAATTTTTTAAAAAAAAATTAGCACCCTTTTGAACCGGTTGTGAATTGCAACGAGTTCCAATGAAACACCCTTTGGAACCAATTTTGAATTACAACAGGATATACAACTTTGGAACCGGTTGATAATTATAATAGGTTCTAATGAGACACCTTTGGAACCGGTTGTGAATTATAACAGGTTCCAATGGTATACCCTTTGAAACTGGTTGTAATTACAGTAGGTTCCAATAGTATACCCTTTGGAACTGGTTTCACCAACAACTGATTCCAAAGGTCATCTATGGAAACTTCCTCCAACGGGTTCCAAAGCTCCGGACCTAAGAAATCTGTAGCTGTAGAACCTATGAAGAAAGGTTCCAAAGGGTAGTTTACAACCGGTTCCAAAGCATAGTTTTCTACTAGTGGTACTTGTTTTTAATTGTCCCGATTTATGATTTAAATCGAATATATCGACTTAACACGAATATTGTAGCCTTCCGTATCACGGCGTTATTGTCGGGTCTCGTGGACCATACGACGCTCGGATTGACATCATTACGTTTCGTATTAGCCCGATTTTCGGTGACTCTTCATGCATGACATTCAATTATTGAATCGATATCAAACATTTCGGAGCGACGATTATTAATGGAATCCAAAACATACGACGAAGGATTCCGCAATCACGTCATAACCCGAGGGTCAGGCACCTACCTTGGAGCGCCCTGACCTTCGGGTGCACTGTCTGGTGTTATGCGGACTTTTGGCAGAAACTTAAGTCTGATGCACTCGTTTGACATCGACATTCACCGTGGGTTCATGATGTGCGAATTTGGCGTCATATGACGTTTATTCCGAATTGACAACGACTTGTCCTTGTAGGCATTAGGTCCTACGTATCTCGACGTCGTTACTTGATCGTTAAGATCTACGATGTTGATACCATCATTGGACACCCACTCAGGTCGTGTAAAAATAGTTTTAATTATATACGCGGTAGTGATAGTTACAAAAGCGTAAAAGCGTTTTAGGGGTTGACTCGCCTTAAACAACCAAATACGCGGGGTGACGAGATAAGCGACCGGCGACGCGAGTGCAATACTCTTATGTTCTTATTTCCTTATTTCGTCATCCATAATATTTGATACGTAGAAGGACAAGTATTTTATCGTCGGAGAGTTAGTAATTAGATGTTAGGGACAAAGAGTGAATGTTAGTATGCGATAATGAAATGTTAGTATAGCTAGAATACAATAAATAAATGAGTATAGAGATTAGAAATGAGATTTGGACACCCTCAACCTACATGTTAAATGCTTCGAAATACGAGCTTGCGGAGTATCGTCGTAGACACGGGGAGCCGTTCGAGGTATATAGGAGGAGTTAAGGTATATATATTATAGTTTTGAGTTTGTGTAAAAGAGTTTAGGCTCTCGCACTTTTGATTTAGGATTCCGTAAATTTGAATGTCGAACCTTGAAATGGTGTGCATAAGGGTGTATTTATAGAGTTTTGCGAAATGATCTAATTTCGAAATTCAGGCGCTTGAAGGCTTGGGCGACCCATTTCTGAGGCGCCTGGGTTCAGGCAATTGAATCGTGCGTATCGAAAGTTGCTCAAAATACGGATTGATATCCGTGTTATTTGAGATTGTATATTGTTTGACTTTGATTTGATTATGTATTCGGACGCGATGTCGTACTTTAGCTTGTTTTAGGTTTTTGTCTTTGACTGGGTTTGACTCGGTCGACAAACACGATTTTTCCCCCGGTGGCGGTTTTGGCTTAAAGTAGCTTTACTTTATTGGAAATGACCCACTGAGTCTGGATTTGAGGTCAATTTTGAAAGATTTGTACTTCGCTAAGTGCCCACATCGGATAATATTGATTCTGAGTCCGTATTCGAGTGTATTGATGCATGTTAACGTCCGATCATCATCGGGTGTTTGGTTGGAGACTACTACAGACATGAACAGGCAAAATGCGGGTGTCTACACACACCCTTCCTCTCCCACCCACATTTGCTCAAACCTAAACAGCTTCCTCCATCCCCCTCGTCCCGTCGTACCTTGAGAATAAGTTTAATTGGAGCATGATCCAACCATTCTCTGGTAAGGTGTCGAAGCTTAGCGTACGAAAATAGCTCAAACCATGCTTCGTTAGCCATAGCCCTATCCAGCCGATATTGACGATTCCACTCATCCGCCTGCCAGTTATCAAAAGTAAACTCGTATCCCTCAAATGAGACATCCATAAGCCCGCACTCATCAACAACCTCCCTGAAATTATTCATCTGCCACTGGGCCCTATTTCCCCCTTTTCATCTCATTAGCATAAAGAATTTTGTCAAAATCTCTCATACATACCCACGGGCCCACAACCTCCACATGTAACAACCGTAGAAGCAGCCAGGATGGGTGCCTATCGCTCACAAATGGCCATCCATAGAACTCTGTCACTCGTCACTCCTTCCCACTAATACTAACATCGATGTCAATATAGTGAACCGATGCTACTTTCATCCTACAATGAACTCTTTTCCTCCACAAGAATGCAAGACCCCCCGATCTTCCCACACTATCCACCGTTATACCATCACAGTCATGTAGGCTCTGTCGAATATCCTTAAACTATATACTGCTAAGCTTCGTCTCACATAAAAAATATATAGCAGGGGCCTCTTTCCATAGAAGGTTTCGTAGCCCGCTAACTGCAGAGGGATTGCCTAGTCCCTGCAGTTGAGGCTTAAAACACTCATTGGGCCGGGCGGGGTTGAGCGCCCTCAACCACCGCCTCAGGTGAACTTACACCCATGATAGTTTTGATCTTCTTTCCTTCAGTGCCCGGTCTCTCCTCCTCCAACGTTCTCTCCCTCTTTCCCTTAGCGCCCTCAACCACCGCCTCAGGTGAACTTACACCCATGATAGTTTTGATCTTCTTTCCTTCAGTGCCCGGTCTCTCCTCCTCCAACGTTCTCTCCCTCTTTCCCTTATTCCCCCACTCCACCTATATTTTCACTGCCTTCTCTAGCATAGCATTTCCACTTACCCCCCCTTCACCTTCAACCCTCTTTCACCCTCCACCCTTATCAGATCCTCTCGGCTAACCCTTTTTGCTATAGGAAGCTCCATAGTCGACGCCTCTAGTTGTCCATAAATGTTCATATCAAGCAGCTCATTATGGTATCCCAATCACTGATGGTCGTCTGCTTTCCCGGATTACGCAACCCATCCCTCTGCATTTCTACACCTCCAGCACTTTTGTCGGTTCTAGAAATTAACATTGTCTCCTCCCTAGGGCTCTCCTCCTCCTGTCTCTTCCCCCCATCATATCCACTCATACCTCCCTTAGCGTATCGACCTGATTTCCTCTTGTTTAAAGGAACAATGTTCTATAATTTTTCAATGATATTCTACACTACTTCCTCCTCACGTTGTTTAAATTCCTCTTCGAACACCCCCGATAGATCCCTCCCCCTGCTATGTTTGTCGTAAACCACTATTTGTCGTGCCATGGTGAGGAACGTAATTCTTCACCAAACAATAGTTCATTTTCGTCAAATGGACCTTCCTCACAATCCTTCTCACCATGTCCCAAGACTCCACACCCATAGAAAAATAATGGCAGTCGTTCATATTTAACAGGAAAATCCACTACTTTACCTCTCGGCATGCGAACTTCAACCTGTTTCTTCAATGGATGTCGGACGTGGTGTAGGATACGAACCTTAATCGCCCTCTCCAGAGGATTTTTTGACAACAACTCCACCCCTATGAAGCCTCCTATCTGCTCGCTAACATGTCAAATATTTTCTTGATTCGTTCTCCCTTTCAAAGGCAAGTCATACACTCGTGCCCGAAAAAGCACGTGAAATAGTGGTGTATTAGATAGTTTACCTTCAGTATTTGTTCGTTAAAACATCAAACAAATCTGTCGAAGTGCTAAGGTTTTCCCTCAATAATCTTCGATTTATCTTCCTCCGTGGTGAAACGAAAGATAAAAATTCTCTCCTTTACGTCCAGAATATTGCATGTGGTTTCCTCTTTCGTTAGCCATAACTTTGCCATGGTATCTATAACCGCCTTGACATTGACTGCTTTCCTCGACCATAACTTTCCGATTAGTATATGTTCTTCTTTCGTGTCGCTGCCCGTAGCATCCTCTTTCCATTCATGCCCTCCACCCTCTTCTACCTTTGCCTTCCCTTTGTCTCGTTAAATTTGAATTGCAATACTACTCGCCATAAGCATCGAGTTACTGCCCTCGATCTCAAAAACCGATTACTGAAACCATGAAAAAAAATGGAAAAAAAAAGGCAAAACCCTAAAACGCTCTCACCAGGAAAACCCTAAAAGAAGACTCATTCATTCAATATTGAAGGATTTTTTATTCTCACATGTTGAAATATTTGAATGTGCCTCTCTTCTTTTTATCCTGAATATCAAGACTAATAACACATAGGCTATGATCAAACAACCCTTCTGTGAGGAAGTTAGCAAAAGATTCAGGATACTCCATCACCCAGTCGTCATTACAAAGCACTCTGTCAATGCGACTATACACTCTACTTCCCGGCTCATGTTTATAGTTCCAAGTAAAATGAGCCTCGATCGTCTTAAGTTCAGAAAGTCCGCAATCATTAACACAATCATTAAAAGGTTTAATTATCGCCAGGGTGATAGGCGCACCTTCTATTCTCTTCTCCAACCTCATCACGTTGTTGAAATCACCCATAATAATCCAAGCCTCATGACAATTAGTAGCAATACTTCAAAGATCTTCCCAAAGAGGGCTTCTCTTTGCTAATTTATTGAAACCATAGACAAGATTGCATAAAAAACCTCTATTCCCTCCAACAAGAAGCACTTTCAAGTGAATGAGTTGCTTCTGGAGTAAGACGTTAACATGATAGATGTTAGGATTCCACAAATACCAGTTATGCCCCTCTTTGTGGGTGTTATTATTGGTTGTAATAGACCACTCTTGAAAAACACTGCAGGCCTTATTCCAATTATTCCCTGAAACCCTAGTTTCCAGTAAACCAAAAAGTTCAACCTTATTATTTAGCATATACCACCGAATCTCCTTCTGCTTCTTAGTTTTATTCATTCCTCTGATGTTCCAGTAGCCTATGTTAACCATTTGGATCTACAGGGGTGGAGGATGCTCCTTCATTTCCTCTACCACTAGCCTTCTTGAGTGAAGATTGGAGAATTTCTAAGAAGGAAAGGCCATCTGGAGTGTATTGAGGTCCTGCTATACGAGTAGCTTTTGTAGCAGCCTTCTCTAGAGCTGAACTAGTAGGTTCAATCCTCTGCACATGAGGGGTAGTAAGTGCCTCTTGGATGGGTTTGGTACCACTTGGGTGGGTTTAGGTACCCTTACCTATGGAGGCTTTTGTGCATGTACTTCAGCAGACTTGCTACGACATTGCACCTCATTATACCTCATTCCTTTGCCTCGAGTACACGGTATAGGCAACTAGTCATATTGTATATCTATCTTTTGTTCTATACCTTTCTCATCAAGAAATCGAAGAGAATCAGAGAATTTTTGCCCAATTTCAACCTCAATGAGCAATTTAGCATAGCCAAGGATTTGTCGTTGATCAGTTGAATTAGCCGTTCTAATGACCTTGTTAATAATTCCCCCAATTTTCTTTAAGCATTCCATTCCCCAGAATTTCAGGTCTAGGTTGGTCAATTTTACCCAATAGGGAGTTTCTTAACATCACACTTAGCCAATTCTGTGTTCACATCCCATTCATAAACAATCACTGGTTTATATATTATCGAACATCAGATACTCTGCCTTAAGTGCTAGTTGATGCGATTCCTAATCAAGAAAACGAACTACGAAAATACCATCAGGCAGAAATAAATTCTTGTCTACCTTCAAATGCTTCCATAGTCAATTGATGAATCCAGTAACGATGCTCCGGGGAGGATTAGCCCCAACGATGAAGTCATAGACCGCCGTACTCCAGAATTGCAGTTCCTCTGTGACATCCTTTGCAGTGAGCTGAAGCAGAGGTTCCGGCACGCCAGCTGGAGTAGGAATCATAGGCTCATGTTTTGGAATTTCGGTTTCAATCACATCCTCCAAGTTACTCCCACTACTTGCAATCATCATTTCTTGGTGTTATATTGAAGATTTGTTTGGTGTTTTTGAAAACCCACCTTGTTCTTCACCATCCTAGGGTTTGAGTTGGGTTTGTTGATTTCTTGCCATTTAATTTTCTCTTGTTTTATAGCTTAAATTTCATCACTAGTTGCATTATAATCCTATTACAATGTTGATTTTGTGCTAATTTCTCTAAAATTAACCCGAAAATCAGTTTTTGAGTTTGTATTATGAGGCTTTGGACGAAATTGTGTTTTTTGTGGGATTATTGTGTTCTTGTGTTGTTTTTGCATAGTTATGGCAGTTAGGAAAAATCCGAACCGAGCAGTTCGAGCCCGATCCCCACCACAAGAGCAGAAAGCAACTATTTTGCAGGTTCCGAAGTTCCCTATGGCCACTTATCAAAATATGGCACAGCATAGCCGATTCGTGGCGCTACTGTCGCGGCCTATGGATGCTACACTATGTTTATCCCTTCCCGTTACATGTAAACTCTATATTTCGGAGACACTTGTGCAACTGTGTGCTCAGCCGGGTTTTGGTGGCTTGTGGAATTTGCGTGAGCATTCTCACAGTCCCCTTACTCTTGAATTTTTAAGCTCCTTTGAATATAATAGAGTCAACTGGACCCTTAGCTTTCGTCTGCTTAATGAGGAATACACTTTGTCATTTACCCAATTAGCAGGGCCGTCTCAGAGTTAAGGGAGGCCCGGAGCGAAACTAAAATATGAGGCGCTCTTTCTATAAGCAGACGGATACCAAAATTTTATTACGTAAACCAATATGTAATTTCTAACTATTTTGTGCTAATTTCGAATAAAGTCAAAATCCTCTGCAAACTGGATATCTGACTATAAATTGCGAATTTTTTATAAAAAAAATCAGATAAGTTGCTTTGATTTTACAAGTACTCCGTACCACTTAATTATCAATTTTAAAAAACTCGTAAAATAGTAACATTCAAGACAAAATTCAAATAACTAATTATGATCATTAATGGAAAATTATTTTAATAATGACGAATACTATGAAAATATGATAACAAACTCTATATTTATTAAATTATCAATATATAAAGAAATTATAAATAAAAAAATTTGACAAGAGCTAAATTCTCTCGAAAATAGGAGAGTACAAAGTAAAAATTACTCTATATGAAAGAAAGGTTCAAAAAAATTATTAGACCGATTTAATTTTTTTACCACTGAGAAAGAGAGGATACAAAATTTTTAAAAAAATTATCACTGGGAAAGAGAGAATACAAAATAAAAAAAGAAGGCAATGTGTGTGTAAGGAATCGAACCCAGGAAGTGTTGAAAAAAACCAAGGAGACTACCACTCCGACAATTGTAATTATATACATCACAAATATAGCGTTTGGTATATATTAGTTAAAACCTTGTAGTTCAGATTTGAGGCCCTAGAAAATGGAGGCCCGGTTCATTTGAGCCCATAGAGCCCCCTTGAGACGGGCCTGCCAATTAGCTGAAATTTTAGATCTGTTAAAGGGCACCAGTGCAGACTTGATTTCTATTCCTGAAAGAATAAAGGTTGTCCCCTATTTTGAGCTCTTTACGGGATGGGTGGAGAATGTTAGCGCCATGGCCATTAATGATATACTCCACCCCGCTATCCGTTTCATTTTGTGGATCTTGAGTCATCTAGTGTTTGCTCGACCTGATATGAGCAAACTGCATTCCTATGAAGTGTTGATCCTAGGGGCTTACTTGAACCCATTTCGGTTAGCGCCGGTCGCTTGTAGTGCCCCGCGGATGATTTGTTTGGGTATCAAGAAAATAATAGCAGGGAATGGAAGTACGTCTTGTGGGGCCCTTGTAACTAGGCTTGCTAAGTCTTTAGTCGATTTTTGAAGTGGGGATGACTATCCTAATCTTACTAGCAAGATCTCGCTCTTTAATGGTCGCTATCTTCGTGACTCGTTACATTGGATTCGGGGAGGGAATAATGATTTAACTTGGAGAGTACGAGGTAACTTGTGGATGCATCTGCCGTGTGCGGCACTTCCTCTTCTACCCACTCTTGAATTCACGCCAAAACCTAGCCCTCCTCCCCCATGTTACTTAGTCGATGACACCCTTACTTTCCCTATCGAGGAGTCGCGACCCTTCCGTCGCCGATATGCTCGATCAGCCGCCGCACCTACACCTACTCCTACACCGTTCCCATTTCCTACTCCTAATACCGAATATTCTCACCCATACCCTCTTATGTATGACGCGGTGTATGAAAATCTTTGTCGCGTCCATGAGGGACTCAACCAGAGTCTCGTTGTGCGAGAGGTATACGACCATGTGCTCTCTCTCAACATCGCGGCACCTTACCACCCTTTGTACTGGCGAGGTCCGGGGGACACTAGCAGCGTATTCTATGATTAGGGTGGATCCTACAGTTTGGGGGCCCGAATATGGGCGCACATATGGTGGTTTGGGAGGGCAGTGGTTAGGCGAGCTACGATGTTAGGATGATCATGGGCCTAGTGGTGGTGCTAGTAGTTCTGGAGTCGAATTTGGTGATGATCTTGAAGTCGGTCCTTCCGGGACCGGTGGATGTAAATACTGGGATGATTAGCCCCCATTTCTTATCTGTTTTGGGGGAGCTACCATTGTATATATGGCATTTTCTTTCCTGTACTTTTATTTATTTCAATTTTTGTACTGCTTTTTTTTTTCGTTCCCCTTTGGTTGAAGTGTCCTTAGGATTGGCTGTGGATTTCTTGTTTTTATCTAGTGTAGAGTCACATTGAGGACACTGTGACATTTAGGTTTGGGGAGAGTTTGTGTGGTTTCATGTGTTTACTTTTTTTCAAAAAAAAAAATATAAAAATCCAAACAAAAAAAATGAAAATTCCAAAAAATATTTTGATTTTTGTGTGGTGTGTCTAATGTAGAAGCATGAAAAATGGCGATAATGATAATGCACTTAACATAGTTTCTCTTGATTAACTGACTTCATCTCGAAAAACGTGTTTTCTCTTGAGATTTAACTGTATTGATATGACATGCCTATTTGAACTTTTAATCGCCAAATGAGTAAATTTGACTACTTGTCGGCAAGCCACAAAATCATGAGAATTTCATAGCTTCCTACGCCAGTCACATTCATAACTGGTCTCATTATTATATACTCCCTCCGTCCCAGAAAGATTGTCCCATTAACTTTAGTTCACAAATTAACTTGAGTATATAGGCAATGATGACCCTTTTTATAGTTAAAAGTGAATGTCAAAGTGTCAGTAAAACTTGTTAGTGGTAATATTAACGGGTGTAGGCGGTAGCAGGTAAGCGTATTTCATTCTCGCATAATATATCTCATACTTGGTTTTATTCCCGTATTAATTGAAGTTGGTTTTATTGATGGAATACCACCCAAAGTTGGTATTATTCCTGTTAAATACTCCCTCCGATTCATTGGAATCGCAACATTTACTATTCACACAAAAAATAAGGAAAGTGAATTGGTGGACCATAATAGTAATGTCATGTAAGAATAAGTAATATAATAATATTAGATTGAATATTTTGGAATATAGTAATGAAAAGTGAAGGGTAGGTTAGTCATTTCATAAGAAAAATATGGCCCAAAATGGAAATGTTGCAAAGCTGATGAATTTGCCAAAAACGGAATACGTTGCGAATCCAATGAATCGGAGGGAGTAACTCTTTATTTATTCAACTACAGAACTTATACATCCACCAATTTCAATGATGTCTTTTATTTATTATATTTATTTTCTGTAAAAGTATCACTAAACATGGATTTATGCACTTCCCGTCAACAAATGCAAAAGATGAGAAATTGCAAAAGTATCACTAAACAAATGGATTTATAATATAATCAATATAAAGATTTTTGAAATAAGATTACTATACTTGAAAAATGAAAAATTGCAGACTTGATTATTGGTTTCACATAAGCACTCTAAACAAATACAAATGCAAAAGATAAAATTAGACATAAAAATAAAATCAACAGACCACAATGCAAATTCATTTCTTACAAAATTGAATTGAGTATACATAAAGTAAAGCAATTACACCAAGAAATTATACAGAAAATAAAGCGATTACATGAAAGTAGAGAGTGGAAAGAGTCTTACAAAGAAATTAGAACAGAATTACAGGATTACACAGGATTACACAAAGATAGGGAAAGATTAGCCTTCCATTAAGGAGTAATCAACCCAAGACTAAAGGAAATTAAACCCTAGTTAATCCCAAAAGTTAAAACTACGTACTTTCAGAATTGAAAATCTATTTATACCGATGCCTAAAATTAATTAGGTTAAAAACAATGGTCTTAGGCTCTGTTCTTTTCGGCTTATATTCAGCCTGTTTCAGACCAGCCCAGCTTCTATCAGCTCAGCCCAGCTTCTCTCAGCTCAGCCCAGCTCCTATCAGCTCAGCTATTTTCAGCTCAGCTCCAATATTTTCAGCTTCTAAAACAATTCTTCAATAATAATAATAATAATAATAATAATAATACTCCATAATATTAATAATTTGTTTGGATCGTAATACAAGTTCCGTTTTTTTTAAAAAAATAATAATAATAATCATATTTTTTATTTTTTATTTTTTTATTTCTATATATGAAACGGAAGATCTCTTAATTGCTAATCAAAATAACAATAATAATCATAATATTGCAATATTTGTAGAACAAAATAGTTGTTACTCATACAATTTTAAGAAAATAACTTGTCTTCACATATCACATAATATCGTTCTCTACGATTCACTTGCTTCCATATGTTCTACTGTTTCATCTTCTTCTTGTAGTCCATCTTCTTCGAAGCCATTAGCTCGCCATATCTCTTTAGCTATTTTTTTCGCACTTTGTCCATGCTTTTCTTCCTTTCTTTATTGTCCATTTTTGTATCTGCCCTTCCTTCACTTCTTCCATGTTGTACAACTGGTATACCAACTTTATGCATCCTTATGAAATTATGTAGTGTGAAAGCGGAAACGATAATTGACATTTGATACTATTTTGGCATTTGCGGCATATTATATATTATTTTCCATCTCTTCTTCAACTGACCAAACGCTATTTCAACTTTCATTCTTAAAGACGAATGTCGATAGTTAAAATGTTCAGAAATTCCTTGAGGTGGTCCATGTTCATATTCCGGCATATGGTATCTAATGTTTGAGTCGTCAATAGGACACAAATAGCCAAGTGTATTAATATATCCCGAGTCCACCAAGTAGTACTTACCTACAAATTAAAATCGAGTATTAACATACATGAAAACCAAGGAAGTAAACCGGAGAAAATCATGGAGAGAACGACATCATATATACCTTGCGGTGGATGCGGAAAACAATATTTTGAGATGGTCAATGAGTCGCGCCATACTGTAAGATCGTGGGCAGTTCCTTCCCAACCCACATTGATAAATGTGAAAATTCGATCAAAGGAGCAAGCAGCCAACACATTCCAAGTTTTACCATGACGACCTCGAAATGGCACACCGTTCTGATCACTAATAAATGCTTCAAAATGTGTTCCATCTATGGCTTCGATAGCGTCCTGAAAAATCATAATAATATGTAAACGTTTATAAAATAAAGGGGTTAGATAAATTAAAGTTGTTGGACGTTACCTTGAAATAAGGCCAGTAGAGCGAATTGTTTTCTACCTCCGGAGGCACCTCTAGTAAATCATGATGTGGTCTAATGATATCATGAGACAATATCACCAAAGCATCCAAAACCTTTCTGAAATATTTGCATATTGTAGATACAGAATGTTTGAATCTATCGGCAACATCACGATAAGAAGATCCTTTAGTCATCATGTATAAACAAATTCCAACTTGTTCGTCTACTTTGACAAATCGGCCATCTGCTAATAATTTTCTCTCAACCATCAGGTCCACTAGGCGCAAACATATATTTATCTAGTCGAAGTTGCTCATAACACGATGTAGTAATTTCATTTAACAATCTATAGATATATTCAGCACCACTATCTCTCCACTCTCTTCGAGGCCGTCTTGTCGATGACTCCGATAATTCTTCTAATTCAGGTGTTTCAAGTGATCTGTGTAATTTCTATAATGCAATAATCATAGATGCACGCCTTATTGTAGACACCTACATATGGCCGTTAGGTGTCTATAGCAGTTTCCAAAAAACACCCGATGATGATCGAACGCAAACATGCTTTACATACTCGAACATGGGCTCAAAATAATTGGCATTTGGCTTGGGCTTTTTATGGAGTACAAATCTCACAAAACCAACCTCAAATTCAGGCCCGGTGGGTCATTTCGAGTCAAATAAGACTAATTTAGGTCAAATCCGACGCCAAGGGCAAAACCGTCTTTTAGTGACCGAGTCAAACCCCGGTCAAAGACGTTTCCGAGGCATAAATATCCGCCGTGTCACCCCGCGAATCCGACCTGAAATCCAATACTACAAAAATCAGCCACACAAAATAATAAACAAATCGGTAAGAGATAAAATTCGATCTCTAAGGAAGAGTTCTACCCGAACTAGACCCACTCGATCGAGTGGACCGGCCCACTCGGTCGAGTGAGCTCACGAAACACACTGAAACGGTGTCAAACCGGGCACTCGACCGATTACCAGACGTCACTCGGTCGAGTGACTCCTTCTCCAACCGGATGTGGATTTCTTTCCCACCAAGCAACGAAATCATGTTTCCTCTCAAATTGTTGCTTTTCCTATCCAAAGCGGTCTTTCTTCTCACCCAAGCAAAGCTACCTTTCCTAGCCAAAGTCGGGAACCTCTCCTTTAAATAGACCCCCTTGCACACACACAATACATCAATTACAACATCGACAATTACAACATCCACAAGATCAACAATCATAGACAATCAATATCAACAATTCCCAACATCAATTCACAACCCAAAATTCTAGGCAATTTTAGGCAAACTATACACAAATACCGTCCCAATTTTCCTCTAGAAATCCCGTAGCAAACCCGAGATCAAAACACGTCAAAGACCCGAGAGCAAAACTCGTCAAATCCCTTCCCTAACCATACACAATCCCGAGATCAAAACTCGTCAAAGACCCGAGACCAAAACTCGTCAAATCCTTTCCCTAACCATACACAATCCCGAGATCGATCAAAACTCGTCAAAGACCCGAGAGCCAAATTCGTCAAATCCTCTCCCAATTATGAACCGCCATAACTCTTCCTATATCATCTCGAAGCTCCTGTGCCTAAACCACAACTAGACGAGCCGTATTCCGAGAAGTTCAAGCATGTAGGTTGAGGGTGTCAAATTCAAACCCGTTTTCTTCCTTTTCTCTCTCTCTCTTTCTCTCGTCCGTCGGTCTTTTATTCGGGTCGTCGTCGCATCTTTTTTATTTCTTTTTTCATCGTTTCTAATACCGATATTATCGCAACAACTATCTATTTTTTTATGCAAAACGGTCATTCTTAAAATATAATACCGACTCTATAGTCGAATATCATATCTACAAGAATCAAATTTATCTCGTTGATGCTAAGATAATCGTCACATAAGTCCTAAACACGAAATACGACGATTTCAACGCGGAGAGAATCTACTTTTTTTTTAATTCGATTTCAAACGATTTACAAAACATCTTTTCTAAAAGGGTCGCTCCGAATATTCGATATTGATTCCATAATCAAGCGTCGAATATAACGAGTATCAAAAATTTAAGTCGAGTATAAATCATATTATATTTGTACGCAACTTAACAAAATTATCGAATTTGATCAAGACATCACTGGGAATGCACCTAGCCTATACCATCGTTTTGTCTAGTTACACACAAAGCCCTAATAGACTAGGCATCATAATATATCTTTCAATCACTGAACTACGGCTTGGTTTGATTTCACCGCACGTGAATACGTAGGCATCCTTTCAACAAAGGAACAACCACCCACATTGACACACATTCAAAAAGCACCATCATTCCGGTCACGACACTGTCATGTTCTCAACAGCAAGCTTTGTTGTCCTGGGGGCTTCTCTTAGGCAGAAGATCTTCATCCACTCACAAAAATCCAAATACTTTCAAAAACCTAGCCACCTTTCTACAGTGTGTCCTAGCACTCGGCTTAGTCGAAGACAAGAATCTGTCAGGGACTCGTAGCTGCACCCTACTTTGGGAAAATTTTCCTAAAATCAAAAATCCAGAAGAACACTAAACTACAACAGTCTCATTACAGACTACTGCAATTCCCCTATAGCGGATCATTCTCATTTTGACTTCAACCGTGTTGCCACTCGCCTAGGCTACGGGATAGCGTAACTTAAGAATCTTGTCATCTTAGGCGGCCCACCCCCTACCGAGTCACGGTCCAACCCCTCGAGAGTCCAGTCATGTCTGTCAACTCATTCTGTTACGTCCAGAGTCGAGTCTGTCGATATACCTCTCTCCTCGAATTCCCGCTTTAAAATTTGCAAAACTTAGCCATTTGAGAAAATCCTTTTCGACAAGGTCAAATTTCAGCCTATTTAAACTGTAAATTTCTTTTCTACCCTTTTCAATTTTGAAAACATATCTCCTAGCACGCGAGATGCTTGTAGGACTTCGATTTCAAAATGAAGCAAAAAATCATTTTCCCCAGCGCAAGTCAGTCTATAGATGCTAACTGCATTTCCTGTATGCTATCTTACTATCTGCTATATTTGCTCTTTCTGCCTGTATATCTAACATTTCAGGTACCAGCTTGGCTTCCCAAAGGAACATCAAGTTTTTATTCCCCAGTGCCTGCGCAACTCACATATCTCCCCAGCGGAAAGCCCAGGGCGGCATTTTTCCGAAATAGCACGGGATGGGCCCATATATAGGCGCACCCAGGACTTATACAACAAGTCCGATTCCCCGCGTAATTCTGAGTTGGGATGTGTCTGCAAACGGACACACCCAAGACTTCTTAGGCAAGCTCCCGCATAGTTCTAAGATGGGATGTGTCTGCAAACGGACACTGTAATCCCCTGTAATTTCTAATGCAAAACATTGGCGAAATCACTGTCGAGTTGGGATTATATCACACTGATAACTAATTTATTAAATAAAGGTAAGTCAAATACAACGGCCACTTTTTATAAAAGAGCTAAAAATTAAAATCCTCAAAGTGTTTATCAAAACCCAAAGCATAAATATTAAATCAGCAGCGCAAGACCAAATGCAGCTCGCTAGCTCACACCCCAACCCGGAACATAGAATACCTGTCATGTTATAAACATAACAGCCACTATTCAGTGGGGAGTAACGACGACGTTCTCCCAGCCATATTACATGACGTTAAAGCATAATTACTATTATATCAAAATAGTTCAAAATGGAAAACGTTTAAAACGATATATATAGTAAAATAATTTAAAATGATTGCCAACCTGCAAGTCAATATCAACCAATAATAATAACGGCGTTATGGATGTGAATCAGTGTAACAGAATAGACTTTCACTAGGAGAATACAAAACTAGCTTCGAGAACTTAGTTCAAACAAATCAAACCTCGATCCCTAACTAGGCTACTCAACCATAATAGGACGGCGACTTATCAAAGCGAGGTCCTAGCTTAAGTAAATATGCACACCCCTCCTGGAACACCAAGTGTGCCCAGTTCAACCCGACGGCGTCTTACATGCGAGGTACGAGCTTAAGGTCAAAATGAACATACACTCCTGGACAAGAACATGCCCAGTTCAACAACCAATGAATCCCGCTCGGATACACTAGCCTTATAGTTGATGGCAAAACGTATACTCTAGACTGTATTACTCTACCCGTACACTTTCCTTATTCCATAACTCCAAAACAAAGTCATTATCGAAATTCAATAGGAATATATTTGTTCTTAAAAGAGGAAACTTTATAAATATAGAACTTTTCTTAAAATAATAACTTTCCAAAAGTAGGTATCATAATAAATAGAAATCGATTAAAATAGGAGTTATATAAAATAGTTAATATTAGGGCTCGAGACGTAAACATAATATTTATTATATAAATGTATAATTCATGATTAAATGTCAACTAAAGTCAAAATTATAATTATTTTTAAAAAGATTGAAGTTTAAGTAATTAAAAGTATTTAAATAACAAATTAACAGATTTTCCAGATTTGTACTGTCTTACTATAAAATCGTAATTAAATCATTAAAAATCAAAACAACGTAATACCAGTGGGGTTGAAAACTTTAGAAACTAAGTTACAACTTTTATTTCAGGAGAAAATCCAAATTCCAAATAAAATATAGGTTTTTATTCGTATGTTTACAAACTGTCAGAATTAGACATCCGATTATATTTATTTAATAAAAGACTTTTAGAAATTGATTTTAAATAAAATCCAATAGGAAACATTAACTATACTCTTCATAGTTTCTGTAAGTAAATTACCAATATTAAATAAAAAGTTTAACATATGTTTCAATTTAGATCTTATCACAACTGACAGATTCGCGGATTAATTTGACACCTGTTCATAAACAATTTATTGTGACCAAACCACTTGGAATTATTTTACAAAATTAAATAGGCATAAACTAGACTTAAAATAAATAATAGTATCTTCTCAAAGTTTAATAAAGTTTTTAAAATATAATATTAATTCGCACAAAAACACTAGCAGATTCTGAAACATGCTGTAACTTTATTAAAAATAATAAAACTTTCAATTTGATAATTCATACTTTAAAAATCACGAAAATTATGAAATTAATTATTATATGTATGTTTTAGTCTCGGCCTTATAATAATTTTTAATAATTAAAAGAACGATTTATTTGCAAATCTTGTAAAAACGATTTAAAATAACGAAACAGGTGAAGATTTACGATTTTAAAGTTTTTGTTATTAAAAACGAGACATACGTATATTGTCTAACAAAAATCTAATTTCTATACATGCAACTACAACAATAACATCACATAATACCGAGTAACGTGTCAATGTTACCTTAATCGAGATCCGAATCAATAATATACTCATCTTCGTCGGGGTTAGCACGATAACCTACGAAATAATTAAACATATGGTATTAAAAACACATTATAAGTGAATAGGAAGGAGAAAAGAGAATAGAGAATAAGAGTAACTAATTACCCTCAAGATTGGAACGAAGAAGGAATGAATTAGGAGACCGAAATAAGAGGAAAAAGACAGTTTTGCCGGACAAAATCGTGACAGACGGGAGTGGCTCAAAGGAGGGATTATCGGGAGGAGCTCGTGTGTGTGCTTGGACAAAGTCACGGGGAAGACAAATCCCAAGGGAGCAGCTTGCTTATTAGCTTAAATACAGAAGCTAAGAGTTTGTTTTTAATATAAACGTATAGGTAGGTACGAAAACAACTCGAGTCGGAGTAGGAATCAGAAGCTAATAAACAAATATAGAGAGTTTGTATTCCTTTAGGAGACGGAAAAATATCAGCTCAAGAAATCTACATCTATAATATGGATTAAATAAATCATAAAAGTCGATTATAAAAGATAAATGCGGTCCGAGGAGAAATCGGGTAAAAACCGCATTAGAAAAGAATTAGGCCCAAACAGCGAAACAAGCTAAAAAAAATATATATTATTTTGTAGTAAACTTAATTTCGGGTCAAATTGATGTTAAATAAAAATAATGTTGACTCGAGACATCAAATGGGTCAATCTCGAGTTTAAAACAAACGTTTGTAAAGAAATGAAGTCCCACGAAGAGTCAAAAAATAATTTTCAACGAAAACGAATTAAATTGATTTTTCGAAAATAAAATATGATTATTCAACAAAAGTTTAATAAAATGATTTCTCGAGAAAATAACAATTATTTGACGAAAAGTTTGATAAAAATGATTTTCGAGGAAAAACCGTAAACATAATTAAAATACGAACAAAATTTTAATTTATAATTAAAATCAGGGGTGTTACAGACACACCCTGGGCTTTTTAGGCAAGCACCCGCATAGTTCTGAGATAGGATGTGTCTGCAAACGGACACACCCAAGGCTTCTTAGGCAAGCTCCCGCGCAGCTCCAAGACGGGATGTATCCGCATACAGATACACCTAGGGCTTAAAAAAAACAAGTCCCACAGAGCTACTTCCGACAACAGAACTCATGTATGGATTTCTATCTTGTGGCGGGCGAGCCCTTCACGCAAGTCTAATGGACTATAAACGACCCGACCGGAAGTCTACCAGGTCTTAATCCTCGATTGGCCTGATAGCTACTTTGACTTTCGCCTTGTCAAAGCCTCAGTCAGAGTGGGGGCTCTGTAGACACCCACATTTGGCCGTTAGGTGTCTATAGCAGTTTCCAAAAAACACCCGATGATGATCGGACGCAAACATGCTTTACATACTCGAATATGGGCTCAAAATCATTGGCATTTGGCTTGGGCTTTTTACGGAGTACAAATCTCACAAAACCAACCTTAAATTCAGGCCCAGTGGGTCATTTCGAGTAAAAAAGACTAATTTGGGTCAAATCCGACACCAAGGGCAAAACCGTCTTTTAGCGACCGAGTCAAACCCCGGTCAAAGACGTTTTCGAGGCATAAATATCCGCCGTGTCACCCCGCGAATCCGACCTGAAATCCAATACTACAAAAATCAGCCACACAAAATAATAAACAAATCGGTAAGAGATAAAATTCGATCTCTAAGGAAGAGTTCTACCCGAACTAGACCCACTCGATCGAGTGGACCGGCCCACTCGGTCGAGTGAGCTCACGAAACACACTGAAACGGTGTCAAACCGGGCACTCGACCGATTACCAGACGTCACTCGGTCGAGTGACTCCTTCTCCAACCGGATGTGGATTTCTTTCCCACCAAGCAACGAAATCATGTTTCCTCTCAAATTGTTGCTTTTCCTATCCAAAGCGGTCTTTCTTCTCACCCAAGCAAAGCTACCTTTCCTAGCCAAAGTCGGGAACCTCTCCTTTAAATAGACCCCCTTGCACACACACAATACATCAATTACAACATCGACAATTACAACATCCACAAGATCAACAATCATAGACAATCAATATCAACAATTCCCAACATCAATTCACAACCCAAAATTCTAGGCAATTTTAGGCAAACTATACACAAATACAATCCCAATTTTCCTCTAGAAATCGCGTAGCAAACCCGAGATCAAAACACGTCAAAGACCCGAGAGCAAAACTCGTCAAATCCCTTCCCTAACCATACACAATCCCGAGATCAAAACTCGTCAAAGATCCGAGAGCGAAACTCGTCAAATCCTCTCCCAATTATAAACCGCCATAACTCTTCCTATATCATCTCGAAGCTCCTGTGCCTAAACCACAACTAGACGAGCCGTATTCCGAGAAGTTCAAGCATGTAGGTTGAGGGTGTCAAATTCAAACCCGTTTTCTTCCTTTTCTCTCTCTCTCTTTCTCTCGTCCGTCGGTCTTTTATTCGGGTCATCGTCGCATCTTTTTTATTTCTTTTTTCATCGTTTCTAATACCGATATTATCGCAACAACTATCTATTTTTTTATGCAAAACGGTCATTCTTAAAATATGATACCGACTCTATAGTCGAATATCATATCTACAAGAATCAAATTTATCTCGTTGATGCTAAGATAATCGTCACATAAGTCCTAAACACGAAATACGACGATTTCAACGCGGAGAGAATCTACTTTTTTTTTTAATTCGATTTCAAACGATTTACAAAACATCTTTTCTAAAAGGGTCACTCCGAATATTCGATATTTATTCCATAATCAAGCGTCGAATATAACGAGTATCGAAAATTTAAGTCGAGTATAAATCATATTATATTTGTACGCAACTTAACAAAATTATCGAATTTTCATAAAACAATTTGGAGATCAAAATTAAACCGGACAGCAGTCCGTACAAGGGGCACTCGATCGAGTGCCTAGCCCACTCGATCGAGTGGCACCCTAAAAACCGAGGCAGAAATTTTTTTTCGAGACCACTCGATCGAGTCTCTCAGTGACTCGACCGAGTGGCTCCTGGTTTAGCAAAACCGTGAGTCTTTTAGCATCTTTCGAGTCCCAATAAAATATTTTAATGACTTTGGTCAACACGTGTCAAGTCTATCACGTGATTCATCTTTTTAAAATCATGCATCGAATCATATTTACATCATTTATTCAAATTACAAACTGTTACTAACTCGTTTGTTCTTTGTCTTTGTATCTTATTTTTCGTTGTTTGTTTTATTTTACTAAAACGGACCTCGCATGCTAAATACAACTTCGACATATATTCAAAGATGCATTAAATCGACGTAGATCAAACATAATTCACATGTTTAGTCGAAAACACTGTTTGCATATCATTCATCGAATTACTAACACGCGTATTTCAAAATCAAATGATATCTTAGTAGAGGCCGCTAATGTGCGGGCGGGGTTGGGTGTTCTTTGTGAACTTTCCAACACGTACCCTCACCCCTTACTCAGAACCATGGTTTCCGGATATCCGAACCCATTGGCACACGAGAGTCATTCAATACACGGTATCCGATAATGTCAGTATCGGTATCAAATGCAAAGGGACGAACCCAATAAACTCTGACATCCGAATCGGCCATACTTTGTGCATGGCCTACTAAGATATAGAGTGGGTTCGAACGGGCCCGAACTCCCACAAAGTTCAGTGGCGACTCCACTTCGATTTAAATTTCAATTCGATCCATTCTCATATGAAGATTCATTCGCCTCCCCAAACCCGCGCGTGGCCGCGTCGGGGTGGACCTATGTCATGTCCACACTTATATTATCATCCATTCTACACTACAAAAGTTAAAACATTAGTTATCATAAAATTGAAACACAATCACTTAAATTCCAAGAGGACAAATATCAGAAACATTACATTTGAAATGGAACAATTGAAATTAAAAATTCAACATTAAGAGGATTAGCAACACAGTGAAGTGAAAATAAAAATTCCTAAGCATGATAGTTCAAACATTTAAGTTGTTGCATTGAATTGCATAAATAGAGGATCGTTGCTTATCGATCTTATATAGAGTCGTTTTTTATTGTCATTTTGAACTATTAAGAAAATGTCGGCTTGTTTCTCCTCACTCAAGTATCTCAAAGCTGCAATAAAGTATGCATCACCATATATTTCAGCCACTTGCAATCTTGTTAATTCATCGTTAACCATTTTAGCCTTAGATGGCCCACTTGATGAACCAACACCTGCTTGCGACAGTAGTTGGATGACACTGTCAAAACTAGTTTCTCTTCTCTTGCATTCAACTGGACTAATCAGATCTTCACTTTTACGTTTGCGAAAGGAACTCATTGGAATCTCTTGTGCAAGTGATTGTGGTGGTGATTTACTCTCATCACCCGACATATTATCAACCGCAATGTTATTAAAATCATCTTCACTATCTCCAGAACCTTCCTCAACCTGTTTTATATGATTAGTCAAGTATGATGGTCCTTTTCCCATTGCAGGAGAAAGCAACCACCCACCCCGTGAGCAGCTTTACCATCAAATAACTTGCTCAACTCATCTAAGTTCTCCAGGTTTTGCTTAATTATCTTCATACCATACTTTGCATTCCGCTGTGAAAACAAATACAAGTATTTACTTATAATCAAGCTTCACCAATAAAAAAAAAAACCACATTATATAAAAAACAGATTTCTTAGCAAGCATCGTACCTCCATAAATGCGTTATATCTCTCGGTACATCTCTCTTCTACATCCGCTTCTTTAGTTCTAGGATCGTATGATATACCTGTCAAACTTTGCAGTTTCTCCCAACATTTGTATTTCTCTTTCAAATCAGGATAGTGATTTTTCACTTGCTTTGACACAAGATTAATTCCTGTTTGGGCACTAAGATTCTTCGCAATCTTTGGCCAAGAAAATTTGCTAAGCCCTTTAGCTTTCTCTTCATTTAGAATTACAAGTAACTTTCTTGAGATCTCGTGAGTCCAGGTGGTCCTTCCCATTATTATCTTATTTGTAGATAAATCAATACAATTAAAAATTAATTATCCGATAATCTTTTTAAACATTAAAAATTAATTATCCAATAATTCTTAATTAACACATGAAAACTATTCAAGTTAATGCATATAAGTATATAACACTATTGAAGTTTTTTTTTTTGAGGAAAACACTATTGAAGTTATAATCATTGATGGAGTATTTTTTTTAATAACAACAAATATCATATCTACCGTAAAAAAATTAAAAAGAAAAACATTTTACAAAATATAAGAGTAAAGAATGAAAAAATTATATTGAAAAGAAATATATTAAAGGTTAATATATGAAAGTAATTTAATTTATTTTGTTATAAAAGTTAATAAGGAATATGGAAGTTTATAAGTTGGAGGAAAATCGAAATAGAAGGAAATTAATGTGAAGAGGATATGATTTTTTTTTTTTTGGTACTCAAGTGGACAGGATATGGTAAAATGGGAGAAGAATTGAAAAGAAAATTCAAAGTTTGCTCCAAGTGGGATTTGAACTCGAGTTGTTCAAGCAATATAACCAAGAGTTTACCAATACAGCAACTAAATTTCAATGCTCTATTCTACCATCTTTAAGATTAATATAATATTAGAATGCTCTATTCCATATTATCTGAATGATTGTAGCAAAAAAAAAAAGATTGTAGACTATTGTTATAAAACGAGAAAGAAAGGAAAACTAGAAAGAAAATAGAGCGAGAAATATGTGAGAGAGTTGTCTTATTCATGTCATTGAGAGGGATATATATAGTACATCAGTAATGATAAGGGAGTTTACATATGGGTCAAAAGCCCAATGGACATTCACCTAATATGATTTCATAACACTCCCCCTTGAATGTACATTACGGAATAATATGTCTCAAAAAAACCTCACTCGAAAAAAAACCCTATGGCAAAAAAAAACTAGTGTAAAATAAAGCACATTATTCCTCGAACACGCGTATGATGCTGCCTCATCAAAACCTTTCCATAGAAAACCCAGTGGGACAAAATCATAGATAAGGAAAAAGAGTACAGCACGTGCATACTTCCCCTGATAGTTACATCACTCGGAAAATAATAATATTATCCATGATGTGACGATGAATCTCGATCTTTGAAATAATAACCATCATACTTGATGAACTCCATAGATGTCTTCGATAATTAGAAATCTATCATTGATCTTCAAATAGTTATACGGATAATAATATGAAGATAGTCTTTGATTGTTGCGTCTTCATCCCAATATAACTTCAACATTTCAAAGTATAGTCAGATTATCAATAATTTGCACGAATATAATATGTGACTAAATTTAAACTATATGAATATGAAATGATGCAACGATGTGATAAGAAAACTAACATGAAATGATATACTTAGTTTCTATATATCAGCATGATGACTCGATATGCAAACTGTATTGTATACTTTTCAATATCATCAATAAATTTGATGAATTTCAGGATTATGAGCTCATTGATATCAATAAATATGTCGACGGTCGTACGGATTTATAAAATCCTTATTCAATAGGCTACTTGATATTGTGCACAAATGTGTAGACATTTCATATGATGTAATTTCGTAGAATCGTCATTCTACTTATATATTACTGTACACGATAAATAACGCGTAATTTGATATGATAAAACTTCTTTTGTTTTACCAACTTGTCACTCACTTTCTCCCCCTAAGGTGGTAATAAAAATATTCAAGATAGATTGCAATCATTTACTTAACCACCTTAGAATGCGATTTATCATATCATATGCAAATAAGATTTCATTGATGGGTATTTTTAGCAAGATTATGATATATTTCGGGGAGTACGTGATTCATAAAATAATTGACTTTTAATGGCTGATTCTAAATGCCAAATTTAAGAGATCAATTTATTCACATGATAACGATCAAATTGTGAATTCTAATAGCACAAATTACTCGTATTTGATATGTGGTCTCCAAGCCACTTAAAACAATATCGATCAATTCGTAGAATTGAACTTATAATATGTTTATTCAACCTCGAGTAATGTGCAATTGGATCTCCAAATATCATCATTCATAGTCAATTTTAATTCATGATTCTCAAACCCATACTTTTAAGCACTTGTTGATCACATATGCTTAATCAGTTCATGTCAAATGTTGATATTTGTTCGCAATTAATTGCAATAATGCATATGCGAAGTTAGCTGATCTCAATATGTATAATTAGCAATTGCATGCCAAACTATTGAATGCTAAACTTACTCAATATGACACAAACTTTATATTCATCTTGCAAAATGGAACACTTGTAGTGTCTCACGTAAATTTGCAAGATCTGTCATATATTAATATCCTTTTGGGAAATATAACGATATTATATATTCTGTTCGAGAAATTTCTCAAATGATGAATATTTAAGAGTTACGGAGTGGAAAAATTGGAGATTTTCAAAGTAAGAAATTGGAGAATAACTATGAGTAAGATTACTCCATAAATAAATTATCTCACATTAAACTCATGGGAGACTTGACTGAACTTATACCGATCGAAGATCGTAAATTTACAGAAATCATCTCCCATTATACCGATAAAATACCGTCTCACATTAATGTGATAGGAGACTTACTCACATTGTAATGACAAAAAAAAATTGATAGGAGATTGGCTCGCATTAAAATGATAGAAGACAATCTCACATTAAATCATCGCTAACAACTTACAATGAAATTCAAGTTATGCGTGACAAATATAACTAAAAAAAATAATGAACATAATTATGAAAATTTTAACATTCTAAATTGTTAATAGTAAGTATATCATATCACTACGAATTTGTAATACCCAAAGGATGGTCATCTCTATTTCATACAATATAATATGTAGCTAAATAGAAAGATTGTTACCGTAATTACGAAAATTTTACTACCATAACTACATAACTTTAATAAGGTAGAGAATATATTATTATAGAAATTAAATATTTATGATATCAAAATCTATGACTTTCGGAAATGTGTATTTTAGATAATCATCAAAATTAACATCTAAATTATATTGTTGAAATAAAATGAAGTTGCCAATTTTTCGTTTAAAATATATTGACAAAGAGACAAACAAAATATTAGAATTGTAGGAACTTAACTATTATGCTTTAAAATATATATCTCAATCGTTAAAACGACTATTTTAATTTTGAGCTCCAAGTAATGGCCCCTGAACCCATGCTAAAAACAGATCCAGAAATGCTCTTTCTATCTCCCAAATTTCCTGCCCAGTCACTATCTGTAAACCCAATCAACCTGAAATTTTCTGTGGACTCAAACCATATTCCTTTGTCCACTATTCCTGCAATATACCTCATTACTCTCTTGACAGCTCCCAAATGCTGCTTGGTTGGAGAGTGTAGGTATCTTGAGGCCATGCTCACACTGAATGCAATATCAGGTCGAGTGTGAGTAAGATAATTCAGCCCACCTACCATGCTTCTGAACATCTTCTCATCTGCCTGACATGTACCATCATCTTGCTTTAATTTTTTCCCTGCATTCATTGGCGTTATTGCTTCCTCACAGTCTGTCATGCCAAACTTCTTTAACAAATCATGAGCATACTTTCTTTGGGACAAGAATATGCCTTCATCCTTCTGCTGTACCTCTAATCCAAGGAAGTACTGCAACTTCCCTAGATCGGTCATGTCAAACTCCTTCATCATCATGCTCCTGAATTCCTTCAACATTTCCTGAGATGAACTGATATAGATTATGTCATCAACATATACACATACTACCAGAAAAGCAACACCAACTGATCTCTTGATGTATAAAGTGGGTTCATTCTCACTCACTCCTCACAAACCCATTCTTTACAACAAAAGCATCCAGCCTGCTATACCAAGCTCTTGGAGCTTGCTTTAACCCATACAGAGCTTTCTTCAGTCTGTACACCTTTTCCTCCTCATTTTTCTTGACAAAACCCAGTGGTTGTTCTACATAAACCTCTTCCTGCAAATCTCCATTCAAAAAAGCTGATTTCACATCAAATTGATAAACAGTTAATTTTAATTGAGCAGCTAGAGCAAGAATAACCCTAATTGTCTCAAACCTAGCCACTGGTGAGAAGGTTTCTTCATAATCTATACCCTCAACCTGAGCATACCCTTTTACCACAAGTCTTGCCTTGTGTTTCTGTATACTCCCATCTGTTCTGATCTTGGTCCTGTAAACCCACTTGAGCCCAATTATATTTTTGTTTACAGGAGGATCCACTAATTCCCAGGTTTGATTCTTCTGAATTGACCTTATCTCCTCTTCCATAGCTACCTGCCATTCTGCTTGGCTTGCAGCTTCAGTGAAGTCAACTGTCTCAATTGTGACAAGAGCAAGCCCACAGGTCTCGTATATCTCTTCCAAGGATCTCATTCTCCTTGGTGGTGATTCATCAGAAGACATCTCTGAGGAGGATGAGTTTGATGCATCTTCATTCCTCCTTGGTGATGTTACTGGTGAACCTTCATCCACTTGATTTGGAACTTGTGCTCTCCTTTGCTCCTGTTCAGACTCATACTCAAATGTAAGATCCTGACCACTTTCAATCTGCTGTGACCAGTCCCACATCTCATCTTCTGCAAACACTACATTCCTGCTAATGATTATACTTTCATTTTCAGGATTATAGAGCCTATATGCTTTGGATTGTGTTGCATAACCAATAAAGATGCACTTGATTGACTTCTCATCAAGCTTAGTTCTGTGGTTAACTAGGGTATAGGCTAAGCAACCAAACACTCTCAAATGACTCACATCAGGTCTTCTTCCCTTCCAAACCTCATATGGTGTTCTGTCTTGAGCAGCTCTAGTAGGAGAGATATTCAAGATATAGACTACAGTTGAGACAGCCTCACCCCATAGCTTCTTTGGCAATCTTCTTTCCCTTAGCATACTTCTAGCCATTTCAACTACAGTTCTATTTTTTCTCTCCGCAACCCCATTTTGTTCTGGTGTGTATGGAGCTGTTAGTTCTCTGCTCACTCCTTGCAGCTCACAAAAACTCACAAACTCCTTTGAAGTAAACTCTCCTCCATTATCTGTTCTAAGACACTTCAAGATCTTTCCACTCTGAGTTTCTACCATAGCTTTAAATTTCTTAAAGTTTTCAAACGACTCAGACTTAGACCTCAAAAAATACACCCAACTCATTCTACTTAGATCATCTGTGAAGAGCAGAAAGTATTTATTTCCTCCTAGGGATCGGACTCAGTTTGCATTGGTCCACACAAATCAGCATGAACCAATTCCAGAATTTCATTTGCTCTCCAAGCCTTCCCTGATGGAAATGATCCTTTGGACTGTTTTCCATAGATACATCCTTCACAGACTCCTAATTCCCCAATTTTTGGTAAACTCCTACCAATTCCTTACCACTCAGTATTTTTAGACTTTGCAAATTAAGGTGTCCATATCTAAGATGCCAAAGTCTAGTTTTGTCATCTTTTCTTACTGTCATCGCCTTATTCACTGATCTCTCCAAGTCTAGTGAAAACATTTTATTCCTACTCATTGAACATGTAGCAACTATTTCACCTGATTTTTTATCCTTAATCTCAACTGAACTATTATCAAACAATAAGGAGTAACCACAGTCTAATAGATGACCAACACTAAGTAGGTTATAAGCTAAAAGAGGAACATATTGTACATCATGTAACAACTTGATGTTACCTAGTACGGTTTTTATGGCAATTGTTTCAACTCCTTCCACTGTCAGCTGCTTGTCATCCCCAAGCCTGACCTTGCTCTTCCTTTCACTATCCAAGTCTCTAAACATGGATTTTACACTTGACATGTGGTTGGAGCACCCACTGTCAATGTACCAGACATTTCCTTCACTTTCAGACAATCCAGACCTTGTCAGGAAGAGACTTTCCTCCTGTTCTGCAACATTTGCTTTCTGATCCACCTTCTTCTCATTTTGATCTTTTTCTTTGTTCCAGCAATTTGCCTCCTTGTGACCTGGCTTATTGCAGTAGTAGCACTTCATGGGACCTCTTGCTGATTGAGTATCCCTGGATTGACCTTCAGACGGTTGTGTTGAGTGGCCAGAATTTCTGCCACCACGTCCACGCCCTCTCCCTCTGAAGCCTCCTCTACTTCTGCCTCTATGACCTCCTCTGCCAGATCTTTCAGACTGGTGATCATCCTTGGCCTGAAACGTCTGAAATGCCTTTTCTTCTCTTTTTTCAGAAGACCTTGTCACCCTCTCCTCATGTGCCTGCAGCGATCCCATTAACTCATCAAAAGTGTATTTTTCCAAATCTTTTGACTCCTCAATCGCAGCCACAATATGATCATACTTGCTTGTTAAACTCCTCAAAACCTTTCCTACAACATGCTCGTCTGTTATCTTCTCTCCATAAGCCTTCATTTGCTGAACTACCCCTGACACTCTTGACAAATAATCTTGCACAGATTCCTTGTCGTTCATGAGAGCTATCTCGAATTCTCTCCTCAAAGTTTGTAGCCTTACCTTGACTACTTTTGTGTCACCTAAGTACTCTGATTTCAGAGTATCCCAGGTTTTCTTGGAGGTAGTTGCTGATGCTATTCTCGAGAAGATTTCCTCGTCCAAGGCTTGTTGGATCAAGAATAGGGCCTTAGCATCCTTTTTTCTCTTCTCTTTGAGTATTGCATCGCCTGCTTCATCTGGTTTTGGATCATCAAAACCAGTTTCAACCAGATCCCATAACTCTTGCGACCTGAACAGAGTCTTCATCTTCAATTCCCAGAATTGATATTTCACTCCTTTAAATATTGGCAATTGAGAGAGACCATTCGAGCTTGAACCGTTTGAGGCCATGATGAGTTCCTAGGAAACGAACCTAGAAGCTCTGATACCAAATTTGTTGTGAATATGAATACTTTGCAAGATCAATATGAAGGACATGATGAATTGCTTGCTTACTTCATTAATGAAAACTACAAAGCTTAAATAGGGAAATTCATGGGTAAAACTACTCCATGATACACGACTCATGTTGTGCCTTACAAAGAGGATCACAACTCTACCTTAATGCAGAAAAATAGGAAACTAACTTAGCTACTCAGGACCACTTTCTTAGCCTTGATGTAACTGACTCATACTACAACGTAAACAGCAACATACTCCTACTTTCTAGGACTCCTAAGCTTAGTGAATGCAACTGAATTACATTCCAATAAAAAGTTGATCTCCACAAAGTACTTCTTAAGCAGTTCAAGATGTTCATTGTAAACCATTATCAAATTCAGTAAGCATGGTTCTAAGAAGACATACATACAAGTTCAAGTTCTCGATCATACACATTCCGAATGTATGTCTCTAGGCAGGCTAATTTTCTTGTTTGTTTCCTGTCAATGAATAGATGAATTCACTATATCAGTAAAGATTTATATGAAACAACATTACACCAGTGTCTCAAAGTTTTCCACTGATGGCAAGGCTCAAGGGGGCGTTGTTAAGCAACAGTAATGTACCAAACAGAAAGAAACACACAAAATATTTAACTGCCCATGTACACTTCTCAGTTCACCTTCTTCATATCCATCTAATTCCTGGTTGACGCGCATTAAGGCACGTGCAGCATCCTCATACCCGTCTAGAGTCTTCCCAGTTTATGTCTTTTCATCTTCACACTCCTGCCAAGCACAAGATATGTATGATGAGATCGAGTATAAATAATGGAAATGAAAATGAACTGTATAAGTTGTTTTCCAAATATACAATGAGGTAGAGAAGACTGAATATTATCCCTACTACATTTCGTCGTCGACATTTCAGCCACGTCGTCGGCGCTTTATACGTGAATTTACTCATTTACCCTTTCCTAATCGTGATTAATGATATTAATTAAGTTTCTTAATTAATTTAATTAATATTTCCGAGTAAATTAAAATTACGGTTTTTGTACTTTTGAACGATTTTTGAGGTACGTGTCTCAACGTAACTCTTTTACCCTTCTGTAATTGTGAGTAATGAAATTAATTAAGTTTCTTAATTAATGTAACTATTATATATTCCCGACTAATTTGAAATTACGGTTTTTTGAACTTTTGAACGGTTTTTGAGACACGTGTCTCAATGTAACTCGGGAATATGTTTTTCTATATTCGATTTTGGTATCGGTTTGGGTGAGATTGGGATCGATTTGTGCGAAAAGGGGCGCGTTTTCTGGGTTTGGGGTTGGAAATCGACCTGGACGCCCAAAACCTGCGTCTGGGGGGTCTCCTGGACGCCCAAAATCCGCGTCTGGGGGGTCCCCTGGACGCCAAAAAATCGCGTCCAACAGGCCCAGATGCAAAAATGTAGAAATTTGTAGTTACCAAGGCTCGAAATGAGCCTCTTTACCACTGAACCAATTGAACATTATTGATAAACCTTACTAAAATATTATCTATATTTGATTCTAAAACCCCCTAAAATGGCCTATTAATACAATTTTAATATTATTAATAATATTAGTGTTGTTGTGGGTGGGGAGGATATATAATATAACATAATCAGTAACATAATAAAATGACGGTTTTCAAAAAAAAAAACCGTTTTATTATCGAGTTTCATTAACATGATTAAACTTTTTAATTTCATTAACAAAGTTAGTGAATGTAATTAGGGAAGGACGTTGTTGTTTTTTCACATTAAAAACCGCCGACAACCTAATTTCTAGAAAAGTCGGGTTTCTAGAAAAGTCGGGTTTCTCTAAAGAAAAGACGCTTTTTTTTTAAGTGAAAGAAAATAAAATTAAATATGGTGAGGAGAGTTTGAGTGATATATAATAAGGACAAGATAATAACGGAACGGTTTGAAAAATTAAAAACCGCTTCATTAACAAGTTTCAATAACTAATCTAATTAAGGCAAGGGCAAGATCGTCTTTTACATTAAAAAGCGTCGACGACGTGGCTGAAATGTCGACAACGAAAAACAGCACTCTATATTATACCCAAAAAGGAGACACTACTTAAATGCAGACCTTATGTCACCCTCTTTCAAAATGTCTCCTGCAGAAGTCCATCCTCATTCTGCAACCCAGTGATATCTGAATTCTGAAATTAAGGTGACTTCAATCCAAACTTGATGCTTAATTAGTATCTGCAAGTCTGAGAAACAAATACTTCTGCACTTCTATCATTTATAATAACAGAAAATATGTCAGATGCATACAGCAGCAGAAGCCCCTTCAAAGATTTCAGTTTTCACATGATTTTTAAAAAAAATTACTCAAGCGAGGAAGGAAAAAGGTTTTGACTGAACACATGTTTTGGATAATACAAAAACTAAGAAGAAACGGTCTCTCATTATTGTTAACGAGACACCTCTCACATTATGGTAGGTCCTACTTGTTTTGCTTTTTGGTTTTTTATCTAACTATGTCTCTCACTAACTTAATGAGAGACAGTCTCTCACTAGCTTAATGAGAGACAGTCTCTCCACAGACCTACTCGATAGATAAAATGACAAACAAATCATATATGTAGGCATGTATCTTATCAAAGAGAGATGCAGTAAGAATAAAAATATGTAAAGTATGCCAACCCTTACCACATCCACCTCCACAACAGTCAATGTAAGAGGTACGATATTATAGAGTTTTTTTATAAAATAATGTTCAATATTAAAATAATTATCGAAATAGTGTTTAAATCAAAATAATTATCAAAAATGGGTCCACGTAGGATCGGGTAAGCGAAGTTTTGCTTCGGTGCTTAATCGCTATCTAAGACAGACCAGGGTAAGACAATGAAAGCAATAAGTTTACCGCTACACTCGAACCACCAACTTGATATAAATCCATAATCATTTATATTTATTATAACAGTAAGTGATACAGAAAAATAAATAATCTACAATAACCTCATAATTTTATTGAATTTAAAAACTTTCCATTGAATTTAATATATTACGGAGTACTATTTTTGTATCGGTCATTTGTTAATAAATACGGAGTATTCAATAAATACTCCATATTACAGAGTATTTAATTAATATAATACCTATGGATACTTTTTTAAGATTGAATTTGAGATATTTATCATATGAGTACCTTTTTTTATTCATAAAATAGCGCTTTAAATACGATTTGATAAAAAAGAACAACAAAAAAATATTGGGAAAATGTGGGAGTCGAACCCTAGCAAATAAGACACGAAATTTAATTCCACCATCAAATCAAGTCAATTAGATAATACGGAGTATTAATAAACAATTTATAATCCCGAGCTAAGGTTGTTGTAGATAATTTATTGCCATAACTATTATGATAAATAAAAATGAATATACTATTCTACCAAGATGATTATTTGGGTGTAGTGGTAAACTTGTCTTAAGTAAATTGTATTGGGGCAATGGGTTAGGGGTTCAAATCCCATCTAAGATAGCGGTTTCTTACCAACCCGAGCTTAGGAGATGACGTGGACCCATTTTTGATAATTATTTTCAAACAAATCCCATTTCGATAATTATTTATTTTTAGAGCATTATTTCATAAAAAAAAACTCGATATTATAAGTTGTGGTTGTATGCAGACATCTCATACAAGTATTTGTATCCCCAGCACAACTTTGGCCTGCATTAGGCTTTCTCCAAATTTCGGCTTTTGGCTGTTGATTTAGGATTCCCAACTCATCAAGCAAGAGTCACTTGGAAGATCCGGTGCAAGCATAAAATTTAAGATGACACTAGGTGCAAACTAAACATATCTGAAGGCATGATACAGAAAAGACACGATCTAGTTTAATTCAGAAAATGTTCAGCCTGATTTAGGATTCTGAGCTCATCAAGAAAAGAGTCAATTGGAAGATCCACAGCAAGCATAAAATGTAAGATGAGTTTAGATTCTATTTAAACATCCATTTAAGTCATGAAACAGAAACTAATCATCTAGTATTGAGATCAAATTCTGCACTTTCACGCCACTCCTCTTGTTGTTCTGCATCTCCATTGTCAGCCTCTTCGTCATTCAAGAAATCATCAGACGGTTCTCTATCAGTTCTCTGTGCATTGTTTCCCCATCCATTCAGCATCTCATCAGGGCTGACATCTTGCTCCATTTCTGCCATATCAACATTAGTTTGTGATCCAAGTGCACTAGCCCTAATTGGAGCCCGGGCCATTAATTCAGCATGCGCCTGTGATTCAGCTTGGATAGCAGCCATCCTCAACTTAGCCTCATGAGCTTCTCGGCCAGCCTTCTCTCTCGACTCCATCTCTGCCCTTATTTCCATAATGGCCCTCTTTTCTTCTTGCAACAGAGCCTGTTCTAGCATCAGTCTCTCCTCTGATCGAAATTCTCCCAAGGCTCGTTTTTGAGTGATTATATTAAAAGCCAGTGCCTGTTTTTCAAAAGTCGATGTGAACTCTGCTACCTTAACTGCAATATTATGATCCCACTGCTGGGAACGAGATAGAATTTGCCCAGTCGAGTCAGAATCAAGGATTCTGTCATCTTCCTCAGCTTCATAATCAGCCACAACATGGTAAGGTAACAGCCTGTACATTTTTACAAGTATCAGGAATTTCAGCAGGTAGCAGAGATATTTACAGTACCAGACAGTTAGCAAAGACATCTTTCAAAATTTACGACTTACAGTTCATTTCATTTCAAATGAAATTTATAAAGATATATTGTCTTGTATTTCATGTTCACATAACTTACTCGTTTCTTACATAGAAAGTCTAGGCCGTCTAGCATAATTGAAAACATATGCAGGCTCTTCTACGATGCATGTTCATTGAATATATTAGAAATTATATGCACTCATGATCTCAATCAAAATGGTTTACTTAAATATGTATAGCAAAATCTACATGCCACAAAGCACCTATCCATGCATCCTTTATCAGCCCATTTTTCTTCGACTTTACACATTTGGGGTCATAACGGTGAGAACATTACACGAGAGGACTTGGGTATAGTATCCAAACTCGACCTTTACCACTCCGACACTTCTCCTATGGGGTCACTTAGAATGGGAGTAATTATTAGGAAAATAATAGGGCTCAAAATAGAAGTGGCAGGAGGTGAAAATGAAGAGAAGAAGGTAATTGCAATGACTTTATGGAGGGATCGGAATAGCTGCACACCTAGTAATCATTACACCCATATAGGGGTGATAGTTCCTCAATCACCTCCTCTTTCCACCCTCCATAACCACCAAGAACCACGAAACTACTCGTTCTTCTCATTTCAAGCGCCCAATAAAGAAAACAAAGGGAGGACCTCCATGACAAAAGTAGAAGAGGGTATACTAAGCATTTGTATGACGCTTGGTTTAGAACATATCCATATTTCACTTCAAAAAAGTCTACATCATTGCAAAATCATAACTACATATATTTTTCTTGGTTTTTAAAAACATGTTACATGAGTAACATGACCTACATATTTATAGGAGGACAAAGACCTCAGGCCTAAACAATTAAGTAATTAACCCGTACATCCATGTCCAACACTCCAACACTCATACAGCCAAACCCGATTGCTCGAGTTCAAGTAACATATACCTGTTTTCCCTCTTTCATTTTTTGGGCCCATCATCATAATGAAATAGGAAGGTGATAAAAAGGGAAACAAAGAAACCTTTCACAAGCATCTTCAAGAGAAGAGAAAGGACGTTTAAAGTCAGGATGACAGACACGCCAAGCATCTTGGTAAGCCATCTGAAGTTCAGCTTGGTTACCAGCCAACGGCGGCCGAGGCAGCTTGGACTGCAAATGCTGCTGCTGCTGCGACTGTAAATTAGGATTAGGACTTGGGTGTTGTTGATGAAGGGTGTTGGGGTTTGGATTAGGGTTTTGAGAAAGATTGAGGGGACGGTTGGCACCAATAGGCCGCAAATGGGTGTCAATATTAGACGGGAAACGAGATATGGCACCTTGCTGTTGCTGTTGCTGCTGCTGCAACTGTTGTAAGAGATAAAGCTGCTGCTGCTGTTGTTGCTGTTGTTGCTGATGTTGCTGATGTTGCAGCATTAATTGCTGTTGGTGTTGCGCTAACGCTTTTGCCTCATCCATTTTCCTAAGCATCACATTTCATAATAATATCAACTTCAAAATCAAATTTAACAATTGATCAATTTTCAAAGAATTTAGAATTCTTACTTTAGGGTTTGAGATTTTCCCATTCCCAGATCTCATAGGTGCAAATTTAACCAAACAAAAAAAAATCGATCATGAATTGAGCAATCTTCATGGAAATTTGGATAGGGTATAAAATTATCTTTCCTATACTTGTTATGTGAGCAAATTTTGACAAAACGAAAAATTACGCAAATTTAATAATAAAAATTGAGCTTCATAAATCATAATACGATGAATTTATCACGAAGTATACAAAATATAGGAATCGCGGCATGAATTGAGCATCAGAATTGTTTTTTTTTTGGAGAGACTGATTGATTACCTTGAACTTTGCAACAATGGGCAGATGTGTGAATGTGGACTGTGGAGGATTCCTGTCGAATGTGTTAATTGCCTCAACAACGAGTCGAATTCCCAAATTGATTTTTGAAGTCTATTCAACAAATTGATTTCCTACCTCATATGACTGTACTAACTAGAGTTAAAGAGAAAAGTTGGTCCGAGAAATCGATTCAAATTGTCCGAAATTCGATCCCATAGAACCCGAACTTTGGAGAAACAGAAACTTATTCAACTTACCGTCTTACCGATTCAAATCGCCCGAAAGGCCGAAACTCCCTCCCTCTATTCATCGACATTTCAGCCGCATCGTTTTACCCTTTTGCCCCTCCTTAAATATGATTAATAATTGTTTTACTTAATAAATTTAATTTTAAGTTTATGCCTACTTAGAGTTGAAGGAAATGATTTTGCTAATTTTTTACGGTTTTAGGAACATCTATATCTATACCTATATTTATCTATATATATCATTTTAAGAAGAAACAATTAATTTTATTTATAATATAAAATTTCATCATTATCATAATTTTTTTGATGTGTTATAATTTACTGTCTTAAGAGCTCATTTTAAAACCCAAAAGAACACATGATTACTCATATTTATAATATAGAATCATTTCTTATTAATTGATGTGGGACAATTTTAAGTTTGTAGTCTTATTAAGAGTTTGTTTAAGACTCAAAAGTATTTTGGTTGATATTCAAAAACAATGATTACTCTTATTTATATTATAGAAATTCATAATTTCATCACAATTTTTCGATGTGGGATAATTACTTAAGGTTATAATCTTAAGAGTTCTTTATGACTCAAAAGATAAAAGATTTTTGGTGGATATCTAAGAACGGATGATTACTATTATTTATAATATATAATTTCATCACCTTATTATAATTCATCACTTTTTCAAGCAAATAATATGAAACAAATAATATGAAATTTATACTCTAATGAAAGCATTTTCTACCACGAATTTTATTAATTCATTTTTATAAAAAAAATTTACAATAACTTTGTGTTAAACGAAATTTAAAGATTTTTGGATAAAAATTATAAAACATCATATTAATATAATAGATTAAATGTATTATTATAATAAAAGTTCCTCCTTTAGGTGTGTGTCTATATATATATATATATATATATATATATATATATATATATATATATAGAGAGCTCCGGTGAGGCGGGTAACTCCTTACACCCATTGAGGCACAATCTAAACCATTAGATTAAGATGGAACATACATCTAAATAAATTTTTATATACACAAAAAAACTCATTATATACGCTATTAAACTCAATCCATATATATACACTTAAGAACTAAATACATACAGTAAAATAATTGTTATATACACCCAAATAATTAATATGTACATCAGTTAATCAACAATGGAACATACATCAAAATAATTGTTATATACACTAAGAAACTCATTATATACTCTATTAAACTCACTACATATATACACTTAAGAACTTAATATATATACAGTAAAATAATTGTTATATACACCCAAATAGTTACCATGTACACCAATTAATCAACAATAGAAAATACATCCAAATAACTTTTATATACACTAAAAACTCATTATATACGCTATTAAACTCACTATATATATATATATATATATATATATATATATATATATATATATATATATATATATATATATATATATATATATATATATATATATATATATATATATATATATATATATATATATATATATATATATATAGAGTAAAGATCAAGTGAGTCCTCTTTTCATTTTTGAGTCCGTAAGTCCTAATCACAACCATTGATTTAGAGGGAGATGGATGGTGGTGATTGATTTGGGTAATAAAAGAAGTAACTGACATATATGGTAAAAATATATGAAATTTCTCTCTTCCCTTAATTCTCTCTACTAAATCTTCCTCTCTCTCTTCTCATACACATAACGTACAACCTTTCATCCTTCATCTTCATAATTATTTTCTTTTCATAATTTTCAATCTTCATATTCAACAATCGTCATCTTCATAAGCTTCGAAATTTCTTCCTCACAAGCTTCGAAATTCAAAAATTTTTGCAGTCATATTCATTTCAATCTCTTCAACTATACACAAGGAACGCTTCGATCATATTTCTATGATTAGGGTTTATGAAATTTTCAGAGTTTTAACCTTTTTGTGTGCTAATTAGTGATTGCATATTGTCATCTGGGTATACGACTTACATTGAATTCGATTCAATTAACTATTCATCTGTTATTCTGCAATTCAGAATTTGCATAACATTGATTTTGCGTGACATGGATTTCGATGGTTGATGGATAACGTTGACAAGTATGTGGAAGCGAGGCAAAAAATCATCGACGGTCCCAAGAGCAAGCCAACAAAGGGTCGAAAAAAATAATGTCTCTAATGAATTATGTCTATCTTTTCTCTAATTACGAATATTGCTTTGTATCCTTTTGATACTTTTATATCAATTGGTATTTTGATTATCACTAATGGAATAACGCTGTTAAATTCTGTTACACTGACTAAGTGTTTCTGTTACTCTAAGGAACGACTGGTGTTACTATGAGAGTGTATGATGTTAACCTACGATACAAATCTGGTCTCATAATCAGTGTGTTACAGCGACACATTGTAGATGTTACTTTAACGAATAAATGATGTTACTCTAAGTGATGAATGATGGTATTTTCATAATGGTGGTTAAACAACGCTGTTTTCATCAGTTACTCTGACGCATTATATACGTTACTTCAAGGAACGAATGTTTTTACTTTGGTAATGAATAGTTCTAACCTAAGAAAGAAGGTTGTTAACCCGCATTACAAAGTTGGTTTCATCATCAGGGATTGGGGTTATTACCCTAGCAAAAAAAACGTGTTACTCTAACGCAGTGTAGCTGTTACTTTAACGAACAAATCATGTGACTATAAGGAATGGTTGTGGTTAATTTAAGAATGAATGGTAAACAACGCTAATATCCTCAGTTACTTTTATGCATTATATATATCTGTTACTTTAAGGAACGAATGGTGTTACTCCAATGCATCTGAGATGTTACTCTAACCAACAACACATGTATTAAATAAATATAGAGTTAACTGCAACGTTGCACATCACTATGTGTAAAAAATATGTAAAAAATCAGTTATTCTTGTAAACCCACAAAAAAAAAACTTCGAATCCGCAAGCCAACGCATAGATTTTATAGAATTCCACCGCCTCGTCGATTGTTCCGAATACTTGCCCCATATTCGGAGTGAATGTCTCACCCACATCTCTGCACCATTCTTGTGCATTCGCTTCTTTGCTAATGCTACTGCAAAAAAATAAACAACGTTACGCTCATGGAACATATGTGTTACTTTAACTCATAAGTTGTGTTACTCTAACTCGTAAAGCAAGTTACTTCAACATCAGCGCCAAAAACCTTTTCCAGTGTTGTCTTGCGCGTTCGCATCTCTGGCGCAACTACCTGCACAAAATCAAACAGTGTTACATCAATGCAAATAATGTGTTACTGTGATTCATAAGTGGTGTTACCCTAACGTGTACAATACGTTACTGTAGCATATCATCAAAACCCTTTTCCTGAACGTTCATTTGTGTTACTGTAATTGCAATTAAGTGTTACTTTAATTCAGAAGGCATGTTACTTCAATGACGAATCTGCGTTAATTGATATCAAAAAAGTAGTATCAATGGATATCAGGGAAAATCTTGATAAAAACCATAAAGACCTGTAATCTATAGAGATCGAGATATCAAAATACCATTGATACGAAACTGTGATATCAAAACGCAATGACATCAAAAAGACGCAAATTGATACGAAATGACAATGAAAGCACTATAAACATGAAGATCGACGTAAAAAAAAACGCAATTTGACGCGATAAAACATTGATATGAAAACGCAAATTAAAAGCAATATGACTATTGAAATCCATGAAGAAAAAACGAATAAAAACGTGAATGAAACACTGAAACTCACCATTGTTATACTCGATTAGTTGCTTATCAACCGTTGAAGACGATGATGCGGTCATTGAATCCATTGTAGCAGAATTTCGAGATCAAAATCGATGAATTAGCGTGAATGAAGAAAGGAGTTTTTTTTAGGTGTGAATGAACGTGGAATGGAAATAAACGTGGAATGGAAATGAACGTGAATGAAAATGAACGTGAATGATAGGAAGTTATTTGTTTCCTAAATTCTTGTGAGTTATTTTAGGAACGTAATTTTTTTTTTTTTTTAATTGGATGCATCTTGTCCATCCATCCTCATCCCATCCAATGGATGGGATGAGGACTTAGGGACTCACAAAGAGTAAGGGACTCATAAGAGCCTTACTCTATACTCCCTCCCATCCATTCAATTCTTTACACTTACTATAAATGGACAATCCAATCAATTCTTTACATTCCCTTTTTGGCAAAACACTTTACCTTATAATCCTTATATCCTTACTCTATTTACACAAAATGCCACTACTTTTTCCTTACTTTAAGTTTGGTGGACCCATAAAACCATTTGATTTACCAATAATACCCTTACTTTTACCACTTTTCTTAAAACTTGTGAAACCCCCCATGTCAAGAATTGAATGGATGGGAGGGAGTATATATATATATATATATATATATATATATATATATATATATATATATATATATATATATATATATATATATATATATAGAGGTAGGTTCAAATAAGGTCCACAATTTTTTTAAGTCTATATTGAAGTTACAGATGACATACGCTAAAGTTGCATTTGTTCAATATTGATATATGTGCAAATGCAACTTTAGCGTATGTCATCTGTAACTTCAATATAGACTTAAAAAAATTGTGGACCTTATTTGAACCTACCCCTCTCTCTCTCTCTCTATATATATATATATATATATATATATATATATATGGTCAGGATCCGGTGCGAACCTTAGTTCGGTCCGAACCGTCCGAACTATATATTAACCAAAAAAACACGCGCACTATCACGTCCTAACTGTTCTTCCCCAAATTTGCCCTTCTTTCTCCCAACGTGCTACACGGTAACTCCAACAATTCTTCTTAGACACTCCTCTCAGATTCGTCAATCAATTTTTCACTCAATCATCCAATAAATCCTCTCAAATCATCCGCGATTTTCATCCAAGCCGAGCCTTTCTTCACTAATCTTATTGAGAAAGAGGTTTTTTTTTGTCTTGTTTCTTAATTTGATCCGATTAATTGATTTATTGATGAATTGCGTTTTTAATTGATCATTGTTTTTAGGTTTTTCATGTAATTTGTTGGGTTAATTATGCTGATTTGTGATTATCGTTGCTGAAATTTTCGAAATTATGTTGTGTAGCATGATTTGATCTAAAGATACTTGATTTTCGCATCATCATTGTGTCTGAATTATTAGATATTGCGTGATTGAACAAAGGTGCTACAATGTAAACTTATTACTAATCACAGATTTCGAGATTGTGTTATTTAATCCGTTGAGCAGCGAATTTCACATTTCGATTAATTTCAGATTTGATCGGCAAGCAGAAAGTAGGAATTGATGGATTATATTTGTAAACAAGAATTCTAGAGTTATGCCACAAATGATAATTGAATTGAATGAATGATTGAATTATTTCCACAAAATTCTTTGGCAATCACATATTCACGTGGGTTTACTGTAAGAATCTTGATCATGTGAAGTGAGTAATTAATTGTGAAAATGTCAGCAATCAAATTCCATTCATTGATGTAGATCGTGTAAAAACCCTCTTGAGTTTGATTTATCTTTCATTTTCTTCATATAATAAATGTACTTAGTTTTAATAACTGCGTTCATCGGATAGCCGTTAGTATATGACATCATTTATAAAACTTGGTTTTACAATTGACAGAAAAACTGTACTTAAATCAATTCAAGTTACTCTTCCACACCGGGAGGCTTGGTAGTTGCTCTCCTCTCTTTTTATTGACCTGTACTATCTATTTCAATTTTTATCCTTGATTCAATTTGTCATTCCCACATAGGATTGTCGTTTACCAAATAAACTACGGAGTATTAATTTTAGTTTAATCATTTTAGGGTTACACTTGGTCTATATTTTCGTGAAGATGGTAACCATTACAGCTAATTCTTCATCTTCCGGTATGAATTCTTCATTTGGTTTATCAAAGATATTGATATTTCATGTGATCTTTTAAAGTGAATTTTTAAAGATTTCACTTACACTTTTAAAGGCTTCATTTACATTTTCTAAGAAGCGTAAGTAGAGACTAAAAGAAGTGTAAGTAGAGATTATAGAAGTGTAATTGTCTCATTCTTGTAGGTTGCACTTTTAAAGACTTCACTTCCACATTTAAATGTTACACTTTTTAAGAAGTGTAAGTAGAGACTAAAAGAAGTGTAAGTAGAGACTATAGAAGTGTAAGTAGAGATTATAGAAGTGTAATTGTCTCGTTCTTGTACGTTAAACTTTTAAAGACTTCACTTACACTTTTATAGGCTCCACTTACACTTTTAAAGAAGTGTAAGTAGAAACTAAAAGAAGTGTAAGTAGAGATTATAGAAGTGTAAGTAGAGACTAAAAGAAGTGTAATTAGAGATTACAAAAGTGTAATTGTCTCATTCTTGTAGGTTACACTTTTAAAGGCTCCACTTACACTTTTAAAGAAGTGTAAGTGGAGACTAAAAGAAGTGTAAGTAAAGACTATAGAAGTGTAAGTAGAGACTTAGTGTAATTGTCTCACAAAAAAAGAAAATGGAGGGAGTAGTAAATAAGTCTATCAAAAGTGTAACTGATCATTCTTGATTTGATTATTCAGATGCTCGTGACACACTTTGTACAACGACTGTTCAAGGTACAATACTTTCATTAATGATTCTTCTTTTTGTTAGTGTCGAGTCATATGAAAAGTTCGTTGTTAATTCTTATTACTTTTTGTTTATAGAGAGCCTAGAAGTTGTTGATGAAACTCCAATTTAAGGAGTGCCTTATTGTCGAGAAGAGGTTAAACCGTATGTTGGGATGAAATTTCCAGACTATTGTATTTCAAGTTGTACTTTTTTTTACTGTATACCTCTTTTATTTTGCTTGTTTTTTTTGGATAAATCAGTGTGTATTAGTGAGAATTTTGTACATGGAAATGATGATCTATTGTACTTGTTTGATTGAGTTGGTAAATTTGTATTACACTTCACTAGTGGCTACATACACTTCTCAAATGATTACTTACACTTCTCAGATCTACTTTTCTAGCGGTCAAATACACTACTCCGGTTAAGACGGGACGAAAAAGCGTTTAGAGTTGAATTAGGCGGCATGCTTCGCGATCACTATGCCACTATTTAACTACATTACTCCGATCACTCAAATGCCCTTTCGCATAATATAGGCATAACTGATACTCGACTAAGTATCGTGTATTCTTGTTCGATCCTTGCAGTCTAACAGATAAGTCAATGTAACACGGCTACCTACTTTAACTTTGAAAATTCTCCTTAGAGGCCGGCTTATTGACATAATGGTAAACGAAAGTTCCTGTGTATTAAAAAGGTACTATAAATATATAAATAAATGATTCCGACGAAGAGTAAAAAAGACGGAATTTCAATGGAAGGAGTTAGTGCATTGCTTCTTCCTAAACCATTCAACTAAACAATATTCCGAAGCTAGTTTTGTGAGGAAGGAACGAAATACATGTATCGAGAACTTAAAAAATAAACAAGGAGTAGTCTACACATAGGTTATAAACTATTTTCCAACCTGATTGAAAATACAAACAAAGGCTCATTACTAAATCTACTAAACAAAAATATATTATAGGCGTCGTCGTCAAAGTTATATCTATTATCCAACATCCGGTCGACTCGCATTTGATAGACCTACATATATGACGGACGAATAAGAGAGCTGCTCTGAATCCAATAGTTTCGAGCATGAGGAAGAAGCCATAACAGATGCGCGCCCATGTAACCAAAGAAGAATGATGTTTGCATGAAGCTTGTCATGTCGGAGCGAGCATAGTAGTAGTACAAGCAATAGCCGTAAACGAACAAGCCTGTGGACCCACCACAAAGGAACGGCCTGTCACGGAGAAAACCAAGTCATTTAGAGACCTATGAGATGGGAGTATAACTAACATAGATATTGTAAGACCGAAGTTTACAATATACTAAATCGTTAAGGATATTCGTTCCGTCCTAATATCCCTTGATACACCTCAATCATATATATTCAATTAGCCTCTAATTGTAAATCATATCCCGTGTAATTATGTATATTTAGCTCACAATTAGTATCTTCATTATTTGTAATTGATTGCATCCATGTATAGCTTCCATTACATCTTCTACTTAAACTCTTGTGTTGCTTAATAATTAATCAACTACGTATTATAAATCTTTTATGGTATCAAGAGTCTAATCACACAAATACACGAGCCACTCATTTCAAAAAAAAAATTCCGACGAATCCATGGCTACCAACAACTCACAAGTCCCAAATACCGTCGAAACAACCAAACCCGAGCAGCAAAAAGAAACTAACAAAAGGGGAATAACAGCAACAGAGGAACGAAGAGAAGCAGAGTAAAAGTAACGATGTTGCATCAGCATAAACGTAACGACAGTCACAATAGTAGCATCACAACATAGCAGCATCAGCAAAGCGAACACAACTAATAAAAAAATCTAATCAAGACAACTAATCACTAGCTAAATAACATAAAAAATCTAATCATTGAATTAAATCGAATAAGCTAACCCTAAATAGATGAAATTAAAAACTTACCGAGGTTGAAATTGATGGATAGAAGAACAGTTGATTTAAAAATTGAGGAATTGAGGAATAGAAGAATCAGATTCAATATTTGTTTGTAGAATTGATGATCTCGGTTGATTGAAGAGAATCGTGGTCGATTGATTGCAAATTGGGGAAGAATGAAAGATGAAAAGTGATGGATGAACAGTGAAAAATAATAGGTTGATCGTGGTTGATTGAGTATTGCTCAAAGTTGCGCGTCTTTTTTTTTTCTATTATATATAGTTCGGACGGTTCGGAGCGAACTTGTGGTTCGGACCGGATCCTAATTCTATATATATATATACACACACTTAAGAACTCAATATATACATTAAAATAAATGTTATATATACACTCAATATTTTTCAGGATTTTTTTTTTTCCAAAAAAAAAAAAGAAAAATTCGGAAATTTTTTTTTAAAAAAAATCCGAAATTAAAAAAAAATCCGAAATTTTTTTTTTTTCCGAAAAATATTGATTTTTTTCTCCGGGAAAAAAATATTTATGTATGAGTTTTTGTTTTAATCTTAGCCTTTAATTTGATTTTAATCTAATAATTGAGATTGTGCCTCAATGGGTGCGGCGAGTTGAGCTGCCTCAAAGGATCCTAGATCTATACACACACACACACACACACACACATACATACATATATATATATATATATATAAATCAAAAAAAAAAAGAAAAAATGGAGAATATGTCCGTGAATGACAAGCAGCAGACAGCAGCAGGGCAAAAGTACAACATTCCATCACCATTTCTGTCACCATATCTATCACCCTTTTTATCAATAAAATTCACTCCCTCACCAAAATTTGAAAATCATCACAAATCTCTCACCAAGCTCTCAATCAAATTCGAAATTTATCCCAAATAAAACAGCATCCCTCTATCTATACCATTATTCAGAATAACTAAACCCTAATTCGTAAATTGCTGTACGTCCTTATGCTCTAATGGTGTTGTTCCTCGAAGAACCACGCGATGATCATATGCCTGAAAATGGGCAACATGTAGGAGGTAAGATTAGAGCTTAACAGCCCTATATATTTGGTTTGTTAAATGAGAAGAGTCACGAAAATGTGTAGTTGAACATTATTTTGTTTGGTTTGATATTTTTGCAGAATCACACCGTCATAACGTGACAGTCATACTTAATATGACAGACAGTCACACGTTCACTGTTGTTGTAGTTGTTTTGTTGTATTACGTTGTATTACGTCGAAGGTTCTTTATTATTCCAAATATTTATGTTGGTTTCTTTATCATTGTTATATTTATCATTGTATTTTTTTGTTGTTGCTGTTGAGTATTGCATATTGGTTGGTTGTACTTGTAGTTCTTATGTGTTGTGGATATTAATCAAGGCAAATTATTATTTTGTTGGTTGCATGTAGTTGTAGTTTTAGCTGTAGGTGTAGTTGTTTTATTATTCAAAATATTTATGTTTGTTTCTTTATCATTGTTATATTTATTATTGTTGTTGAGTATTGCAGCTTGTGTTGTAGTTGTACTTGCAGTTGTTATGCGGTGTGGGTGTAAATCTCAAACAATCATGCTGTTATATGAGCAAAGCCACAGTCGTTTTACTTCAAAGTCACAGTCGTTGTTGAGAAAAGTCACATTTCATTAAGGTCAGAGATGAATGCGGGCGTTGCAAGATTAATAGTGTGTAATTTAGGGTTTGGTTGTAGTTGTAGTTTTCTGCTGTAGGCGTAGTTGTATTACGCTGAAGTTGCTTTAGTATTCAAAATATATATGTTCGATTCCTTCTCTTTTTTATATTTATTATTGTTGGTGTTTTTTTTGTTGTTGAGAAAATATATATATTTATTATTGCTGTACGGGTGTTAAGCTTTAACAATCATGCTGTTATACGAGCAAAGTCACAGTCTTTGTTGAGAAAAGTCACATTTCAATAAGGTCAGAGATGAATGCGTGCGTTGCAAGATTGACAGTGTGTAATTTAGGGTCTCTTTTTTTATTGTATAATATAGGGGTTTTTTGTTCCAACCTTTGATAATTTGTTTTTGTTCCAACCTATGTGCCAACGGAAGACACAGTGATTGTCCCTTACGTAGGGCAGAAGTTTTCGCGGACATCGATGGAGCATTCAAGTTTTATCAAGCTTACGCATTTTATCTTGGTTTCGAGGCGAAGAGGTACACGACAACTAGATCATTTGATGGTTCGATAAAGAAGAAATTGTTGGCTTGTAACAAGAAGGGCAAAACAGCCAGCCAGAGCATGGTGAAGTTGTCGAGCACGGGAGAGAAGGAGGGGCAAGAGTATGTGGGATCGTACGAACCCAAAAGGATTACGAAGGCGACGAGGATGCAATGTGGAGCAAGAATTAGGCTCTGTGCAATGATCGGGGGGTTTTATATTGAAGAGTTCATCGAGGAACACAACCACGATCTTGTGATGGTGAAGGACCGAGAGTTTCAAAAGTCATCTCGAAATCTATCAAGATATCACAAGGAGATGATCATTTGCAACTCGAGGGTGCGTAATGTCTGTCAACAATGTTGTTAGTGTATGGTTGACTGCTAACTCTGCGCGACTAATGCAGTTGCAATTTTGTGTGTGCAGCTAAAGATCGGGGCGACTCGGACATACAGGATGTGCAAGGAGTTGTCGGGCGGATATCAGAACATCGGAGCATCATTGGTTGATTTCAAGAACTGGGGGAGGGACGTCAAGTGCTTCGTCCACGAGCAGGATGGTCAGTTGTTCATAGACCGGTTCAAGAGTTTGAGGAACAGTCAGGAGGATTTCTACTTTGACTACGATGTGGATACAGATGGAAGCTTACACATGGTCATTTGGGCGGATGGTGCAGCTCGAAGGAACTACGCGGCATTCGGAGATGCAGTTTCGTTCGACCCAACGTACGGAACCAACGTGTATTCCATGGTGTTCACACCGTTCACTGGCATGGACAACCACAAACGGTCTGTTACGTTCTGTGGGGCATTGCTATTTAAGGAGGACTACGAGTCATTTATATGGGTCCTCTCCTGGTTTTTGGAAGCCATGGGCGGGAAGGAACCGTGTTATATCATTACAGACCAGGATCCTGGAATTTTAAAAGTCGTCCCAAAAATATTCAAAGCAGCGCACCAACGGTGCTGCACGTGACACATCATGAACAAGGTTCCAGCAAAGTACGACAGATCAAGAGAGGAGGCCTCGGAATTCGTAAAAGCCCTCAATGCAATTATATGGGACGATGACATCGAGGTGTCGGAGTTCGACGACAGGTGGGGGCGGATCATGATTGACCATGATGCTGTTGGGATCGAATGGTTCGAAAATATGTTCGAAGACAGGAGCAAATGGGTCGTCGCGCATTGCAGGGAGGTGAGGATGTCCGAAATTATGAGGACAACGCAGAGATCAGAGAGTGAGAACAGTTTCTTCAAAAAGTTCGAAGACAACAATGGTACGTTGGTCCAGTTCTGGATGCGTTTCGAAAGTGCGATGGACCAACAGAGGCACATGCAGAAGAGGCTAGACAACGATAACCGGCAGTCATTCCCCAAAATTGGATCGACGAATCCGATGGAGAGCCACGCGGCAAGGGTGTACACGCACGTGGCTTTTGCACACTTTCAGGAAGAGGTTAATTTTTCTCTCTACACGTGCAGCATCCGTGGGTATCAGGAGAAGGACGGGATCGAAGCGACAACAGTACTGGACTCCATCCGGGACCGCAACTACATTGTTGAATACAACCCAGGTACTGGTATAGAAAGTCACTGTCCATGTCGTGTAGCCATAGTCACATAGCCTGACTATATGATCCAAACGTAACGAGTTTTATTCCATAATTCATTGAATGTGACTATACACAATAAAGGGTGCGACTCTGGAATGCGGTGCGTGTTATTGTACAACGCAATTCGTTTGATTCTGCGACGTAAGGACTGTGACTATGCAGCATAACGGGTGTGACTGTATTCTGTCAAGGTTGTGATCATACCTTTAGAAAGCCACATCCCGTACGTTGCGTAGCCACTGTCCGTACGGTCAGGACTCGCACTCTTTATGTGTTTCTTAATGCACTCGCAGGTACCTGTTAGATCAACTGTACTTGCAGGAAGTTCGGTCGCTATGGAATTCTTTGCAGGCATGCCATTTGGAAATACTCTTCGAAAGGATGGGAGACGATCCCGGAAGGGTACGTGGCATGTAGATGGACAAGGGATTCTCTACGTAATGTTAATGCGTGTCCCCTGTCAGAGAGTCGCCTAAGCGATGATAAGGCTGTTACAGTCACGAGGCTGTTTTCGGAGTTCTATGAGACCGTCAGTCATGTCAGCAAAATGGGTAAGGAAGACGTTAGTGATCTAGCTGACGTCATTCGCGACTTCTGGTCCGATATTGCCTTTGCTGGCCCTTGTAGCAAGACGCAAGAATTAGAGGAGATCCTCGGCTGTACGAGCGCAATTGAAATAACCATGTTGACCCCGAAGAAAGCCAAGAACAAGGGCAGTGGGAAGCGGATGCTTTCTTCTAAGGCGAAGGCTGCTGCAATTGCCGCCAAGCCTAAACGGCCGTGTAAGAACTGCAAGAGGATGGGTCACCATGACAAGAGGAACTGCCCCAACCCATTTGCTGAGTACCCACCGATTGCTGACTTGTCTGTCGATGTTGAGGAGGAGGAGGATGAGGACCCGACAGGGATTGTCGAGGAGGATTGTTCATGAATATCATCTTTTACTTAGGAACATTCTTTTTGGGAACACAAAGGTTGTCGACGTTTGAAATGGTCAAGGTCCATGACATTGCTTTCGTATATTGCAGACCTCAATCATTTCTAATATGGTGTAAGTCGTAGATCGTCGTTTTTTTTTTTTTTTTTTTTTTTTTTTTTTTTTTTTGTGAAACATAAAGACTTGGCGGCATTTGAAATGGTCAAGGTCCGTGATTTTGTTGACGTCTATTGCGGACCTTAATTATTTCTAATATGGCGTAGTCGTAAAGCATGGTGGTCCGTAAAATTGGTTTTGTTTTTTGGATTGTAAGAATACATTGAGGAACGTAGTCGTTTTTATTCTGGAATGCATCATCTTTGGCTACAAATACAGCTGTACAGGAACATTATGCCCTTAATATTTGGTTGACACGAAACAAGTGAGTGTGATTGTTCAACGCAATGAGTGCGACTTTACAGTAGGCAGTGCGTGACTGTAGAACAAGAGGTGGAGTGTGATTGTACAAGTGTGATTGTAATTATGGGAGTGTGATTGTACAAGGCAATGACTGTGATTCTACAATACACTGACTGTGATTCTACAAAATGAAGTTAGAAATCTAAACCGGTTTTATGACATGATGACTGTGACTGTACGCCATGTTTAGTGTGACTATAAAACTTGTGAACTGTGACTATACACCATGTGTCTGTACATTAGAAAAATAGCGAAGGAAATAGAGAAATAGCGATGGAAATATTTGTACATTAGAAAAAGTCCATCTTTTACACAACATATAATACTTGCATACCATTAAACGCCGAAAACATTCTACGACATAATGCGGAAAATATCAATTGCATACCATTTAAACGCTACATTTTAACATTCATTAAAACTTAAAACACATAAAAAAGTTCGTTACTAAACGCTACATCTTAATCCATACATACTTAACCTTCGTACTTTTTAAGCATCTCCTTCAAGTTGGCCAAGTCGCGCTGGAACCCCTTCCTTGCGCGGAAACAGTACATAGACCTCTTCATGAAGAACTGGATGCAGTTATCCAGTTCTGCCTCATTATGTGTATCGCCAATGGACGCTACGAAGTTCCTCGCGTCAACTGCAGTTGCGGCTTGCTGCACGACCTTTAATTCAGTGGACATAGTGGTATTCAATAAACCCTCATACTCCTCGATCAATTTTCTGATTTCTTCTATCTTGCTTGCCATTTTTTTGTAAGTTTGAAGTGGTGGAGTTGTGAAAAATGCGTTGGTATTTATAGAGGGGGACGCAGTAAATAGGTGGTTGAAAATGCATGGGTTAGGCAGTAAAGGTGGGGTGAAAGTTGAATAGGGTAGGTGGGGGTGAAAATTTAATGGGTTAGGTGGGGTGCTTATCCTCATCAATTAATTAGGGTTAGGAGTTTGAGGTGGGTGTTTGTGTTCCTCAATGTTTCATTGAGACTCACAAACATCCCTTCACAGTCTCGACTCGGTTTTTAACATTCGTTGTTGACATTGTTTTTTTGAAATTTTTTACGATTACTTCGCTATATAATTTACAATGTAATTCATGAACCATGCGTCGGAAAACCAATATTTTGTTGTTTGTATGTGGCGATTCAAAATGCATCTTATGAATTATTTAAACTGAAAGAAAATGGATGGTGACATATGTGGGGGTGATTAAGTTAAATTAATCTAGTGAATTTAGTTAATTTGTGGTTGTCTGTCATGACTCTGCGGAGTTTTTAGTGTGACTGTGAGTCAGAAGTTGCGTGACTGTATCACATCGCACATGCGACCCTGATACTGAGTTGTCATTCATTTGATACTCAGAAGATACTCCAACATGAAATTTTTTTCTATGTTCACAAAAAAGTGTTTTTACTTCACTCTACATTCATGCCTTACGTTTCGTGGAGGTCTTCCGTTCCACGATATTGCGTAGCTTACAACTTTCATCGATTCCTTTCCATATCTTTGGCGCGTCTGCCATGAAAGCATGAATTTTCGGCAACACGTCCTCACGAGCTCCATTCATGTCAGCAAGTACGAGGGCTGCCGCAACCTCGAACGACAAGTAACGCCTCCCGAGCTTTGTCCCAATATCAGGGTGGGTGAACGGCGCACCGTCGTACAGGCACATGTGCATCAAGCAGAAAATGCCGGACTCCGGATCGTTCTTCCGGGCGCTCTGCCATTCCATTTTTACTTGTCGATGTGTAAATTTTGGCATGTGTCTGCCCTTAATCAGCCCCTTTTCTTCTATGTAGTCGATAAATGCTTGCAGCTGATGCAGTATTAGTTAATAGTAAACGTCAGCACTTATGGGAGCAGTATAATATTGACGCGGTGAAATAAAGCATATGCGTGCAACTTACTATTATGCTGGACATCCGGAACATATGCGACCCTGGGGCGTGTGTCTAGTGATCGAGGATATTAAATGTTCTATCTCTAAAGTTGACGCAGATGCACGCGTAGTGCCCCATAGTATGCACCGGAAAAAATAACAGTTCGGCGTTCAAGTCGAATGTCCCGGCGCAGTCTTGTATGAATCTGTCCCACGCTTCGTACACACCGTCAATGTCTTCGTCCGCAGGGGTACTTGAGTCGGGTCGTTCCATTATACGGGTCAGTGAGTCCTAACAGATGGTGAATATTAGTTGCCATCAGTGACGGGGCCCGAGACAATACTATATCATGTGCGTGACTGCACATCGCGAAGTGTGTAATTGTACAGACTAAGCTGTGTGACTTTGCAGCATACAGACTGTGACTATACAAGACTACATCATTTGCGTGGTTGTACATTTTATATCACGTGATTGTACACCTCAACACGAGTGACCCTGACCGTGACTATGCAATATCTAGCATGTGATTGTACACATTAACATGTGTGACTCTGCAATTCATGACATGTGATTGTACACATCAACATGTGTGACTGTGCTAAGTGAACTTTGTGGTTATTTTTAACTATTACACGGACTTTACATCTTTTCAGTTAATGTGAATGGGGGGTCATTTGTACTATTGAATGCGATAGGTAAGAGGTAACTAGGGTATACCATGTGTTGAATTCCGAACCATGCCATCGTTGGGTCAGCGGGGGAGGATAACCCACGCCCGTGGTCGTCTGATTCGCACCAGTTCATGAGGTGCGACCAACACTCCTGCACAGCGGCGCTCATACTATCTCCGGACAATAGCGTTTGAATGTCACGTCTCTCCAGCTGCGCATGAGTGCTGTAGGACCCTAATTGTTCACTGCGAGATTTTTGACACCGGTCAGTATGTGTAGTATGCAACTCGTATCAGTAAACAAAGACGGTTACTCACCTTTTGTCGTACCCATTATCGTCAAGGAAGCAGTAGTCGGCGGTGTGCTTCCGCAGGATGGGCATCTTACTCGTCAGCGGTCGGTGCAGGCGAAACAAGGTCGACATGACAATGGTGCTGGGGTCAGGACTCCCTTGGTTCAAAGAGCAACCCAACCCATCCCCACAGCCCTGTATCCGAGACCTAATTGCCGACTGTCTTTCCTCTGGGACTGATCGGGGGGTGGGTTTAGGTGTTTTCGGTGATTTGCTCCGACGCTTGTTGGTGGTTTCCTTCACAGGAGTGGTTTCATGCGTCCGGGCAGAGTCCAACGTTTCCTTGTATTTTCCGAATTTTGCCACTCTCTCCAAAACAGTGTCCCTCATTCTGTTCACGTCGCTCAGTATAAGGGCCGCCGTGATTTCCGCCCTGCAGATATTCATGGCCGCCATTGTCCCCAAGGAGCAGTGGAATGGGGACCCGTTGTACAACATCATGTGGATCATCAGGTACACTCCACAGTCATTGGCGGAGTACCCCACCCCCTGCCATGATAAGGGAACGTTTACCAATTTTAACGCACGGACCTTCTCACCTTTCTTCAGCCCTTGTCGTACCATGAACTCCCCCATCTTATTAGCCTGCAAAACAAGTTCAAACAGGATCAGGTGGTGAACACATTCGTCGTCACATAATTGATTTAATATTAAATTTAAAGGGCCTGACCGCTGTCCGAGCAATGCCATAGTAAGGCAACTTTGTAAAATCTTTATCGTACCTCCTGTTGTCGAGGTACTCTATTTGCTCAGTATTGAAGTTGATGCAGGCGCAACTGTAGTGGCCCTCGTCACCCGTTAAGATCGGGACGAACACCTGCAAACAATGTGTCAGGATTATGGGCGGACATGGTATTATCCTGCACATAACTACGAATAAACAGTATGCGCAGGTTAATACCATGTCCGAGTCCAAAGAAAAGTCGGAGAAACTGTTTTTTATCCACTCGTTCCACACGTAAAATATTTCTTCGTCATGACTGTTGCCCTGGCCTCCTTTCTTCCACAATGCCAATATTGGGAACTGCTCACATGCATTGATTGTAATACATGTAGTTAGTGTGTGTTTGACATGAGCGTGACTGCACATCTATAATTGTGTGACTGTGCAGCGTAAAAGGTGTGACTGTACGGCAACTAGTGCGTGACTGTACAGCCTGAAGTGCGTGACTGCGCAGTTTATAGTGGTGACTGGACAACATAATGTGTGTGACTGTAGACACAATAGTGTGTGACTATACAGCCAACAGTGCGCGACTGTACAGCTAAATTGGGGGGTGAACCTACCGTATGTCCAAGAGAGAAGTAACATCTACTGGTTACTCTTGGTGCTTTTTTTTTTCGTACACCAGCTGGTTCAACAGCCTACACCAGCAGTCAATGACGTTATTCATCACCTACAGGCCAGGCTCGAGCGTCTGCATGTCGCTCCTCGCTATACAGTCGTAATCTGTGAACTCGACCAGCATTTCGCTGTAGACAAAACAAAGTCCCGATTAGCACATGCATTTAAAAAACGATACGAGCAGCACAATAAATACGTACCCCGACGGACGTGGCGTTGAGTGGTCAAAGACGTAGTCGATTACATCTTTCCGTACGTGCAGGATATCCCAGAAAATGACAATATTGGAGCACATGAATCCAGAGATTACAAACTGCCCCCTCAATATTTTCCCACAGTCCAACGTGCAGCCCAAATTGTCTGGAATCGTATCCATGCATTCAAATGCCACGTTGGAGTGGAAGATGTACCGATGATGTAGTGCCCTGGGGTGCGTCCTGGTCCCTGAGCCCTCGCCTGTCTGCTGATCATCATTCGTGACGATTACCGCCGTTGTAGGCGTGGTGGCAACAGCGTCCGCTACAGACCAGCCTGCTTTGTTCAGTTCCTTCTCAAGACTATAACTCAATGTTGCGTCGGGCGGAGTCGGCATTACATCACGCGTTCCCTCCACATTGGAAGCCGATCGTGCGTCAGTTGTCTCCCCCGCTGCTTGCCGTAGAGCCAACACTACGGTCGGACTCCTGTCAACTGAACCCTGCACATCGTCCTCAGCGGCATCATCCTCTTCAACGCTGATTTCTTCAGCGGCATCATCCTCTTCAAATTCTCCCTCGCAGAAACCCGGTGTCACGATGCCACCATTAAAAGTGCCCTCATCATCATAACCCTCTGTTCCGTGACCATATCCCACACAAAAATCTGTTTCCTCAATTTCTTCTTCCGTGTATCCAGATTCACGCATGTCTTGCACAATTTGGTTTATCAGATTGTAGGCTTCAGCATCGCGGTGCTCCTCGCCCTCAACGACGGGGGCGTTCTCGGTAATCTGCTTCAACTGGCCGGCCAACGAAGTGACTTGATCGACATACCGGAGGACAGCTGGATCTTCCCAGAATTGTTGGGAGGACGGGTCTTGACTTGGAACTACGTTGTTCCTCGTCGATATTTCTCTTACTTTAATGGCAGCCTGCTCACAGAAACCGCAAAAGGCTAGCGCACACCTCCGGAAATTCATGAAAAAACGCCGGTCGTCCTATAATTCAGTTGAAATCAAATCATTAGTGTGAAGTTCAGTGGTGTTGAGGCTGGCAGTGTGAGTATGACTAAGAACGTAATTGTGTGATTGTACGGAATAAAGTGTGTGACTGTATAGCATAAAGTGTGCGACTGTACAGTTTGTAGCGTGTGACTGTGCACGTTATATTACTGACTGGACAACGTAATGTGCGTGTCTATACAGGTAATAGTGTGTGACTCTACAGCTAATAGTATGTGACTATACAGCCAATAGTATGTGACTATACATCAGGATGAGTGTGATCATAACAGTTTTATGAATCGTATATGCTTTTATAAACATAGGTAAGGCTGTCAGATTAAATCGTTTAACGGACAAAGAGTTGATGATTTATTGATGATTTATAGAGTGGTTGGGAGATCACTTACGTTAACCTCGCTGTCTTCCAACTGATCGTCTCTCTTAATCCCTGTCATTATTCTTTTGGGACTAGAGTGCTGGTTGTCAGAGGGCATCGTTATAGCGGGGGCGCCCTCGCTGCCTGTTGTCCCACATGTACGTGGGTACGACACCTTCGAACGTAGCTGATTTCCTAGCGACCCAGTCTCCAGTTCCCCAGCGAGACGATCGCATATTCTCCGTGCATCCCAGTGTGTGATAAATGGTATGTCGCATCTGCAAGTCTCGCTACGGAAATCGTAGCGCTGGAAGTACGCAATCATTAGAATGGGGATGCATCCCCGGAGGTAGTTGAGGACTTTGTTGGGGTCACGCGTCCCCTTACCCGCCCGCACCAGATCGTGCAGGACAAAGCTACACCAGTCCTATTCCCGAATCATGTCCACGTCCTCCACTGCGGCCAGCAGACTCAGGTCCAGTGAGTTGTTCGTAGTAGGCGCGAGAAATGATGACAACGCAAACAACACGAACCTGCGGACAAAGTCGTCGTCAGCGGCTTTGGTTGCCATTAACATTTCGTGCACCCTCCCTAATGTTATTGGCTTGCTGCTGTCCACCACACCGAAGTCTTTCCTCTAGGTATTCTTTAACCTGATCACGTCAGGCGAGTCTGCCCCTTTCTTGTTGCTGGGTTGGGATTACTTTCACCGGATGAGGGCCCAAAGGTAGCTGGAGGCAGTCGTGGATGTCGTACTTTGACATCATGAATGCCTCCTGGCGTGAGGCACGGAAAATATTGCACCCGTCAGAAAATGCACGGAGGAACATAACCGTGTGCTCAATGGGTACCGATTCAAGCCTCAGCTCCAACAGCCCGCCGAATCTAATAGCACGCACCCTCTCTATCTGATCATTCGATAATCGCCAAATTAGCTAGTGCAACCGCTTGGGCCTATAGTGAATATCGGGCTGACCCTGTCGGCGGTCCCCCCCTCTCTTTCTCCGAGACACACACACGTATGTGGGGTCGGCCGGTGTATCAGATTTGACGCTCCTCTTTTTTTTGGCCTGCTTTCCTCAACACTTTCTGTCTCACCCACATCCAGATCGGCGACCGGTGTATCAAAAGTCACCCTCTTTTTTTTTCTTTTGTCTGCCTTCGTCAACGATTTCTGTCCCCCCCACATTCGTCTCGGCAACGATGTGGTCCCCCGATGTATCTTCAACAGACTTTACAACAGTCTTCTTCTTCTTTTTTTTTCTTCTTACCCAAATTTTGGTCCACAACCAATCTATCATCAATTACATTTTCGCGGACCGATGTCTCTGCCACGACCTTCTTCTTACTGGTCTTCGTTCGAACTTTCTTCTTCGCACCCGACTTTCTGCTGCAATAACAACATGCGTAATGAGTGTGATTTTACAACTGAGTATACGGCTTCAACAGTGTGATTCTACAGTAAAAAGAGAGCGACTCTGCAACATAACGAATGTGACTATACAGCCTCAAACGGGTGACTATACAACCAACACTGCATGACTATACAATATAAAGCGTATGGCTTTGCATCGTAACAAGTGCGACTGTGTAGATTCAAAGGTGTGATTGTACATCATTCTGTTACTTCACAACAAAATGTAACGAGTGCGACTATGTACCTTCAAACGGGTGACTGTATAACCAATTCTGTATGACTGTATAACCAACTCTGTGACTTTACAACTCTGTGACTATACAATATAAAGCGTGTGACTTTGCATCATAACAAGTGCGACTATGTAGATTCAAAGGTGTGATTGTACATCATTCTGTTACTTCACAACAAAATATAACGAGTGCGACTATGTATCTTCAAACGGGTGACTGTACAAGCAACTCTGTATGACTATTCAAATGTTAATTTTATTTCTTCCCAAACACCAAGTCTGTGACTATAAGACTGCTTTAACGTAAGCTTCAACAAGGAAGCATGCAAAACTTCAACAAAAAAATGTCTAATCGATGGCACATGCATACTTACAATGACGACTATGGGAACTTCAACATGAACTTCAACAAAGAAATAAAGACTTCATCTTTGGCTCTATAAATACAACTACTGTACAACTACGACCCCTTCAACTCAAAATTAGGGTTATAACTAGAGGAATAACAATTAATCAAGAATAAAAACTGTGTGAATATTAGTTGTCAGAGAAAAAAAACTTCATCTTCGACTCTATAACTACAACTACTGTACAACTACAACAACTTCAACTCAAAATTAGGGTTATCGTGTTGGAAAAATGCTCTTTCACCATTTTTTATGGTTCATGCATGCCGGAGTTCTTGACCACTTTTAAGGGTTCGTGAAAAAGGAATAAAAAAGGGTTGAACAAAAGGAAAATCGGAGGTCGAAAATCGAACATTCACCATATCTTTGTAGCACCACCGGAATTTTAGGCATTATCGGAGATGGAGAAGCTGCGGAAATGGAGATGGAGATGGAGATGGAGATGGGTTATTTTTAGAGAGAGGAAGAGAGCAGTGAGTGATTAGGTAGTGAAATGAATTGAAAATAGGTGAATGGGGAAGTGTAAAGGCTTTGGGCGGGAGTATAGAGAGGAGGGAAATTAATTGGGGTGTAGGGTAAGGGGTCTATTGACTAGTGATGGGGTTGATGGCTGTCCACAACATGTCAGCCCCGCAGCCCCATTTTTTTTATACAATCTAAACCCATACATCCACCGTCCATATTAAGCTAAATGGATGGGGGGATCAACACTAAGCAACTTCTTACACCCATTGAGGCACAATAGAGAGTTGCTATTGAGGAACAATCCCTTGATCCCCCTTCTATATATATATATATATATGGATCTATGTTCCATCTTAATCTAATGGTCTAGATTGTGCCTCAATGGGTGTAAGGAGTTACCCTCTATATATATATATATATATATATATATATATATATATATATATATATATATATATATATATATATATATATATATATATATATATATATATATAGAGGGTAACTCCTTACACCCATTGAGGCACAATCTAGACCATTAGATTGTGCCTCAATGGGTGTAAGGAGTTAATCTAATGGTCTAGATTAAGATGGATCTATGTTCCATCTTAATCTAATGGTCTAGATTGTGCCTCAATGGGTGTAAGGAGTTACCCTCTATATATATATATATATATATATATATATATATATATATATATATATATATAGAGGGTAACTCCTTACACCCATTGAGGCACAATCTAGACCATTAGATTAAGATGGAACATAGATCCAAATAAGTGTTATATACACTAAAAAACTCATTATATACGTGTAGACACCCAGATTTGGACCTGGTGGCTGCAGAGGCGCCCAACAAACACCCGATGACGATAGAACTGCAACGCGACGCGAGTTCGCGATGTTTTAGATAGTTTTTCTATAGAACGGGTCAAATAAATTACTCGAGCAAATTAAACTAACATGATGGCAACCTTAGTCGTGTCGTTACGGTTGCATAGACACTAATTAGAGTCAATTCCGACACCGGGACCTCGAGTCGGTCCCGAAACTCGAACCGAGTCAGCACCGCGCCAAGCGATCCTCGGGATGCACGCCCGAGGCCTACTAGTGTTCACGACACTAGGTCAAGCCGCGGGAGCCTTAATCCCCAAGTAATAAATTATCCTCCTCCCTCTTGGTTTTGGAAAGTATCAAACCCGTATCCTCAAAATCCCGGCCGCACCACCTGACGCGCCTAGGTGTAGACACCCGCATTTTGACCGCCAGGTGTCTATGGCAGTTTCCAAAAAAAAAACACCCGATGATGATCGGACGCTAACATATTTCTATACGCTCGGATACGGGCTCAAATCCATTAATCGTTGGCTAACACACTTACGGAGTACAAATCTCACCAAACGGACCTCAAATCCAGGCCCAGTGGATCATTCTGAGTCAAACAAGACTAATTTAGGCCGAAACCGACACCGGAAATAAAACCGACTTTTTGCGATTGGGTCAACCCCGGTCAAAGTCGTTTCCGAGACACACAAAAACAGCCATACAACCATCAAAAGTCCAAGTCAAACACAAAACCCATCAAACACCCAAAGTCAAGGTCCAAAACAATGGACCCGTGCAACCCGACTGGGCCACTCGATCGAGTGACCCACCCACTCGATCGAGTGGGCTTGTTTCAAGCCCGACGGCAGGCTTCACGGGCCACTCGACCGAGTTAGCCCCATACTCGGTCGAGTAACCCTAAACCGGTGCCCTAGCCTTGCTTATATAAGCAACCCTCATGCAACAATCCTTTTACAACCCTAAAAATCTTTTTGCAACCTCAAGAAACCCTAGAGCAACCATACACACACACATACTACGTCTTTTACAAACCCTAATCAAACCCTAATCAAACCCTAGCAATCCTACACTAGCAAAAACCCTAAACCTAGTTTTAGGAATCAATCCCCAGCCACCACAACTCAACCTCCATAAACCTCGAAGACTCTTGTGTTAAGCCACGGTTACGAGTCCGCGCCGAGACAAGAACATGTAGGTTGAGGGTGTCAAAACCCTCTTTTTTCTTCCCTTTCTCTCTTCGTCGTCTGTCTCATTTTCCTCCGTCTTTTTTTCGTTTTTTTATTTATTTCGTTCGTTGCGTCATAATATCGATAATACTACTAATATCAAAGCATTAAAATATTTATCGATTTGTGTCGAATAAGAAGGATACCGGGATAAGGAAAACCGCATATACAAGTGTATTGCACACGCGTCGTCGGTCGCTTATCCCGATACCCCAACTATTTGATTATTGAGATAAATTAACTTAAACAATAATTCGTTATTATTTCTCGTCATCATCATCATTAATCTTACATTCATCATTTTTTAAAATCAATTTTAACAAGGGTCGAAACCCGTTGACACGGATCCGACATCACAATCCCTAGGGATTTATTTCGATGTCGGAGAAGTCGAGGGAATCAAGTTTTTTTTTATTCAAGTAAAGCGTCGATTTTGGATTCGATACCAATTCCATAATTGGATATCGAATCTAACAATCAAGTCATATGAATTAATTAACGTGATTTGTTCATATCACGATAATTAATTTAAAGCGACTAAAATTAATTTATCTCTTTTTTATTTCACTCTAATATCCCATATCGATTCAATAATCGAATATGGGATACGATGAGTATTCAAATTTAGAATCGGGTATAAATTCAACAATATTTATATTCGGTTTAACAAAATCAACGTTTTGTAAAAAACCCGAATCGAGCATAGGTCATGCAATACTTACGCCCAATCCGGTAAAACCGTCGATTCATCAAAAATCTAAAGCAATTTCGAAAATCAACATAAATTTGCAAGCGAATTACAATTCGTACAGATGCCACTCGACCGAGTGCCTCAGTCACTCGATCGAGTGACATCACAAAATCGAGTCAGGATGCCTTTTACGACGCCTACTCGATCGAGTCTCACAGTGACTCGGTCGAGTGGCTACGTACTCGACCGAGTTGGTCAATAACTCGGCCGAGTACGGTCTGTAGCGCAAACAGAATCGTCTTTTACAGGTCCACTCGATCGAGTCCATCGACCATGATAAGTGTAGTTTGTAGTGCCTATTTGTTGTGTTTTGGTCCCTTTTTCCTTGTGGAATCGCTCCTTTAGAGCGATTCATGGGCTTCTTATGCTTCCTTTAGTTCGTTTCAGGTTCCCGAGACAGATTTGGAAGAGTTGGAGCGATTCCGACTCAATACATACACATTTTGGAGCCAACGAGATAAAGGAACGATGACTCGAGGCCTTGGAATCGACCCCGAGACCTTGGGACCCAATCCCGAGCCTCCGAGACCCGATCCCGAGTCCCGAGAATCGGTGGGAAGCCCATGAGAGGCAAGGAAGGACCAAAGAGCGTTTAAGGAAGGCATACAAGACCCATCCCGTTCGGGATGGCCTCATCCCGTTCGGGATGGGGTGCTACATTACGATGGCTGCTGTGAGCCCATCCCGGTCGGGATCAACTCGTCCCGGTCGGGATGGCAGGGCCGTCCCGATCGGGATAGTCCGTCCCGGTCGGGAAGCTACAGAGGCAGCACGGGCTTCTTCTTTTCTTCTCCTTCATTCTTGTACCCATATATATACTCCCTTCTTGTAATTTTAGGACATCTTATCTTACCCTAGATTAGTTTAAGCCTCCATTATCATTCAAAACCCTAGATTATTGCTACTCTCATTAGTTTAATCCTTTCTTCAATCCTTAGTTAATTATTGTAATTAGTCTTGGATTAAGGGATTCTTGAAGATTGTTCCAAGATTGACAACCTTGGGATTGTATTTGGGTTTCTCATTAATACAAGTTTTCATCTTTTCTTCATCTATTGTTGGTATAATCCTTTCATCCTTAGTCTTTGTTATTTATTCAAGTTCTTTCTTATTGTTATTGCTATTATTCTTGTTAATGATAATGGATGCTTGTTTTGTGACATTGATTTCTCTTATGATTGTTGGTTTTCTCTTAATAATGAGTGAGTAGTTTTCTTGTGGGGTTAGTAGGGGGATTAGGGGTAGATTATGGATGATTAGGGTGGTTTAAGGGGAAAAGGTTTTATCTTTGTTGTTAGTCACATTGTAGGCACTCTATGTGTTTGTTGATATGCTTGTGTGAGTTGTAGTGGCCATGCTTCCCATACTTGTGTTCATCTTCTCATTGATTGTTTATTTTGTGGAAATGTCGAGAATAGTTTAGTCGTGAGAGCGCGGACTAGGGTCTAAGTTGCGAGAGCCCGGACCCACCTTGGCATCGGTCTAAGTTGCGAGAGCCCGGACCGACTCTAGCGATTAGGAGACACCTATACCCTTGATCACCCCAATTATCCTTCTACTCCTATGAACCCGACCTACCCCACTTCTTTCCATATTTGTGTTAATCCTCCTAGTTAGCCATCATTTCCTTTAGTTTTATCGTTTAGTTAGTCTCTAGTGTTAGTTTAGTTCTTACTTCTCCTCCTTCATAGTTTTTCATACATCGCTTCTTTGTATTTGTTTTGGTGACCTAGTTTCGTTGTAGGTAGACCTAGTCTAAACCTTGATATACCATCCTTGTGGATACGATCCCGACTTGCCCTAGCTACCCACTAGGTTAGTCGGTGTTTTATTGATCGGCTAGGGACGTGACAAATCCCTACCATCAATTTGGCGCCGTTGCCGGGGACGGTGCATTGTTTAGACTTAGTTTGCTTATTTCTAGACTTAGTTACCCTTCTTTGTGTTCTCCCACCCTCTCTTGTGAATATTCTCTAGATTTTTCTTCTTTCCTTAGTTTTATTTCTTCTTTTTCTCTTTGTCTCTAGTTGTGTTTGCTATTGTCGTTGCCTAGTGCCCATAAAGCACTAGGTGTTCTTACGTTTGTTCTAGTGTGTAGTGTATGCCTAGGAGGGGAGGCGACTTCTATCTCTTTATTCCAGAGCCGGAGAGACTCTTTCGAGCCTTTCGCCAACGGACGATTAATCGGGTTAGATACTCTCAACCGAGTGCAAGCAATACTCATCAAGGGCAAGCCCAAGGAGCCGACTTGAACATTTCACCTCGAGAGACGGCCGGAGGGACCTTCATCAATCCCTTCGGTGATTCTTCTCCTAGTTCCCCCTCTTCATCTACATCAACACTCTCTACACCACCATCTTCTCCCTTACATCCAAGAATGCCTAAGTTCTCCTCTCACTCCACATTCACCGAGGATGTCTTGCCGGGACCGAGTGCATTACCGGAAGCCTATACCGGGAATTTTGTGGCAAAGACTCAATTTATCCAACTTGTGGAGAGAAGCCCATTTAGTGGTTTGTCCACCAAAGACCCACACCAACACATGGAGACTTTCTCCGATTATTGTGACGCTATATCTCAAACCGGGGTTACTCAAGACCAAATTCGTTGGGTACTCTTCCCGTTTTCTCTTATTGGAAAAGCGAAGCAATGGATCAAGAGTCTCGATAGGGCAACCATGGGTATCGACACTTGGAAAAAGCTTGCCTTGGCGTTCTACCAAAAGTTTTACCCTCCGGAAAAGACGAACTTGCTTAGGGCCTCCATCACCGGGTTCCAACAAAGGGATGAAGAGAGCCTATATGAAGCTTGGGAGCGGTTTAAGTCTTTGGTAAGATCGTGCCCTCATCATGGACTCTCACAATGGTTCTTGGTGCAACAATTTTGGAATGGACTTTATGAGGACTCGAGAGCTATTCTTAACATGGGCTCCAACGGTAGGTTCACCGAGGTCGATGACGACCAAACATGGGCGAGAATCGAAGAGATGGCGGTGCATAATTCGCAATACTCTAGGCCTAGGAAGGCACACCGAGGAGGCATGCATGAGGTCGATGCTATCACTAAGTTAAGCATTGACCTTGGAGCTCAACTTAAAACACACATGGAGACTATTGACAAGAAGCTCCGAAGCCACCTCAACCAAGTCCAAGGCTCTAGTTCCTCCCACCATCAACCGATTCAAGAAGTGAATGCTTTGGGGTTCGCACCTTCTACACCTTACTTTGGGATGTGCGACACTTGTGGAATCGTTGGTCATGACCCTATGAATTGTAGAGGGAGTATTGAGCAAGTGAACGCCTTTCAAGCGTTCAAGCAAGGTGCCTCCTTCTCTAATCAATACCAAGTTTCCAATCAAGTCCCTCAACAACAAACACTTCAACATCAACAACAACATCGTCCCTATGTTCCACCTCCCTTACGGGACAACAATGAAAGTTACCAAGGTTATGTGGGTAACCAAAGACCCTTCAACAATTTCAAGCAAAATAACCAAGGCAACTTCAACAACAAGCAAGGGTTCCAACAAGGGAACTTCAATCAAGGTGGTTTCCAAGGAAACCAAAATTTCCAAGGACAACAAAACCACAACCAAGGGTATCAAAGCTACAATCAAGGCCTTAATCAAGGCAAGCCTCATGGGTTCCAAGGGAACCATCAACAACAACAAGCAACACATGGCAATCAACAAAGCAAACCTAGGAGCCGGTCTCCTATTCATGACTATGGTACTCCATTAGCCCTCACCGATACTCCGCATAATCCATCATCCCCACCACGGGAATCCGACATACAAAAGCAAATGATGGATATGCAAAGGAATACCCAAGAAATGCAAAAGAGTCAATTGGAGGCACAAATGACACAACAAGGAATCATTGCTCAAATTCTAATGGATAACAAGGAAATGAAAACTCACATGAAGATGATTGAGAATCAAGTGTCACAACTTGCATCGGGAAGTTCTTCAAGGCAAAGGGGGCAATTGCCTCCTCAAGGCGAAACTCCAAATTATGAACATGTCAATGCCATCACCTTGAGGAGCGGTGCTACATATAATCCTCCCGTGTTTCCTAGTGAGAAAGAAGCAATGAAGGAAGTTGTGTCTCCAAATCAAGAAGAATCAAGCTTGGACAATCCAATGGAGGAACAAGTTCTATGGGAAGTCGAGAAACCCCAAGAAGACAACCCTCCCCCTCTTCAAGAGAAAGACAAGGGAAAAAGGAAAGTGTCCTTTGAAGAGTCCACCCTTAATGATCAAAACAAGTACCAAATCAAGTTGCCTTACCCATCGAGGCAAATGAAGACTAAGGTGGACACTCATTACGACAAGTTCCTTAGTATCATGAAGAAATGGGATGTTAGTGTCCCGTTCACCGAATTACTTACCCAAATCCCGGCATATGAAAGATTTATGAGAGAAATCTTAGCTAGGAAGAGATCCGTCGACAAGGAAGAGACCGTAGCGTTCACGAGGGTGGTGAGCGAGCTTATCCAAGGTTCCACGCTTCCGAAGTTGAAGGATCCGGGTAGTTTTTCGATCCCTTGCACCATAGGCAACTTCTTGATCAAGAATGCGTTATGCGACTTGGGCGCGAGTGTGAGCATCATTCCCTATTCTATTTGTTGCCGACTCGGAATGAAGGAGTTGAAATGTACGTCCCTCACCCTCCAAATGGCCGATAAATCATTCAATCGACCATTAGGAATGTTAGAGGACGTACCGGTACGAGTGGGGAAATACTTCATTCCGGTCGACTTCATTGTGCTTGACATGCCGGAGTATGCCAACACTCCCATTATTCTTGGGCGCCCATTTCTACACACCCCGGGTGCCATGATCGATGTGAAGAACGGTAGGATCACATTTGAGTTAGGCGAGGAAAAGATAGTGTTCGACCTCCAAGGCAACACTACGCCTACTAAGGATGAATCATGTAATATGATCCAAGCCAAGAAAGACATCGATCTAGGGGGTGAACCGGAACAAAGCTTGAAGAAGTACTCTTATGTACTTGAGGATGACGACTCCGATATGGAGGAAGGTGAGTGCCCAATTCATGGGCTTGATGACAAGTTGAAGTGCAATGACAAGGAAGAAGATGAGCCTCCCTTGGGGCCGCATGAGGACCGGTGGACGTTTGGGTATATCCCCAAGGACCAAAAGTACAAGTTCAAGTCGTTGAACTTGGAAGAGCGGGATGCCCCGGAAACGTCAAGGCAAGGCCATGAGGAGCCTTGGGATGTGGTCGGTTACATTACGAGCTTGATTGAAGACTTCTCTACGGCCTTCGACTTGTTCTTACGTGCCCTTGATGGAGATGGAACTAGTTTTGGTTGTTCAAAAAGATTGAAGAAAGCACCACTTTGGTTTGACGGAGTTCCACAAGAACCGTCTCATTGTATATATCTCTTTCTTGTAGTTAGTTGGATTTTTGTGAATTCTTGTTATTTGGATTGATTAATGAGCGTTGTGAGGGAGAGAGTTTGATGTGTGTTTGAGTATTGTTTGATAGGTGAAGTGAGAACGCTCCTAGAGAGGATTGACTATGGTATATATTGGGTTGTGAGCAAGAGGATTGGGTTTTTGAAGCTTGGAACAAGCTTTTGGGATCGTGGAGGTCGAAGAAGACCCGTCCCGACCGGGATGAAGCGTCCCGACCGGAAAGGGTTAGGCTTCCCGACCGGGAAGGGTGCCATCCCGATCGGGATGGGAGCACCAGATTTCGAGCTTCCTGTGAGTCCGTCCCGACCGGGATGAGGGCGTCCCGACCGGGACGGGTGAGGTAACTCGATCGGGATCAACCTTCCCGACCGGGATGGTCCTCTGCTCCCCCTTTGTGCTTCTTCTTCACAAATCGAGTCCACCCAACCGTTTTATGCCCCCTCCCAACCTCCCTAGATACCCTAGCCTTACCATATGCCCCACGTACTTCATTGTCATACCTTCACCTCATTTCCTCTTCACTGTACACCGTGATTCACATCAAATTCCATCCCCTCGCACCATGAGCATGAGCATGAGAGAGAGAGATGGATATCGTCCGAAAAGCAAAGCACAACTTAAAATCCAAAGTCCAAACCCAAGAGGTGAAACCTTGAGTGAAAAGGAAAAACTTCAAGTCCATTGTGCATCTTCACCGGAGAGGTCGAACTTCAAATGGATATATCTAGAGTTCTAGACATTGGATCGTAGCGATTCCAGTTGGAGGTGAAAGCTTATCTTCTTAGCTTTCCAACGACATATCACACGCTCCAATCGGAGATCAAACAAGAGAGTTATGGCCCTCTGAAGTCACAGGGCGAAATTTCACCCGATGAGAATTTGACCGGGCGAAATTTCGCCCGACGGTGTTCCTCCCCAGATTACCATTTTGGACAAAAAGTTCATAGGGTGAAATTTCACCCTATGAGATGACCGGGCGAAACGACCGGGCGAAATTTCGTCCACCGGGTGAAATTTCGCCCGATGGAGAAAAGCGCCAAAAATGACGATTCGGGAAGAAAATCTCACCGGGTGAAATTTCACCCGGTGGTGCTAATGTCGTCAACCGCAGGGCAAAACTTCACTCTATGAAGACTCATTGGGCAAAGTTGCATCTCAGAGGACAAGGACTCACTAATGGGCAAGGATTAGATTATGGGCTTTAGGTTAAATACCCATTAAGAGATTACTATATATATGTAACCCTAGATTATTGCCCACCTTACCTCTCCATTGTGCTAAGGAGGGATGAAGTTACACCACTCCACCATCCTATTACACCATCCATTAGTAGTAGTTTAGTAGTATTCTAGTAGAAATCCTCCAAAATTCTAGTAGTTTACATAGTAATTAATAGTAGATCTACACAATTCCCATCAACAATTGTTTAGATCTCAAGTTTGTAGAAGATTATATCAAGTTTTATATGAAGATTTGTGGGTTTATTGAAGAATTAGTGACAAGTTCTTCATTCTCTCCATCAAAGATTCAACCTTTATTCATGATATATTCTTATTTCTTATAGATCTACATAATTGGTATAATTCTCTTCCACTCCCTAATCTCTAATTTAGTTTTTATGTTGTTTTCTCATCATCATCTTGTCTAAATCTAATTATTATGCATGTTGTGATGAATTTCATAATGAATTGTGAGTAAAATTCTTTGTTGGGGAATTAGGGAGGAGGATTTGGATTATTTTATTCAAGGGATGTTGGTGGGTTGTTTACTTGTTAATTATCGATGTTAAGGTTTTTGTGTCTTTGTTGACCTAGACTGCAGCTAGATTGACCTTGACTCATTTGTACCAATATGGGGAAACTCGGGGTAGAAATTACCTTAGATTGAGACTTGCCCTTTCGTCGCGAAAGCGGGTTTAGGTAGGTTGGGTGAGGAAATCGAAAGGTGGCACTCTCCTTTTTAACGTTGTAACAAAAACTCGATCCCGAGACTATTAGACCCCATTTCTGAATCCCGACTCTCCCCAACACCTTTCCTACTTCTTGACTTTCTCGACCTCTCTCTTAACCCCTCTCGAGTCTCGACCCAAAACCCCCCTTTTCTCGACCCTATCACGCTTAGACTTTGACTCGACCGACTTTACCTAGCCCGTCCCTGTGGATCGATCCCCGACTTACCGCTACTACGTAGTAGTTAGTTGGAGTTTATAAATATTGTTTGACCGCGTTGGATAGGCGATGATTCGACGCGCATCAAAATGGCGCCGTTGCCGGGGACGGCGATTAGTTAGTTGAGTTTTAGTCTTTTCGTGTTTGGTTATTGTTCTTTCTCTACCCTAGTGCCTCTCGGTGCTAGGAGACTCACTTTCTATTTGAGTGTGTTTACCAGGAACAGGTTATTGTCTTTTCGGTTCGATCCCGAGCCAAAGATGGCATCTCGAGCCTTGAGATTCCCGATAAATATCTCAACTAGAGTGATTCCACATCCGTACCTCACACCACCAACCATACATACTAACCTTCCACCTCCTCCAAGTCCATTCATATCACAAACTACTACCATTCCCACCATTAATAATCCATCCACACATTTCACTCCACAAAATTCACCTTCTACAACTCCCATCATTCCAAATTCGCAAGAAACACCATCTCCACAAGAAAATTCTCCAACCCATTCACCTCCCAAATCACCCACATCATCAAAAAGCCTTCAAAAAGCAAACATGATAACTCTTGATTCACATTCACAACTCACTCACGAGGATTTACCTTCCCCCGTTTCCTATGGAATCATTCCGAATGAGTTTGAGCTTAAAGATTCCTTGATCAATGAAGAAAAACTAGACACCTTCTATGGGCTCCCTCAAGAAGATGCTTTTGAACATGCATGCTCTTCCAAAGAGAAGTTGGTTGAAGCCGAGCTTATCGAGAAAATGGGAGACGAAAATTCTCCTATCACCAATGAAATGAAACTCCAATTGGAAAAGGAAGAGTTAACCAAGGAACTTGAGGCTATGAATGCAAAGTATACTCCAACGCAAAGACCCTTTAATCCCAATCAACAAACATTTTCCAACCAAGGGTCTGTCAAAGTGCCTCCACATATGCCTCCTTATCAAAGGGAGAACTTCAACAATCAAGGTAGAAATTATCATGTTCAAAGGGACTTCCATAATCAAGGTACAAATCAAAGGAATAATCACCATAATCAAGGAAGCAATTATCATAATCAAGGGTTCCATCAAGGCTATCAATGCAACTATCAAGGTAACCAAAGGCCAAATCAAGGGTACCAAGGGTTCAATTTTCAAAGACATAAACAACCCTCTCCTTTTTATGGAAATCAAGGAAATTATCAACATGGCCAAAGTAATGGTCAAGGGTATGGTTCGACCATTGATATGAGAAAGTCTTTAGTCAACGAAGTGTATCAAGGAAACCCGAATTGCCAAGGTAATCAAGGTCATAGAGGATTACACTCTCGAAGCTACAATGGACCCTCTCAAGTCTTTGGCAACCAAGGTCATTATCAACAAAGTCAAGGAAGTGGTCATTGGGACAATTCATTAAATGAATTGCAAAGAACAATAGAGTATTTGATGAATGAGATTGCGAAAGACAAGGCAAAGCTCGAACTCTTGATATCTCAACGAGCATCCAAAGCCTTAGCTACTCCCATGCACCCACCTCATGACTTTCCCGATCAACCTCAACACCTAAGGGATCCACCATGCCAAACCCATGTTGTTATCAAAAGAGAAGGAAAGGAGCTTGAAAACCCTCACAATCAGTTGAGTACCGAGGCAACCCCAAATTTGCAACAACAAAAAGCACCACATGCCACTACTCCCGATTCTCCCAAACAAAACCGGGGAATTCGAGAAGAATTCGAGTTAGTTGCAAGGGCCGAAGAAAAACAAAGAAAATTGAAGGAAGCTAGAAGGCAAGAGACCGAACAAGCAATTGAGGAGAAGGACTCCAATGTTCCACCTCCATCGATTTATGCACCAACTTTACCATTTCCGCAACAAGCTAAAATTCACAAAGGTAATATCAATTGTAGCCAATTTGTGGACATGGTCGAAAAGGTGAAAGTCTCCTTGCCATTCACCAAGGCCGTTCAAGAAAAATCAACCCTCACTAATGGGATGAAAAATGGTGAAAAGTCTATGGACATCAATTTTCCTTACCCCACAATGCAATCCAAGAAAGCAACTCAAGGTGAAGTAGTGATCATTGACGATATCGATGAGAATGGCAACATCTTGTCATCGAGGATAGAGATCACCACTTTTACTCCCAACAAGAAACTCGAATCCTAAAATTGCCACATGGAAAATGCAATCGAAAATGTAGAGGATACGAGTCTCTGGGATGAGTTGAATGATGTTATAGGCCTTGTTAAGTCTTCGAATGACGATGAAATCAAGTTGCCCTTGTGCGAGAATGTTGAGAAACATCACGAGTCCTTTGCTAGTGAGCTAAACTTTGGTTTAGGAGAAATAGAAACCGCCGGCAAAAGTTTCGAATCTCTCCTTCACAATGATATGGGGACAAGTGACGTTTCGAGATCTAGAGATATGGGCCCGAAACTTGAAGAAGATATGGGGATGTACAATGAACCGGGGATTTTTGAGAAACACCCTTTAGAGGATACCATTGTTAAGAACGATTTCTCTAAACCGTGTATTTGGGATGAACCACTCACTACCATTGAATCTTTATGCTTTGAATCCCCTACCCATGAAGAATTTGACACTAGCCCTTCCTATGAATCTATGATCGAGGATGATTGGAAAAATTCTTTCAATAAACTTTATTTAATCCTTGATTTATCTTTTGGAAGGAATGTGGTTAAAAACAAAGAAGATGGGGTTTGGAAGGGTGAGGAGTTGATTGATGAGACTAACCAAGTCTCTTATGTCATTGTTAGTGACTCATTCATTCCCGATAGAGAAGATATGGGGATGTTCAATGGGGAATTAAAGCCTAAACCGTATTTCATGTTGAGTGGTGAGATTGTGAAATTTTGGAATGGTAGAAGGTATTTTGGGAAGAAATGGTCGTTGGGACTTGTGAAATGGAAAGACCCGGGAGACCATTACAAGTCCAGGCTTCGTGGATTTGAAGACTGCTTATCGCTTCCGACTTGGAAGCTTCTCATGATAGCTTGGCTCGGCTACATGAGCCTTTCGGAAGACTCTTCTAGAGCCTTTGACTTACTCCTCCGAGCCCTTGATGGGTATGGTGGAGATTACACTCTGAAGACAAATAAACTTTAAGGTTTGGCGGTCCTAGCCAAAACCGCGCTTCTTGGGAGGCAACCCAAGCTTTTTAGTGCATGTTTACATTTTTTTTTATTAGTTTATTACTTTTGTTAGCTTGAGAACATTGATTGAAATTGGATTTCACTATGGAGCTAAATTTGGATGAAGACCAAGCATTTGGAGAAGTTATGGAGCTTTAATCGAAGACCACAAGCATGTTTGTGGGAAATATTGATTATGTAATGTGAGTCGAGTCAATATTTGAATCTCTAGGTGATTATTGAAGAGCCATGCAATGGCAAGGCGGAAAAACGCAGCAAAGAAGACCGCCGGGCGAAACTTCGCCCGGTGAGACTCGACCGGGCGAAATTTCGCCCTACGGAAAATTTGCCAGAATTGCCGGAACGAAGAAGATACCACCGGGCGAAATTTCGCCCGGTGATATTTTGACCGGGTGAAATTTCACCCGGTGGAAAAAGACGGCAAAAATGATTTTCACGACGAAAAGTCGTCGGGTGAAATTTCACCCGATGATGCCCGACCGGGTGAAATTTCACCCGGCGGTGTGACTTGGCCAATCACCTACACCTTTTACTCACTACATTTTCATCTCCCTCCAACATTTTACCTCAACATAACTTTCCCTCCAAAAATTTTCTACACCAAATTTTACCACCCACTTTAAAACTTTCACTTTCCCTCCTCAAACACCCTTATTTATACCACCTTTTTCACCTCACTCATCATTTCACCCTTTCACCCATCACAAAATCATTACACTACCTTCCATACACCATATTCAACCTCCATTCACAACTCCATTCCATACTTGGGTGAATATTTATTTTGGGTTTTTGAAGAAAGGAGAAGCAAAAGTTTTGGGATTTTTCTTGCAAATTATTATCATGGAGACAAGAGCTCAACGAGCCGCGCGTAAACAAGGTATGGCATCGACTTCTAACCCTTCTAAACGTTCATCTTCTAGTAAGTCTTCTAAGCCTATGAATTTACCTTGTCTAAATACTTCTTTGTCTCGGACCTTCTCTGAAAAGATCTTTCAGAGCACTAGGTGGCCTTGTCCCCACACAATGACCAATCTAGGAATAGTAGACGATATTAAAGAGTTATCGTCGAGAACCGGAACTAGCGAGCTCCTTAGCCTCGCAGCCTTCACCTATAAGGACCTTACTTGCGAGTTCCTAGGAACATTCGCCATCGACAATCTGACCACACCTAGAGTGATTAAATTTAGACTATTCGGCAAACCCCATCGTTTAACTATTTCTGAGTTCGGCCTAGTGCTAGGCCTACCCTCATCGGGTACCGGATTTAGTGCACCCTCGAGCAACGTACAAGCCTGTGTATCTAGGAGAGATCTTTGGAAGCGCATATCACGCTGTAAGGGGGGTTACGAGGCTAATTTATCCTTTGCCTCCGAAATCCGTAACCCCGCAATTCGCTATTTCTGCGAGATGCTCTCCCACTGCTTGCTACCCTCGGCCGATAATATTTATACTCTTAATGTGTGTGTCCTGCAATTGATCTGTGACTCTTTGTTCGGTAACCCTAACCCCTTAGACCTACCACTTGTCGTGGCGTTGCATTTTCACCGTATCATTGTTACCCAACGCCCCTCCTTAGATTGTGGAGGTCTCGTGACCATAATTGCAAACAAATTGGGTTATTCGACCGACCACCTCACCCCACTAAACGATTCCATATGGCTTGACGAGGCCTATTTTCCGACTTGGATTTTTCATGTACCTCATCAGCGCCTCGTCAACATTAGCCGTGGAAGAGCTTTAATAGTTCCGAACACACACCGAACCACTATCCATGTTCACCAAAATTGGGACCTACCCTTAGGTCCCGGTGAATTCCGACTGACCAAGACTGAGTCGGGGGGAAGGGGAGTTTGGGAGTATGCACACTATAAGTTGCCCAAAGGTCGTACGATCTACGACCTTTGTGAGATTGAATCCGACTTTGCCCTCTCGCTTAGCGACGGTCCGGAGGAGTTTTCTCTCGAGCCATCCTCCGAGGGTATACCCTTTTTCTATGAATCTCCTAGCGCTTCATTTGCGTCGGACGATCACTCAGACTAGACCCTCTCCTGGAGTCGGTAGTGTGTGTGTGTGTGTGTGTTGTGTATCTGTGTGTGTGGGTTGGGTCGGTGAGTCTATAATCATCTATAATTGCATGTCCTTTGGTTGATTCCGTTCTTATTCCTCTTATTCCTTGATCATTGTGATTGTTTTACCTCTAACATAACTTTGCAAGCTGTCCCATTGTTCGATTGTTGCGGCCAAAGCGGCCATGGTATTGCTCCCGGTCATTAGGCGATGTGATTACGCCATTGACCTTTTGAAAATCCAAATTCTTCTCATTTTCTCAAACTTTTCTTAATCCGGGCTAGGTGATGTAACTACACCTACGCCCATTTTTCATCCTTTCTTTTAATTTCTTTTCTTTTCATTTTCTTAGCCACTTGGCTAGGGTCTAGGTGATGTGATTGCACCTAGGCCCGCCACTATCTTATCGTTTTCTTTATTTTATTTTCATTTTCTTTTCTCAATATTTTTGAAAAACCCAAAAACATTAAAAAAAAGCCTACAAAAATCCAAAAACATTTGAAAAATTATAAAAAATCCAAAAAGATTTTTCTTATCTTTCTTTTTCCGTCTTTTTCGATCTTTTCCCCTACTTGTGCATTGAGGACAATGCACAGTTTTAGTCTGGGGGAGGGATCTACTACCCTTTTGTTTTTAAAAAATCTTTCCAAAAACCATAAAAATTGAAAAATTCCGAAAAACCAAAAACTTTTTCTTTTCTCGTTATCGTTATGTTTTCGTGTCCCTTGTATAGTCTTGTTCTCTACTCTTACAGGCAACCCACCACCTTAATAACGCGAATTGAAGAGATTAAGAAAGCATCCGCTTGGTAACTTCCTTCCTTCTTTCTCCTTTAATTTTGTAGAGGAGTTAGGTTGTTGCTATCGGAGGCTCTCGAAGTTGAGCATTTTGGGTGTTGTGGTTGATTTTTGTGCTTGAATGTTGATGGAGTATGGAGTGCATGACTTTACTCGTGTTTTCTTTTATTTGCCTTTTCTTTTTCGTGTGTCCCTTTTGCTTTTGTATAGCGTGTCTAGGACTAAATGTTTTCGAAAACCCGATTACGAACTTATTGCAAGAGTTTACATTCCATTATGGATAACCCATTGTAGATTTTGGACCTTAGTCTAGTAGAATGACTCTTAGGCAATGAATTTGTTGATCCTTTAGCTTTGAGTCCACCTTTTCTACTAGAGGTTTACTTCGGGGTTTGCATTTGACCACCTTGACCACCCATGGAGGAGTTAGGCCTTGGTTCCCGCATCCCGTTTTCTAGGTGACCTTGCTCGAATGACCATTGCACCTTTAGTCCAAATTCTATCCGCTTTTTTGTGGGTTATCCGGAATGGCACGCGTTCTCGGTACCTATTCATCCTTTAACCCGTACACCAAAATAAGTTTACACAAAAATAACCTCAAAACTTGGTTTCGAACCACATCAAAAAGCCAAAAAAGGGCAAACCAAAGCAAGAGAAAAAGGGCACAAAAACATGACAAAAACATGAAAAAGAAAAACAAGGGAGAGAAAAGGAGCTTCAAATGAAATCATATCATCAAAAACATCTCCTTCAAGAAAAGAAAGAAAGAAAAAAAAAGGAGAACAAAAAAAAAAAAAAAAAAAAGAAAAGAAGAAAAAAAAAAAAAGAAAAGCCCTTTGATCGATTCGTCGCCGTGAAGTGCCAACTAGAGGACCGAGTCCCGAGATCGGAAGATAGCGGTGATGAGTCGATCCACCCAATAATTGTAAACACTCCACCTTTTTATTTGGGCTAATTTAGGAAATTCGAGTTTCGGAACGACCCTCTTGGCTTATCCAAAGAGAGCGGGACTGCACTTACCTACAGTGTCGAACGAATCCATGGTTCACTTTTTCCACTCCATTATACGCCCCGTAGTACCCCTTTAGAAGATTAGGAGGACCTAGCTAAGTTATCAACATTTATATTGCTTGATTGTCATAGTATTAGGCTTTGGTCCTTATTTACGTGGGTGATTTATCTTGGAAGTCTATTGTTGCTTTAGGTAAGTAATTGGTGTCTTTCCCCGCCGTCTCGATGAGGGATTCAGTGTTTTATTTTTGCTTTGGATGCGTCTATTCTTTCGTGTTATGTGTTTTTGTATGTTTAGTCGCATCCACCATTTTGAGCAAGCCCCAACTTGCCTTGCATGGGAATACTCTACCTCATGGGTATTTTGATGTGAGTTGAAGGGACGGAGCAGGCCCGTTAATTGCCTCGTATCGGCTTAGCATAGTCTAGCTTAGTAGTAGTAGTAGCTAATTTCTTTTTGGGTCTTTGCTCGAGGACGAGCAACGGTTTAGTGTGTGAGAATTGTTGTGTGCCAAATTTGGACCGTTTTTCCTCCCATTTAGACCCGTTTTTCCTTTGTTTTGCGAGAATAAAGTGCGATTATCGCCGTATTTTGAGTAATTCTCGCATAAGCGTCTCTGTTTTGCATTTTACGTGTTTTTGGTAGTTTTCTGTCCATTTTGATAGGATTTTCAACCAAAAACGTGTCCGAGCTCCTATGAGCATGAGAGAGAGAGATGGATATCGTCCGAAAAGCAAAGCACAACTTAAAATCCAAAGTCCAAACCCAAGAGGTGAAACCTTGAGTGAAAAGGAAAAACTTCAAGTCCATTGTGCATCTTCACCGGAGAGGTCGAACTTCAAATGGATATATCTAGAGTTCTAAACATTGGATCGAAGCGATTCCAGTTGGAGGTGAAAGCTTATCTTCTTAGCTCCAACGACATATCACACGCCCCAATCGGAGATCAAACGAGAGAGTTATGGCCCTCTGAAGTCACAGGGCGAAATTTCACCCGATGAGAATTTGACCGGGCGAAATTTCGCCCGACGGTGTTCCTCCCCAGATTACCATTTTGGACAAAAAGTTCATAGGGTGAAATTTCACCCTATGAGATGACCGGGCAAAACGACCGGGCGAAATTTCGCCCACCGGGTGAAATTTCGCCCGATGGAGAAAAGCGCCAAAAATGACGATTCGGGAAGAAAATCTCACCGGGTGAAATTTCACCCGCTGGTGCTAATGTCGTCAACCGCAGGGCAAAACTTCACCCTATGAAGACTCATTGGGCAAAGTTGCATCTCAAAGGACAAGGACTCACTAATGGGCAAGGATTAGATTATGGGCTTTAGGTTAAATACCCATTAAGAGATTACTATATATATGTAACCCTAGATTATTGCCCACCTTACCTCTCCATTGTGCTAAGGAGGGATGAAGTTACACCACTCCACCATCCTATTACACCATCCATTAGTAGTAGTTTAGTAGTATTCTAGTAGAAATCCTCCAAAATTCTAGTAGTTTACATAGTAATTAATAGTAGATCTACACAATTCCCATCAACAATTGTTTAGATCTCAAGTTTGTAGAAAATTATATCAAGTTTTATATGAAGATTTGTGGGTTTATTGAAGAATTAGTGACAAGTTCTTCATTCTCTCCATAAAAAATTCAACCTTTATTCATGATATCTTCTTATTTCTTATAGATCTACATAATTGGTATAATTCTCTTCCACTCCCTAATCTCTAATTTAGTTTTTATGTTGTTTTCTCATCATCATCATCTTGTCTAAATCTAATTATTATGCATGTTGTGATGAATTTCATAATGAATTGTGAGTAAAATTCTTTGTTGGGGAATTAGGGAGGAGGATTTGGATTATTTTATTCAAGGGATGTTGGTGGGTTGTTTACTTGTTAATTATCGATGTTAAGGTTTTTGTGTCTTTATTGACCTAGACTGCAGCTAGATTGACCTTGACTCATTTCTACCAATATGGGAAAACTCGGGGTAGCAATTACCTTAGATTGAGACTTGCCCTTTCGTCGCGAAAGTGGGTTTAGGTAGGTTGGGTGAGGAAATCGAAAGGTGGCACTCTCCTTTTTAACGTTGTAACAAAAACTCGATCCCGAGACTATTAGACCCCATTTCTGAATCCCGACTCTCCCCAACACCTTTCCTACTTCTTGACTTTCTCGACCTCTCTCGACCTCTCTCTTAACCCCTCTCGAGTCTCGACCCAAAACCCCCCTTTTCTCGACCCTATCACGCTTAGACTTTGACTCGACCGACTTTACCTAGCCCGTCCCTGTGGATCGATCCCCGACTTACCGCTACTACGTAGTAGTTAGTTGGAGTTTATAAATATTGTTTGACCGTGTTGGATAGGCGACGATTCGACGCGCATCAAACGCTCCTAGAGAGGATTGGCTATGGTATACCTTGGGTTGTGAGCAAGAGGATTGGGTTTTTGAAGCTCGGAACAAGCTTTTGGGATCGTGGAGGTCGAAGAAGACCCGTCCCGACCGGGATGAAGCGTCCCGACCGGGAAGGGTTAGGCTTCCCGACCGGGAAGGGTGCCATCCCGATCGGGATGGGAGCACCAGATTTCGAGCTTCCTGTGAGTCCGTCCCGACCGGGATGAGGGCGTCCCGACCGGGACGGGTGAGGTAACCCGATCGGGATCAACCTTCCCGACCGGGATGGTCCTCTGCTCCCCCTTTGTGCTTCTTCTTCACAAATCGAGTCCACCCAACCGTTTTATGCCCCCTCCCAACCTCCCTAGATACCCTAGCCTTACCATATGCCCCACGTACTTCATTGTCATACCTTCACCTCATTTCCTCTTCACTGTACACCGTGATTCGCATCAAATTCCACCCCCTCGCACCATTACTACCTCTACCATGCGATGTTATCGAGAATGAAGCGGAAAAGCAATGATGAAGACAAGCAAGCGCCTTTATCGATCTATGAGACGATGGAGAGAGTGAGTTGCTAACCTATGGTACGACAACTATCCTTTCTTTTCCGTTTTTGTTGTTGCTTGTTTACCTTTGTTTATTCCCTTCCCCTTGTACACTTTCTTGTCTTGATGTCATGGTGGCCTTGGAGGCCATAGTTTGGTTGCTCCTGACTCCCGACGACGTGATTACGCTGAGAGTCAATCGATTAGTCCAATTTACAAAATTTTCACCCCTTTTTAGGAGTTAGTCGGATTTGGACGGAATCCGGGCTAGGTGACTTGATTACACCTAGCCCTCCCCTCCCATTTCCTTTTTATTTCTTTCTTTTTATTTTTCTTCCCCCTTCCATATCTTTTTTCTCGTCTCGGCCCATGGTGACTTGACTACACCCCGGCCGGACACCTTCTACCTTTCTCTCCACTTTGTTTTTAATTTTAGCTTTATTTTCGTAGTTTATTTTCTTTTCTTTTGTCTCTCCGCACACTACGATTGAGCATATGAGGACATTGCTCGATTTAAGTGTGGGGGAGCGATATTCTATCGTAGTTAGTTTTATTTTTCCCTTTTTTCGAAAAAACCTTTAAAAATCCTAAAACTTTGAAAATTTTTCACAAAAATCAAAAAGATTTTCTCTTTTGTGTTTTCATTTTGTGTTTTCATTTTGTGTCTTTGTGTCGTATATTTGTTTTGTGTGGGTGTTTTGCCTCCCTTTGTCCTTATAGGTTGCTTTAATCGCCAATGACTTTGGAAAGCTCTAAAGACTTCCGGTAACATCTTATCCCTTCTTCTCCTTTATTCCTTGTGATGTTTGGAGAAGGTTGTTTTGAGGTGTGCTCGGGTGGAGCTTTGTGGATATTGGTGGATGATTTGGTGGCTTGTATGGAATATCGGGGTGGTGTTTGTTTATGTTTGTTTCGTTTTGTTTTGTTCTTGTTTTGTTGCTTTTGTTTCTTTTTCTTTCGTTCGTTTTCGTCGTGTCTTTATTTTGTGTTGTGTTGTGTTGTGTGTAAACCGTTTTCGAAAACCCGGTTTAGAGGCTAGTGCGTGAGTGTCTATTTTCCCTTCCTAGTAGTGTAAATTGAATCTTGGACTTTAATCTAGTAGAATGACCCTAAATCAATGAGTTCGTTGGTCCTTTACCTCGTGTTCACCTAGCTTACTAGGAATTTACTACGGGATTTGCACTTTTGACCATTATGACCACCCACGGTGTGAAAAGGCCTTGGTTACCGAGTCTCGTCTCTTAGGTGACTGTGTTTAGGATTGTTTGATTAGTCCAAGTTCTCCACTTTTTGTGGGTTTGAAGGGAAGGACGCTCCCCGACTCTCCCATTACCCTACCTCCTACACATATCCACACAATAAAATGCAAATTTGTTGATTCTCTCTCTCTTAATTACCAAAGGAATGCCAAAAATGCCAAATCTTGCCAAAAGGGCAAAGAAAAGAAAAAGAAAAAAAAAAATGAAAGAAAGAAAAGAATGAAGAAAAAGAAAAGGCACAAAAGCCAAAAAGAAAATAGAAAAGAAGAAAAAGAATGGCATGGCAAAACAAATCAAATAAGTCGAAAAGAAAGAAAATGCCAAAAGAAAACCCGTTTCACAAAAAGAAATCCTCACAAAAATAAGCCCTTTTCCGACTTTTGCCGTGAAGACCCTACCAAAGGACCGAGTCCCGAGGAAGGATGATAGCGGCATTAGTCGGTCTTCCCTCATTTTGCATGTTTCCCACCTTTTTACTTGGACTAGTTAAGTGGTCTTGGTCACGGGACGACCCTCTTGGCTCACGCTAAAGGGGGCGGGGTCTCACTTACCTGCAGTGTCGACTAACACCGTGGTTCCTCACTTTTCCACTCCGCCGATCGTCCCGTAGTACGTTTTTAGAAAGTTAGGAGGACCTAGGTAAGTCACCAACGTTCTTGTTGCTTTATCGTCATACTATTAGGGTTTAGTCCACCTTGGTTTGTAATGCTAGCTTGGGAACGTTGTCACTTACCTCAAGTCCTAAACCGGTGTTTCATTCACCGCTTTTAGAGGGAAGCGATATTTCTTTTGTTTTGGGTGCAACCGTCTATGTGTTTGTTTGTGTGTTTGTTTGTTTATGTGTTTTGTGTCCGGTTGCATCCACAGTTTTGTCGCAAGACCCGACTTGCCTTGCGGAGTGCACTTTTCCTCTAAGTGCACTCGCGTGAGTTGAAGGGGCGTAGGGTGCGCTAATACCCATTCGGCTAGTTTAGTAGTTAGTGTGTGCTTACTCGAGGGCGAGTAAGGGTTAAGTGTGGGGGAGTTGATAAGTGTAGTTTGTAGTGCCTATTTGTTGTGTTTTGGTCCCTTTTTCCTTGTGGAATCGCTCCTTTAGAGCGATTCATGGGCTTCTTATGCTTCTTTTAGTTCGTTTCAGGTTCCCGAGACCGATTTGGAAGAGTTGGAGCGATTCCGACTCAATACATACACATTTTGGAGCCAACGAGATAAAGGAACGATGACTCGAGGCCTTGGAATCGACCCCGAGACCTTGGGACCCAATCCCGAGCCTCCGAGACCCGAGCCCGAGTCCCGAGAATCGGTGGGAAGCCCATGAGAGGCAAGGAAGGACCAAAGAGCGTTTAAGGAAGGCATACAAGACCCATCCCGTTCGGGATGGCCTCATCCCGTTCGGGATGGGGTGCTACATTACGATGGCTGCTGTGAGCCCATCCCGGTCGGGATCAACTCATCCCGGTCGGGATGGCAGGGCCGTCCCGATCGGGATAGTCCGTACCGGTCGGGAAGCTACAGAGGCAGCACGGGCTTCTTCTTTTCTTCTCCTTCATTCTTGTACCCATATATATACTCCCTTCTTGTAATTTTAGGACATCTTATCTTACCCTAGATTAGTTTAAGCCTCCATTATCATTCAAAACCCTAGATTATTGCTAATCTCACTAGTTTAATCCTTTCTTCAATCCTTAGTTAATTATTGTAATTAGTCTTTGATTAAGGGATTCTTGAAGATTGTTCCAAGATTGACAACCTTGGGATTGTATTTGGGTTTCTCATTAATACAAGTTTTCATCTTTTCTTCATCTATTGTTGGTATAATCCTTTCATCCTTAGTCTTTGTTATTTATTCAAGTTCTTTCTTATTGTTATTGCTATTATTCTTGTTAATGATAATGGATGCTTGTTTTGTGACATTGATTTCTCTTATGATTGTTGGTTTTCTCTTAATAATGAGTGAGTAGTTTTCTTGTGGGGTTAGTAGGGGGATTAGGGGTAGATTATGGATGATTAGGGTGGTTTAAGGGGAAAAGTTTTGATCTTTGTTGTTAGTCACATTGTAGGCACTCTATGTGTTTGTTGATATGCTTGTGTGAGTTGTAGTGGCCATGCTTCCCATACTTGTGTTCATCTTCTCATTGATTGTTTATTTTGTGGAAATGTCGAGAATAGTTTAGTCGCGAGAGCGCGGACTAGGGTCTAAGTTGCGAGAGCCTGGACCCACCTTGGCATCGGTCTAAGTTGCGAGAGCCCGGACCGACTCTAGCGATTAGGAGACACCTATACCCTTGATCACCCCAATTATCCTTCTACTCCTATGAACCCGACCTACCCCACTTCTTTCCATATTTGTGTTAATCCTCCTAGTTAGCCATCATTTCCGTTAGTTTTATCGTTTAGTTAGTCTCTAGTGTTAGTTTAGTTCTTACTTCTCCTCCTTCATAGTTTTTCATACATCGCTTCTTTGTGTTTGTTTTGGTGACATAGTTTCGTTGTAGGTAGACCTAGTCTAAACCTTGATATACCGTCCTCGTGGATACGATCCCGACTTGCCCTAGCTACCCACTAGGTTAGTCGGTGTTTTATTGATCGGCTAGGGACGTGACAAATCCCTACCATCAATTTGGCGCCGTTGCCGGGGACGGTGCATTGTTTAGACTTAGTTTGCTTATTTCTAGACTTAGTTACCCTTCTTTGTGTTCTCCCACCCTCTCTTGTGAATATTCTCTAGATTTTTCTTCTTTCCTTAGTTTTATTTCTTCTTTTTCTCTTTGTCTCTAGTTGTGTTTGCTATTGTCGTTGCCTAGTGCCCATAAAGCACTAGGTGTTCTTACGTTTGTTCTAGTGTGTAGTGTATGCCTAGGAGGGGAGGCGACTTCTATCTCTTTATTCCAGAGCCGGAGAGACTCTTTCGAGCCTTTCGCCAACGAACGATTAATCGAGTTAGATACTCTCAACCGAGTGCAAGCAATACTTATTAAGGGCAAGCCCAAGGAGCCGACTTGAACATTTCACCTCGAGAGACGGCCGGAGGGACCTTCATCAATCCCTTCAGTGATTCTTCTCCTAGTTCCCCCTCTTCATCTACATCAACACTCTCTACACCACCATCTTCTCCCTTACATCCAAGAATGCCTAAGTTCTCCTCTCACTCCACATTCACCGAGGATGTCTTCCCGGGACCGAGTGCATTACCGGAAGCCTATACCGGGAATTTTGTGGCAAAGACTCAATTTATCCAACTTGTGGAGAGAAGCCCATTTAGTGGTTTGTCCACCAAAGACCCACACCAACACATGGAGACTTTCTCCGATTATTGTGACGTTATATCTCAAACCGGGGTTACTCAAGACCAAATTCGTTGGGTACTCTTCCCGTTTTCTCTTATTGGAAAAGCGAAGCAATGGATCAAGAGTCTCGATAGGGCAACCATGGGTATCGACACTTGGAAAAAGCTTGCCTTGGCGTTCTACCAAAAGTTTTACCCTCCGGAAAAGACGAACTTGCTTAGGGCCTCCATCACCGGGTTCCAACAAAGGGATGAAGAGAGCCTATATGAAGCTTGGGAGCGGTTTAAGTCTTTGGTAAGATCGTGCCCTCATCATGGACTCTCACAATGGTTCTTGGTGCAACAATTTTGGAATGGACTTTATGAGGACTCGAGAGCTATTCTTAACATGGGCTCCAACGGTAGGTTCACCGAGGTCGATGACGACCAAACATGGGCGAGAATCGAAGAGATGGCGGTGCATAATTCGCAATACTCTAGGCCTAGGAAGGCACACCGAGGAGGCATGCATGAGGTCGATGCTATCACTAAGTTAAGCATTGACCTTGGAGCTCAACTTAAAACACACATGGAGACTATTGACAAGAAGCTCCGAAGCCACCTCAACCAAGTCCAAGGCTCTAGTTCCTCCCACCATCAACCGATTCAAGAAGTGAATGCTTTGGGGTTCGCACCTCCTACACCTTATTTTGGGATGTGCGACACTTGTGGAATCGTTGGTCATGACCCTATGAATTGTAGAGGGAGTATTGAGCAAGTGAACGCCTTTCAAGCGTTCAAGCAAGGTGCCTCCTTCTCTAATCAATACCAAGTTTCCAATCAAGTCCCTCAACAACAAACACTTCAACATCAACAACAACATCGTCCCTATGTTCCACCTCCCTTACGGGACCACAATGAAAGTTACCAAGGTTATGTGGGTAACCAAAGACCCTTCAACAATTTCAAGCAAAATAACCAAGGCAACTTCAACAACAAGTAAGGGTTCCAACAAGGGAACTTCAATCAAGGTGGTTTCCAAGGAAACCAAAATTTCCAAGGACAACAAAACCACAACCAAGGGTATCAAAGCTACAATCAAGGCCTTAATCAAGGCAAGCCTCATGGGTTCCAAGGGAACCATCAACAACAACAAGCAACACATGGTAATCAACAAAGCAAGCCTAGGAGCCGGTCTCCTATTCATGACTATGGTACTCCATTAGCCCTCACCGATACTCCGCATAATCCATCATCCCCACCACGGGAATCCGACATACAAAAGCAAATGATGGATATGCAAAGGAATACCCAAGAAATGCAAAAGAGTCAATTGGAGGCACAAATGACACAACAAGGAATCATTGCTCAAATTCTAATGGATAACAAAGAAATGAAAACTCACATGAAGATGATTGAGAATCAAGTGTCACAACTTGCATCGGGAAGTTCTTCAAGGCAAAGGGGGCAATTGCCTCCTCAAGGCGAAACTCCAAATTATGAACATGTCAATGCCATCACCTTGAGGAGCGGTGCTACATATAATCCTCCCGTGTTTCATAGTGAGCAAGAAGCAATGAAGGAAGTTGTGTCTCCAAATCAAGAAGAATCAAGCTTGGACAATCCAATGGAGGAACAAGTTCTATGGGAAGTCGAGAAACCCCAAGAAGACAACCCTCCCCCTCTTCAAGAGAAAGACAAGGGAAAAAGGAAAGTGTCCTTTGAAGAGTCCACCCTTAATGATCAAAACAAGTACCAAATCAAGTTGCCTTACCCATCGAGGCAAATGAAGACTAAGGTGGACACTCATTACGACAGGTTCCTTAGTATCGTGAAGAAATGGGATGTTAGTGTCCCGTTCACCGAATTACTTACCCAAATCCCGGCATATGAAAGATTTATGAGAGAAATCTTAGCTAGGAAGAGATCCGTCGACAAGGAAGAGACCGTAGCGTTCACGAGGGTGGTGAGCGAGCTTATCCAAGGTTCCACGCTTCCGAAGTTGAAGGATCCGGGTAGTTTTTCGATCCCTTGCACCATAGGCAACTTCTTGATCAAGAATGCGTTATGCGACTTGGGCGCGAGTGTGAGCATCATTCCCTATTCTATTTGTTGCCGACTCGGAATGAAGGAGTTGAAATGTACGTCCCTCACCCTCCAAATGGCCGATAAATCATTCAGTCGACCATTAGGAATGTTAGAGGACGTACCGGTACGAGTGGGGAAATACTTCATTCCGGTCGACTTCATTGTGCTTGACATGCCGGAGGATGCCAACACTCCCATTATTCTTGGGCGCCCATTTCTACACACCGCGGGTGCCATGATCGATGTGAAGAACGGTAGGATCACATTTGAGTTAGGCGAGGAAAAGATAGTGTTCGACCTCCAAGGCAACACTACGCCTACTAAGGATGAATCATGTAATATGATCCAAGCCAAGAAAGACATCGATCTAGGGGGTGAACCGGAACAAAGCTTGTAGAAGTACTCTTATGTACTTGAGGATGACGACTCCGATATAGAGGAAGATGAGTGCCCAATTCATGGGCTTGATGACAAGTTGAAGTGCAATGACAAGGAAGAAGATGAGCCTCCCTTGGGGCCGCATGAGGACCGGTGGACGTTTGGGTATATCCCCAAGGACCAAAAGTACAAGTTCAAGTCGTTGAACTTGGAAGAACGGGATGCCCCGGGAACGTCAAGGCAAGGCCATGAGGTGCCTTGGGATGTGGTCGGTTACATTACGAGCTTGATTGAAGACTTCTCTACGGCCTTCGACTTGTTCTTACGTGCCCTTGATGGAGATGGAACTAGTTTTGGTTGTTCAAAAAGATTGAAGAAAGCACCACTTTGGTTTGACGGAGTTCCACAAGAACCGTTTCATTGTATATATCTCTTTCTTGTAGTTAGTTGGATTTTTGTGAATTCTTGTTATTTGGATTGATTGATGAGCGTTGTGAGGGAGAGAGTTTGATGTGTGTTTGAGTATTGTTTGATAGGTGAAGTGAGAACGCTCCTAGAGAGGATTGGCTATGGTATACCTTGGGTTGTGAGCAAGAGGATTGGGTTTTTGAAGCTTGGAACAAGCTTTTGGGATCGTGGAGGTCGAAGAAGACCCGTCCCAACCGGGAAGGGTTAGGCTTCCCGACCGGGAAGGGTGCCATCCCGATCGGGATGGGAGCACCAGATTTCGAGCTTCCTGTGAGTCCGTCCCGACCGGGATGAGGGCGTCCCGACCGGGACGGGTGAGGTAACTCGATCGGGATCAACCTTCCCGACCGGGATGGTCCTCTGCTCCCCCTTTGTGCTTCTTCTTCACAAATCGAGTCCACCCAACCGTTTTATGCCCCCTCCCAACCTCCCTAGATACCCTAGCCTTACCATATGCCCCACGTACTTCATTGTCATACCTTCACCTCATTTCCTCTTCACTGTACACCGTGATTCGCATCAAATTCCACCCCCTCGCACCATTACTACCTCTACCATGCGATGTTATCGAGAATGAAGCGGAAAAGCAATGATGAAGACAAGCAAGCGCCTTTATCGATCTATGAGACGATGGAGAGAGTGAGTTGCTAACCTATGGTACGGCAGCTATCCTTTCTTTTCCGTTTTTGTTGTTGCTTGTTTTCCTTTGTTTATTCCCTTCCCCTTGTACACTTTCGTGTCTTGATGTCATGGTGGCCTTCGAGGCCATAGTTTGGTTGCTCCCGACTCCCGACGACGTGATTACGCTGAGAGTCAATCGATTAGTCCAATTTACAAGATTTTCACCCCTTTTTAGGAGTTAGTCGGATTTGGACGGAATTCGGGCTAGGTGACTTGATTACACCTAGCCCTCCCCTCCCATTTCCTTTTTATTTCTTTCTTTTTATTTTTCTTCCCCCTTCCATATCTTTTTTCTCATCTCGGCCCATGGTGACTTGACTACACCCCGGCCGGACACCTTCTACCTTTCTCTCCACTTTGTTTTTAATTTTAGCTTTATTTTCGTAGTTTATTTTCTTTTCTTTTGTCTCTCCGCACACTACGATTGAGCATATGAGGACATTGCTCGATTTAAGTGTGGGGGAGAGATATTCTATCGTAGTTAGTTTTATTTTTCCCTTTTTTCGAAAAAACCTTTAAAAATCCTAAAAATTTGAAAAATTTTCACAATCGGTCTAAGTTGCGAGAGCCCGGACCCACCTTGGCATCGGTCTAAGTTGCGTGAGCCCGGACCGACTCTAGCGATTAGGAGACACCTATACCCTTGATCACCCCAATTATCCTTCTACTCCTATGAACCCGACCTACCCCACTTCTTTCCATATTTGGGTTAATCCTCCTAGTTAGCCATCATTTCCGTTAGTTTTATCGTTTAGTTAGTCTCTAGTGTTAGTTTAGTTCTTACTTCTCCTCCTTCATTGTTTTTCATACATCGCTTCTTTGTGTTTGTTTTAGTGACCTAGTTTCGTTGTAGGTAGACCTAGTCTAAACCTTGATATACCGTCCTCGTGGATACGATCCCGACTTGCCCTAGCTACCCACTAGGTTAGTCGGTGTTTTATTGATCGGCTAGGGACGTGACAAATCCCTACCATCAGACCACTCGATCGAGTGACCCATAACGATTAACACAATAAATCGTACATTATTCTATTAACACTCGATGTAGTAATTTGTGATTTATGTCAACACGTGTTTAATCAATCATGTGTATTACTATCTTTTCAAACCATGCATCTCATATTTGCACCTTTTCATCTCATCTCATATTTGCACAAACCGTTATTATTCGTTGAATCATTACATCGTTACTAACGCGTTTGTTGTTTCTTTTGTCAATTTAATATTTTGTTGTACTAAATGAACCCGCATGCTAAAATTTCACTTTGACGTAGAATTAATTGCATTAAATTGACATAGAAACCCAATTTTCAATTTCATTCACATGCCTAGGAAAAACAATGTTTGCATAAGCATTTTTTCCCGTTTTACTAACGCGCGTATTGGAAAGTCATTCGAATTCTTAGTAGAGGCCGCTAATGTGCGGGCGGGGTTGGGTGTCCTTTGTGAGCTTCCCAACACGTACCCTCACCCCTTACTCAGAACCTCGGTTTCCGGATGCCCGAAACCGTTGGCGCACGAGAGTCATTCAATACACGATATCCGATAATGTCGGTATCGGTATCAAATGCAAAGGGACGAGCCCAATAAACTCTGACATCGGAAATGAGCCGTATTTTGTATACGGACCACTACGACATAAAGTGGGCTCGAATGGTTCCGAATAACCACAAAATTCGGTGGCGACTCCACATAGACCTAAATTTCAATTCGATCCATTCTCATATGGAGATTCATTTGCCTACCCAAACCCGCGCGTGGCCGCGTCGGGGTGGACCTATGTCATGTCCACAATTTGGCGACTCCGCTGGGGATTAACTAATGCATGACTTACCATCGGCATCCTCAGGGTGAGACTCGAATAGAAATTGTTTGACGAATACAATACGCGTTTTAGTTTTACGGTTCATGCATAACCCATATTTTCCCGGGCCGGTACTCGCGACCGACGTCCCACTATACCGTTGATGTACTCCAATATGGATATGTCAAAAGGTGTCCATAGTCGATTCGAGTGGGTTTCGCGGCATGTTCTAAGATCAACTCGACTTAGGAAGTCCGTCCCGATCAACGTCTAGACTATGTACACTGGTATAGACCCCCTATAGACCGACCAAGACTTAGTATAGAGCATACATGGCGTCGTTATAATGCTTGTGTGACTACGTGCTACTTGGTTTCCGAGTCGTTTTCAAAAACCGTCAACTTTTCAAAATTGCATCTTTTTCAAACTATTCAATTTCAAAACCCGGAACACATACCGAATTTAGGACTTATGATTTTACTCAAAATAGCCTATTTTCTAGCCGGTATGCTGCCCAAATCAAAACTCGAACTTTCAAAACCCGTGGCCCAATGACTTTTCGTCCTTTCTTCGGAAATTTGGGCCATTCACCGAGTCCACTCGGTCCCTTTTCAAAAAACCATCAATTTTCAAAACCTTCCTCTTCTAGGATTTCCCGTATTTAGCAGTGTCGGGTCGTGTCTTAAGTTGTCAAGTTCCGTAGCGTCGAAACTCTGTCGATCTTACATCACGAGTTTCTTCCCTATCCCAGTCCGCCTTATTAGACTAAGGCAAGGCCCACCTACGTAAGACATACTCCTACAAAGGAAGGCCCGTCTACACACTCGAGTCTAAAAGTTTGGGGATGTCTCACGTGGACCTTCCTTCGGACGGGACTCGGCCCACATAGCCAAATCCTAAGGAAGGCCCACCTTTCACAAGTCACCCGTCTAGGTGTCTTTTCCGAGTCAACCTTTTACAAGGCATAGCCCTATAACAAAAGCTTCACGGTCCTTACGTCTAAGGGTCACTCGTCCCACACTCGAGTATTAACAAAATCTTCAATCCCACTGGGGGCTACCCCTTAACATGGCAATCAATCACGGTTACCCTAAGGGTCATGTCTTACACGTGTCTCCCGTACTCCACTTTTAGTCACTTAGGTGTCACACCATCTAAGTCCTTAGTCTCACTTGGGGGCTATTCTCCGACGGAGTGATTAATCACAGTCATTCTGAGAATCGCACCCTACGCACTCGTCTTAGGAGGATCTAACCCAGGTCAAACATGGTCGCCCCATTTTCGGACTCACCCTTCTGCGGCTCGAGTCTAATTTGCGGTCGTTACCTCGTCTAGGTCAACATTCAAGTATCCCGAGCCGAGAGTCTTTGTCGACCCGTCGCCCCGGGCCGTGTCTAGTTTGACTCTCTCTCTTGCGCAAAGCCGAGTTTAGGCGAGTTCTAACACCCGTCGTTTCTTCTGATCAGGAACCCTATGAACGAGACACTACCAAACCACAACAAATCCCACGCCGTCAAGAAAGGGGATATCCAGCGGAGTATGCTTATGCTATCTTGCTCCATTAACAACATCTTCTCGAAAATCAATACTGCCCTAGATAACCTAAGTTCCAGGGTAACCACCATCGAAGAAGACCTTGTAAGAACCCGATCTCGTCTAACACAACTAGAGCGGGTAAGGCAGCCAATCACCCAACCGAGCCATTTGAAGGGTGAACACTCTTACGAAACTGTCCGATACCCTAAAGATGGCAAGGCCGAGAGAGGTAACCCTCAAGTCACCTCTCCAAAAATCAAGGACCAGTCAAAGAAAAGGACATTTACCCGCTTGGATATGTCCTACACCGTCGCTTTCCAGAGGTTGGTCCCGAAGGGCCTAGTGCTACCTATAGGCCCAACAGCCGACCCACCTGTGGAGAAACGTTCCAAAGCATGGAACGCCGAGCATTACTGCAAATTCCACAGAGGGAGGGGACACGATACCGAACAATGCTGGAAGCTTAAACACCTCATTCAAGACTTCCTCGATGCCGGGAAGACTCCCGTTTTGGAAACGTTGTCACTTGCAAAGCCCCTCGTGGACTACAAAGGGCCCGATGACCGAAGCATCCAATCTACCTCTCATGCACCCAAGAGTCCGGATTTGATTTAAGTCCGAGTCTGAGTCTGAGTCTAGGATGTTCTATTCCAAAGTCAAAGTCAAAGTCAGGGTCAGAGTCAGTTGTATTCTGTCCTCTTTTTCAAAATTCAATAAAATCAGCTTTCAAATTCTTTCTCATATATACTTTCCTTATGTGTTTCCGAGAACATGATGAACACCATCATACACTGTGAGCACACGCACGTGACTATTATAGGCACATCTATAATGACTACAGGAAACCGAGCCTATGTTTTCCTTTTACCTATTCCGTGTCTGGTACAGAAAAACCACATAACTACCCGTAGGAAGAGCGGTATCGAATCCTATGACAAATCTAGGTAATCTCCTAGTTTGGGTTCAAGACGGGAGGCAAGCCCATTTCCCACAATAAAACACCCCTCCAACAAGACTAACCAATCCCTACCTTAGGTGTTAGTCTGACCGGCAAAAAAAAAAAACGAAAGAGCACTGGACAAAAGAATCAAAAGTAAAAAAAAAAGGCCATCAAAAAAAAACTAAAACAAAAAAGCAGGCCATCATCAAAAAATTCAGAATACCCATGACCGTGGTCAACAGTCAATTCAAGTGAAAACCCCACGACCAGGGTACAGTCAAAATTATCAAAACCCAGGACCGCGGCTGAGAGGTCAATAAAAAAAAAATCAAATACCCATGACCGTGGTCAACGGTCAACTCAAGTGAAAATTCTTTGACCGTGGTACGGTCAAATTCGAAATTATCCATGCCATCCAATAGTGGAGTAACAATCAAGCTGGTCAGTTAACACAACACTCAGCCTTCCCACATTACAACCCTCAAGACCTTCCCGAGACCCAGGCCAGAGACAGCCCGGAATTCTGAGGATTCAAGCTCCATAGGATACCCCTAATAATTAGGGCCAGACATCGAAACCAGATCCCGCATTATCAAACCGGCTCTCGAAGCCTTAGCTCCACAGAACCGAGCTCCAGATTTTGAGTCGTCAAGGCCATTTACTTCACTATCAAACCGGCTCTCGAAGCCTTAGCTCCACAGAACCGAGCTCCAGATTTCGAGTCGTCAAGGCCGTTTACTTCATTATCAAACCGACTCTCGAAGCCTTAGCTCCACAGAACCGAGCTCCAGATTTCGAGTCATCAAGGCCATTTACTTCATTATCAAACCGGCTCTCGATGCCTTAGCTCCACAGAACCGAGCTCCAGATTTCGAGTCATCAAGGCCATTTACTTCCTAGCACCACATTCCCAAATACATCAAATCCCGAGAACAAAACTCGTTAAAATCCCGAGATCAAAACTCGTTAAAATCCCGAGAACAAAACTCGTTAAAATCCCATCCAAACTAGTTACCAACCCCGAACACGGGAACTCAACTTGCAGTCGGCATAGAACATGCCCAAAAAGTTCACACCACCTCTAGGGGCTATCCCGGAGAACGCTCACAGTCACAGGATTAACATCCTAATCTTTCAAGCCCTTTGATCAAGACATCACTGGGAATGCACCTAGCCTACACCATCGCTATGGCTAGTTACACACAAAGTCCTATTAGCTTAGGCACCATAATATATCTCTCAGTTCACTGAACTACGGCATGGTTTGATTTCACTACACGTGAATACGTAGGCAGCCTTTCAACAGAGGCACAACCACCCACATTGACACATATTCGAAAAGCATTACCATTCCGGGCACGACACTGTCATGTTCTCAGTAGCTAGCTTTGTCGTCCTAGGGGCTTCTCCTAGGCAGAAGTTCTCCATCCACTCATAAAATCCAGATAAATCCAACAAAAAGTCTAGCCTCCTTTCTGTAGTGTGTCCTAGTACTCGGCTCAGTCGAAGACAAGAATCTGTCAGGACTCGTGGCAATACCCACTTTGGAAATGTATCCTAAAATAGGAAATCCAGAAGGACACCAGACTAAATCAGTCTCATTACAGGCTACTGCAATCCCCCCATAGCATATCTATCCCATTTCGATGTACGACCGTGTTGCCACTCGCCTAGACTACGGGATAGCGCAACTTAAGAGTCTTGTTAGGCGGCCCACACCCCTATCGAGTCACGGTCCAACCCTTAGAGAGTCTCGTCCGTGTCAGTCAAATCGTCCTGTCGCGTCCAGAGTCGAGTCTGTCAGTAGGTCCCTCTCTTCAAATTCCACTTTGAAATTTGCAAAATTTAGCCATTTGAAAAAAAGATCCCTTTCGACAAGGTCAGATTTCAGTCTATTTAAACTGCGAATTTCTTTTATATCCCTTTCCATTTTGAAAACCTAGCTCGTGATTGCTTTCAAGATTTCAAATTCAAAATTTCAAAAACTTCAAAAATCATTTTCCCCAGCACGAGTCATTTTACTACCTACGTGTTGCATACATTTTTATGTGACTTATACAGGTACGACTCAAGCGAAGACATGCAAGTCATCAAATCTCCCCAGCAGCATTTTCTGGGATAGCACGGGATGGGCCAACACACAGGCACACCTAGGGCTTACGCGACAAGCCCAAATTCCCCACGGAGTACAATCATCAAGCTTAGGTATGATTTCTGTCTTGCGGCTGGCGAGCCCTTCACGCGAGTCTAACGGACTATAAACGACCCGACCGGAAGTCTACCAGGTCTTAACGGGCTTGGTAGCTACTCTGACTTTCGCCTTGTCCAAGCCTCAGTCAGAGTGGGGGCTCTGTAGACACCCGCATTTTGACCGCCAGGTGTCTATGGCAGTTTCAAAAAAAAAAACACCCGATGATGATCGGACGCTAACATGTTTCTATGTGCTCGGATACGGGCTCAAATCCATTAATCGTTGGCTAACACACTTACGGAGTACAAATCTCACCAAACGGACCTCAAATCCAGGCCCAGTGGATCATTCCGAGTCAAACAAGACTAATTTGGGCCGAAACCGACACCAGAAATAAAACCGACTTTTTGCGATTGGGTCAAGCTCGGTCAAAGTCATTTCCGAGACACACAAAAACAGCCATACAACCATCAAAAGTCCAAGTCAAACACAAAACCCATCAAACACCCAAAGTCAAGGTCCAAAACAATGGACCCGTGCAACCCGACTGGGCCACTCGATCGAGTGACCCACCCACTCGATCGAGTGGGCTTGTTTCAAGCCCGACGGCAGGCTTCACGGGCCACTCGACCGAGTTAGCCCCATACTCGGTCGAGTAACCCTAAACCGGTGCCCTAGCCTTGCCTGTATGAGCAATCCTCATGCAACAATCCTTTTACAACCCTAAAAATCTTTTTGCAACCTCAAGAAACCCTAGAGCAACCATACACACACATACTACGTCTTTTACAAACCCTAATCAAACTCTAATTAAACCCTAGCAATCATACACTAGCAAAAACCCTAAACCTAGTTTTAGGAATCAATCCTGAGCCACCACAACTCAACCTCCATAAACCTCGAAGACTCTTGTGTTAAAGCCACGGTTACGAGTCCGCGCCGAGACAAGAACATGTAGGTTGAGGGTGTCAAAACCCTCTCTTTTCTTCCCTTTCTCTCTTCGTCGTCTGTCTCCTTTTCCTCCGTCTTTTTTTTCGTTTTTTTATTTATTTCGTTCGTTGCGTCATAATATCGATAATACTACTAATATCAAAGCATTAAAATATTTATCGATTTGTGTCGAATAAGAAGGATACTGGGATAAGGAAAACCGCATATACAAGTGTATTGCACACGCGTCGTCGGTCGCTTATCCCGATACCCCGACTATTTGATTATTGAGATAAATTAACTTAACAATAATTCGTTATTATTTCTCGTCATCATCATCATTAATCTTACATTCATCATTTTTTAAAATCAATTTTAACAAGGATCGAAACCCGTTGACACGGATCCGACATCACAATCCCTAGGGATTTATTTCGATGTCGGAGAAGTCGAGGGAATCAAGTTTTTTTTTATTCAAGTAAAGCGTCGATTTTGGATTCGATACCAATTCCATAATTGGATATTGAATCTAACAATCAAGTCATATGAATTAATTAACGTGATTTGTTCATATCACGATAATTAATTTAAAGCGACTAAAATTAATTTATCTTTTTTTTATTTCACTCTAATATCCCATATCGATTCAATAATCGAATATGGGATACGATGAGTATTCAAATTTAGAATCGGGTATAAATTCATCAATATTTATATTCGGTTTAACAAAATCAACGATTTGTAAAAAACCCGAATCGAGCATAGGTCATGCAATACTTACGCCCAACCCGGTAAAACCGTCGATTCATCAAAAATCTAAAGCAATTTCGAAAATCAACATAAATTTGCAAGCGAATTACAATTCGTACAGATGCCACTCGACCGAGTGCCTCAGTCACTCGATCGAGTGACATCACAAAATCGAGTCAGGATGCCTTTTACGACGCCTACTCGATCGAGTCTCACAGTGACTCGGTCGTGTGGCTACGTACTCGACCGAGTTGGTCAATAACTCGGCCGAGTACGGTCTGTAGCGCAAACATAATCGTCTTTTACAGGTCCACTCGATCGAGTCCATCGACCACTCGATCGAGTGACCCATAACGATTAACACAATAAATCGTACATTATTCTATTTTCAAAACTCGGTAGTAATTTGTGATTTATGTCAACACGTGTTTAATCAATCATGTGTATTACTATCTTTTCAAACCATGCATCTCATATTTATACCTTTTCATCTCATCTCATATTTGCACAAACCGTTATTATTCGTTGAATCATTACATCGTTACTAACGCGTTTGTTGTTTCTTTTGTCAATTTAATTTTTTGTTGTACAAAATGAACCCGCATGCTAAAATTCCACTTTGACGTAGAATTAATTGCATTAAATTGACATAGAAACCCACTTTTCAATTTCATTCACATGCCTAGGAAAAACAATGTTTGCATAAGCATTTTTTCCCGTTTTACTAACGCGCGTATTGGAAAGTCATTCGAATTCTTAGTAGAGGCCGCTAATGTGCGGGCGGGGTTGGGTGCCCTTTGTGGGCTTCCCAACATGTACCCTCACCCCTTACTCAGAATCTCGGTTTCCGGATGCCCGAAACCGTTGGCGCACAAGAGTCATTCAATACACGATATCTGATAATGTCGGTATCGGTATCAAATGCAAAGGGACGAGCCCAATAAACTCTGACATCGGAAATGGGCCGTATTTTGTATACGGACCACTACGACATAGAGTGGGCTCGAATGGTTCCGAATAACCACAAAAATCGGTGGCGACTCCACATAGACCTAAATTTCAATTCCATCCATTCTCATATGGAGATTCATTCGCCTACCCAAACCCGCGCGTGGCCGCGTCGGGGTGGACCTATGTCATGTCCACACTAGGTCTCCCCGCGCCCAAGCCCAGGCGCTTGATCTTTGGTGCGCCCCAGCTCGGGCGCCTATATGGGCGACGATGGCCGAAAACACCTATAAATACCCCCTTCACGCCCTCATTTCGACACACACCATTCAATTCTCTTCCCCCTCTAAACTCTCGCTAAGGGCTCGCACTCCGACACCAGAGGCAAACGATCCACTCGATCGTAATTCCGATAATAAAAGCGACATCGACGCTACTCCTCACCTTCGAGCACCCCACTCGATACCGAGGTGCCTGTGATCGACTAGCTCAAAACTAGTACCCAGGTTATGTCGGATTAGCCGCAGAACTAGTCTTTAGCAACGAAGCTCTGCCGGAATAGCCGCGGGAAGGTCAAACGGTAATGGAACGCTGCCGGAATAACTGGTCAAGCTAGGAGGATACGCCTGTCGAAGTCGTATCGTCACTAGGTTGCCATCTAAACAAAACTTTCCATATTCTTTCTATTATTATGCACTACGACAACACTAGATGTGGGCCCTAGGCCCACAAACATCTACTAAAATATGTAACCTCCCAACTTCAACCGCAAACATTAAAACACACTAAAGAGACCCGAGTAATTCCGAGATCCGTTCTCAAACTATCTATACATCGTATCCCGTTTAGTGTACACTCCGAGGGTGCAACTCCTCACAACGTGATTTACTTACATTCATATTTACAGTTTTTCGTATGATTTATTGCTTTTATGACCTTATAATCGCATGCTAAATCACCTAACACGGAATTCAAAACGTAAAACAACTAAAATTGAGGAAAGTGATGGTCGGGTTCCGTATTAGTCCCGGTGCTCGCCTTATTAGGTTCGACAAATCTTTATTAATACCGAACCGACACATCTTAAGCAGAATACCAGGTAAGGTATACCACGAGAATGACTAATAATATCCGTATTATTGCGTTAAAACTGATTTGCTAATACGTATAATACTAGTACTCTCTACTCCCCTACGTGCATCTTTTCATGGCCTGCTTGTCACGTGAAATCGCATGCAGAGAATGTAAACACAACTACTTTGACGACAAAACTTATTTGTCCTTAAACAACCGATATAGCAAAAGGCTTAAGGTTAAAACAACGGATGTTACAGTACTTCCACCACAACAAAAAGACTAGGATATCAGCCCACCGATTGATTAGTAGAGGCCGCTATAGTACGGGCGGGATGGGGTATTGACATCTATCGGATGTTGGCTTCCCAATACGTACCCTCACCCCTTACTCAGAATCGACGGTTTTCGGACGTCCGAAACCATTGGCAATGAGAGTCATTCCAGGCATGGAGTGCTTAAGGGTACAAGTCTTTATCTTTAGGTCCCATGCCATCCAACTTTGAGCCGGCAAGGGATCAAAGTTGACTTGAGTGGTTTCCGAGTCCCCATAATTGTCTCGGTGCCGACTCCACAAATCGGCAACAACTTCAGTTCACTAAAAAGGTCGCTTTACCAAACAAAACGGCCTTTAAGCATTTACAACCACGACTCGATCGATTCCCAAACGGAAACACGGGTGCCCACACCCGTCTAGTACAAGTCCGGATCGTCATCCAAATCGAGGTCCGACACTTTGCCCCGTACGCGAGATCTGACCGGCCCCCGACAGGGAGGGGGCCGCGTGGGTGGCCGACGCCACACGTTGAAAAACCGGGTCTGTCTTGCGCAGGCGCGCGCGGGGCGCCTGGCGGTGCTGACGGACGTCTACAGTTTGGCGACTACGCTGGGGAATTGGAAACAAGTTTCCAGCGGTGGTGTAACTTGAACGAGGTCGGTGAAGCTCATCTCTTAGTTCCTAGTTGTGGTCACTACATGTTTTGGCCCTAAAAAGCCCACCCTAACCGATATCAGGACCAATCGACCTCTTCGCGGTAAGAACTTTAGGGACACGCGGAGAGATCCTCGATTGACGCTCCGACCGCCTAACGCGTACCTCGCGGGAATAATAAGCGGATAGTTCCGTACAGACGGTATGACACTCGTCTCCCCAGACCATTGTCAATGTCTAAGTAAGGACTATTCGTGGGCGGTAGCCTACCCTAACCTACCCGAGTCTGCATCCTGCATGAGTGTAAGCGTTCCTAGTTATGTGTAGCGTGTTTGAACAATCCAACCCAAATAAAACACTAAAAATCTGGATTCAACCACGCCAACATATTCAACCCCACCCAATTCCGTTTTTGAAAAATATCTCATCTTTCCAAAACGATTCTTAAACACCGATACCCCGATCAAGTCATGATTTCTAAAAGAGGAAAAAAAAACAACACATTTCGAGACGCCATTGTCATGGCAAATTTTACACTCGATGTTTTAAAAAAAAAACATACATTTTCAAACGTCATCACATGGCTAAAATGAAACCCGTCAAACAACGAATACCGTTAACATTACCGAGACCCCAATTAATGGGATCAAGGCACACCAAGCAGTTACATTTTATTTTCAAAAAAAGAGGAAGAAGTTTTTTTTTTTACACACATACCGTTAACACAACTAAAAGCTTCAATTAATGAAGTCAAGGAATGCAAAACGGTTACATTCTCGAAACATTTTTCACAACACACCACCATCCACTGTCAAATGCTATTTATTGCAACCGACAAACATGGATCACTCGTTTTAAAGAAAAAATAACTTTTCTAAAAAAACTATTCACTACCTAAACTCTTGACAAGGATTTAGTCACACCTCTAAAGCACCACACACATCCACTATCGAACTAGCTAATTAATAGCAGTCTCGATAAAAACGTCACTTTGTTATTTTCAAAACCGGTCCCCCTAAGGACCGTGTTCATTTCAAAAAAAGGGAAGAGAAAACGTTTACACTTTTGCTATCGTCGGATTCCCGACACACACATAGCAACGCACATTTCGCATCACCAACGATGTTACCAAGCCATCGTCACCCTAATTTTACAAAATCGCCTTTCAAAAAAAAAAAAGAGACTTTCCTCTGCAAGTATCGGTCGTTTTGAAAACATATCAAAATTCTTTGATCCTCAGCCGGGATCGCGATCAAATTCTTACGTCGTACAACCGTGTGATTAACTGTCCGTGTTGGTTACTAGGATCACCTCAACTTGAGGTCTTATATTTCGGGTCATCTCGTTTCGAGAAGTCCTCTTTAAACCTCGTCTTCGAGGTTTGCGTCAAATTGTCTCGTTGCAGAGATTTTAAAAGTCGTCAGGCGTTTCGCCGAATACACCAAGAGTCTAAAGAACCCAAGTCCCTGAGTCAGTGACCGCACGCACATGCGAGTCAAGGGTCTTATTCCCGTGTCGCTCTACTAGGAGCATTCCTCGAGTCTCTAAGTCGTCCGGTGGATCCGATCTGACCTTTTTATCCTTTCCCACTAGAATCACTCCCCAACATGTCGGTAAATTCAAGCGCCATCGAAAGTATCCGCCACGATGTCAGTACCCTAACCAAGTTGGTTCACAACATCCATACTTCGGTAACCCGTTTGACTTTCTCCGTCCGTTACATCGATAGCCGCCTCAATTTCCTTGAGAGTAGAGACACAGAAAGCGAGACAAACACTAACCCGAGTGATTACCATGCCCAAAAGCCTACCCAGGATAGATTATCCCAATGCTCCGCCCGATCAAAGCTTCCTAAAATCGATACGGAAGGAACACCAAGACCTTACGAGACCACATCCAACAAAGTAGGAAGGTCACCAAGAAAGTTTACCCCAATCAAACCGTCTTACGCCAAAGTTCTTAAGTGCCTAGTCAATCAAGGGTTACTCTCACCTTTGGGTCCCACTCTGGACCCACCAGTCGGAAGACGAAGCAAAAGTTGGACCCCTAATGCTTATTGCCTATATCACCAAGGTAACGAGCATGATACCGAGTACTGCTATCGAATCAAACATGCCATACAAGATATGATCGAAAATAGGACCATCCCTCTCCCTTCACCCGAGAAGCCAAACAACATCACAAACCCTTTTAGCTTTCACGCAGTCTTCGGCGACGCCATTGATTGCTCCCACCTTGACCCTATAGAGAAGAATGTCCGGAATATTAAGGAAGATCCTGACAACTCAAGGGCATCCGCTGAGACGAGTAAATCTGTGTCCGAGTCAGAGTCTAGTTCGTCTTAGGGCCTAGACCTAATAGTATAACAAATATCTTTTGTTTTTACATCGAGTCAGGAAGTGCGAGGGGACCCGTCCTCCACCTCCCCAAAAATAATGTCTCGGCATGTAGCCTGCTTATTACTATCAATGTAAAGAAACAAGCTTTTCTTCCTTTATAATGCGCCTCGACAATCGCTCCATAGCCCTAACTCCACAAAAATCAAGCTCCAGATTTTGATTTATCGAAACCAATTACTACCTAGCTCCACATTCCAAAACCATCCAAGCCAATCACCCTGACCCTAACACGGTATCTCGGTAATTGTCACTTTCAAGAGGTCACACCCAATCACTTCGCCTCAATTATTTAACTAGGGAAAATACACTCTAAACATCTCACATCGATAATTGGCATAACGAGTCTAAAGCAAAATCACTCACATCTATAAAAGAACTACGAACACGGTTTGATTCCGTCTAAACACGGATACGTAGGCAACCCTTCTTCGGGTACAACCAACCAGATAATAAAATTGATTACTCGATTCACATGCAAACCGGAACCTTTTTCCATGCTCCGGTTAGCGAGTGATTCCAATGACGAAGCAAAAATGACGAGCCGAGGACGGAGTGAAAACCCGAAAGGGCGCTCCGGGCAAAATGAAGAAACGAGTTGCAAGCCATCGTAAAAAAAAAAGGTGAGCCGAGGACGGAGTGAAAACCCGAAAGGGCGCTCCGGGCAAAATGAAGAATCGAGTTGCGAGCCACAAAAAAAAAAGGAAAATGTGCATCTCATTAATATAAAAATAAGTTAAATCAAGCCTTTGTCGAGGCCATTTACATCAAGCGTCCGAAACCCGGACATCCCGGAAAGCAACAACGTGTCAAAACCCTACAAAAAACTAGTAGTAATACGCCACATAATATAACATAGTACTAAACAGTTGGCCTCTACCTGTCCAACTTTTTCTTTCCCTTGTCATTCGGGTATGCTTGCTTGAGTCTATCACCATTGACCCTCTTAACGCAAGCTTCCACCTCCCTAGCCAAAAGCGAGCCCAGCCAATCTCACTTCTCTCCTCACTCACATTTTCAATATGGGTCTTGTCGGTCTCGACTCATGTAGATGAACTGATGAACAATAGGATCGGTAACGCCGTATTCGGTCAGACACTTAGTGACATTAGCCCACATAGCTTCCTTATTCTGTCATACGGTCATCTCCACAATCCTTAACCTTCCTCTCACACCCGACAACTCCAGACGTCAGGAACGACCTTCTGAAGTCGCTAAACCCCTTTCCAACAGTCGAAATGCCTGGACAAGAGCGTCGGCCCACACGGATGGTACATTTCGTCCATCAGATCCACCAGACTTAGATGTCTTTTCGTTCTTTTTTAGGGGGATAACCTACCCCACCTAGGCGTGTTGTAGCCTTTTAAACGGTTATCGTCAAGTTGCGTCTGTAGCCAAACAAGGCAACATTATGAATGTATAAAAGTGGTCTAATTTTTTTTTTTTTTTCAAAAGTCACCCGAATTTAAACATCGGTCTCGTTCTGAGTGTCTACACCCATCTCTTAATGCACTCGGTCAAAGCACATTAATATTTTACATCTCGAGTCAAAACGTTTTAATCGACGTACTACTTAATCCAATTCCCGGCTCAAACTAACGCATTTCGAAATATCCGAAAGAAACAATTTTCATACTCTCAACGCTAACGCACCTTAAACTAGGTCGAATCGCAAAAAAAACGAACGCAAGAAGTGATTACTTGTCAATTTAGGTAAACAAATTCGCAAAACACAAGACTAATTCAAATACTAAAAATCTAAACGAATATACAACATATACCAATTCATACGCAAATCAAGGCTAGGGAGGACCCCTAGAAGCCGCGCCGATGGCTATCACAAGTTCACCTAGGTTCTCGTCCAGACCTAGGTCTTCTAAGTCGAAGGTAGGAGACTCGCTACTATCCATCCCCGACAGCATGTCTAGAGTCGCTGTCTCGGGGACTCCTCCAACCTCCTCGTTAGCACCCGTGGCCTCAGCCTCAGCCTCAGTCTCCCTCTCGACCCGATGCCTGGCCCCACCCTGCGTAGAGGTCTAGCCCTGAGACCGAGCCAGCTGCTCCTTTAGGAAGGCGATCTCGTCGGCCTGAGATTGCAGGAGCCGCTGCGACTCAACATCTCTCACCTCGAGTTCGGTCACCCGAGTCTCCAACTGTCCCACCATATCCGAGACATCCTGCGAGTACACTCAAACATTAGGAAAACACACAAGCAACCTAGAAAATCACATTAGTCACACAAACTCACCGATCGAGGCCCTGACGTGTCACACAAACCCTCGAGGCATAGGCCCGGAAGCAGTTGGCAGCCTGCCACAACCGCTGATGGCAAGCCGGCGAAACCTGAGAGGTAAAACCATGAAAGTTAGGCAAACCGACCCTACATTCTTAGAACCCAAATCGAAAACAAAAGTCAAAACTTACCCGGTATACCCGGTCACGCCACTCTATCCCAGCATCCATCTCCTCAGCAGAACACGGAGGGAGGCGCTCAGTAAAGGGTATCCCAGCCACATCCACCCTAAGCAGAGTCAAGGGAAAATCTGGAGCCTGGATTTCATCAGCCGGATCGGCCAGCTGAAAAGACAATAGATTGGTCGGTCAGAGGGCAAGAAATAGCAAACCGCAACACAAACTTTAGAGCCAAAGATTGGAAAATTACCACGAGGCGGTACCAAGCTAACCGCCGGGTGACGTGAGATAGATAGGAGGCACCAGGCACCAAGAGTGTATCGCCCCCTTCTCCGTCCCTATCCTCGAGGACCTCTGTGGCGATCGACGGTCTGAACATGGTCCGGGGAGGATCAACCGGTACCCTAAAATTGTCGTACAGAAACTGACGCACCAACCGCTCGCCCAAGTACCAAACTGGACGAAACAACGCAGGAAGGAGCATCCTCCTATAACTCCGCGGCCTCAGCTCCGCAGTCACATACCCGGGCACATTCTCGTAATCGGCCCAAGGGCGGGCCACAAACTACACAAATAAAACCGACATCCTAATGAATCCCGAAACATAGGGGCTATTGAGCAAAATGAGCTATAAAAAAGGAAAACTTACATCTTCAATGCGTAGCTTGTTAACTAACGCGTTTTCCGTCGGGTAATGGCTGATCGTGCTCTTAGGCTGAGCCACCTCCACTCGATCCCCGCCGGGAACCTCTTCGGGCGCACCCGCACCATCTTAAGAGCTAAGCACGGGAAGTAGGAATAGATCCAAGCCTACGAAATCCCAAAACAACTTTAGCAAAACAAAGCCAAAAACTAAGTAGAACTTGAAACACAAGAGCGAGAAAAGCAACTAACCTCCAGTATAAGGCCCGGACCCACAATGGGCACAGCTGAGGCCGATCCTATCACCAACGGCCTCACCATGACTTGCAGGCAGCGAGTCATCTCCGCAAAAGCCGCGGTCACCTAATCGTAGCGCCCTAGTGATGCGTGCAATTTATATATGATTATTCCGTCTTTTACGCACGTATTTCCATTCATATCGAGTTGCATTGTCTACTATTTTCCCCCGAATTTGATACTTTGGGGTCATGTTGCATCTTATCCAGGTTCGAACCCGTGGACACATAAACAAGACAAAAATCGTGCTTAAAGATGAAATCTTATGCGAAATAAGAAAGGAGAATGATTGTTTTCAAATGGGTCTACTTAAAACGTGAATATCTTGGGGTCTACAACTCCAATTAGCTGATTCTAGTTGCGTTGGAAACCTCTTTCTCTTAGCTTTTGAACGGTATATTACACGCTCGATTTGAAGAAGTAACGAACAAATGACAAGCGTTTGACGTTGAGCGCGCAGTGCTGAGAACGGAAACAGGTCAATAATAGTCGAACGACTATACAGAATAGTCGACCGACTATTCTCGAGACTGGACGAAGACCGAGACTTTCCTAATTTGATGTTTAGGGTTAATAAGACTTTTGGGCTTTTGTTTTAACTTAGTATTTAAGAAACTAATAGACTAGAATTCTACTACCTCTTCAACCTCTTCTTTTATGTTTCTAATTCTCTTTAAACTTTTCTTTAGACTACTCTCTTTAGATTTCTCTCTACCCTAAACTTTTAGATCTAGATTTATGAATTCTTTTCTTCTCTTTCTTTAAACTCGGTAATCTAATTATCTCTTTGTTCTTTCTTTATTTCTTTATCCTTGATTCTTTCTTTCTTAATCATATTAATTCGTTTATGCTTACTTTCTCTTTAGATCTATTCGCTATGCTTAATTTATTTATCATCTTTATTATTGTTGTCGTAAATTTCTCCATGAGTAGCTAATTTCCCTTGCTAGGATTTAGGGGATCCATGAATTGAATACGATTGCTAATTAGTTTACAGATATGTCAATGATATTGTGTCTATGTTGTTAATTGTAGCATTTAATTGAGATTAATTGATTAAGTCGACGTAATTGATTAATTGAATTGGTGAACTCGAACCTAAGATCGAAAGCCTAGTAAGAGTTAGACCTGCTACAGCACATTAGTTTGCCCTAATAAGATCGGAAGCCGTTAGAAGCATTCTAGGGTGAATAGTGGACCGGAAGGACTTTTTCACTACCCCTTAGACCATTATCTATGATAGACCTGTGACCTAGACTGTGACCGTAAGAAATTCATGGTGAACCGACGATCTTAGTTTTCTCTCTATTATATTTATCTTTATCGACTTATTTTATTCTTCTCTTTTATTCCTCTTTCCTTCACTACTTTAGTTTAGTTAACCCAATTACAAACCCCCCGATTTGGTTACTTAGATAGACTTTAATTGCGAGTAGAATTTATTTGTCTCCTTGTGGATACGATCCTGACTTCCCTAGCTATATTTTTAGTTAGACCTAAGTTGGTTATCTTTGATAGGTATACGACTAGCTTATCACCTAGCTGAGTCAGGTCGGCTAGGAAGGGCAAAATCTTAGTACTAAACCTCTCGCCCTTGTCCGAGAAGTGAGTTGACCCTAGGAAATACCACAACCACTGTCGAGCATCTTGCTCCGGCATGTTAGCCTCCCGACCCTCTAACACCGCCACTCGCTCGAAGTGGTCGGTGATATACGAGCTCACTAAAGCGTGAGGCGTACTATATGCCTCACGCGGCAAACAATCCTCGATGAGGCCCCACACCTCATCACTATCCAGACTAGGGCCTTCGGCGGCCCACCTAATCCTATCCGGACCCCAGGGCAAGCCGCTAATCATCCCAAAATCCTCTAGGGTCATCCCGACCTCCCCAAAAGCCATGTGGAAAGTCAAGGTAGTATCATGGAAGCGATCTATCATCGCCCTAATCATCATAAGGTTGCATTTAGTCTTGCAATCCACCAACCTAACCCACAGTCCGACCACGGGACCTAGAGCGGTCCTCGAGATAATCTTCTTTACCGTAGGGGTCAGCTTCTGGAAATAGATATCGAGGCACGTAGTAAAGCCCGAGAAAGTCCTCATCAGACCTGGAAGCTGCAAACCAAAATGATGCTAGGATGAACAAAACAACTCTAGCCTAACCCGAGCAAAAAATAATAACAATAGTAAAATCTGAGGCGTAACTAACAAACACGAATTGGACACTCACCAGGCCCCGCACAATACGGGCTAGAAATATGAAGGTCAAGATGAAACATCAGCTGATGATCATCCCAGTCCCGAGCCCACTCGGGATCCTCATAAAAAACCTCCTCATCCTCCGGTACCGGAACCGAAGCATGCGCCCTCCTAGCCACTGTCTCCGGAAGCTTGCGCTTCTTCACTCTATCGAACTCGGCCTCATTAATAGTCTCGGGGTCACGCAGCTGAGACGAGACGCTCCGTCTCCTCCTACGAATCCCTCGAGAAGTCTGTGAACTTGCCCCAACAACCTCCTCACTAGCACCAACCGAGTAAGTTCCTTCGGGATGATCGGTGTCACCTCTAGATGTGAAACCCAAAACAAAAACACAACAAAACATAACCCTGGTCAGGCTAAATCAGCTTAAATAGTTCAAAATAGAGTCAAAATTTCGGATGAGGATATCAAAATTCCGAAAAAGCTGCTAGCACGCATTTTCGACCCCGATCACAATGGAAGTGGTTTCGGGAAAATCCGGCATCGTTTCGACACCTTTGGTCCGTCTTAAGACACATAAAACCTTACGGAGGGTCCTAAAGGTCATCCTAGCCCTAGCAATCGACAAGAAAGCTATCCACATCCTCGTAAACACTATCCGAACAGAATTACGCAAAATAATCATAGGAGTAATCGGGAAACGGTCCTTAACCCTAACATTCCAGACACATTTCCATAAGGAGCCATTGTCGCACCTCGAACATCCTTATCAAGCTTATAGCTACTTCAACGAGCTCTAATCAACCTTGATTTAACAATGAGACTGAGCACAAACATCGAAACTTAGTGAATAAAAAACACCCAAATCAATTTTCTTGGATTTTCAACAAAACTAATTCATAATCAATCAAATCAAACAAAACCGACAATAAACGAATAAAGAACACGTACCCAGAGTCGACATTGTCGTAAATAACAGAAATCGAGACGAAATTTGGCAAGGAAGGTCGAAAAATTGATCTTGAGGGAAAGGGGCGACGCGTTTGAATTATGTGAAATAAAACGATCGCCCCAATCTTCGATTACTTAAGCAGACCCGGACCACGAAAACCCGACCGCTCCAGCTCACGCACCTGGGTCCTGATGCGCTAGGGGCTAGGCGCCTGAGTCTTAGGGCGATGAAACACGCGCGCCTAAACGGCCCAGCCGAGACTAAAACACAAAACAAACGAGAATCAAAAGACGATACACATAAAACATACACCTACTAAGACAAGCAAAACAACAATAATAGGACAACTACTAATCAACGCCAATAAAACACTCTCGATAACGAAACAAACATGAGAACCCCACTTGACCTGAACGCTCCACTCGAACGCATAATAAAGCAATTCGAGCTAAACTAAGCAAACTCCGAACAAGCTCAACTACACAAAACCGAAGCAAAAGCAAAAACAAACTCGGATAAGACAAACCTGCAAAACAAAAATTAACTAAGATAAATGATGCAACAACAATTTTCGTCCGAGTGGAGACTGACGCCCTCGGATGGTTCATTTTGCCCAAGGGACGTTAGTATCCCGAAAGGCAGCTACTCGAGTGGAGACTGACGCCCTCGAGTAGTCAACAACAGCAATTTTCGTCCGAGTAGAGACTGACGCCCTCGGATGGTTCATTTTGCCCAAGGGACGTTAGTATCCCGAAAGGCAGCTACTCGAGTGGAGACTGACGCCCTCGAGTAGCGAACAACAGCAATTTTCGTCTGAGTGGAGACTGACGTCCTCGGATGGTTCATTTTGCCCAAGGGACGTTAGTATCCCGAAAGGCAGCTACTCGAGTGGAGACTGACGCCCTCGAGTAGCGAACAACAACAATTTTCGTCCAAGTGGAGACTGACGCCCTCGGATAGTTCATTTTGCCCAAGGGACGTTAGTATCCCGAATGGCAGCTACTCGAGTGGAGAGTGACGCGCTCAAGTAGCGAACAACAACAATTTTCATCCGAGTGGAGACTGACGCCCTCGGATGGTTCATTTTGTCCTAGGGGTCAGAGGTATCCCCAAAGACAGCTATTCGAGGGAGACTGACACCCTCGGATGGTTCATTTTGTCCTAGGGGTCAGAGGCATCCCGAAAGACAGCTATTCGAGGGAGACTGACGCTCTCGAATAATTTTATATCATCTTATTTTGTCTTAGGGGTCAGAGGCATCCCGAAAGACAACTATTCGAGTGGAGACTAACGCCCTGGAATAATTTTATATCATCTTATTTTGTCTTCGGGGTCAGAGGCATCCCGAAAGACAGCTGTTCGAGTGGAGACTGACACCCTCGAATAGTTTTACATCATTTTACTTTGTCCTAGGGGTCATAAGCATCCCGAAGGACGACCGCTCGAGTGGAGACTAACTCCCTCGAACGTTTTATGTCATCAAGGGTTCATAAGCATCCCAAGTAACAACCAAATACATTTACACCTAACACATAAAAGCGCTTAAAATTAAACAAAACCTTAAAAAAATCGAAGAAGACAAAGCGCGAGCGCACAAAAATCAAGAACGAGATAACAAGCAACGGCCCGAGCCCAAGCAAGCAACCGCAAGCGCAGACGTCAGGTATGAATTCTACACCTTGGCTGGCGAGCCTCAACGCACAGTCTAACGGACTTAAAACGACCCGACCGGACAGCCACCAGGTCGTAATCTTCGATTGACCTGGGCGGCTATACTTTGACTTTCGCCTTGTCCAAGCCTCAGTCAAAGTGGGGGCTTCTGTAGACACCCAGATTTGGACCTGGTGGGTGCAGAGGCGCCCAACAAACACCTGATGGTGATAGAACTGCAATGCGACGCGGGTTCGGGATGTTTTAGATAGTTTTTCTATAGAACGGGTCAAATAAATTACTCGGGCAAAATAAACTAACATGATGGCAGCCTTAGTCGTGTCGTTACGGTCGCATAGACACTAATTAGAGTCAATTCCGACACTGGGACCCCGAGTCGGTCCCGAAACTCGAACCGAGTCAGCACCGCGCCAAGCAAGCCTCAGGATGCACGCCCGAGGCCCACTAGTGTTCACGGCGCTAGGTCAAGCCGCGGGAGCCTTAATCCCCAAGTAACAAATTATCCTCCTCCCTCTCGGTTTTGGAAAGTATCAAAACCGTATCCTCAAAATCCCGGCCGCACCTCTTGACGCGCCTAGGTCTCCCCGCGCCCAAGCCCAGGTGCCTGATCTTTGGTGCGCCCCAGCTCGTGCACCAATATGGGCGACGAGGGCCGAAAACACCTATAAATACCCCCCTTCACGCCCTTATTTCGACACACACCATTCAATTCTCTTCCCCCTCTAAACTCTCGCTAAGGGCTCGCACTCCGACACTAGAGGCAAACGATCCACTCGATCGTAATTCCGATAATAAAAGCGACATCGACGCTACTCCTCACCTTCGAGCACCCCACTCGATACCGAGGTGCCTGTGATCGACTAGCTCAAAACTAGTACCCAGGTTATGTCGGATTAGCCGCAGAACTAGTCTTTAGCAACGGAGATCTGCCGGAATAGCCGCGGGAAGGTCAAACGGTAACGGAACGCTGCCGGAATAACTGGTCAAGCTAGGAGGATACGCCTGTCGAAGTCGTATCGTCACTAGGTTGCCATCTAAACAAAACTTTCCATATTCGCACTTTCTATTATTATGCACTACGACAACACTAGATGTGGGCCCTAGGCCCACAAACATCTACTAAAATACGTAACGTCCCAACTTCAACCGCAAACATTAAAACACACTAAAGAGACCCGAGTAATTCAGAGATCCGTTCTCAAACTATCTATACATCGTGTCCCGTTTAGTGTACACTCCGAGGGTGCAACTCGTCACAACGTGATTTACTTACATTCACATTTACAGTTTTTCGTATGATTTATTGCTTTTATGACCTTATAATCGCATTCTAAATCACCTAACACGGAATTCAAAACGTAAAACAACTAAAATTGAGCAAAGTGATGGTCGGGTTCCGTATTAGTCCCGGTGCTCGCCTGATTAGGTTCGACGCATCTCTATTAATACCGAACCGACGCATCTTAAGCAGAATACCAGGTAAGGTATACCACAAGAATGACTAATATCCGTATTATCGCGTTAAAACGGATTTGCTAATACGTATAATACTAGTACTCTCTACTCCCCTACGTGCATCTTTTCATGGCCTGCTTGTCACGTGAAATCGCATGCAAAGAATGTAAACACAACTACTTTGACGATAAAACTTACTTGTCCTTAAACAACCGACATAGCAAAAGGCTTAGGGTTAAAACAACGGATGTTACAGTACTTCTACCGCAACAAAAGGACTAGGATATCAGTCCACCGATTGATTAGTAAAGGCCAATATAGTGCGGTCGGGATTGGGTGTTGACATCTATCAGATATTGGCTTCCCAATACGTACCCTCACCCCTTACTCAGAATTGACGGTTTCCGGATGTCCGAAACCATTGGCAATGAGAGTCATTCCAGGCATGGAGTGCTTAAGGGTACAAGTCTTTAGCTTTAGGTCCCGTGCCACTCAACTTTGAGCCGGCAAGGGATCAAAGTTGACTTGAACGGTTTCCGAGTCCCCATAATTGACTCGGTGGCGACTCCACAAATTGGCAACAACTTCAGTTCACTAAAAAGGTCGCCTTACCAAACAAAACGGCCTTTAAGCATTTACAACCACGACTCGATCGATTCCCAAACGGAAACACGGGTGCCCACACCCGTCTAGTACAAGTCCGAATCGTCATCGAAATCGAGGTCCGAAACTTCGCCCCGTACGCGAGATCGGACCGGCCTCCGACAGGGAGGGGGCCGCGTGGGTGGCCGACGCCACACGTTGAAAAACCGGGTCGGTCTCGCGCAGGCGCGCGCGGGGTGCCGGGCGGTGCTGATGGACGTCCACAATACGTTATTAAACTCACTATATATTTACACACACTTAAGAACTTAATATATACAGTAAAATAATTGTTATATACACACTCAAATAGTTATTATGTTCACCAATTAATCAACAATGGAACATACATCAGAATAACTGTTATATACACTAAAAAAACTCATTATATACGCTATTAAACTCACTGCATATATACACTTAAGAACTTAATACATACAGTAAAATAATTGTTATATACACCCAAATAATTAATATGTACATCAGTTAATCAACAATGGAACGTACATCAAAATAACTGTTATATACACTAAAAAACTCATTATATACGCTATTAAACTCACTACATATCTTTTATATATTAAAGCTAAAGAAAATGGAGGCACCACATTCACCCACGTAGGCGGCCAACTAAGCGCTTACTTGGATATTACATGACGGTGAGTTGGCAATATTAATTTTTAAAAAAATCAGTTTTTAAACTTCCCACTAACTTCTTCAACTACATAGAAGTTACATGTTAGTGGGGAGTTACAATGCAGTTTCATGCCCTTTAATAAGGCCTTTATTCAAACATTTCCACAATTTCACTCCACCATGGCTTTCCAATTTCAACAAAAGTCTATTTCAGAAATCAAAGAAAACATGAACGCAATCATAATTATGGCTAGAGTGATGCACAAGTGGAAACTAGAATCGAAGAAGCTGAACAGAATTGTTGGTCAGCAATCATCGAAAAAGGAGATCATATATGGTGTTGAAATGATCTTACTTGATGCTTCGGTACGATCTTTTTGTTCTCTTCTCAAGTATCTATAATTAAAAGATCGATTTCTTTCTTTCGTTATGTTTTCAATGAAAATTTCATATAAACTTATAAAAAGGGAGAAGAAAGATGGGTGCTTTAATTGATTGTATGTTAACATGTTTTAAACATTTACTTAATTCTAAAGGCTTTCATAATCTAAAGAAAATTATTTAGATGTCATCCTTAAGTTTTAAGCCAAGTGAATTAGCCTTACTTTACTAATCATTCCCTTTGCTTAAGTTCACATTTTTGTTGTTTTATAAGGGGGCTTTCATTAGTAGAGCTATGTGATACTTCTGTGTTTGTTTCAGAAAGTTGTTAGCTTTGCTTAATTTCACATTTTTTTATTGTATGGTTTGTCGGTAATTGATGATATCTTTGAAATGGTGTAGGGTGACACCTGGTGGTGTAAAGGATTGATGAACGATGTAGAAATCATGTAGAGCTCTTTTGAATCATGTAGACAGTCCCACTTCTCAACAGAAGGTAATTAATTAATTCACGTATTCCTCATCATCCCTTTCTTCTGATCATCTCTTTTCTTAATTTGTTTAAGATTTTTTTATTATAAATCATAAATTATTAATATTTATTTTTAGATGATCATGTGCCATATTTTTCTTTGTTTATTTATAAGATGTATATCCGTGATTTTTAATACTTCATTTTTTCCCTAATCTTCAATTTTCTTCATTTGTTATGTATGTACTTTCTTCTCAATAACTCTCACAAGTTTATTGTAACAATATGCTACTCCATATCTTACTATTTTTATGTAAAAATATTTTTTTTTGAAGAAATATTTTTTTTTTCAAAGAAGATCGAACGCGCGTAATATGTTTGTATCAATTTATGTTAGAAATACTTGGTCATACCGTTTACAATAAAGTTGTTACTTTTTCGTAATCCATTAAATTCCAGATGTGATTACTTTTCTTTGTTTCCTTAGATTGTTAATCTTCGTTTTGATTTTGATTTTCCATTGTTTTTTTTTGCATTAATTCGTTGTCATACGACTGGTAGTGTAAATGTAAAATCATTAGCCAATCATGGATTATTTAATCTCCACTTTACCGGATCTTAAATGCATATGTTTCCAAGTTCACTTTTTGAATTGTTTTGCTGACAAAGCTTTAAAAATACATAAAAGCAAGGCTTTGGTGGAATAATTGAACAATCTCAGTCAGCTAAGCTTAGTTGTGTCACTGTATTTCCCCATCACAACAGTAATGAAGTTGAGATTGAAATTGATAAAGCCAGATACTGAAGACACGGTCTTCTTCTGCTGTTACACCGACAAAAATGGCGTCGGTGTCGAAGACAGTGAGGAAATTGGAGGTGGTGTTGCCACCGATACCACCTTTTCATGACACCACCTCTGCAATGACATTCGGGATGTTAGATCAACATGCAAATTCCTACACTTTGGTGCTTCAGGGTACACAAACAGTCCCTTCCTCCCTCTTCCTTCTATTACTTCAATTCCGTAATTATCTCCGTCTGTCATATGAGAGTTTTGATTGATTATGTATTGATCTTTGAAGCAGAGCACATGAAAATAAATAGAAGAGTAAAATAGACGGGGTTTGGGAATAGAGGACGTGAAGGAAATAAAGTATACATGGCGAGTAGTCCGTGAAAGCATGCAGCTTTGTCCTCCTGCTTTCTCATCCTTTATAAGAGTGATCAAGGATTTTTAATTCGATGGGTTCACCGTATGTACCCAAAGGATGAAAGATATTCTCGATCTTTTTTTTCCGAATTCTCATTTCTTTGTTCCAAGGCGGCTTTCTGAATCAAAGGTTATGATTTAGAATTGACTGATTGTTGTGCAGTTGCTGTGGAAAGTTTATGGGACACAAATCAACTGAGAGTACATCAAGGAAGTAAAGAGATTTGATCTGAGTCGATTCAAGGAAATGATAGCGCTATTTGTTTCTAGCATTTGGAGGAACACAAAAATGTTCGCAGGATATCAGTTGGCTAAGCTTAACATCCTCATCTTTGTTCATTTGGTTGTCACTAACTATAATTGATCATGATGAGTCTATTATCATGGATCCACGTCCAATTTGTTCCTGTATGTTTCATAACATTCGTCAATTCAATACTACTCCCCCAAGAAATTAGTCCCGTAACTCCTTTTCTTCCACCATTCCATTCACTCTCTCACGTCTATATTTTCCCTATTTATACATTGTCAAAGCTAATTTCTCTCCAAGACGATAATGTTGTGGACTACGGAGAACATCTGACTAATACATACGGAGTATTATTTTTCCAGGAGGTATGATTCTTTTGTTCGCTCCTAATTCAATCGTTAATATTTCATTTTGGTCATGATGAGTCTATAGTTGGGATTGTAATTGTTCGTGTATTAGTACCCATTGCTCTTACCCGAGTGTTTGATTATGTTTGACATAGGTTGTTTGTTACCTTAAACACTTCGTAGCACTGTTATGTGATCTCTCTTTCTTACATTATGTATTTATAATTTTATATCAATATATACACTTCATAGTTCACATTTAATTTACACCACTTGCATTTCAACAATTGCTTTCCTGTTACACCTTTTACTGATCCGATGTTTGCCCTTATCTTAGCTAATCTAGAGGTATCACTCAATTTGATGTCATAATTAAGACGAGATACTATGAGGTGATTCAAATGGAGAAGATGAAAATTTAATTTCACAAGACAAATGACCATAGCATATTGGAATATTTGAGGGTTTAATGATACCCTCAAACATGGCGAGTTTAGAAGTTTGATATATTTGGCCTATGTTTGATATATTCGGCTTGATAGAAACTAGGATGAGACACAATAAATTTGTACATTATAATGGATGGATATCAGTCTTCTATAATTTGGGCAATGTTATAGTTCTAACTTCTAAGAATGGTCAAAATATAGTCAATTAATTCATTGTGACATCATTCATCATGATTCAAAGAAATCGTGTCGTATCACATTGGTGTATGTGCACAATGAGAAAATTAATACTTTTTTTTCCTTTCTTTCTATTCTAGGATGTTGTGAATTCGTTGAATATGATATGAAGGCAGGAAAGGATAATTTTATAACCATTACAACATTTGTTCTACCGTTGATAATATTATTACATATTAGTATTAAATTTACAGATACAAGGAAATGCAAAATGTTATATGTTGGTCTATATACAAGAGTCTTTTCGGCTAAAATGAGTTGAAATAAGTACGGAGTAATATATTGTATGTATGAAAGAATATAGTTTCATCTCATAATGTTACATTAATTAAACATGATACAAATTATAAGCATTTTTATTGTAGAGTATTACTCGGTAGTATATACGGAGTATGTTTTAGACTATTAGTTTTACATATTATTTTTAATATTTATTAAATTATTTCTAATTAAAATATACTTCGTACAACACAATTTTAATACATCTGTGCAATTTTGCACGGGCCAAAAACTGCCTTACCAAACAAAACGGCCTTTAAGCATTTACAACCACGACTCGATCGATTCCCAAACGGAAACACGGGTGCCCACACCCGTCTAGTACAAGTCCGGATCGTCATCGAAATCGAGGTCCGACACTTCGCCCCGTACGCGAGATCAGACAGGCCCCCGACAGGGAGGGGGCCGCGTGGGTGGCCGACGCCACACGTTGAAAAATCGGGTCGGTCTCGCGCCGGACGCCGGGCGGTGCTGACGGACGTCCACAATACGTTATTAAACTCACTATATATTTACACACACTTAAGAACTCAGTTGTGGACATGACATAGGTCCACCCCGACGCGGCCACGCGCGGGTTTGGGTAGGCGAATGAATCTCCATATGAGAATTGATCGAATTGAAATTTAGGTCTATGTGGAGTCGCCACCGAATTTTGTGGTTATTCGGAACCATTCGAGCCCACTCTATGTCGTAGTGGGCCGTATACAAAGTACGGCCCATTTCCGATGTCAGAGTTTATTGGGCTCGTCCCTTTGTATTTGATACCGATACCGACATTATCGGATATCGTGTATTGAATGACTTTCGTGCGCCAACGGTTTCGGGCATCCGGAAACCGAGGTTCTGAGTAAGGGGTGAGGGTACGTGTTGGGAAGCCCACAAAGGACACCCAATCCCGCCCGCACATTAGCGGCCTCTACTAAGAATTCGAATGACTTACAATACGCGCGTTAGTAAAACGGGAAAATGATATGCAAAGATTATTTCCCCTAAACATGTGAATTGAATTGAAAAGGGTTTCTATGTCAATTTAATGCAATTAATTCTACGTCAAAGTGGAATTTTAGCATGCGGGTTCATTTAGTACAATAAACGAACAAGAATTAAATTGACAAAAGAAATAACAAACGCGTTAGTAACGATGTAATGATTTAATGAATAATAACGGTTTGTGCAAATATGAGATGCGATGAAAAGGATGCGAATATGAGATGCATGGTTTGAAAAGGTAGTAATACACGTGATTAATTAAATACGTGTTGACATAAATCGCAAATTACTACCGGGTTTAGAAAATAGAAGAATGTACGTGTAATCCCCTAAAAATTCTAGCGCGATACAGTGGCGGAAACACTATAGAGTCGGGATTAAAACACACAGAACTATGTCTTAGTAAATTAAATTGGTAAAGTCAAACATGCGCCATACATAAAAATGGCTAAAATTTAAAACAATCCATAAAAAGGTTAAACAATCCTTAAAACTTGATTATAAAAAAAATCAGCAGGATCCAAGACTGCTCGCTAGCCCACACCCACCGGAAAAATAAACACGTATACCTGCCATGTTAAAACATAACAGCCACAATCAGTGGGGAGCAACGCCAACGTTCTCCCAGCCGTATAACAGGATTTTAAAACGGTAATTACTAATATAGGAAAAATAGTAAAAATGGAAAACATTAAACCATCATATTAAAATAAGGTTTAGCGTCGAACAAATTATTCAAAAGGGTTGCCGAAGAAACATAAAAATATTTGCCAACCTGCAAACCAATTTGTATCGATAATAAATAAAATAATCAAAATGGTGTTATGGATAGGATTAATGTAGAATCTAGACTTTCACTAGGATAATACTAAAAACTAGTTTCGAGAACTTAGTCAAAACAAATTAGACTTTGGTCTCTAACTAGGCAACTCAACCATAACAGGACTGCGTGCAGCGAGGTCCTGGCTTAAGTAATGCACACCCCTCCTGGATACAAACCATACCCAGTTCAACCCGACGCGACTTATACGATGCGATATCTAAGTTTAAGGTAAATATACACTCTCCTGAACACAAACCATGCTCAGTTCAACAACCAATGCGCCCCATAAAGACACACCAGCCTTACAGTTGATGGCAAAACGTACATCCCAGACTATATTACTCTAAACCCACACTTGTCCTTATTCCATAACTCCAAAACAAACCATTATCGATATTTAAAAGATATATTCATCATAAACAATATGAGGATAAAAGAAGTAAACATTTATATTCTAAAAGAGGAAACTTTCTATTTTAGGAAACTTCTATTTTTAGAAACTTTACTAAAAATAGCATCATATCAAAGTAGTGAAAATATTAGTTCATACTAGTACCACATTTTAGTAAACGATATAGATTTATAAAACTAATACTTTCGGCCTTAACAATATTAATTATTAAAGTAAGAACATTTGATTTTATGAAATTATTAAAATATCGTACAAGTGTTATAAAATGATTAAAATCATCTTAAATATTTTAATATTACTAATTAGGGTGTTTTCAAAAGTTATAAAACTAAAATTCCCTAATTATTATTAGTTTCGACGATAAAATTATAAATAAGATTTTACGGCAAACATCAAATTGAATCTTTGAACGTCTTTTATTTAATCAAACCAACAAATACATTTAGAGTATGTTAAGGGATGATTTAACTCCTAAAGTTTCAGATTTAAATACTTTCAAAATTGCTGGAAAAATAATTCTTTTAGTTAATACGAAGCATTTAACGATAAATCACAATTTGTCCGAAAATCAATATTTATTAATTAAAGACTATAATAAATAGTACAAAAATTACGTAAAATAGTTAAATTATATTTATGGACATTCTGTCCAGAAAAGAAAATTTCCAGAATTCTAAAAACTCGGTTTTTAAAGCGTTTTCTTGTTAATCGTCCAATCTCGACAATAACGATTAATAAAAATAGTAATTACAAAACGATTTAAGTATTAATATCCAAAAATTATTGTTACACTTTAAAATCCTGATTTTACAGAATATAAATTTTTTCCAGATTTTTCCCAAAACTCAGATTCAACAAATTTCAACAAAACCGTCATTTAAACCCGTTTTTGCAATTAACGATTTTATTAATAAACCTATCGTTCCTAACATTTTATTAAGGCACTAAAAATTATAATAATACATTTTAATATGAAATCATCAGAATCATAATTTTTTCCAGATTTAAACCAAAGACCAGAAATCGAGAATTTAAACAACAAACACGGTTTTAACGATAAACGATGATTTAAGTGATTAATTAATTCATCCACTTAACAATTCCAAACAATTATGAAAAAATTCAGAACATTTTATTTCACCAGAAAGTTTCACCACGTCAAAAATCAGATTAAAATAAAATGTTTAAGTACTAGAACTAAAAATTGGTTTTCAATCGTTTTTGTCCGAAAACGATAATAATTCAATAATCGATATCAAAAATATCCGAAAAATACTAAATTACTAAAAATCATCAAAAACAACATTTTTCCAGAATATAAACATATATTACATGTTTAGGCCGATTATTACGATTTTACAAATTAATATAACAATTTAATCGTTAATCTCGTAAAAGCGATAAAAATATCGAAACATGCAAAATTTCAACTTTAAAAATTTTTCCAGAATCCGTGACATACATATATTGCCAAAATAAAATATAAATATATATACATGCAAATACTCAATTAAAATCTTGAAATACCGAGTAACATCGACGTTACCTCTACTCCAAGTCTGAATCAACGATGTATTCGTCGGCTTCGGGATCGTCCAAAAATCCTACCAAACACGTAAATCATGGCAGAAAAATACCATGAGAAAACTAGAAAAAACAAGGTAAAAATTGATCGGAAATGATGTCGATTAATACCTTAACGAAGGAGTCGGAAAGAGGATTATTATGACGATAAGAATGATGCGATTGGGACTTGAAATGGAGCAAAATTTTGCCTAGAATGGCTGAGGGACACACGTCCAAAAGAGAGGAGAAGGGAGTGATGAATATTTTTGGTGAATGCAAAAATGAATGTAGAGAGTAAAGGAGGAGATGGGTGATACAACACTTAAAGGAGTAAGCATGAATTAAGGCTTCAAAATGAGGAATACAAAAATGTACCTAGACCATAAGTTGGCCGGCCAAATGGGATAAGAGAGGGAGTAAGAAAAGCTTTGACATAAATGCTACAATGAATGAAAATGATTTATCTTATGATTACGTTTTAATGTGATAAAATGAATCGTTTAAATAAAATGTAATAAAACTTGTGACCAAGAGCTTAGTCGGTCCAAAATGTGAGAAAACAGTCTCAAATAATTTATAAGTTGATAAAAAGTATAATCGTAAAATAGTTAAAGGCATTTCAAAGTAATTCGAGTAAACCTCGCGTAAGAAAATAATTATTCGCGAAGCTTCGTAATAAAATCATAAATGGCTTGTTTTTAGTAACTAAAATATATCTTAGTAGAAAATATTCCATAAACGTATTCAAACATTTTTAGGAAAAAGGAATCACTTAAATCCAAGCTTAAAAATGTCAATTCGGAGAGAAATAGAATTCCTCGCGGAAAAATTACTTAGTTTATGAAGAGACCAAATAAATGGATTTAAAAGAATTTTAAATCTTTAAAATTAAAAATAGAAATTATTAAACTCGAAAATTAAAATAAAGCTTAGTAAAATGATAAAATATGAGGCCAAAAGTGACAGAGTTAAGACGAAGTCCTAACAGAAAGAATAAAATGCTTAGGAAAAATAGCGGGTGTTACAGTACGACTCGTTGTTTTGGTCGTTATGAGGTTACTCGATCGAGTAGTCGATGGACTCGATCGAGTTGACTTGTAAAAGACGATTCTATTTTGCGTACTAGACCGTACTCGGCCGAGTTATTGACCAACTCGGTCGAGTACGTAGCCACTCGATCGAGTCACTATGAGACTCGACCGAGTGGTGGTCGTAAAAAGCATTCTGACTTGATTTTGTGATGTCACTCGATCGAGTGAATAAGGCACTCGGTCGAGTGGCACCTGTACGAACTTGGTTCGTTTCCAATTTAATTGTTGATTTTGAAATTGCTTTTGATTTTTGATAATTCGACGGTTTTACCGAATTGGGCATAAGTATTGCATAACCTATGCTCGATTCGGGTTTTTTATAAATTGTTGATTTTGTTAAACCGAATATAAATATTGTTGAATTTATACCCGATTCTAATTATGAATACTCGTTGTATCCCATATTCGATTATTTGAATCGATATGGAATATTAGAGTGAAATAAAAAAAGTAGATTAATTTTAGTCGTCTTAAATTAATTATCGTGATATGAACAAATCACGTTAATTAATTTATGTGACTTGATCGTTAGATTCGATGTCCAATGTCCAATTATGGAATTGGTATCGAATCTAAGATCGACGCTTTACTTGAATAAAAAAGGACTTGATTCCCTCGACTTCTCCGACATCGAAATAAATCCCTAAGGATTGTGATGTCGGATCCGTGTCAACGGGTTTCGACCCTTATTAAAATTGATTTTAAAAATTGATGGATGCAAGATTGATGATGATGATGACGAGAAATAATAACGATTTGTTGTTTAAGTTAATTTATCTCAATAATCAAATAGTCGGGGTATCGGGATAAGCGACCGACGACGCGTGTGCAGTACACTTGTATATGCGGTTTTCCTTATCCCGATATCCTTCTTATTCGACACAAATCAATAAATATTTTAATGCTTTGATATTAGTAGTATTATCGATATTATGGTGCAATGAATAAAATAATAAAAAACGAAAAAAAAGAGGATGAGAGGAAGATGAAGACGACGTGAAGAAGAGAAGGAGAAAAGAGAGGGTTTTGACACCCTCAACCTACATGTTCTTGTCTCGGCGCGGACTCGTAACCGTGGCTTTAACACAAGAGTCTTCGAGGTTTATGGAGGTTGAGTTGTGGTGGCTCGGGATTGATTCCTAAAACTAGGTTTAGGGTTTTTGCTAGTGTAGAATTGCTAGGGTTTGATTAGGGTTTGTAAAAGACGTAGTATGTGTGTGTATGGTTGCTCTAAGGTTTCGAAAAAGTTGTTCAAAGTTGTTGCATGAGGGTTGCTTATATAGGCAAGGCTAGGGCACCCGAATTAGGGTTACTCGACCGAGTAAAGGGCTAACTCGGTCGAGTGGCCCGTGAAGCCTGCAGCCGGGCTCAAAACAAGCCCACTCGATCGAGTGGCCCAGTCGGGTTGCACGGGTCCATTATTTTGGACCTTGACTTTGGGTGTTTGATGGGTTTTGTGTTTGACTTGGACTTTTGATGATGATTGACCCAATCGTTAAAAAGTCGGTTTTAATTCCGGTGTCGGTTTTGGCCCAAATTAGTCTTGTTTGACTTGGAATGATCCACTGGGCCTGGATTTGAGGTTTGTTTGGTGAGATTTGTACTCTGTAAGTGTGTTAGCCAACGATTAATGGATTTGAGCCCGTATCCGAGCGCATAGAAGCATGTTAGCGTCCGATCATCATCGGGTATTTTTTGGAAACTGCCACAGACACCTGGCGGTCAAAATGCGAGTGTCTACATCAATATATACAGTAAAATAATTGTTATATACATACTCAAATAGTTATTATGTACACCAATTAATCAACAATGGAACATACATCAGAATAACTGTTATATACATTAAAAAAACTCATTATATACGCTATTAAACTCACTGCATATATATATATATACTTAAGAACTTAATACATACAGTAAAATAATTGTTATATACACCCAAATAATTAATATGTACATCAGTTAATCAACAATGGAATGTACATCAAAATAACTGTTATATACACTAAAAAACTCATTATATACGCTATTAAACTCACTACATATATATATATATACACTTAAGAACTCAATATATACAGTAAAATAGTTATTGTTATATATACACTCAAATGGTTACTATGTACATCAATTAATCAACATATATACACTGAAATAATTGTCATATACTCATATGTACTTAATTATTTGATATAGTAGAATTGTTATATACCCTAAAACAGTTATTATGTACACTGAAACTGTTTTTATATACACCAATTTTATTTTAATATTAAAAAATATGAATTTTTTTTTCGGGATTTTATTTTTTTGGATTTTTTTTCGTTTGGGAAAAAAAATGTTTTTTTGGGGGGAAAAATGTGTTTATTTTTACGTAAAAAAAAGTGTTTTTTTTTTCCGGGAAAAAAAATTTGGAAAAAAAAAATCCTAAAAAAAAAATAATTTTTTTTTGGAAAAAAAAATTCCGAAACTTTTTTTTTTTTTCCGAAAAGTATTGTTTTTTTCCCCGGGGAAAAAATTTTATGTATTAGTTTTTGTTTTAATCTTAGCCTTTAATTTGATTTTAATATAATGGTTGATATATATATATATATATATATATATATATATATATATATATATATATATATAGATTCGGGATCCTTTGAGGCAGCCTAACTCCCTGCAACCGTTGAGGCAGCATCTGGGCCGTTAGATCTGATTGAGATCAACGGACAAGGGTTGATCAAAATTCTAAGCACAAAAACAAACGCGCGCCATCTCCTTCCTTTCCTTTTGAATTAGTCGACTTTCTCTCTCTAGAAATTTGTTTATTTTTTCATTCAAATCATTCGATCATCTTCATCAGTTCCGTTGCAGATCTTCATCGTTTGATCTTCATCATTTTTACTTGCAGATTTAATTGTGCTCACTCGTAAAATCGAGCGTCTTCATCATTTCAATTGCAGATCTTCATCATTCGATTATCATCATTTAAGTTGCAGATTTCATTTTGTTCACTTTGTAAATTCGTTCGTAGAATTGATTTTACGAATTCTGTTCTTGATTATCAAGGAATTCTATGCTTGATTATCAACGATTTCTGTTCTTGATTTGATTGTCGTCATTTTCACTTGCAGATTTGATTGAACAATTCGTTTAGAGAAAACTGATTATGAACCTGCTGATCCAAGTAGACAATCGATTATCAAGAATTACGTAGATTCTGTACTGATTCTCTGCTGAATTATTTTGATAACTTATGATGTACATATTTGTCACTGAATAATGTTGATATTTTTATATCAGTTGTACATAATCCATTTGAGGACATCACTAGACATAATTCTATATTAGTTGTACATAACTCATCTAGTTACATATTAAAGTAGAAATTTTGTTGCGCTTGTAACAATTTACAAAGTATATCTTCCTAAATAATTATGTACACTGTATTCATTATTATGTACAGGACGTAGGGTCATTATATAAGGTACATAATTCTATATCAGCTGTACATAACCCATTTGAGGAAATCATTGTACATATTTCTATATCAACTGTACATAATTCTATATTAGCTGTACATAATTTATCTGAGGACATCATTGTACATAATTCTATATTAGTTGTACATAACTCATCTATATACATCTTAGACTGAAAATGTACAGATACTAAATCCAACCCTAAACCCTTTTCCGTCCCGTCTTATGCGGTACCCTACTCTTAAGGTTCAGTGTCCCATCTTTGAATCACATCCACGACAGGGTTCACCAATACCCTCTTAGGGTACAGTTTCTTGCGGTAGTGACCTTGAATAAGGAAAAGGGTTTAGGGTTGGATTAGGCGGATCCGTGAAGCAGGTCCGCCTAATCTAACCCTAAACCCTTTTCCGTCCCGTCTTATGCGGTACCCTACTCTTAAGGTTCAGTGTCCCATCTTTGAATCACATCCACGACAGGGTTCACCAATACCCTCTTAGGGTACAGTTTCTTGCGGGTTTAGTGACCTTGAATAAGGAAAAGGGTTTAGGGTTGGATTACGCGGATCCGCGAAGCGGGTCCGCCTAATCCAACCCTAAACCCTTTTCCGTCCCGTCTTATGCGGTACCCTACTCTTAAGGTTCAGTGTCCCATCTTTGAATCACATCCACGACAGGGTTCACCAATACCCTCTTAGGGTACAGTTTCTTGCGGGTTTAGTGACCTTGAATAAGGAAAAGGGTTTAGGGTTGGATTAGGCGGATCCTCGAAGCGGGTCCGCCTAATCCAACCCTAAACCCTTTTCCGTCCCGTCTTATGCGGTACCCTACTCTTAAGGTTCAGTTTCTTGATAAATATCAATATGTGCATCAAAACAGATACTGTTTTAACCATAGTAACTTATGTACATCAAAACAGACACTGTTTTAACCATGTATTAATTTCAATATGTGCAACACATAGTACCTTATCTACATCAAAACAAACACTGTTTTAAGCATGTACAAATTCCAAAATGTGCAACACATAGTAATTTATTCAACAGATATCAATTTATGTATGTCAAAACATGTTTAGATTACTCTATATATTTTATGTTATTGACTATTTACAGAAGAACGTTATAGGTTAATTTTGTTTTACGTTTAACAATTTACAAAGCACAGTGTATAGGTCATTATGTAATGTACATATGTACATATTAGCTATACATAACTCACCTGAGAATGATTATAAAAACGTTGATGTTTATATAAATTCTTGTCATGGAGTAATGTTTACATCACTGACTGTTTACATACACACAGCTAAAATAGAATTTTATATTTTCTGTCAACTGTAAAATCCTTAACAAAGTTCTTATCCCACCTCATAAGATTTATGCATGTTTGACGATGAAAGTCATTGATGTCATTAAAATAATCTTTGTCTGTCCATTTCTCCTTGTCGTGAAATGCATTTATCCACTTCAAGACAAAAACACCACAATCAAATCCATTACTTTGTTGAGCTGCATTTTTGACATACTCCATTGGATTTGTCATCATTTTTTTGGAGATGTATTCATAGCCCGAGTAGTTTTGAATGATGATTGCGATATTTGTCATTATTCTGTGGCAAACATCAATTCGTGCTTTGTTACCCTTCCTTTTACTTGAATCCAAGACGTAATTCTTCTTGTCTTCAAAATCACACACAATCAAAATCCAGTGTAATGGTGTGTCAATATGAACTGGGATAAAGATCTGAAAAAGTATACATTTCACAGTTATTGTAATGTAATACATATTTTCAACACATATTAACTTAAGTACATCAAAACAGACACTTTTATAACCATGTACAAAATTCAGCTGTGTTAATGGTATAGGAGTATACAGATTAGATGGTTATACCTTTCTCAAGAATTTACCATCTTCAGGCAAGTATGATACAGTACAGTATGGCGTTGTCAGAGAAGAGAATACTTCTGGGTTTAATTCCTGTAACAATGGATACACAATAGGTAAATAACTGTATGATTATGTACCAAAAAAGTACTTAAGTACAGGAATTTTGACATATTTTACCCCTGATTTTGTAGGAATGAATAGTATGTCGCTCCTCTTGAATGTTGCATATATTCCAGCTATATCGATTGCCTATTAAAAGAACACTTGTTAGATTGATTTGGCAGCATTTGGATTTATAATATTAGTGTAACATTTACCATATCATATAGTTGTTCTTTTGGTAATAACAAGGATTGCATCGCCTTTCGGCTTACATTCATCCATTGTGTTTCCATAACCTCTTCCCTGCAAGATAACATAGTTCAAATAATCAACAATTTTAAAATTAATTATGATGAAAGAATTAAAAAAACATTGGACATGATAGAATATATTACATGTTATATGAAATTAAAATGTTTTCATATGAGTCCTTCTTTTTCTCATTTGCCTTTCCTGCAAAGGTCTTCTTTTTTGTTTCTTTTAAGATTTTTTGAATAATTTCTTCATCACTGAATATTTTTTCCACATGGAGTTCCGCTGCCCTACTGAGAAAAGTTATAAAACAGTAAATGTTAATGATTTATGCTTTATGTGCAATATATGGTAGTCATATGATAGCATAGTGCAAGTCTATAACATACAAAAGTTTCCTTGACATTTTTCTTGCATCTTTCAGAATAGTATGTTTCATCTGATTCCTGGTGGAGGTTAGTATTTTGTGACAATACCGCACCTTCATCATCCTTACATACTTATCATATGTAACATTGTTCTGAACATATACATTAATCAATAACATTTATATATGGAAATATAGTCAAACATAAAATAGTATCAATGATATAAGTAGAATAATTAAGTTTACCGGTTTGAACATTTGGGCAAAATAATTTTTATCCCCATTGTACATTTCCATGACCCTCATTGACAAAATACCATTGTCAATTTCCAAATGACGACTAAAATCTGGAATAAATTCCGCTATTTCATAGTCTGTCACTTGATTGGCCCATTTAATCTTATTCTTGAATTTTTCAGAGAAATAATTACACTGCAAATATAACAAAGTATTCAACAAAGGTGAAATAATTTTCAATGTACAAAAAAGTAAAAACAATACATCAGTGTGCTCACATATTTATCTTTAGCTTCAGAACTGTTCAGTTGGCTGTCACGTTCTTCAGGATACCCAAAGTGAATTATTTCAAATGATTTTGTCATTGAGTTTAAACAGTAAAGAATAATAGATGGTAATTCTGTTGTCCAGAAAAAGACCTTGAAGAAGATTTCACTATTAGTTTACAGAATGAATGAATGAATGAATGGATGGAGGTTATAAGGAGTATCTATTTGTTTACCAATTGCACATTATCCAACTGCATTTCACTTGTAGGAATCTGAAACATTAAAGAAGTGTTTAGAAGAGATTCATGACCAAAAATATATTTACACTGTTGACATTGTTGATGGAATATATAACATTACCACATATTTATTAAATGGAGACATATAAACACGCTTTATGGATGATGGAGATGATAGCTTTTCCAAATCATTCATCAATAATCCCCAAAGATTTAAAATTGGTTCCTCAACATTACTTCCAGACTGTGATATCATCAACATCTGCCTCCTTGAAATCTGAATCGTTTCAAACTTAAAGAGAGGTTCACTGTAAAATTAAAAAGTAATTAGTGTATTAGTTTTGGTATAACAATCACTCATATTAAACAATTTTAACTATGACTTTCAAACTATTAGCATTTAAACACATTTCCCTACCTTCTCAGTGCTTTACTTATGTACATCTGTTGTATGAGTTATATACAATAAGTTGTAACTTATCTACATCAAAACAGACACTGGTCTAATAATGTGCAAATTTCACACATGTGTATCACATAGTATCTTACGTACATCAAAACAGACAGTGCTTTAGCTATGTAAATTAGTTGTTTACCTTGGAGAGATATCTAATGCAAATGCATAGTCTGTCACATATTTCTCTTCGGCACTCAGATTGGTTAAAAAGCTGATGTTCCTTCGTATGAAAGGAGATTTGAAAATAGCTGGTATTGCTTGTTTCCTCTTGTATTGTGCTTCAATTTCTTTTTCATTCATTTCATCATCTTGCTGAGATGCATTCCCCACTATTTGTGGAGTGACCAAGTTTTCAACAATATCTGGGCTCTTTCGAATGATATTTTTCACAGCATAAGGAGTTTCTAAGTTAACTTTTTCTACTGCATGTGCAGGAGTACATTCCATGTTCTCCACAAACTCCACAAGCTTGTTATTGAACATTTGTTCAGTAGTAGCTTCCACATCCACATTCTTCATATCCACATTTGACACACTCTTGTAATTGAACACTTGTTCATTTATGGTGGGAGTTTTTTCTTTATCCACATCTTCATTTATCTGAGGTGTATCTTGAGGGTCAGAATACATGTCAAGGTTAATATCTTGACTGAGTTGATAGCTCTCATCTGAGTTCAACAAACTGTATCTTGGCATCATTGGGTCTCTCTCCTTCTTCTTCTTCTTCATCTTTGGTACCTCATTCTTTTTGGCAGAAACAGCTTCTTCTACTATCTGATCTAACATCTCTAATACGTGTGGAGTCAGTTCTTCTAGACCAAAGTCTGCATCTGAGAAGGTAGGGAAGTCCTTTTGACAAGTAGAAGGTATTTTGCGTTCTTCTTTTGTGTTGTCATCATTGACAACTTGTGATGCAATATTAGTAACATCCTTCCATTTATCTCCAGATTCTAAGCAGTAAAAGATGAAAAATAAATACTGTATATAAGTTATAATTATACAACACATAGTAACTTATGTACATCAAAACAGACACTTCTATAATCATGTACAAATTTCAACATGTCCAATACATAGTAACTTACGTACATCAAAACAGACAGTGTTTTAACCATGTATAAATTTCAATATGTGCAACACATAGTAACTTATCTACATTAAAACAGACACTGTTTTAACCATGTACAAATTTCAATATGTGCAACAAATAGTAACTTATATACATAAGAACAGACACTGTTTTAACCATGTACAAATTCCAAAATGTGCAACACATAGTAACTTATGCAACAGATATCAACTTATGTACGTCAAAACAGACAGTTCTATAAACATTTATAAATAGACAGAAAATTAATTATAAAAAAAATTATTACCATTCTCTTTTGATGGCTGTTCTCTTCTCGTTTCTGAAAGTTTGTTTATAAATTCATTTGCCAAATTTTCAAAGTCTAGTAGTGGTTTGCATTGGGGGGAGGCAACTTTTGCAACTTTTATTGCATCTTTCAGCCCCCTGAAAGACTTTGAGAACTGAGAAGATTTGTTGATTAAATTCTGCACCCAGTGTATTACTTCCTTTGGCTCATCATTCTCATCTTTTATTTCCTCCGCCACTTTCACTAGCTTCTCTTTTTCCATTATGGAAGAAACATTTGCAGTACAGGTTTTAGAGTTATCCACCTTGTACCAATCAACCGGTTGTAATTGCAAGACAAAGCCGTTACCGAATGTACCCGATTTCTTCGCTTCGTCCATTATTCTCTTTGAAATGGACTCTTGTGTCCAGAACAACATTGTCGGGAAACAACGAACAGGTGTGCTGTTTCTGTAGCACATTCTTTGTAGATATATGAACACAAAGACCATTATAGGTCCATCAAAGCATTTGTTTCTCTCTGCTGCTTTCATCTTCCACATATCAACGGCCTCAATGAAAGCATCAAGGCAAAATTTGCACCAATTAAAGGTGCGTACCAATGATAAGTCGACTAAAGACATCAATATCTTTAAGCTTGGGGTTGTAGAACAGCTACCCGCTATAAAAATAGAGCAAAGATAAACAATGAAGTTCCTCTTGAATTGATCCCCCCCATCCGTCTATGTTGTTAGCACGTATTGTAACACATTGTTTGTTATCTTGGAACCTTTAAACTGTTCCTTGAACTCATCAACTAATTGATTATATTTAACATCCTTGTCATCATAGGATGCTAATACAATATCATTTGATCCCATAGGAAGCCCGGTTGCTATGTGTACATCCAAATTCGTAACCTGAAGTGTCTGACCTTTATATGATGATGAATCAGGTTCAAAATTGGAAACAAGCCAATGACCAAGTTTGGCTGGGACTTCTCTTACATTTAGAGAAATTATATCCCCGAACCCCAATTCCTTAATATCTTCAATTTTCTTGTCTGACAGATTTCTTACAAATTTAAACAAACTTTCAAGGGACATCCTTGTGGTCAATGATGGGAGTTCATTCACTGCATGTAGAACCCTCTTCCTTCTATTTTTTGTAGGTTTTGTAGGCTTATTAATGATAGCTGTAAATTTGAGTGAGCAAAACAGATTTAAATGATATGTATAGAGGGCATATGTAACAAGTTCAAGTTCTAAGAACAGATAATTAAAACAACAAATGTACATACCTACAATCGCATTTGAGAGTAAGTGTAATTGTGATTTCGGTGTTTGAAAACTACAATCCTTAGAATCATCAGAATTATCCTTAGAATCATCCTTAGAATCATCAGGAGCATCCTTAGAATCATCCTTAGAATCATCTTTTACTTCTACCCGTCTCTTTTTACATGCAACTATACATAATTAACGAAAAATCAATATGCATCATTTACATTGAGAGTATAGGATTCAATACGGAGTACTGTATAAGTTTATATACCTTCGATCTTATGAGCAGCTTCCCTCTTTGTTCCGGTTTTCTCCCAATTTGTTTTCATCTTTTTTGTTAACCTAATTTGCACAAGTTGAATAATCTGTCAGAAGAAATCGTTTTATACACAATCGTAAGTAATTGCATACTGCCTATTATTTTATACCAATCTTCAAAAAATCGTTTCAAAAAACAACAATATACTGCAATGTCGAAGGTAATCGGAAAAGATAATCTAGAATAAACTTACAGAAATCGTTGAATTGTTGAAGATAATTCGGGGAAGATCTTAAGAGATCGCTTTTTTTTTTCTTTTTCTTTTGTGGCTATGAAGTAGATGAGATACCAATTTTGAGTATTCTTTTTTGGGTTTTAATTAAATAATAAACGGGCTCCTGTTAAGATACGGAGTACTATGTTCGATTTATAATGCTGTTATGTTAATTGAAAATAAGACAGATTCTAAGTATATAAGATATTATATTTTGTACATAAGTGTACTGGAAAACATACAGTAAGAGATTAATACTTTTAGTGTACATAATATAGAATTTAGAGAACATAAGTCAAATATACAAAAACATAAGACATGCTTCTTGTGTGAAGTTTACTATCTACAAGACATATTTCGTCCAAGGTTATCTTAGAGATGTTCCTTGTACATATTTGTATTTTGATGCGTACATAACATATCCAATGATAAACAAATAATCCATTGATTGCCATTTTCATATTAATAGATCGTCTATTACAGTAATATAACTAATTCTACATACAATTAAAATAAGATCTCATATTTTTCCTTAACACTGAAATTTGTCACATAGTTCTTTTCCCACTTCAAAAGATCCAAGCATGTTTCACGCCTAAATTCTTTGTTATTTCTAAAGTATGATTCACTTGTCCATTTCTTCTTGTCATTCAATGCCTTTATCCATTTCATAACAAAGACACCATAATCAACTTCATTGTTTTGCTTCGCTGCATTTTTAAACGCTTCCACTTGAAATTTTCCCATTTGTTTTAAAATTTCTTCATAGCCAGGGTAGTTTTGTAAAATGTTTCAAACATTATACACTACTTTTTCAACATGCTTGTTCCTTTTTCTGTAAAACTTTGTCTTGCATGAATCAAGGACGTAATTCCTTTTATCTTCTAGATCACAGACAAGTAAAATCCAATGATTCGGGTGTTCGGTGTGAATTGGAGCAAAGATCTGAAAATTTACACATTTCACAGTCATAAACATAGTTTTTTTTATAGTTAATCATCGTCAACTTTTAATACTTTAATCATTGGGTGTACCTTTCTCATAGATTTCGTATCATGAGGCATGTATGATACAGTACAGTACGGAGTATCAAGAGTAGTAGTGCTCTTTGGGTCTAATTGCTGAAACAAAAGATAAGCATCAAATAAACAACTGTAACCTTAAATACCGAAAATAAGTACACCAATTTGATATACTTACCCCTGCCTTTGTTGGAAAGAATACGACATCCTTCCTTCCTAATGTAATATAAATTCCATACAAATCTATCGCCTATTAAAATGGAACTTGTTAGATTTATTTAGAAGCATTTGAATTTATAAGATTAAAACTTGTTAGACATTTTCTTACCATATCCAATAATTCCTCATCTGCAAATAACAATGCTTGCATATCTATGCGGCTTAAACACATCCATTCAGTTTGTATAATGATTTCGCTGTAAAATAACACACAACGTGGGAGTAATAACCTTAAAATTAATTAATTATGATGAATGATTTCAAAAACAATGGAAAGGGTAGAATGTATTACCTATTATACGATCGTAGCATGGCATCGTATTCTTTCTGCTTGTGCTCTAATCCCTTTCCTGCAAAATTCTTTTTTGTTACTTTTTTCAAGAAATTTTCAACTATATGAGAATCGCTGTATTTTTTTGTTGTTAAATTTTCCACTTCCAAGCTGATAAAAGTCATAGAACAGAATATGACTTTGTAATCGAAACAATATATAATAATTTATGTATGTCAAATTATGACTTATCAACAGCAAGCTATCAGATACATACAACATTTTTTTTGCCTCCTTCAACACAGTATTCTTCAGCTCATTCCTGTCTGAAGTTAGTATTCTGTGGCAATACGACACCGTCATCATCTTTACGTAATCATTGTATGAAATGGTGGACTGCACATATACATAATCATTACACATGATAACATTAGTATATTGGAAAATAATAACATATAGATTAGTATCAGTGATGAATGTGTTGTGATTTTTAACTTACTGGTTTGAACTCGTCGGCATAATTTTCTTTATTGCCTTTGTATGTTTCAATGATTCTCATTGAAAGAATGCCATTGTTACTTTCCAAATCTTTAGAGAAATCTGGAATATATTCGATCAACTCATAGGTATCAAACTCTTTCACCCATTCGATTTTATGTTTGAAATGTTCCTTCAAATAACCACTCTGAAAATATAAGCCAATTATTCAGGCCAGATAACATAAATTTTAATGTACAAAAGAGCACAGACTTATATATAAATGCCTAAAATTTTAATGAACGAAAAAACACAAACATAGAATGTGTAATGTTAATGCCTAGAGTATGCTCACATAAATCTCTTTAGCTCCAAGACCAATCTCTTTGCTGTTAATTCCTTCATGAAACCCAAAATGAATCATCTCAAATTTCTTCGAGACTGAGTTTGCACAGTAAACAACATAACCTGCTGAATATCTAAAGCAGAAAAGTGCCTTGAAGAAAATCACATTATTAGTTCTCACAATGAATGAATGGTTAAATAAATAAATAAATAAGAGTTATAAAGAATATCTTTTTGATTACCAGTTGCACATCATTAACGTCCATTTCACTTGCGGGAACCTGAAACATTGTAGTGATTGTTTAGAAGAGAATCATGAGTGAAAACAGTTTTTATCATATGTGAATGGAATACATAACATTACCTGATATTCTTGAAAATGAGACATATACACACGTTTGATAGATGATGTCGGTGATAGTTTTTCCAAATCATTCATCAATAGGCACCAGAAATTTAAAATTAACTCATTGATTCGGGTATCACAGGTTGCCATCATCGACAGGTCCCCTCTTGAAAGTTCAATGTTTCCAAACTTAAACAGAATATCCCTGAAAAATTAAATTATTTAGTGTACTAGTTTTGCTATACCTGGTATGAATCTTATGTACAAAATATATTAATTTATGTACATCAAAATAGGCACTGCTATAACCATGCACAAATTGATATCAAGTTATGTACATCAAAACAGATGGTGCTTTGACAATGTACAAATTGTGAACATGTGCAATAGATATCAACTTATGTACATCAAAACAGGAACAGATATAAAACTTGTTTAAAAGATTAATGAGACTTACTGCAAAGACTTTCCTGGTGCAAATACATAGTCTGACACATATTTCTGCTGAGCTTTGAGAGAGGTCAAACAGCTGATGTTCCTATTAATAAAAGAAGATTTGAAGACTGCTACATCTCCTTGTTTTCCCTTTTGCTGTGCTTCAATTTCTTTTTTTTAAGTGTATCAATTTCCTTGTTTTGATTTGTAAGAGATTCCAAATGCACATTTACAACAGAAGTTTCCAAATCCACATCAACACTTTCCACAGTATGTGCATTCAAAAAATCTTTGTGTTCTACAGAAATAATTTCACTGTCATTATTAACAGGAGTAGAAATACGAACATCTGTACAGATGTCTTCTGCAGCATCAACATTTTCCACATTGTCCGCATCGAACACATCTTCATTTTCCTCGGAAATAATTTCACTGCCATTCTTGACAGGAGTAGAAATACGAGCATCTGTACAGATGTCTTCTGCAGCATTAACATTTTCCATAGTGTCCACATCAAACACATCTTCATTTTCTTCGAAAATAATTTCACTGTCATTCTTGACAGGAGTAGAAATACGAGCATCTGTACAGATGTCTTCTGCAGCATCAACATTTTCCACAGTGTCCGCATCGAACACATCTTCATTTTCCTCGAAAATAATTTCACTGTCATTTTTGACAGGACTAGAAATAGGAGCATCTGTACAGATGTCTTCTGCAGCATCAACATTCAACACATCTTCACTATCATTCTTGACAGGACTAGAAATAGGATCATCATGAATATTGATGTCTTCTGCAGTATCAACATTTTCCAGAAGTAGTACAGTATTCATTTCATCTATCTTGTCCTTTTCAAGATCAGTCTTTTTCACAGAAGTAAGATCTTTTGCCATCTTATGTATCATATGCAGTATTTCTGGATTCTTCTCATTTTGTTCCTCCTCACCTATTTTGAAGCAAAAGATGAAACATAAGTAGTATATTCAACATATTATAACAAATGAATGGGGATAAAACCAATTGAAGAAAAATTCTTACCAAATTCTTCATGTTCTGTTATTGTCACAAGTTTTTCAACAAAATCATTGGTCAACATTTCCAATTTTGTTATTGGTTTGCATTGAGGGGAGGCAAACTTTGCAACATTTATAGCATCTTTGAACCCCTTGAAATTTTTTGTGAATTCAACAGATTTCAGCATTAAACTTTGTAACCAATCTCCTTCTTCCTGTTCCTCTTTGTTCATACTTTCCTTTACTTCCTCCCCCTTGTACCAATCAAGGGACTCTAATGGGATAACCAGACCATTACCAAACGTACCCGATTTTTTTTGCTTCTTCCATTATTCTCTTTGAAATGGACTGTTGTGTCCAGAACAGCATTGTTGGGAAAGCACGGACTGGTGTGCTGTTTCTGTACCGCATTCTTTGCAAATATATGAACACAAAGACCATTATAGGTCCATCAAAAAACTTCTCCTTCTCTGCTGTGTTCATCTTCCACATATCAACAGCCTCAATGAAGGCATTAAGGCAAAATTCGCACCAATTATATGTAGGTACCAATGACAAGTCAACTAAAGACTTCAATATCCTAAAACTTGGAGTTCAGAACTGGTACCTTCTATAAAATAAGAACAGATATAAACTATAAAGTTCCTTTTGAAGAGATTACCTCCATCCTTTTGATTACTAAGGATGGATTTCAATGCAGTGGCCGTAACCTTTGACCCTTCAAATTGATTCTTACATTCATTAAGAAGTTTTTTGTATTCCATGTCTTGGTCATCATACGATGCAAGGACAATCTTGTTTGGTCCCATAGGAAACTCAGTTGCAATATGTACATCAAGATTTGTCACATCAAATGTATTATCTTTAAATGTGGCTGAATCAGGAATGAAATTTGTAACAAGCCAATAAGCAAGCTTGCACGGGACTTCTTTTACTTTCAAATCAATTAAATCCCCAAACCCTAATTCTTTAATATCTGCAGTCTATTTCTCTGACAAATCATTATTTAGAAATCTAACCAAACCATCAGGGGACATTCGTGTCTTCAATGATGGCAGTTCGTTCATTGCATGTAGAACTCTCTTCCTCCTATTCTTTGTAGTTTTAGGAACAATACCTGTAAATTGTATGTTCATAACGCATTACACAATGCACATAACTTCAAACACAAATTGTATGTAAATTTTTAAAGCTATACTAAATAAAAAAAGTTCTTTTCAAACAATATTGAAACATAGTAGTCTATTTAATGAATATACCTTTATCTGCGCCTGTTATCAAACATAATTGTTTGTCTGATGTTACTTCATAATTATCAGAGTCTGTATCCTTTTCTTCAGTTCGCCTCCTTTTACATTCAGCTACGAATAAAGAACACAAAATCAGTATAATTTCATTATACATAATTTAAATTGTACACAAATACCTTAAATTGTACATAATTTAAATTGTACCTTTCTCCTTTTTATCAGTTTTCCTCTTTGGTGCAGTCTTCTCCAGGTTTGATTTCATCTTGTCTCGTGAATTACTTAACCCTAATTTTCAACAAAATCACTCTAAAAATCAAAAACATAACAAACAAAACTGCATATGTACCTAATCTCCAAAGAATAAAAGATTGCAATTTTACTTTACTGTAAATTTCACAAAATCGTTCGAAAAACCAGTAATTATGGCATGCAAAGAATCAAGAACATATCACTCACCAAATAATCGTTGAAGATGATCGAAATAGTTGAAGTGATTATAGGAATTCTCAGTAGTTGAAGTGAAATAGTTCAAATTATGCAATACTAGTAGTTGTCAAATGACTGTTGAAGTGATTATAGGAATTCTCAATAGTTATTTCCAAACTCTTAATAATACGTCATTTTCAAAAAGTCCTAATACGTCATAAATACGTCCTAGAGTAGTGGAATACTGAGTACTAGTACTATATTTCAAAATAATGTGTCTAATACGGAGTACTTTATTATTATTATTATTATTAATTAATTAATTAATTAATTATTATTATAATTTGACAATGTACAAATTGTGAACATGTGCAACAGATATCAACTTATGTACATCAATTCAGACACTGTTTTAACTATGTAAAAATATCGATATGTACAATATATGTTAACTTATGTACAACAATTCAGACACTGTTAAAACTATGTAAAAATGTCGACATGTACAACAGATGTTAACTTATGTACATCAAAACAGTCACTACTTTAAGTATGTAAACAATTGACAGATACAACAGATATTATGTTATGTACATACAAATTAATAAATAAATGAAGGTAATTAATATACTTCAGAATTAAAATATCATTTTCATTAAAATCAATTTCCACTGCGCAACATTTTGCATAACTTATCCATATCCATGCACTCTTCTAATGTAATTAATTTTAATCTATATAGGTCACTTTCTTCTTTAGCACACTTAATAGTTTCCAAGTGTTTATTTTCCTTAGAATCAATAGTTTTGAAATGATAATAGTGCAATATTGTTTGTGCATGCACATTATCTGTCAGATAGCATCTGCATCTCTTTGAAACAATAATTCCACCTCTAAGTACAATATTCATTTCATCACGTATCAATGTTGTCAAGCTTCTATTGTAATCAACAACCCATCGAGGTGCATCGGAGTGTAATAGGAACATCTGCGTCCATGTTTTACAGACAATCGCCGTGTTAGCCTTATCAACGTAAGATGGAAGTTTTTCGAAAATTTTCCACATGCAATCTTCGTTGCACATAACTTCGGTTGTTGACGAAGATCGTTTATCACATGTCTCAAACTGATGACACTGATTGAAAATGAAGGAAAGATTATGCAACTTCTGCTGCCTTGAGTTGTTTATAGTTGTTAATCTATCTTCAACCTCGTTATTTATCAACCACCCCTTGCATATAAATTTCATAATGTAAATTTAATTAACGAAATAAAAATAGATTGACTGAGCTGGATGTGAAAATAAGTAGATGATGTGAATAAGATGGGAGCAAGTGGATTATAAAGGTGAAATTCAACTACCCCATTTATTGTACTAATTACTAATAATCTGGCACGTGTCAAACATGCAGTGCTTTGATTACTGTACAAATTTTCAACATGCACAACAAATATGAAAAAATGTCGACATGTACAACAAATGTTAACTTATGTACATAAAAAAAGTCACTACTTTAAGTATGTAAAAAATTGACAAACACAACAGATATTATGTTATGTACATCAAAACAGACCCTGTTTAAAATATGTACATCAAAAGCTTTTATACGGGTAGTTTTATCAATACATAATGTACATATGTACATCAAAGCAAACATTTCTATAACCATGTACAAATTCCAACATGTGCAACATATAGTAACTTATTTACATCGAAAAAGGCACGGTTGTATATATATATATATAAGAAGATTTTATACGGTTATATTAAAAATAATGTACATATTGAAACAAGTACATATTAGTCATCAATACATAATGTACATATTTAAATATCAACTGTACATATTAGTCATAGTAATAACCAAGAACAAGGTTGTACATATTTCTATAATTGTTGTACATAACTTAGCTAGTTACATATTACTGGAACAAAATCATAAGTTGTTCTAATTAAATTTATGGGGCAGTTGAACACAATTATATACACTATGTATATAAAGTATGTCATTTATATAAACTATGTATATCATATCTATTATATACAGTATATGTACATACTTACACATCAGCTTTACATATTAGTCATAGTAATAACCGTGAACATGGTGTACATATTTCAATAATTGTTGTACATAAGTTACTCTAATTAGATTTATGTTTACTGAAGCACTCATAATCCGTCAAACATAGCCTTATGTACAAATACATATAAAAACGCGTGATAAGTAAATAATTTTATAACAAGTGTACATAAGTTCAAATTAACTTGAGATTCATCTTTCATATAGTTCAAACATTACATATATAAGGAAAAAACAAAATACACTTATATATCTGGATAAAAATTTGTTGGCTCAAACAGATATTCAGCAAAGGTAGATGATCGACGAAAATCTTCAGGAGAAGAACCATGAAGATGAACTACATCTTCTGGAGATGCAAGTCGAAGTTGCATATAGTGTAGCATATCTCTACAAAGCAGATCTTTAGTCAGATAGCATCTGCATTCCTTTAACAGCAAGACACCATTCCTATGAAGAGAAAGTAATCCATTGTTAATGCTTGCATGCACACTCATACTGTACTCCATTTCTAAGAGAAGAGAATGAGGATGTGCCAAAAGTATTTGAGCCCATCTTTTGCAAACAAGACTCAATTTTGCAAACTCTTTCTTTCTAAAAGTAGGGTTGACCTTTCTGAAAATTATTTCCATTATATTTTCATTTTCAAAAACTTTTTCAAGTGATTCAACATATGGACTTGAAATAGGTCCATGAGAATCGGTAAATATAAAAGGCAACTTCTCCTTCTTTTGAGAAGCAAACCACAGTTTATGTTGTTGCCTAATATCGTATATCTTTCCATCACATGTAATATTCATCTTTTGTTGAGAAAGAAAGAGAGAAAAAGGGATACAGAGAGAGACACACAAAAAGATAGGGAAACAGAGAGACAAATTGAGAATTTGTTGAGAATGTGGGATTTTATAGCACAAGTTTTTAATTTTTTAATGTTCTGAGACAGATTATGTGCACCAAAACAGAAGGTTCGTAGTACATAAATTTCAATGTATAAGAGAGTGAAATGTGTATAAAATGTATAGAGCAAAGAATTGACCAATGTATAAAATGTATATAAGACAGATTATGTACAAAGAAACTTATTAATGTATAAGGCAGTGATTTACCAATGTATAAAATGCGTTAAATGTAGTACATAAATTAAAATTGAAGTAAAGGTGAATAGTCTGTACACACATAAATTCTGGATTCTATTAGACACAATTATTAACTTTGGTAAATGAGGTATTTCATGGGTGAATTAAAACGTGTCTATTATGCAATTAATAAATATCTCAAAATTGCATGAGTAATTACAAAGGGAGTTGAGTGGACTTTCAATCAGTTATATATATACTCCTCAAGTTAAGATTGAGAGTTGTTAAACTTTGAAAATTTAAAAAAAAAAAAAAAAAAAAACCAAAAAAATGTATGTAGAACTGATGTACCCTCCTAAATGCATTATTGCAAATTTACCATTTGAGGTGGTTGATAACAACATTACCAGCAGATCACTAACTGGTTTAAGGAACAGGTTAATTTCTGTAATAAATACTTACATGCATTGAATAAGAAATCATATACAAAGCTTTTATTAGATAAATTGTGTTTTTGTACATAACTAATAGATAAATCTATACTGTTTTAATGTTACATAAATTGTTGGGATAGATTAATACATACTGTATTATTTAAGTACAATATTTACATACTATATTAAATAACTGGTAGTTTTGTTGTACATAGATTAGTATATACTGTACATACTAGTAGATCACTAACTGGTTTAAGGAACAGGTTAACTGCCTTGGGTTATCCGGTGGAGAAGATTATGCTAAAGTGGATTTCCAGTCCAAATGGCCCGATCTTCACCAGAGCTGCAGTAATTTGTTTCAAGAGCGGTTATCAGAACTACCTCCACGCGTATAAGCTGCAACGAGCCTTTGAAGACTTCGGAAAAGGCAAACCTGAAATGGGGATGCAGATTCATCCATACGACGGACCTCGCTGTTGGGTTGCCTCTTGGATGGATGACCAATATCTGTCCAGGGACACAGACTACAGGATGGTTCCCCTGACGTTGAGGGGAGAGGGTGGATATTTGGCGGACATGACGGATATCTGCCACTATGAGATCTGCATGGAGGCCTTGTGGCAGATTTACCCAAACTTCTACCCTTGAAAAGATGATCTAGGTAAGTGATCGAGGAACCCTAGGATATGGATGTTATTTTGCAAGCATATGAATTTTTGTGCATATGCAGTTACTGTTAACTCGGATTGTAATTCTAATCCTACTTTGGATGTATTGTACTGCAATTGTTGATCACTTACATTTTGGAAGGAACTGATTATAGTATGAATGTTAATTACGTATTTGACGTATGTGTTCTTGGTAGTACTGATCTGTACTGAGTATGCATGAAATTTTTGGTGAATAACTTCTAGTTCAATCGATATGAACAAGGGGCTTGGAATAATTCTCAAATCCCTCAAATCTCCACTACCCCTTTTGATGCAATGTTAAGGTTCATAGAGAGAGGAGTAGATGTTGGTAAAGAATGCAAACGGTCATTGTCAATTTTACATGATTTCATATGAGATGTACATATCTCAACTAGTTATCCATGTACAATTTTCACCATGTATAACAAATATTAACTTATGTGCATCAAAACGGACACTGCTTTAACCATCATAGGACATTAGAATTTGGAGTGTACATAAAGTAATTTTTAGTATACATAGGGTATTATATGTTGTACATAAAGAAATTAATCAAGTAATACAAATTCATTTCAGTGCGAAATCCCAATATTGACATTGGAGTTCAAACAAGTTAAATTTAATGAGCAACCAGCCCATAATCTAGAGTCGGGCAACTAGTCCATCAAATATTTTATTTATAAATAAAATATATTGACCTTTAATTTACTGACCTTTAGTTCAAACAATACACACTGCTTTATATATACTTGAAGTATAGCATTTTATATGTACATATATCCTTTAAAAGAAACACTGCTTTCAGACATGTATCATGTACAACGCGCATTTACTTATGTACACCAATACACAGTATAAGTTTATGTACAACACAGTATAACTTTATGTACATAGTATTTACTGTTTTAATATACATAAATTACATTAACATTAAAACAATTTTAAAACACACCATTAATAATATTTTAAATATAGAATCGACAGTGCTATACCTTTGAATATGTGCAGTACAACTTATATACAACAAATCGTAAGTTATGTAACATTACTTTGATTCATTATGTACTACAACTTAATAGAGTATACCATAATCAATACTTTGAAATGAAAAGTCGCCTAGGGTAGTTGAGTATGAAAAAGTCATGATTACTTTGCAGTCAGTATTACTTTAGAATATTAAAAATAGTTTTTTATGGTTAAAATAATACTCTTACTCTATACTTTGACAGTGTTATACCTATTATGTACAGTAAAACAACAAAACATAGAAGACTAAACTCCCTTTGTGAGTATTTTATACCCCAACTCCATTTCAAATAAAATCTTTAGCAAATTTTTCCTTAGTACCTCAGATGAATTGGTGCAAATTATATGTTCATTAACTTGCACTAATTCATCTAAGGTACTAAAGACAAATCAGCTAAAGAATTTATTTGCATGGTATTTGATGGATAATTATAATTATTTCTAATTAAATAATGCAAAGAGGAATGTATTGTGGGTGTGGGTGTAGGTGTGGGTGTGCTTTCGTCAATTTATACTGTAAGTGGCAAAAAGTCATTAATTAGAAAAAAAAGAAGGTATATATGGGGAAGGTATAACTGGTGTAGGTATATATGAGAGAATATAAATGCTGATGGTCAAGAGCATCCTTTCCCAAAATGACAAACGTGTCCAAGTACAATTGTATGTTTTTATATCGTCAATGTAAAAACTGTCATTAATTTGTACTGGGGAAGGTAATTTTTTGGGGAAGATATGTCATTAAATGCTTCACTGTACATTGTATCCTAGATAACAGTGTACATTGTTTTATACACTGTTATAACTTTGAACATATGTGCAACAGATATTATGTTATGTACATCAAAACATACACTGTTATAACTATGCATAAATTGCGAACATGTGCAACAGATATCAACTTATGTACATCAAAATAAACACTATTTTTACTATGTAAAAATATCAATATGTACAACAGATATCTACTTATGTACACCAAAACAAACACTATTTTAACTATGTATTTTAAAATTTAAATTTATATTCCAATTTACATCACACTTTACATCAAAAGACATACAGTATATTCCACTAATTAATGCATATATTACACTACATAATGTATATATTCATATTCCATCTAAAGACATAATAAAGTCTAGGTGGGGAAGGTATAACTGGGGTAGGTATGAGATGGGGTTGGTAATGTAATGTATATCCACGCGTAAAGAACCAAGCTGGGGTAGGCAATTAATACGAAGACTATTCAGTAAATTCAAAGACTTCTGAAGTTGAAATATTGTATCAACTTTACAGTACTTGTTTATACATCTTTCCATTTCACCTTTTTCTCTTCATCTCATTAATAAAACCATGAAAATATTATGTAAGGGATGGGCGAAGAATAATGAAATTGAAGATAGAGTAACAACCATTAATAAGAGCAAGGAACAGAAAATTAATCATCTATCTTTCATTTATAATCATCATCATGAAGTTGAAATACATGGAAGACGATTTTCATCAACAATTGAAGTAATGTGCAATGAAGATTTCATGGAAAAAATCTTTCAAAGGCTTCCCTCTGATTATGACAAAGCTAACATGGCTATGGTTTGCAAGAGGTGGTCCCAAATGTTTCTATTACGGTCCGATGCACCAAAATGGAATATAGATTATAATAGAAGATTGGGAGCAACTCATATTAAAGGAATGACTACTGTTCGTAGAGATGGAATTGAAGTTTCCAAGAGATGTAGATGTTATTTGACGAACAATATGCATGCTAGAAAATTATTGCACAGCTTTCAACTTGGATCTGAAGAAAATGAACATTTGAAGATTATTGAATCTACGGAAGAGGAAGATTACAGATCACATTTTTCTTTAAGAGATTATTTAAAAGGATGTAGATTAAGTAAAATTCTCTATAGCCAAGAAGAAATTTTCATGATTGAATGACTTATTCTATGGAGTGATTAATTAGCCAACCATTTGTATGTTTTGGGATTTTCATTCATAAGTACTGTTTTAGGAATGTCTACTTATGGTTGTGACTTGTGGTAGGAACTCCCGTTTATTCAGAAAGTAACTTATGTACACCCGTTTATCAACTTATATGCATTCCTTATGTTCAATATGTACAACAGATATCTACTTATGTACATCAAAATAGACATTACTTTAAATATGTAAAAATATCAACATGTACAACAGATATCAAATTATGTACATTAAAACAGACGGTACATTAATTCAGTGAAGGAAGAAGGCTACAAAGAGGAACGACGTCAATTAGAGTTTTCGCTTTCCTCCCAACCTCAATGGTCACAAACTTCCCGTTTGTGATTCAGGCAGATTTTATCCTTGCTTCTTCTCGGGAGACTATTAAATCTCCACTCTCCTTCTCGGGAGACTATTCAGGCAGATTGTATCACATACCACTGTGTTGATAACAGATGAACACAAAACTTGAACTTGCACCAATTTATCCGAGGTACTAAATACGAATCAACTAAAGATTTTCTTTTGAATAGTGCGTGATGAAATAACTCCATGAACATCTTTATTACTCATTAAATTAAATAATAAATATTTTTCAACGCATAGACAGAAGGATTATGGATGTGGGTGTAGGTGTTTGTGGATGTGTTTTTATACTGTGAATATGAAAACTGTCATTAATTTGAAATGCTCCACGTGTTATACTGTAATTTATTTGTACTGGGGAAGGTACTTTTTGGGGAAGGTACTTTTTGGGGAAGGTATGTCATTAAATGCTCCACGCGTTAAAAACATCATTTTCCACAATAACAAAGTTGTCCATGTACATTGTATACTGCATCTTCACTGTACATGTACAAAATTGAACATGTGGGAAACAGATAACAAGTTATATACATCAAAACATATACTGTTATAACTATGCATAAATTGTGAACATCTGCAACAGATATCAACTTATAAGAATATCAATATTAATATGTACAACAGATATCTACTTATGTACATCAAAACAGACACTATTTTTACTATCTAAAAATATCAACATGTACAACAGATATCAGGTTATGTACATCAAAACAGACGGTGCTTTAACTATTTACAGATTTTGAACATGTGCAGTAGATACCAAGTTATGTACATCAAAACATATACTGTTATAACTATGCATATATTGTAAACATGTGCAACAGATATCAACTTATGTACATCAAAATGGACACTATTTTTACTATGTAAGAATATCAATATGTACAACAGATATCAAGTTATGTACATCAAAACAGACACTATTTTTACTATGTAAAAATATCAACATGTACAACAGATATCAAGTTATGTACATCAAAACAGACGGTCGTTTAACTATTTACAGATTTTAAACATGTGCAACAGATATCAAGTTATGTACATCAAAACATATACTGTTATAACTATGCATAAATTGTAAACATGCGCAACAGATATCTACTTATGTACATCAAAACAGACACTATTTTTACTATCTAAAAATATCAACATGTACAACAGATATCAGGTTATGTACATCAAAACAGACGGTGCTTTAACTATTGACAGATTTTGAACATGTGCAGTAGATACCAAGTTATGTACATCAAAAACTATACTGTTATAACTATGCATATATTGTAAACATGTGCAACAGATATCAACTTATGTACATCAAAATGGACACTATTTTTACTATGTAAGAATATCAATATGTACAACAGATATCAAGTTATGTACATCAAAACAGACACTATTTTTACTATGTAAAAATATCAACATGTACAACAGATATCAAGTTATGTACATCAAAACAGACGGTCGTTTAACTATTTACAGATTTTGAACATGTGCAACAGATATCAAGTTATGTACATCAAAACATATACTGTTATAACTATGCATAAATTGTAAACATGCGCAACAGATATCTACTTATGTACATCAAAACAGACACTATTTTTACTATCTAAAAATATCAACATGTACAACAGATATCAGGTTATGTACATCAAAACAGACGGTGCTTTAACTATTTACAGATTTTGAACATGTGCAGTAGATACCAAGTTATGTACATCAAAACATATACTGTTATAACTATGCATAAATTGTAAACATGTGCAACAGATATCAACTTATGTACATCAAAACAGACACTATTTTTACTATGTAAAAATATCAACATGTACAACAGATATCAAGTTATGTACAACAAAACAGACACTATTTTTACTATGTAAAAATATCAACATGTACAACAGATATCAAGTTATGTACATCAAAACAGACGGTCCTTTAACTATTTACAGATTTTGAACATGTGCAACAGATATCAAGTTATGTACATCAAAACATATACTGTTATAACAATGCATAAATTGTAAACATGCGCAACAGATATCTACTTATGTACATCAAAACAGACACTATTTTTACTATCTAAAAATATCAACATGTACAACAGATATCAGGTTATGTACATCAAAACAGACGGTGCTTTAACTATTTACAGATTTTGAACATGTGCAGTAGATACCAAGTTATGTACATCAAAACAGACGGTGCTTTAATTATGTAAAATTATCGATATGTACAACATATGTTAACTTATGTACATCAAAACAGACACTACTTTAAATATTTAAAAATATCAACTTGTACAACAGATATCAAGTTATGTACATCTAAAAAGATGGTGCTTTGACAATGTACTAATTGTGAATATGTGCAACGGATATAAACTTATGTACATCAAAAAAGACGGTGCTTTGACAATGTACAAATTGTGAACATATCCAAAAGATATCAACCTATGTACATCAATTACTCCGTATATATTGTCAAATCATAAATTATATAGAGTATACACTATATAATTACTCCGTATGTATTGTCATATTTTTAATTAAAAAACAAAAGGTACATATTAAAGTGGTTCATTGTACATATTTCTATATTACTTGAACACTTTTCAGCACCTAAAAGAAAACGAAAGATTACAAGTACAACTGAACTAAGCATCAAAGTACTTGTTTATTTGCTCAGTTGCATTTCCCTGCCACATATCAGTATCTTTAAGCTAGGAATTGAACTAACACTCCCATGTATAAAAACAGAGCATATGTAAACGATGAAGTTCCTCTTGGATAAATCTCCACCCTGCTTCTGGTTAATTAAGATGTGTGTGGAGAATTGAGTTTGACATCTTACAACCTTTAAACTAATCCCTAAATTTCTTAACCAAATGACGATAGATTTATCAGATTTATCATCATATTCAGCGAGAACAACGTCAGTAAATCACTATGGGACAAATTGACGTGTTTCTCGCTGAATATGATGATAAATCTAATGAGTATTGTCAATTGGTTAAGACATTTAGGGATCAGTTTAAGGATGTTGTAAGATGTGAAACCCAATTCTCCAACACATCTTGAAGTTGTACCCTTGATGAAACCGAAGAATGTCGTCTCTAGTTTCGACACGTTATACCCTCACGGCTTTGTACCATTCAAGGGACTATAACGGTATCATATAACCCTGTGTTGATAACAGATCAACACAGGACTTGAACTTGCACCAATTCATCTGAGGTACTAAAGACAAATCAACTAAACATTTTTTTTTTGGAATAGTTCGTGATGAAATAACTCCATGAACATCTTCAATTCTCATTATTAATTAAATTTAATAATAAAGTAGTACTTTTAATGCTTATGATAATATTTTTATAGTAGTTGCGGATGATAATATTTGAATTATAAAATATTGTAGAATATTATATTTATAAATTAGATGATAATATTTTGATAGTTGTAGGGTTGTAGTAGGGGACGGAAGGATAATGGATGTGTTTGCGTGTGAGTGGATGTGTTTTTATACTGTGAATGTGAAAACTGTCATTAATTTGAAATGCTCCACGCGTTATACTGTAATTAATTTGTACTGGGGAAGGTACTTTTTGGGTAAGGTATGTCATTAAATGCTCCACGCGTTAAAAGCATCATTTCCCATAATAACAAAGTTACATAAAATTAGACACTATTTTTACTATGTAAAAATATCAACATGTACAACAGATATCAGGTTATGTACATCAAAACAGACAGTGCTTTAACTATTTACAGATTTTGAACATGCGCAGTAGATACCAAGTTATGTACATCAAAACATATACTGTTATAACTATGCATAAATTGTAAACATGTGCAACAGATATCAACTTATGTACATCAAAACAGACACTATTTTTACTATGTAAGAATATCAACATGTACAACAGATATCAAGTTATGTACATCAAAACAGACACTATTTTTACTATGTAAAAATATCAACATGTACAACAGATATCAAGTTATGTACATCAAAACAGACGGTCCTTTAACCATTTACAGATTTTGAACATGTGCAACAGATATCAAGTTATGTACATCAAAACATATACTGTTATAACAATGCATAAATTGTAAACATGCGCAACAGATATCTACTTATGTACATCAAAACAGACACTATTTTTACTATCTAAAAATATCAACATGTACAACAGATATCAGGTTATGTACATCAAAACAGACGGTGCTTTAACTATTTACAGATTTTGAACATGTGCAGTAGATACCAAGTTATGTACATCAAAACATATACTGTTATAACTATGCATAAATTGTAAACATGTGCAACAGATATCAACTTATATACATCAAAACAAACACTATTTTTACTATGTAAAAATATCAATATGTACAACTCATATCAAGTTATGTACATCAAAACAGACACTATTTTTACTATGTAAAAATATCAACATGTACAACAGATATCAAGTTATGTACATCAAAACAGACGGTCGTTTAACTATTTACAGATTTTAAACATGTGCAACAGATATCAAGTTATGTACATCAAAACATATACTGTTATAACTATGCATAAATTGTAAACATGCGCAACAGATATCTACTTATGTACATCAAAACAGACACTATTTTTACTATCTAAAAATATCAACATGTACAACAGATATCAGGTTATGTACATCAAAACAGACGGTGCTTTAACTATTGACAGATTTTGAACATGTGCAGTAGATACCAAGTTATGTACATCAAAACATATACTGTTATAACTATGCATATATTGTAAACATGTGCAACAGATATCCACTTATGTACATCAAAATGGACACTATTTTTACTATGTAAGAATATCAATATGTACAACAGATATCAAGTTATGTACATCAAAACAGACACTATTTTTACTATGTAAAAATATCAACATGTACAACAGATATCAAGTTATGTACATCAAAACAGACGGTCGTTTAACTATTTACAGATTTTGAACATGTGCAACAGATATCAAGTTATGTACATCAAAACATATACTGTTATAACTATGCATAAATTGTAAACATGCGCAACAGATATCTACTTATGTACATCAAAACAGACACTATTTTTACTATCTAAAAATATCAACATGTACAACAGATATCAGGTTATGTACATCAAAACAGACGGTGCTTTAACTATTTACAGATTTTGAACATGTGCAGTAGATACCAAGTTATGTACATCAAAACATATACTGTTATAACTATGCATAAATTGTAAACATGTGCAACAGATATCAACTTATGTACATCAAAACAGACACTATTTTTACTATGTAAAAATATCAACATGTACAACAGATATCAAGTTATGTACAACAAAACAGACACTATTTTTACTATGTAAAAATATCAACATGTACAACAGATATCAAGTTATGTACATCAAAACAGACGGTCCTTTAACTATTTACAGATTTTGAACATGTGCAACAGATATCAAGTTATGTACATCAAAACATATACTGTTATAACAATGCATAAATTGTAAACATGCGCAACAGATATCTACTTATGTACATCAAAACAGACACTATTTTTACTATCTAAAAATATCAACATGTACAACAGATATCAGGTTATGTACATCAAAACAGACGGTGCTTTAACTATTTACAGATTTTGAACATGTGCAGTAGATACCAAGTTATGTACATCAAAACATATACTGTTATAACTATGCATAAATTGTAAACATGTGCAACAGATATCAACTTATATACATCAAAACAAACACTATTTTTACTATGTAAAAATATCAATATGTACAACTCATATCAAGTTATGTACATCAAAACAGACACTATTTTTACTATGTAAAAATATCAACATGTACAACAGATATCAAGTTATGTACATCAAAACAGACGGTCCTTTAACTATTTACAGATTTTGAACATGTGCAACAGATATCAAGTTATGTACATCAAAACATATACTGTTATAACTATGCATAAATTGTAAACATGCGCAACAGATATCTACTTATGTACATCAAAACAGACACTATTTTTACTATCTAAAAATATCAACATGTACAACAGATATCAGGTTATGTACATCAACACAGACGGTGCTTTAACTATTTACAGATTTTGAACATGTGCAGTAGATACCAAGTTATGTACATCAAAACATATACTGTTATAACTATGCATAAATTGTAAACATGTGCAACAGATATCAACTTATGTACATCAAAACAGACACTATTTTTACTATGTAAAAATATCAATATGTACAACTCATATCTACTTATGTACATCAAAACAGACACTATTTTTACTATGTAAAAATATCAACATGTACAACAGATATCAAGTTATGTACATCAAAACAGACGGTCCTTTAACTATTTAAAGATTTTGAACATGTGCAACAGATATCAAGTTATGTACATCAAAACATATACTGTTATAACTATGCATAAATTGTAAACATGTGCAACAGATATCAACTTATGTACATCAAAACAGACACTATTTTTACTATGTAAAAATATCAACATGTACAACAGATATCAAGTTATGTACATCAAAACAGACGGTCCTTTAACTATTTACAGATTTTGAACATGTGCAACAGATATCAAGTTATGTACATCAAAACAGACGGTGCTTTGACAATGTACTAATTGTAAACTTGTGCAATAGATATCAACTTATGTACATCTATTCAGACACTGTTTAAACCATCTATATCTGTTGTATAAGTAGAATTGCTGAACATAAATTTAAACCATGGTACAAACAGAATTGTTGTATAAACAGATGTACGTCATAACAGATGTTCATATAATAAATCATTTTCAATTTTCAATTTATTATATTTAGAATATATTAAAATTGAGTAAAATTAAGAGAATGCATTATTATTATACTTTGCCAGGACAATTTCTTTTATCATGGTATCCCATCTCTCCACAAGCATTGCACTTCCGAGGAGGCTTCTTATGTTCTTTCACGGCTTTTTCTTTAGACGAAATAAGTCGCCTTCCAGAACCTTTAGTTTTACACTATTTTGGAGGCAAGATCTTAATGTCAGTGGGAATAGTGGCACCCATCAAAAACTCAATCTCAGACCTCTTGTCATTTCGCCGGTTTGTTCCTTCTTCCACAACCTTCTCTTTGAATGCTCTTACTACTTCTAAGAGTTCATCCACCTTCTCTTCCTTGTTCTCAACCACAGTCACACAATCAAAAATTTCAGTCCATAATTCTGCAATCTTTATTTTTATTCCATCTGATGACCGATAATCAGAAAGAAGTGTGCCATTTGCATCAAACATTTCCTTGGATGTTGCAAACTTGTTCCAACGAGGAAGTAGATATGAATTAGGTATCCTTTTGGCACCTCTTTCTTTCAAAACCCAAAGAGCATGACGACACAACAATCCACGCTGCTCGAACATCTTGCACGCACAAACAATTTTCTCTTCTGCAAGTGTATAGTCAACTACATATACCCTATTTTTGATGTTATCCTGTATAGATATATGTTCAACACCATCCTCCTTTATAATCTCATCAACACCACAATTGTACATGGATGCCTTTAACTCTTCCTGCAAGTCATAGAAGACAGTTCGTGTGTAGATTTCAGAAGCATGTTTTTCAAAAGAAAATAGACTGATCAAAGCAGCAGAAGTGCTCTTAGATTCAGCAATCAGCTTGGACTGCTCCCATCTTTGGGCATCAATGGCACTGTCAAACCTCATGTAAAACTCAACAAGTGTCAAATGAGGATTCGTGAAGTTGTTGAAGAAGTTATTCTCAGACTCAGACCTTGAAGTTGTCCTCATCAACCCTGAAAGAAACAGGTCACGGTGGTAAGCTGGTATCCACTTCTCTCGCATATCAAATATATCCTGAAGTCACTCATTTTCCTCAAGATTGTACTTAGTAATAAGATCCTGCCACATCTGTTCAAACTGAGTTGGGTTTACATCCTCACCCCAAACAGCAGCATTTAGATCCTTGAGAAAATCTGTTTCAGTGCATATTTTTGAACCCACTTTATCTGTTACTTTCTTCATGATGTGCCACATGCACAACCTGTGAAATGTGTGGCTTCCAAAAACCTCCTTCACCCCAGCTTTAATTCCCAAATCCTGATCAGTGATAATGAATGAAGGAAAAGTACCTCCCATTGCCTTTATAAAGTTTTCAAACAGCCAAGCAAAGCCGTTACCTGCATGTGCATTGAGGAGAGAGTATTATAAAATTTCTTATATGCATCACGTATTATCTTCAAAACAAAAAAAAATGACAAAGATAGCAATAAGAAATGCTCTCACCATTCTCTCTCTCAACAAGGCCAGCAGCAAATGTAACACATTTCTTGTGATGATCTATACCCGTGAAGGGAGCAAAGATCATGTTGTACTTATTCATTTTATACGTAGTGTCGAAAGACACCATATCACCAAATAACATGTAGTTCTTTATCATTATAGGGTCAGCCCAAAATAAACGAGTAATCCTTTGTTCATCATCAACATCAAAGTCGAAATAAAAAGAGTCACAGAGGGCTTTCTTTTTCATAAGAATCTCAATGAACATCTGTCCATCAGAGTCCTTGATGAACTTCTTTATATCTCTACCAAAATTTTTAAAATCAACCTTCGATGCACCTACATACTTATAACCCTTTACGAACTGCTTGAACATTCTGAATGTTTTAACGGCACCTTGGTTCACCATGGAGTTGTCAATGATCATCTTTTTGTGCAAAATGGTGAGTTTCCTTGCCTTTTTAAGGTGCATCATCGTGGAAGGTGTGTTCAAAGGATGGTTATGTCCTTCAATAAATTCTGTGATTTTATATTTCCCATCAGATGTTCTGTCCAAGATGATTCTGGCCATACAAAGAATTCTTGTTATCTCCCTTCTTTGCTGTTATCCCTTATGTTCATAATCACCTTCTTTATTACAGACAATGTACTTTTTTTTAACAATACCACGACTAGTGCGTCCAGTACTCTTCCTAGGAATGAAGCCACCAGCAGTTGCGTACTTGGAATAAAATTGAAATGCTTCTTCCAAATCCTTAAAAATTTGACCCACATAAGGTTTCAAGTCTTTCGAACAACTTGGCTTCTTCAAATCTTGCTTAGGTTCGGGAGTATCTATGTAAATTTAACACATAATATTAAATTCTACATCAAAATTAAGAACAATTCTAAACATGTACAACAGATATTAAGTTATATACATCAAAGCAGCAACTGCTTTAACTATGAACAATTCTCAACATGTACAACAAATATTAAGTTATATACACCAAAGCAGCAACTACTTTAACTATAAACATTATCAACATGTACAACAGATACTCAGTTATCTACACCAAAGCAGCAACTGCTTTAATTATAAACAATTCTAAACATGTACAACATATATTAAGTTATATACATCAAAGCAGCAATTGCTTTAACTATGAACAATTCTAAACATGTACAACAGATACTCAGTTATCTACACCAAAGCAGCAACTGTTTTAATCATGAACAATTCTAAACATGTACAACAGATACTCAGTTATCTACACCAAAGCAGCAACTGCTTTAATTATAAACAATTATCAACATGTACAACAGATACTCAGTTATCTACACCAAAGCAGCAACTGCTTTAATTATGAACAATTCTAAACATGTACAACATATACTCAGTTATCTACACCAAAGCAGCAACTGCTTTAATTATGAACAATTCTAAACATGTACAACAAATACTCAGTTATCTACACCAAAGCAGCAACTGCTTTAATTATGAACATTATCAACATGTACAACAGATACTCAGTTATCTACACCAAAGCAGCAACTGCTTTAATTATGAACAATTCTAAACATGTACAACAGATACTCAGTTATCTACACCAAAGCAGCAACTGCTTTAATTATGAACATTATCAACATGTACAACAGATATTAACTTGTGTACATCAAAGCAGCAATTGCTTTAAATATGAACCAAACAATATAAGATACGCCTCTATGAAAACTTGACCAATTAAATTGATGAAATAATATAAACTAAAATTGAAAAATAAATGAATTAATGAAATATTTTACCTAATATATTAGAATCGCCCATCATTGAACATGTTGCAGTTGTTTCTTGACTATTTACTGCATTCAAAAAACGAATCACGGCATAAATAAATTAAGAATCAGACTTAAAATCTGGAATTGAATTTTAAAATAAATAGAAATTTTCTGACCTAAATCTGAAGTAATTGAAGGTGAAATTGAAAGTTTTTCATTTGTATCTAATTTTCGACGCTTTGATGAAGAATCAGTCGCCATTGAAGATGCAGAGTTACTAGCCATTGAAGTGCAGAGGAGAAGCGCGTGTTTTTTAGAATTTCAGAGTAGAGAGAGAAAGTAGTAGTGTTCAAATGATAAGGTTTTAGAAGGTGGAGAGGAGCAGCGCGTGTTTTTAATCTTTTAATATGGATCGTTAGATCAGATCTTAATCTAATGGTCCAGATGCTGCCTCTATGGGTGTAAGGAGTTGCCCTGCCTCACCGGAGCCCTCCTCCATCTATATATATATATATATATATATATATATATATATATATATATATATATATATATATATATATATATATATATATATATATATATATATACATATATATATATATATATATATATATATATACATATACATATATATATATATATATATATATATATATATATATAGAGGAGGGCTCCGGTGAGGCAGGGCAACTCCTTACACCCATAGAGGCAGCATCTGGACCATTAGATTAAGATCTGATCTAACGATCCAGATTAAAAGGTTAAAGCAGTTGCTGTTCATGATTAAAGCAGTTGCTGCTTTGGTGTAGATAACTGAGTATCTGTTGTACATGTTTAGAATTGTTCATAGTTAAAGCAATTGTTGCTTTGATGTATATAACTTAATATATGTTGTACATGTTTAGAATTGTTTATAATTAAAGCAGTTGCTGCTTTGGTGTAGATAACTGAGTATCTGGTGTACATGTTGATAATGTTTATAGTTAAAGTAGTTGCTGCTTTGGTGTACATAACTTAATATTTGTTGTACATGTTGAGAATTGTTCATAGTTAAAGCAGTTGCTGCTTTGATGTATATAACTTAATATCTGTTGTACATGTTTAGAATTGTTCTTAATTTTGATGTAGAATTTAATATTATATGTTAAATTTACATAGATACTCCCGAACCTAAGCAAGATTTGAAGATGCCAAGTTGTTCGAAAGACTTGAAACCTTATGTGGGTCAAATTTTTAAGGATTTGGAAGAAGCATTTCAATTTTATTCCAAGTACGCAACTGCTGGTGGCTTCATTCCTAGGAAGAGTACTGGACGCACTAGTCGTGGTATTGTTAAAAAAAAGTACATTGTCTGTAATAAAGAAGGTGATTATGAACATAAGGGATAACATCAAAGAAGGGAGATAACAAGAATTCTTCGTATGGCCAGAATCATCTTGGACAGAACATCTGATGGGAAATATAAAATCACAGAATTTATTGAAGGACATAACCATCCTTTGAACACACCTTCCACGATGATGCACCTTAAAAAGGCAAGGAAACTCACCATTTTGCACAAAAAGATGATCATTGACAACTCCATGGTGAACCAAGGTGCCGTTAAAACATTCAGAATGTTCAAGCAGTTCGTAAAGGGTTATAAGTATGTAGGTGCATCGAAGGTTGATTTTAAAAATTTTGGTAGAGATATAAAGAAGTTCATCAAGGACTCTGATGGACAGATGTTCATTGAGATTCTTATGAAAAAGAAAGCCCTCTGTGACTCTTTTTATTTCGACTTTGATGTTGATGATGAACAAAGGATCACTCGTTTATTTTGGGCTGACCCTATAATGATAAAGAACTACATGTTATTTGGTGATATGGTGTCTTTCGACACTACGTATAAAATGAATAAGTACAACATGATCTTTGCTCCCTTCACGGGTATAGATCATCACAAGAAATGTGTTACATTTGCTGCTGGCCTTGTTGAGAGAGAGAATGGTGAGAGCATTTCTTATTGCTATCTTTGTCATTTTTTTTTTGTTTTGAAGATAATACGTGATGCATATAAGCAATTTTATAATACTCTCTCCTCAATGCACATGCAGGTAACGGCTTTGCTTGGCTGTTTGAAAACTTTATAAAGGCAATGGGAGGTACTTTTCCTTCATTCATTATCACTGATCAGGATTTGGGAATTAAAGCTGGGGTGAAGGAGGTTTTTGGAAGCCACACATTTCACAGGTTGTGCATGTGGCACATCATGAAGAAAGTAACAGATAAAGTGGGTTCAAAAATATGCACTGAAACAGATTTTCTCAAGGATCTAAATGCTGCTGTTTGGGGTGAGGATGTAAACCTAACTCAGTTTGAACAGATGTGGCAGGATCTTATTACTAAGTACAATCTTGAGGAAAATGAATGGCTTCAGGATATATTTGATATGCGAGAGAAGTGGATACCAGCTTACCACCGTGACCTGTTTCTTTCAGGGTTGATGAGGACAACTTCAAGGTCTGAGTCTGAGAATAACTTCTTCAACAACTTCACGAATCCTCATCTGACACTTGTTGAGTTTTACATGAGGTTTGACAGTGCCATTGATGCCCAAAGATGGGAGCAGTCCAAGCTGATTGCTGAATCTAAGAGCACTTCTGCTGCTTTGATCAGTCTATTTTCTCTTGAAAAACATGCTTCTGAAATCTACACACGAACTGTCTTCTATGACTTGCAGAAAGAGTTAAAGGCATCCATGTACAATTGTGGTGTTGATGAGATTATAAAGGAGGATGGTGTTGAACATATATCTATACAGGATAACATCAAAAATAGGGTATATGTAGTTGACTATACACCTGCAGAAGAGAAAATTGTTTGTGCGTGCAAGATGTTCGAGCAGCGTGGATTGTTGTGTCGTCATGCTCTTTGGGTTTTGAAAGAAAGAGGTGCCAAAAGGATACCTAATTCATATCTACTTCCTCGTTGGAACAAGTTTGCAACATCCAAGGAAATGTTTGATGCAAATGGCACACTTCTTTCTGATTATCGGTCATCAGATGGAATAAAAACAAAGATTGCAGAATTATGGACTGAAATTTTTGATTGTGTGACTGTGGTTGAGAACAAGGAAGAGAAGGTGGATGAACTCTTAGAAGTAGTAAGAGCATTCAAAGAGAAGGTTGTGGAAGAAGGAACAAACCGGCGAAATGACAAGAGGTCTGAGATTGAGTTTTTGATGGGTGCCACTATTCCCACTGACATTAAGATCTTGCCTCCAAAACAGTGTAAAACTAAAGGTTCTGGAAGGCGACTTATTTCGTCTAAAGAAAAAGCCGTGAAAGAACATAAGAAGCCTCCTCGGAAGTGCAATGCTTGTGGAGAGATGGGATACCATGATTCAAGAAATTGTCCTGGCAAAGTTTAATAATAATGCATTCTCTTAATTTTACTCAATTTTAATATATTCTAAATATAATAAATTGAAAATTGAAAATGATTTATTATATGAACATCTATTATGACGTACATCTGTTTATACAACAATTCTGTTTGTACCATGGTTTAAATTTATGTTCAGCAATTCTACTTATACAACAGATATAGATGGTTTAAACAGTGTCTGAATTGATGTACATAAGTTGATATCTATTGCACAAGTTTACAATTAGTACATTGTCAAAGCACCGTCTGTTTTGATGTACATAACTTGATATCTGTTGCACATGTTCAAAATCTGTAAATAGTTAAAGGACCGTCTGTTTTGATGTACATAACTTGATATCTGTTGTACATGTTGATATTTTTACATAGTAAAAATAGTGTCTGTTTTGATGTACATAAGTTGATATCTGTTGCACATGTTTACAATTTATGCATAGTTATAACAGTATATGTTTTGATGTACATAACTTGATATCTGTTGCACATGTTCAAAATCTGTAAATAGTTAAAGGACCGTCTTTTTTGATGTACATAACTTGATATCTATTGTACATGTTGATATTTTTACATAGTAAAAATAGTGTCTGTTTTGATGTACATAGGTAGATATGAGTTGTACATATTGATATTTTTACATAGTAAAAATAGTGTCTGTTTTGATGTACATAACTTGATATCTGTTGTACATGTTGATATTTTTACATAGTAAAAATAGTGTCTGTTTTGATGTACATAACTTGATATCTGTTGTACATGTTGATATTCTTACATAGTAAAAATAGTGTCTGTTGTGATGTACATAAGTTGATATCTGTTGCACATGTTTACAATTTATGCATAGTTATAACAGTATATGTTTTGATGTACATAACTTGGTATCTACTGCACATGTTCAAAATCTGTAAATAGTTAAAGCACCGTCTGTTTTGATGTACATAACCTGATATCTGTTGTACATGTTGATATTTTTAGATAGTAAAAGTAGTGTCTGTTTTGATGTACATAAGTAGATATCTGTTGCACATGTATACAATTTATGCATAGTTATAACAGTATATGTTTTGATGTACATAACTTGATATCTGTTGCACTTGTTCAAAATCTGTAAATAGTTAAAGGACCGTCTGTTTTGATGTACATAACTTGATATCTGTTGTACATGTTGATATTTTTACATAGTAAAATTGTGTCTGTTTTGATGTACATAACTTGATATCTGTTGTACATGTTGATATTCTTACATAGTAAAAATAGTGTCTGTTTTGATGTACATAAGTTGATATCTGTTGCACATGTTTACAATTTATGCATAGTTATAACAGTATATGTTTTGATGTACATAACTTGGTATCTACTGCACATGTTCAAAATCTATAAATAGTTAAAGCACCGTCTGTTTTGATGTACATAACCTGATATCTGTTGTACATGTTGATATTTTTAGATAGTAAAAATAGTGTCTGTTTTGATGTACATAAGTTGATATCTGTTGCACATGTTTACAATTTATGCATAGTTATAACAGTATATGTTTTGATGTACATAACTTGGTATCTACTGCACATGTTCAAAATCTGTAAATAGTTAAAGCACCGTTTGTTTTGATGTACATAACTAGATATCTGTTGTACATGTTGATATTTTGACATAGTAAAAATAGTGTCTGTTTTGATGTACATAAGTAGATATGAGTTGTACATATTGATATTTTTACATAGTAAAAATAGTGTCTGTTTTGATGTACATAACTTGATATCTGTTGTACATGTTGATATTTTTACATAGTAAAAATAGTGTCTGTTTTGATGTACATAACTTGATATATGTTGTACATGTTGATATTCTTACATAGTAAAAATAGTGTCTGTTTTGATGTACATAAGTTGATATCTGTTGCACATGTTTACAATTTATGCATAGTTATAACAGTATATGTTTTGATGTACATAACTTGGTATCTACTGCACATGTTCAAAATCTATAAATAGTTAAAGCACCGTCTGTTTTGATGTACATAACCTGATATCTGTTGTACATGTTGATATTTTTAGATAGTAAAAATAGTGTCTGTTTTGATGTACATAAGTAGATATCTGTTGCACATGTTTACAATGTATGCATAGTTATAACAGTATATGTTTTGATGTACATAACTTGATATCTGTTGCACATGTTCAAAATCTGTAAATAGTTAAATGACCGTCTGTTTTGATGTACATAACTTGATATCTGTTGTACATGTTGATATTTTTACATAGTAAAAATAGTGTCTGTTTTGATGTACATAACTTGATATCTGTTGTACATGTTGATATTCTTACATAGTAAAAATAGTGTCTGTTTTGATGTACATAAGTTGATATATGTTGCACATGTTTACAATTTATGCATAGTTATAACAGTATATGTTTTGATGTACATAACTTGGTATCTACTGCACATGTTCAAAATCTGTAAATAGTTAAAGCACCGTCTGTTTTGATGTACATAACCTGATATCTGTTGTACATGTTGATATTTTTACATAGTAAAAATAGTGTCTAATTTTACTTAACTTTGTTATTATAGGAAATGATGCTTTTAGCGCGTGGAGCATTTAATGACATACCTTCCCCAAAAAGTACCTTCCCCAAAAAGTACCTTCCCCAGTACAAATTAATTATAGTATAACGCGTGGAGCATTTCAAATTAATGACAGTTTTCACATTCACAGTATAAAAACACATCCACACACACGCATACACATCCATAATCCTTCCGTCCCCTACTACAACCCTACAACTATCAAAATATTATCATCTAATTTATAAATATAATATTCTACAATATTTTATAATTCAAATATTATCATCCGCAACTACTATAAAAATATTATCATAAGCATTAAAAGTACTACTTTATTATTAAATTTAATTAATAATGAGAATTGAAGATGTTCATGGAGTTATTTCATCACGAACTATTCCAAAAAAATGTTTAGTCTATTTGTCTTTAGTACCTCAGATGAATTGGTGCAAGTTCAAGTCCTGTGTTGATCTGTTATCAACACAGGGTTATATGATACCGTTATAGTCCCTTGAATGGTACAAAGCCGTGAGGGTATAACGTGTCGAAACTAGAGACGACATTCTTCGGTTTCATCAAGGGTACAACTTCAAGATGTGTTGGAGAATTGGGTTTCACATCTCACAACACCCTTAAACTGATCCCTAAATGTCTTAACCAATTGACAATACTCATCAGATTTATCATCATATTCAGCGAGAAACACGTCAATTTGTCCCATAGTGATTTACTGACGTTGTTCTCGCTGAATATGATGATAAATCTGATAAATCTATCGTCATTTGGTTAAGACATTTAGGGATTAGTTTAAAGGTTGTAAGATGTCAAACTCAATTCTCCACACACATCTTAATTAACCAGAAGCAGGGTGGAGATTTATCCAAGAGGAACTTCATCGTTTACATATGCTCTGTTTTTATACATGGGAGTGTTAGTTCAATTCCTAGCTTAAAGATACTGATATGTGGCAGGGAAATGCAACTGAGCAAATAAACAAGTACTTTGATGCTTTGTTCAGTTGTACTTGTAATCTTTCGTTTTCTTTTAGGTGCTGAAAAGTGTTCAAGTAATATAGAAATATGTACAATGAACCACTTTAATATGTACCTTTTGTTTTTTAATTAAAAATATGACAATACATACGGAGTAATTATATAGTGTATACTCTATATAATTTATGATTTGACAATATATACGGAGTAATTGATGTACATAGGTTGATATCTTTTGGATATGTTCACAATTTGTACATTGTCAAAGCACAGTCTTTTTTGATGTACATAAGTTTATATCCGTTGCACATATTCACAATTAGTACATTGTCAAAGCACCGTCTTTTTAGATGTACATAACTTGATATCTGTTGTACATGTTGATATTTTTAAATATTTAAAGTAGTGTCTGTTTTGATGTACATAAGTTAACATATGTTGTACATATCGATAATTTTACATAATTAAAGCACCGTCTGTTTTGATGTACATAACTTGGTATCTACTGCACATGTTCAAAATCTGTAAATAGTTAAAGCACCGTCTGTTTTGATGTACATAACCTGATATCTGTTGTACATGTTGATATTTTTAGATAGTAAAAATAGTGTCTGTTTTGATGTACATAAGTAGATATCTGTTGCGGATGTTTACAATTTATGCATAGTTATAACAGTATATGTTTTGATGTACATAACTTGATATCTGTTGCACATGTTCAAAATCTGTAAATAGTTAAAGGACCGTCTGTTTTGATGTACATAACTTGATATCTGTTGTACATATTGATATTTTTACATAGTAAAAATAGTGTCTGTTTTGTTGTACATAACTTGATATCTCTTGTACATGTTGATATTTTTACATAGTAAAAATAGTGTCTGTTTTGATGTACATAAGTTGATATTTGTTGCACATGTTTACAATTTATGCATAGTTATAACAGTATATGTTTTGATGTACATAACTTGGTATCTACTGCACATGTTCAAAATCTGTAAATAGTTAAAGCACCGTCTGTTTTGATGTACATAACCTGATATCTGTTGTACATGTTGATATTTTTAGATAGTAAAAATAGTGTCTGTTTTGATGTACATAAGTAGATATCTGTTGCACATGTTTACAATTTATGCATAGTTATAACAGTATATGTTTTGATGTACATAACTTGATATCTATTGCACATATTCGAAATCTGTAAATAGTTAAACAACCGTCTGTTTTGATGTACATAACTTGATATCTGTTGTACATGTTGATATTTTTACATAGTAAAAATAGTGTCTGTTTTGATGTACATAAGTAGATATCAGTTGTACATATTGATATTCTTACATAGTAAAAATAGTGTCTATTTTGATGTACATAAGTTGGTATCTGTTGCACATGTTTACAATATATGCATAGTTATAACAGTATATGTTTTGATGTACATAACTTGGTATCTATTGCACATGTTCAAAATCTGTAAATAGTTAAAGCACCGTCTGATTTGATGTACATAACTTGATATCTGTTGTACATGTTGATATTTTTACATAGTAAAAATAGTGTCTGTTTTGATGTACATAAGTAGATATCAGTTGTACATATTAATATTGATATTCTTATAAGTTGATATCTGTTGCAGATGTTCACAATTTATGCATAGTTATAACAGTATATGTTTTGATGTATATAACTTGTTATCTGTTTCCCACATGTTCAATGTTGTACATGTACAGTGAAGATGCAGTATACAATGTACATGGACAACATTGTTATTATGGAAAATGATGCTTTTAACGCGTGGAGCATTTAATGACATACCTTCCCCAAAAAGTACCTTCCCCAAAAAGTACCTTCTCCAGTACAAATAAATTACAGTATAGCACGTGGAGCATTTCAAATTAATGACAGTTTTCATATTCACAGTATAAAAACACATCCACAAACACCTACACCCACATCCATAATCCTTCTGTCTATGCGTTGAAAAATATTTATTATTTAATTTAATGAGTAATAAAGATGTTCATGGAGTTATTTCATCACGCACTATTCAAAAGAAAATCTTTAGTTGATTCGTATTTAGTACCTCGGATGAATTGGTGCAAGTTCAAGTTTTGTGTTCATCTGTTATCAACACAGTGGTATGTGATACAATCTGCCTGAATAGTCTCCCGAGAAGGAGAGTGGAGATTTAATAGTCTCCCGAAAAGAAGCAAGGATAAAATCTGCCTGAATCATAAACGGGAAGTTTGTGACCATTGAGGTTGGGAGGAAAGCGAAAACTCTAATTGACGTCGTTCCTCTTTGTAGCCTTCTTCCTTCACTGAATTAATGTACCGTCTGTTTTAATGTACATAATTTGATATTTGTTGTACATGGTGATATTTTTACATATTTAAAGTAATGTCTATTTTGATGTACATAAGTAGATATCTGTTGTACATATTGAACATAAGGAATGCATATAAGTTGATAAACGGGTGTACATAAGTTACTTTCTGAATAAACGGGAGTTCCTACCACAAGTCACAACATAAGTAGACATTCCTAAAACAGTACTTATGAATGAAAATCCCAAAACATACAAATGGTTGGCTAATTAATCACTCCATAGAATAAGTCATTCAATCATGAAAATTTCTTCTTGGCTATAGAGAATTTTACTTAATCTACATCCTTTTAAATAATCTCTTAAAGAAAAATGTGATCTATAATCTTCCTCTTCCGTAGATTCAATAATCTTCAAATGTTCATTTTCTTCAGATCCAAGTTGAAAGCTGTGCAATAATTTTCTAGCATGCATATTGTTCGTCAAATAACATCTACATCTCTTGGAAACTTCAATTCCATCTCTACGAACAGTAGTCATTCCTTTAATATGAGTTGTTCCCAATCTTCTATTATAATCTATATTTCATTTTGGTGCATCGGACCGTAATAGAAACATTTGGGACCACCTCTTGCAAACCATAGCCATGTTAGCTTTGTCATAATCAGAGGGAAGCCTTTGAAAGATTTTTTCCATGAAATCTTCATTGCACATTACTTCAATTGTTGATGAAAATCGTCTTCCATGTATTTCAACTTCATGATGATGATTATAAATGAAAGATAGATGATTAATTTTCTGTTCCTTGCTCTTATTAATGTTTGTTACTCTATCTTCAATTTCATTATTCTTCGCCCATCCCTTACATAATATTTTCATGGTTTTATTAATGAGATGAAGAGAAAAAGGTGAAATGGAAAGATGTATAAACAAGTACTGTAAAGTTGATACAATATTTCAACTTCAGAAGTCTTTGAATTTACTGAATAGTCTTCGTATTAATTGCCTACCCCAGCTTGGTTCTTTACGCGTGGATATACATTACTTTACCAACCCCATCTCATACCTACCCCAGTTATACCTTCCCCACCTAGACTTTATTATATCTTTAGATGGAATATGAATATATACATTATGTAGTGTAATATATGCATTAATTAGTGGAATATACTGTATGTCTTTTGATGTAAAGTGTGATGTAAATTGGAATATAAATTTAAATTTTAAAATACATAGTTAAAATAGTGTTTGTTTTGGTGTACATAAGTAGATATCTGTTGTACATATTGATATTTTTACATAGTAAAAATAGTGTTTATTTTGATGTACATAAGTTGATATCTGTTGCACATGTTCGCAATTTATGCATAGTTATAACAGTGTATGTTTTGATGTACATAACATAATATCTGTTGCACATATGTTCAAAGTTATAACAGTGTATAAAACAATGTACACTGTTATCTAGGATACAATGTACAGTGAAGCATTTAATGACATATCTTCCCCAAAAAATTACCTTCCCCAGTACAAATTAATGACAATTTTTACATTGACGATATAAAAACATACAATTGTACTTGGACACGTTTGTCATTTTGGGAAAGGATGCTCTTGACCATCAGCATTTATATTCTCTCATATATACCTACACCAGTTATACCTTCCCCATGTATACCTTCTTTTTTTTCTAATTAATGACTTTTTGCCACTTACAGTATAAATTGACGAAAGAACACCCACACCTACACCCACACCCACAATACATTCCTCTTTGCATTATTTAATTAGAAATAATTATAATTATCCATCAAATACCATGCAAATAAATTCTTTAGCTGATTTGTCTTTAGTACCTTAGATGAATTAGTGCAAGTTAATGAACATATAATTTGCACCAATTCATCTGAGGTACTAAGGAAAAATTTGCTAAAGATTTTATTTGAAATGGAGTTGGGGTATAAAATACTCACAAAGGGAGTTTAGTCTTCTATGTTTTGTTGTTTTACTGTACATAATAGGTATAGCACTGTCAAAGTATAGAGTAAGAGTATTATTTTAACCATAAAAAACTATTTTTAATATTCTAAAGTAATACTGACTGCAAATTAATCATGACTTTTTCATACTCAACTACCCTAGGCGACTTTTCATTTCAAAGTATTGATTATGGTATACTCTATTAAGTTGTAGTACATAATGAATCAAAGTAATGTTACATAACTTACGATTTGTTGTATATAAGTTGTACTGCACATATTCAAAGGTATAGCACTGTCGATTCTATATTTAAAATATTATTAATGGTGTGTTTTAAAATTGTTTTAATGTTAATGTAATTTATGTATATTAAAACAGTAAATACTATGTACATAAAGTTATACTGTGTTGTACATAAACTTATACTGTGTATTGGTGTACATAAGTAAATGCGCGTTGTACATGATACATGTCTGAAAGCAGTGTTTCTTTTAAAGGATATATGTACATATAAAATGCTATACTTCAAGTATATATAAAGCAGTGTGTATTGTTTGAACTAAAGGTCAGTAAATTAAAGGTCAATATATTTTATTTATAAATAAAATATTTGATGAACTGGTTTCCCGACTCTAGATTATGGGCTGGTTGCTCATTAAATTTAACTTGTTTGAACTCCAATGTCAATATTGGGATTTCGCACTGAAATGAATTTGTATTACTTGATTAATTTCTTTATGTACAACATATAATACCCTATGTACACTAAAAATTACTTTATGTACACTCCAAATTCTAATGTCCTATGATGGTTAAAGCAGTGTCCGTTTTGATGCACATAAGTTAATATTTGTTGTACATGGTGAAAATTGTACATGGATAACTACTTGAGGTATGTACATCTCATATGAAATTATGTAAAATTGATAATGACCGTTTGCATTCTTTACCAACATCTACTCCTCTCTCTATGAACCTTAACATTGCATCAAAAGGGGTAGTGGAGATTTGAGGGATTTGAGAATTATTCCAAGCCCCTTGTTCATATAGATTGAACTGGAAGTTATTCACCAAAACTTGCATGCATACTCATTACAGATCAGTACTACCAAGAACACATACGTCAAATACGTAATTAACATTCATACTATAATCAGTTCCTTCCAAAATGTAAGTGATCAACAATTGCAGTACAATACATCCAAAGTAGGATTAGAATTACAATCCGAGTTAACAGTAACTGCATATGCACAAAAATTCATATGCTTGCAAAATAACATCCATATCCTAGGGTTCCTCGATCACTTACCTAGATCATCTTTTCAAGGGTAGAAGTTTGGGTAAATCTGCCACAAGGCCTCCAGGCAGATCTCATAGTGGCAGATATCCGTCATGTCCGTCAAATATCCACCCTCTCCCCTCAACGTCAGGGGAACCATCCTGTAGTCTGTGTCCCTGGACAGATATTGGTCATCCATCCAAGAGGCAACCCAACAGCGAGGTCCGTCGTATGGATGAATCTGCATCCCCATTTCAGGTTTGCCTTTTCCGAAGTCTTCAAAGGCTCGTTGCAGCTTATACGCGTGGAGGTAGTTCTGATAACCGCTCTTGAAACAAATTACTGCAGCTCTGGTGAAGATCGGGCCATTTGGAATGGAAATCCACTTTAGCATAATCTTCTCCACCGGATAACCCAAGGCAGTTAACCTGTTCCTTAAACCAGTTAGTGATCTACTAGTATGTACAGTATATACTAATCTATGTACAACAAAACTACCAGTTATTTAATACAGTATGTAAATATTGTACTTAAATAATACAGTATGTATTAATCTATCCCAACAATTTATGTAACATTAAAACAGTATAGATTTATCTATTACTTATGTACAAAAACACAATTTATCTAATAAAAGCTTTGTATATGATTTCTTATTCAATGCATGTAAGTATTTATTACACAAATTAACCTGTTCCTTAAACCAGTTAGTGATCTACTGGTAATCTTGTTATCAACCACCTCAAATGGTAAATTTGCAATAATGCATTTAGGAGGGTACATCAGTTCTACATACATTTTTTTGGGTTTTTTTTTTTTTTTTTTTTAAATTTTCAAAGTTTAACTACTCTCAATCTTAACTTGAGGAGTATATATATAACTGATTGAAAGTCCACTCAACTCCCTTTGTAATTACTCATGCAATTTTGAGATATTTATTTATTGCATAATAGACACGTTTTAATTCACCCATGAAATACCTCATTTACCAAAGTTAATAATTGTGTCTAATAGAATCCAGAATTTATGTGTGTACAGACTATTCACCTTTACTTCAATTTTAATTTATGTACTACATTTAACGCATTTTATACATTGGTAAATCACTGCCTTATACATTAATAAGTTTCTTTGTACATAATCTGTCTTATATACATTTTATACATTGGTCAATTCTTTGCTCTATACATTTTATACACATTTCAGTCTCTTATACATTGAAATTTATGTACTACGAACCTTCTGTTTTGGTGCACATAATCTGTCTCAGAACATTAAAAAATTTAAAACTTGTGCTATAAAATCCCACATTCTCAACAAATTCTCAATTTGTCTCTCTGTTTCCCTCTCTTTTTGTGTGTCTCTCTCTGTATCCCTTTTTCTCTCTTCCTTTCTCAAAAAAAGATGAATATTACATGTGATGGAAAGATATACGATATTAGGCAACAACATAAACTGTGGTTTGCTTCTCAAAAGAAGGAGAAGTTGCCTTTTATATTTACCGATTCTCATGGACCTATTTCAAGTCCATATGTTGAATCACTTGAAAAGGTTTTTGAAAATGAAAATATAATGGAAATAATTTTCAGAAAGGTCAACCCTACTTTTAGAAAGAAAGAGTTTGCAAAATTGAGTCTTGTTTGCAAAAGATGGGCTCAAATACTTTTGGCACATCCTCATTCTCTTCTCTTAGAAATGGAGTACAGTATGAGTGTGCATGCAAGCATTAACAATGGATTACTTTCTCTTCATAGGAATGGTGTCTTGTTGTTAAAGGAATGCAGATGCTATCTGACTAAAGATCTGCTTTGTAGAGATATGCTACACTATATGCAACTTCGACTTGCATCTCCAGAAGATGTAGTTCATCTTCATGGTTCTTCTCCTGAAGATTTTCGTCGATCATCTACCTTTGCTGAATATCTATTTGAGCCAACAAATTTTTATCCAGATATATAGGTGTATTTTGTTTTTTCCTTATATATGTAATGTTTGAACTATATGAAAGATGAATCTCAAGTTAATTTGAACTTATGTACACTTGTTATAAAATTATTTACTTATCACGCGTTTTTATATGTATTTGTACATAAGGCTATGTTTGACGGATTATGAGTGCTTCAGTAAACATAAATCTAATTAGAGTAACTTATGTACAACAATTATTGAAATATGTACACCATGTTCACGGTTATTACTATGACTAATATGTAAAGCTGATGTGTAAGTATGTACATATACTGTATATAATAGATATGATATACATAGTTTATATAAATGACATACTTTATATACATAGTGTATATAATTGTGTTCAACTGCCCCATAAATTTAATTAGAACAACTTATGATTTTATTCCAGTAATATGTAACTAGCTAAGTTATGTACAACAATTATAGAAATATGTACAACCTTGTTCTTGGTTATTACTATGACTAATATGTACAGTTGATATTTAAATATGTACATTATGTATTGATGACTAATATGTACTTGTTTCAATATGTACATTATTTTTAATATAACCGTATAAAAGCTTCTTATATATATATATACAACCGTGCCTTTTTCGATGTAAATAAGTTACTATATGTTGCACATGTTGGAATTTGTACATGGTTATAGAAATGTTTGCTTTGATGTACATATGTACATTATGTATTGATAAAACTACCCGTATAAAAGCTTTTGATGTACATATTTTAAACAGGGTCTGTTTTGATGTACATAACATAATATCTGTTGTGTTTGTCAATTTTTTACATACTTAAAGTAGTGACTTTTTTTATGTACATAAGTTAACATCTGTTGTACATGTCGACATTTTTACATATTTGTTGTGCATGTTGAAAATTTGTACAGTAATCAAAGCACTGCATGTTTGACACGTGCCAGATTATTAGTAATTAGTACAATAAATGGGGTAGTTGAATTTCACCTTTATAATCCACTTGCTCCCATCTTATTCACATCATCTACTTATTTTCACATCCAGCTCAGTCAATCTATTTTTATTTCGTTAATTAAATTTACATTATGAAATTTATATGCAAGGGGTGGTTGATAAATAACGAGGTTGAAGATAGATTAACAACTATAAACAACTCAAGGCAGCAGAAGTTGCATAATCTTTCCTTCATTTTCAATCAGTGTCATCAGTTTGAGACATGTGATAAACGATCTTCGTCAACAACCGAAGTTATGTGCAACGAAGATTGCATGTGGAAAATTTTCGAAAAACTTTCATCTTACGTTGATAAGGCTAACACGGCGATTGTCTGTAAAACATGGGCGCAGATGTTCCTATTACACTCCGATGCACCTCGATGGGTTGTTGATTACAATAGAAGCTTGACAACATTGATACGTGATGGAATGAATATTGTACTTAGAGGTGGAATTATTGTTTCAAAGAGATGCAAATGTTATCTGACAGATAATGTGCATGCATAAACAGTATTGCACTATTATCATTTCAAAACTATTGATTCTAAGGAAAATAAACACTTGGAAACTATTAAGTGTGCTAAAGAAGAAAGTGACCTATATAGATTAAAATTAATTACATTAGAAGAGTGCATGGATATGGATAAGTTATGCAAAATGTTGCGCAGTGGAAATTGATTTTAATGAAAATGATATTTTAATTCTGAAGTATATTAATTACCTTCATTTATTTATTAATTTGTATGTACATAACATAATATCTGTTGTATTTGTCAATTGTTTACATACTTAAAGTAGTGACTGTTTTGATGTACATAAGTTAACATTTGTTGTACATGTCGACATTTTTACATAGTTTAAACAGTGTCTGAATTGTTGTACATAAGTTAACATATATTGTACATATCGATATTTTTACATAGTTAAAACAGTGTCTGAATTGATGTACATAAGTTGATATCTGTTGCACATGTTCACAATTTGTACATTGTCAAATTATAAAAATAATTATTAATAATAATAATAATAATAATAATAATAATAATAATAATAATAATAATAATAATAATAATAATAATAATAATAATAATAATAATAATAAAGTACTCCGTATTAGACACATTATTTTGAAATATAGTACTAGTACTCAGTATTCCACTACTCTAGGACGTATTAGGACTTTTTGAAAATGACGTATTATTAAGAGTTTGGAAATAACTATTGAGAATTCCTATAATCACTTCAACAGTCATTTGACAACTACTAGTATTGCATAATTTGAACTATTTCACTTCAACTACTGAGAATTCCTATAATCACTTCAACTATTTCGATCATCTTCAACGATTATTTGGTGAGTGATATGTTCTTAATTCTTTGCATGCCATAACTACTGGTTTTTCGAACGATTTTGTGAAATTTACAGTAAAGTAAAATTGCAATCTTTTATTCTTTGGAGATTAGGTACATATGCAGTTTTGTTTGTTATGTTTTTGATTTTTAGAGTGATTTTGTTGAAAATTAGGGTTAAGTAATTCACGAGACAAGATGAAATCAAACCTGGAGAAGACTGCACCAAAGAGGAAAACTGATAAAAAGGAGAAAGGTACAATTTAAATTATGTACAATTTAAGGTATTTGTGTACAATTTAAATTATGTATAATGAAATTATACTGATTTTGTGTTCTTTATTCGTAGCTGAATGTAAAAGGAGGCGAACTGAAGAAAAGGATACAGACTCTGATAATTATGAAGAAACATCAGACAAACAATTATGTTTGATAACAGGCGCAGATAAAGGTATATTCATTAAATAGACTACTATGTTTTAATATTGTTTGAAAAGAACATTTTTTATTTAGTATAGCTTTAAAAATTTACATACAATTTGTGTTTGAAGTTATGTGCATTGTGTAATGCGTTATGAACATAAAATTTACAGGTATTGTTCTTAAAACTACAAAGAATAGGAGGAAGAGAGTTCTACATGCAATGAACGAACTGCCATCATTGAAGACACGAATGTCCCCTGATGGTTTGGTTAGATTTCTAAATAATGATTTGTCAGAGAAACAGACTGCAGATATTAAAGAATTAGGGTTTGGGGATTTAATTGATTTGAAAGTAAAAGAAGTCCCGTGCAAGCTTGCTTATTGGCTTGTTACAAATTTCATTCCTGATTCAGCCACATTTAAAGATAATACATTTGATGTGACAAATCTTGATGTACATATTGCAACTGGGTTTCCTATGGGACCAAACAAGATTGTCCTTGCATCGTATGATGACCAAGACATGGAATACAAAAACTTCTTAATGAATGTAAGAATCAATTTGAAGGGTCAAAGGTTACGGCCACTGCATTGAAATCCATCCTTAGTAATCAAAAGGATGGAGGTGATCTCTTCAAAAAGAACTTTATAGTTTATATCTGTTCTTATTTTATAGAAGGTACCAGTTCTGCAACTCCAAGTTTTAGGATATTGAAGTCTTTAGTTGACTTGTCATTGCTACCTACATATAATTGGTGCGAATTTTGCCTTAATGCCTTCATTGAGGCTGTTGATATGTGGAAGATGAACACAACAAAGAAGGAGAAGTTTTTTGATGGACCTATAATGGTCTTTGTGTTCATATATTTGCAAAGAATGCGGTACAGAAACAGCACACCAGTCCGTGCTTTCCCAACAATGCTGTTCTGGACACAACAGTCCATTTCAAAGAGAATAATGGAAGAAGCAAAAAAATCGGGTACATTTGGTAATGGTCTGGTTATCCCATTAGAGTCCCTTGATTGGTACAAGGGGGAGGAAGTAAAGGAAAGTATGAACAAAGAGGAACAGGAAGAAGGAGATTGGTTACAAAGTTTAATGCTGAAATCTGTTGAATTCACAAAAAAATTCAAGGGGTTCAAAGATGCTATAAATGTTGCAAAGTTTGCCTCCCCTCAATGCAAACCAATAACAAAATTGGAAATGTTGACCAATGATTTTGTTGAAAAATTTGTGACAATAACAGAACATGAAGAATTTGGTAAGAATTTTTCTTCAATTGGTTTTATCCCCATTCATTTGTTATAATATGTTGAATATACTACTTATGTTTCATCTTTTGCTTCAAAATAGGTGAGGAGGAACAAAATGAGAAGAATCCAGAAATACTGCATATGATACATAAGATGGCAAAAGATCTTACTTCTGTGAAAAAGACTGATCTTGAAAAGGACAAGATAGATGAAATGAATACTGTACTACTTCTGGAAAATGTTGATACTGCAGAAGACATCAATATTCATGATGATCCTATTTCTAGTCCTGTCAAGAATGACAGTGAAGATGTGTTGAATGTTGATGCTGCAGAAGACATCTGTACAGATGCTCCTATTTCTAGTCCTGTCAAAAATGACAGTGAAATTATTTCCGAGGAAAATGAAGATGTGTTCGATGCGGACACTGTGGAAAATGTTGATGCTGCAGAAGACATCTGTACAGATGCTCGTATTTCTACTCCTGTCAAGAATGACAGTGAAATTATTTCCGAAGAAAATGAAGATGTGTTTGATGTGGACACTATGGAAAATGTTAATGCTGCAGAAGACATCTGTACAGATGCTCGTATTTCTACTCCTGTCAAGAATGACAGTGAAATTATTTCCGAGGAAAATGAAGATGTGTTCGATGCGGACAATGTGGAAAATGTTGATGCTGCAGAAGACATCTGTACAGATGTTCGTATTTCTACTCCTGTTAATAATGACAGTGAAATTATTTCTGTAGAACACAAAGATTTTTTGAATGCACATACTGTGGAAAGTGTTGATGTGGATTTGGAAACTTCTGTTGGAAATGTGCATTTGGAATCTCTTACAAATCAAAACAAGGAAATTGATACACTTAAAAAAAAAAGAAATTGAAGCACAGCAAAAGGGAAAACAAGGAGATGTAGCAGTCTTCAAATCTTCTTTTATTAATAGGAACATCAGCTGTTTGACCTCTCTCAAAGCTCAGCAGAAATATGTGTCAGACTATGTATTTGCACCAGGAAAGTCTTTGCAGTAAGTCTCATTAATCTTTTAAACAAGTTTTATATCTGTTCCTGTTTTGATGTACATAAGTTGATATCTGTTGCACATGTTCACAATTTGTACATTGTCAAAGCACCATCTGTTTTGATGTACATAACTTGATATCAATTTGTGCATGGTTATAGCAGTGCCTATTTTGATGTACATAAATTAATATATTGATTCATACCAGGTATAGCAAAACTAGTACACTAAATAATTTAATTTTTCAGGGATATTCTGTTTAAGTTTGGAAACATTGAACTTTCAAGAGGGGACCTGTCGATGATGGCAACCTGTGATACCCGAATCAATGAGTTAATTTTAAATTTCTGGTGCCTATTGATGAATGATTTGGAAAAACTATCACCGACATCATCTATCAAACGTGTGTATATGTCTCCTTTTCAAGAATATCAGGTAATGTTATGTATTCCATTCACATATGATAAAAACTGTTTTGCACTCATGATTCTCTTCTAAACAATCACTACAATGTTTCAGGTTCCCGCAAGTGAAATGGACGTTAATGATGTGCAACTGGTAATCAAAAAGATATTCTTTATAACTCTTATTTATTTATTTATTTAATCATTCATTCATTGTGAGAACTAATAATGTGATTTTCTTCAAGGCACTTTCTGCTTTAGATATTCAGCAGGTTATGTTGTTTACTGTGCAAACTCAGTCTCGAAGAAATTTGAGATGATTCATTTTGGGTTTCATGAAGGAATTAACAGCAAAGAGATTGGTCTAGGAGCTAAAGAGATTTATGTGAGCATACTCTAGGCATTAACATTACACATTCTATGTTTGTGTTTTTTCGTTCATTAAAATTTTAGGCATTTATATATAAGTCTGTGCTCTTTTGTACATTAAAATTTATGTTATCTGGCCTGAATAATTGGCTTATATTTTCAGAGTGGTTATTTGAAGGAACATTTCAAACATAAAATCGAATGGGTGAAAGAGTTTGATACCTATGAGTTGATCGAATATATTCCAGATTTCTCTAAAGATTTGGAAAGTAACAATGGCATTCTTTCAATGAGAATCATTGAAACATACAAAGGCAATAAAGAAAATTATGCCGACGAGTTCAAACCAGTAAGTTAAAAATCACAACACATTCATCACTGATACTAATCTATATGTTATGATTTTCCAATATACTAATGTTATCATGTGTAATGATTATGTATATGTGCAGTCCACCATTTCATACAATGATTACGTAAAGATGATGACGGTGTCGTATTGCCACAGAATATTAACTTCAGACAGGAATGAGCTGAAGAATACTGTGTTGAAGGAGGCAAAAAAAATGTTGTATGTATCTGATAGCTTGCTGTTGATAAGTCATAATTTGACATACATAAATTATTATATATTGTTTCGATTACAAAGTCATATTCTGTTCTATGACTTTTATCAGCTTGGAAGTGGAAAATTTAACAACAAAAAAATACAGCGATTCTCATATAGTTGAAAATTTCTTGAAAAAAGTAACAAAAAAGAATTTTGCTGGAAAGGGATTAGAGGACAAGCAGAAAGAATACGATGCCATGCTACGATCGTATAATAGGTAATACATTCTACCCTTTCCATTGTTTTTGAAATCATTCATCATAATTAATTAATTTTAAGGTTATTACTCCCACGTTGTGTGTTATTTTACAGCGAAATCATTATACAAACTGAATGGATGTGTTTAAGCCGCATAGATATGCAAGCATTATTATTTGCAGATGAGGAATTATTTGATATGGTAAGAAAATGTCTAACAAGTTTTAATCTTATAAATTCAAATGCTTCTAAATAAATCTAACAAGTTCCATTTTAATAGGCGATAGATTTGTATGGAATTTATATTACATTAGGAAGGAAGGATGTCGTATTCTTTCCAACAAAGGCAGGGGTAAGTATATCAAATTGGTGTACTTATTTTCGGTATTTAAGGTTACAGTTGTTTATTTGATGCTTATCTTTTGTTTCAGCAATTAGACCCAAAGAGCACTACTACTCTTGATACTCCGTACTGTACTGTATCATACATGCCTCATGATACGAAATCTATGAGAAAGGTACACCCAATGATTAAAGTATTAAAAGTTGACGATGATTAACTATAAAAAAAACTATGTTTATGACTGTGAAATGTGTAAATTTTCAGATCTTTGTTCCAATTCACACCGAACACCCGAATCATTGGATTTTACTTGTCTGTGATCTAGAAGATAAAAGGAATTACGTCCTTGATTTATGCAAGACAAAGTTTTACAGAAAAAGGAACAAGCATGTTGAAAAAGTAGTGTATAATGTTTCAAACATTTTACAAAACTACCCTGGCTATGAAGAAATTTCAAAACAAATGGGAAAATTTCAAGTGGAACCGTTTAAAAATGCAGCGAAGCAAAACAATGAAGTTGATTGTGGTGTCTTTGTTATGAAATGGATAAAGGCATTGAATGACAAGAAGAAATGGACAAGTGAATCATACTTTAGAAATAACAAAGAATTTAGGCGTGAAACATGCTTGGATCTTTTGAAGTGGGAAAAGAACTATGTGACAAATTTCAGTGTTAAGGAAAAATATGAGATCTTATTTTAATTGTATGTAGAATTAGTTATATTACTGTAATAGACGATCTATTAATATGAAAATGGCAATCAATGGATTATTTGTTTATCATTGGATATGTTATGTACGCATCAAAATACAAATATGTACAAGGAACATCTCTAAGATAACCTTGGACGAAATATGTCTTGTAGATAGTAAACTTCACACAAGAAGCATGTCTTATGTTTTTGTATATTTGACTTATGTTCTCTAAATTCTATATTATGTACACTAAAAGTATTAATCTCTTACTGTATGTTTTCCAGTACACTTATGTACAAAATATAATATCTTATATACTTAGAATCTGTCTTATTTTCAATGAACATAACAGCATTATAAATCGAACATAGTACTCCGTATCTTAACAGGAGCCCGTTTATTATTTAATTAAAACCCAAAAAAGAATACTCAAAATTGGTATCTCATCTACTTCATAGCCACAAAAGAAAAAGAAAAAAAAAGAAAGCGATCTCTTAAGATCTTCCCCGAATTATCTTCAACAATTCAACGATTTCTGTAAGTTTATTCTAGATTATCTTTTCCGATTACCTTCGACATTGCGGTATATTGTTGTTTTTTGAAACGATTTTTTGAAGATTGGTATAAAATAATAGGCAGTATGCAATTACTTACGATTGTGTATAAAACGATTTCTTCTGACAGATTATTCAACTTGTGCAAAGTAGGTTAACAAAAAAGATGAAAACAAATTGGGAGAAAACCGGAACAAAGAGGGAAGCTGCTCATAAGATCGAAGGTATATAAACTTATACAGTACTCCGTATTGAATCCCATACTCTCAATGTAAATGATGCATATTGATTTTTCGTTAATTATGTATAGTTGCATGTAAAAAGAGACGGGTAGAAGTAAACGATGATTCTAAGGATGATTCTAAGGATGCTTCTAAGGATAATTCTGATGATTCTAAGGATTGTAGTTTTCAAACACCGAAATCACAATTACACTTACTCTCAGATGCGATTGTAGGTATGTACATTTGTTGTTTTAATTATCTGTTCTTAGAACTTGAACTTGTTACATATGCCCTCTATACATATCATTTAAATCTGTTTTGCTCACTCAAATTTACAGCTGTCATTAATAAGCCTACAAAACCTACAAAAAAATAGAAGGAAGAGGGTTCTACATGCAGTGAATGAACTCCCATCATTGACCACAAGGATGTCCCTTGAAAGTTTGTTTAAATTTGTAAGAAATCTGTCAGACAAGCAAATTGAAGATATTAAGGAATTGGGGTTCGGGGATATAATTTCTCTAAATGTAAGAGAAGTCCTAGCCAAACTTGGTCATTGGCTTGTTTCCAATTTTGAACCTGATTCATCATCATATAAAGGTCAGACACTTCAGGTTACGAATTTGGATGTACACATAGCAACCGGGCTTCCTATGGGATCAAATGATATTGTATTAGCATCCTATGATGACAAGGATGTTAAATATAATCAATTAGTTGATGAGTTCAAGGAACAGTTTAAAGGTTCCAAGATAACAAACAATGTGTTACAATACGTGCTAACAACACAGACGGATGGGGAGGATCAATTCAAGAGGAACTTCATTGTTTATCTTTGCTCTATTTTTATAGCGGGTAGCTGTTCTACAACCCCAAGCTTAAAGATATTGATGTCTTTAGTCGACTTATCATTGGTACGCACCTTTAATTGGTGCAAATTTTGCCTTGATGCTTTCATTGAGGCCGTTGATATGTGGAAGATGAAAGCAGCAGAGAGAAACAAATGCTTTGATGGACCTATAATGGTCTTTGTGTTCATATATCTACAAAGAATGTGCTACAGAAACAGCACACCTGTTCGTTGTTTCCCGACAATGTTGTTCTGGACACAAGAGTCCATTTCAAAGAGAATAATGGACGAAGCGAAGAAATTGGGTACATTCGGTAACGGCTTTGTCTTGCAATTACAACCGGTTGATTGGTACAAGGTGGATAACTCTAAAACCTGTACTGCAAATGTTTCTTCCATAATGGAAAAAGAGAAGCTAGTGAAAGTGGCGGAGGAAATAAAAGATGAGAATGATGAGCCAAAGGAAGCAATACACTGGGTGCAGAATTTAATCAACAAATCTTCTCAGTTCTCAAAGTCTTTCAGGGGGCTGAAAGATGCAATAAAAGTTGCAAAAGTTGCATCCCCCCAATGCAAACCACTACTAGACTTTGAAAATTTGGCAAATGAATTTATAAACAAACTTTCAGAAACGAGAAGAGAACGGCCATCAAAAGAGAATGGTAATATTTTTTTTTATAATTAATTTTCTATCTATTTATAAATGTTTATAGAACTGTCTGTTTTGACGTACATAAGTTGATATCTGTTGCATAAGTTACTATGTGTTGCACATTTTGGAATTTGTACATGGTTAAAACAGTGTCTGTTCTTATGTATATAAGTTACTATTTGTTGCACATATTGAAATTTGTACATGGTTAAAACAGTGTCTGTTTTAATGTAGATAAGTTACTATGTGTTGCACATATTGAAATTTATACATGGTTAAAACACTGTCTGTTTTGATGTACGTAAGTTACTATGTATTGGACATGTTGAAATTTGTACATGATTATAGAAGTGTCTGTTTTGATGTACATAAGTTACTATGTGTTGTATAATTATAACTTATATACAGTATTTATTTTTCATCTTTTACTGCTTAGAATCTGGAGATAAATGGAAGGATGTTACTAATATTGCATCACAAGTTGTCAATGATGACAACACAAAAGAAGAACGCAAAATACCTTCTACTTGTCAAAAGGACTTCCCTACCTTCTCAGATGCAGACTTTGGTCTAGAAGAACTGACTCCACATGTATTAGAGATGTTAGATCAGATAGTAGAAGAAGTTGTTTCTGCCAAAAAGAATGAGGTACCAAAGATGAAGAAGAAGAAGAAGAAGGAGAGAGACCCAATGATGCCAAGATACAGTTTGTTGAACTCAGATGAGAGCTATCAACTCAGTCAAGATATTAACCTTGACATGTATTCTGACCCTCAAGATACACCTCAGATAAATGAAGATGTGGATAAAGAAAAAACTCCCACCATAAATGAACAAGTGTTCAATTACAAGAGTGTGTCAAATGTGGATATGAAGAATGTGGATGTGGAAGCTACTACTGAACAAATGTTCAATAACAAGCTTGTGGAGTTTGTGGAGAACATGGAATGTACTCCTGCACATGCAGTAGAAAAAGTTAACTTAGAAACTCCTTATGCTGTGAAAAATATCATTCGAAAGAGCCCAGATATTGTTGAAAACTTGGTCACTACACAAATAGTGGGGAATGCATCTCAGCAAGATGATGAAATGAATGAAAAAGAAATTGAAGCACAATACAAGAGGAAACAAGCAATACCAGCTATTTTCAAATCTCCTTTCATACAAAGGAACATCAGCTTTTTAACCAATCTGAGTGCCGAAGAGAAATATGTGACAGACTATGCATTTGCATTAGATATCTCTCCAAGGTAAACAACTAATTTACATAGCTAAAGCACTGTCTGTTTTGATGTATGTAAGATACTATGTGATACACATGTGTGAAATTTGCACATTATTAGACCAGTGTCTGTTTTGATGTAGATAAGTTACAACTTATTGTATATAACTCATACAACAGATGTACATAAGTAAAGCACTGAGAAGGTAGGGAAATGTGTTTAAATGCTAATAGTTTGAAAGTCGTAGTTAAAATTGTTTCATATGAGTGATTGTTATACCAAAACTAATACACTAATTACTTTTTAATTTTACAGTGAACCTCTCTTTAAGTTTGAAACGATTCAGATTTCAAGGAGGCAGATGTTGATGATATCACAGTCTGGAAGTAATGTTGAGGAACCAATTTTAAATCTTTGGGAATTATTGATGAATGATTTGGAAAAGCTATCATCTCCATCATCCATAAAGCGTGTTTATATGTCTCCATTTAATAAATATGTGGTAATGTTATATATTCCATCAACAATGTCAACAGTGTAAATATATTTTTGGTCATGAATCTCTTCTAAACACTTCTTTAATGTTTCAGATTCCTACAAGTGAAATGCAGTTGGATAATGTGCAATTGGTAAACAAATAGATACTCCTTATAACCTCCATTCATTCATTCATTCATTCATTCATTCATTCATTCATTCATTCTGTAAACTAATAGTGCAATCTTCTTCAAGGTTTTTTGCTGGACAACAGAATTACCATCTATTATTCTTTACTGTTTAAACTCAATGACAAAATCATTTGAAATAATTCACTTTGGGTATCCTGAAGAACGTGACAGCCAACTGAACAGTTCTGAAGCTAAAGATAAATATGTGAGCACACTGATGTATTGTTTTTACTTTTTTGTACATTGAAAATTATTTCACCTTTGTTAAATACTTTGTTATATTTGCAGTGTAATTATTTCTCTGAAAAATTCAAGAATAAGATCAAATGGGCCAATCAAGTGACAGACTATGAAATAACGGAATTTATTCCAGATTTTAGTCGTCATTTGGAAATTGACAATGGTATTTTGTCAATGAGGGTCATGGAAATGTACAATGGGGATAAAAATTATTTTGCCCAAATGTTCAAACCGGCAAACTTAATTATTCTACTTATATCATTGATACTATTTTATGTTTGACTATATTTCCATATATAAATGTTATTGATTAATGTATATGTTCAGAACAATGTTACATATGATAAGTATGTAAGGATGATGAAGGTGCGGTATTGTCACAAAATACTAACCTCCACCAGGAATCAGATGAAACATACTATTCTGAAAGATGCAAGAAAAATGTCAAGGAAACTTCTGTATGTTATAGACTTGCACTATGCTATCATATGACTACCATATATTGCACATAAAGCATAAATCATTAACATTTACTGTTTTATAACTTTTCTCAGTAGGGCAGCGGAACTCCATGTGGAAAAAATATTCAGTGATGAAGAAATTATTCAAAAATTCTTAAAAGAAACAAAAAAGAAGACCTTTGCAGGAAAGGCAAATGAGAAAAAGATGGACTCATATGAAAACATTTTAATTTCATATAACATGTAATATATTCTATCCTGTCGAATGTTTTTTAATTCTTTCATCATAATTAATTTTAAAATTGTTGATTATTTGAACTATGTTATCTTGCAGGGAAGAGGTTATGGAAACACAATGGATGAATGTAAGCCGAAAGGCGATGCAATCCTTGTTATTACCAAAAGAACAACTATATGATATGGTAAATGTTACACTAATATTATAAATCCAAATGCTGCCAAATCAATCTAACAAGTGTTCTTTTAATAGGCAATCGATATAGCTGGAATATATGCAACATTCAAGAGGAGCGATATACTATTCATTCCTACAAAATCAGGGGTAAAATATGTCAAAATTCCTGTACTTAAGTACTTTTTTGGTACATAATCATACAGTTATTTACCTATTGTGTATCCATTGTTACAGGAATTAAACCCAGAAGTATTCTCTTCTCTGACAACGCCATACTGTACTGTATCATATTTGCCTGAAGATGGTAAATTCTTGAGAAAGGTATAACCATCTAATCTGTATACTCCTATACCATTAACACAATTGAATTTTGTACATGGTTATAAAAGTGTCTGTTTTGATGTACTTAAGTTAATATGTGTTGAAAATATGTATTACATTACAATAACTGTGAAATGTATACTTTTTCAGATCTTTATCCCAGTTCATATTGACACACCATTACACTGGATTTTGATTGTGTGTGATTTTGAAGACAAGAAGAATTACATCTTGGATTCAAGTAAAAGGAAGGGTAACAAAGCACGAATTGATGTTTGCCACAGAATAATGACAAATATCGCAATCATCATTCAAAACTACTCGGGCTATGAATACATCTCCAAAAAAATGATGACAAATCTAATGGAGTATGTCAAAAATGCAGCTCAACAAAGTAATGGATTTGATTGTGGTGTTTTTGTCTTGAAGTGGATAAATGCATTTCACGACAAGGAGAAATGGACAGACAAAGATTATTTTAATGACATCAATGACTTTCGTCGTCAAACATGCATAAATCTTATGAGGTGGGATAAGAACTTTGTTAAGGATTTTACAGTTGACAAAAAATATAAAATTCTATTTTAGCTGTGTGTATGTAAACAGTCAGTGATGTAAACATTACTCCATGACAAGAATTTATATAAACATCAACGTTTTTATAATCATTCTCAGGTGAGTTATGTACAGCTAATATGTACATATGTACATTACATAATGACCTATACACTGTGCTTTGTAAATTGTTAAACGTAAAACAAAATTAACCTATAACGTTCTTCTGTAAATAGTCAAAAACATAAAATATATAGAGTAATCTAAACATGTTTTGACGTACATAAATTGATATCTGTTGAATAAATTACTATGTGTTGCACATTTTGGAATTTGTACATGCTTAAAACAGTATTTGTTTTGATGTAGATAAGGTACTATGTGTTGCACATATTGAAATTAATACATGGTTAAAACAGTGTATGTTTTGATGTACATAAGTTACTATGGTTAAAATAGTATCTGTTTTGATGCACATATTGATATTTATCAAGAAACTGAACCTTAAGAGTAGGGTACCGCATAAGACGGGACGGAAAAGGGTTTAGGGTTGGATTAGGCGGACCCGCTTCGCGGATCCGCCTAATCCAACCCTAAACCCTTTTCCTTATTCAAGGTCACTAAACCCGCAAGAAACTGTACCCTAAGAGGGTATTGGTGAACCCTGTCGTGGATGTGATTCAAAGATGGGACACTGAACCTTAAGAGTAGGGTACCGCATAAGATGGGACGGAAAAAGGTTTAGGGTTGGATTAGGCGGACCCGCTTCGCGGATCCGCCTAATCCAACCCTAAACCCTTTTCCTTATTCAAGGTCACTAAACCCGCAAGAAACTGTACCCTAAGAGGGTATTGGTGAACCCTGTCGTGGATGACATTCAAAGATGGGACACTGAACCTTAAGAGTAGGGTACCGCATAAGACGGGACGGAAAAGGGTTTAGGGTTGGATTAGGCGGACCCGCTTCGCGGATCCGCCTAATCCAACCCTAAACCCTTTTCCTTATTCAAGGTCACTAAACCCGCAAGAAACTGTACCCTAAGAGGGTATTGGTGAACTCTGTCGTGGATGTGATTCAAAGATGGGACACTGAACCTTAAGAGTAGGGTACCGCATAAGACGAGACGGAAAAGGGTTTAGGGTTGGATTAGGCGGACCCGCTTCGCGGATCCGCCTAATCCAACCCTAAACCTTTTTCCTTATTCAAGGTCACTAAACCCGCAAGAAACTGTACCCTAAGAGGGTATTGGTGAACCCTATCGTGGATGTGATTCAAAGATGGGACACTGAACCTTAAGAGTAGGATACCGCATAAGACGGGACGGAAAAGGGTTTAGGGTTGGATTTAGTATCTGTACATTTTCAGTCTAAGATGTATATAGATGAGTTATGTACAACTAATATAGAATTATGTACAATGATGTCCTCAGATAAATTATGTACAGCTGATATAGAATTATGTACAGTTGATATAGAAATATGTACAATGATTTCCTCAAATGGGTTATGTACAGTTGATATAGAATTATGTACCTTATATAATGACCCTACGTCCTGTACATAATAATGAATACAGTGTACATAATTATTTAGGAAGATATACTGTTTGCATTGTGTTTTTTAATTAAAAATATGATATACATAGTTATGAATACAGTGTATATAACTAATTATTTAGTATCTGTACATTTTCAGTCTAAGATGTATATAGATGAGTTATGTACAACTAATATAGAATTATGTACAATGATGTCCTCAGATAAATTATGTACAGCTGATATAGAATTATGTACAGTTGATATAGAAATATGTACAATGATGTCCTCAAATGGGTTATGTACAGCTGATATAGAATTATGTACCTTATATAATGACCCTACGTCCTGTACATAATAATGAATACAGTGTACATAATTATTTAGGAAGATATACTTTGTAAATTGTTACAAGCGCAACAAAATTTCTACTTTAAGATGTAACTAGATGAGTTATGTACAACTAATATAGAATTATGTCTAGTGATGTCCTCAGATGGATTATGTACAACTGATATCAAAATATCAACATTATTCAGTGACAAATATGTACATCATAAGTTATCAAAATAATTCAGCAGAGAATCAGTACAGAATCTACGTAATTCTTGATAATCGATTGTCTACTTGGATCAGCAGGTTCATAATCAGTTTTCTCTAAACGAATTGTTCAATCAAATCTGCAAGTGAAAATGACGACAATCAAATCAAGAATAGAAATCGTTGATAATCAAGCATAGAATTCCTTGATAATCAAGAACAGAATTCGTAAAATCAATTCTACGAACGAATTTACAAAGTGAACAAAATGAAATCTGCAACTTAAATGATGATAATCTAATGATGAAGATCTGCAATTGAAATGATGAAGACGCTCGATTTTACGAGTGAGCACAATTAAATCTGCAAGTAAAAATAATGAAGATCAAACGATGAAGATCTGCAACGGAACTGATGAAGATGATCGAATGATTTGAATGAAAAAATAAACAAATTTCTAGAAAGAGAAAGTCGACTAATTCAAAAGGAAAGGAAGGAGATGGCGCGCGTTTGTTTTTGTGCTTAGAATTTTGATCAACCCTGGTCCGTTGATCTCAATCAGATCTAACGGCCCAGATGCTGCCTCAACGGTTGCAGGGAGTTAGGCTGCCTCAAAGGATCCCGAATCTATATATATATATATATATATATATATATATATATATATATTGATTAAAAAGGTTATTTAAGCATTAAATTTTTTGTCACGTGGCATATATTTTTTTGAAGTGCAGATCAATTTTATTAATAATAAACCATACGACATTTACAAACGATATCAAATTGAACTGAATAATGCTAAACAACCCTTTTATATTTATTTATTTATTACAAATATTTGCCTTTTGGTGAAATTTATTCTTATTAAAATTTGTTTTCTTAATTATATATACGTTTGATAAAGTTTTAGTTTTATATAATTATTAAATTTAAATGTTTAAACCACCCTTTTATATTTAATGTTTTTTGTTTTTACAATTTTTTATCGTTTTCTCAAATTTATTTTTATTATATTTTGTTTTCTTGATTATATATATGTATACATATATATACATATACATATGTATATACATATCATTAAAAATACTTTATTAGCCATAATTTATCATATTTTATTAAAAGTATTAAGAAAAATTGCTATTTATTCACGAAAAATTGAATACGTACACAGAAATGCAATTAACTAATTAAGGTACACTGAAAGTGCAATAAGTTACTCCCTCCTTTTTCTCTTGAGTTAACCCCATTGGGGTTTGGCACGGAGATTAAGAAAAGGTGAAAAAGTAAGAGGATGTTGATGATATGATATATGTGATGAGAGAGAAATAGAGATAAAAATATTTCCTTAGAAAGAAATGAGGCTAATCCAAAAAAAAACCCCAAAATGTATTATGGAGTTTATACAAGAAGAAGGAGGGAGTACAGGAAGATGATACACTTACACGCGGTGTATGAATTTTTCATACACAACGAACCGTATTTCGTCACGTGACAAACCTAAGGTGATTAGTCTAGGTTTAGTTTAGTAATTTTGCATCTTCGGTTAATTGTTAGCCTAAGTGTAGTTAACCTGATTTTGGAAACTTTTTTTTTTATTTTGCATTTTTCATTTTCTTCAAATATTTATATAATATTGTTAATATATTTTCGAATAATTTAAAATATACAATTATTTAATATGATTACATTTTTGTACCTTTTTAAAATTTTAATCTATTATTATTATTATTATTATTATTATTATTATTATTATTATTATAAATAACGTAAATATATTTAAATAAATAATTAAAATTTTCGGAAATGAAAATATATTATAATTTTCGAAAAGATAAATAATATAATTACTAATGAGCCCAACATGAAAACTAAGTTAAATGATATTTTTGTTATCAGTAAAGGTGGTACAGTGGTGTAATGACAGTAAAATTTATTGATATGTTTTTTATTACATTAATAATTGAAGAAAATGTAAATATCCATGAATTACTTTAAATATTGCAAAAAAAATTAATTATTTTTTGGGTTACATTCACGTTTATTTTAAAAACATCAAAAATATTAATTAGAAATATATGTTACATTATAAAAAGATTACACGAAAATATTTAAAAAAAATCTATACAAATATAGAAGGGAATGAAATAAAATAATATTTGAGAATATTTCTTATGTATTCAAATTGTAATTACTTTAATTAGTATTCCTATTAACTAACCTAAATTAGGGGATCATAATAATCCTATTTCACAATAATATAGTACAATATATGAATATATATTAATTCAAGTTATATATATATATATATATATATATATATATATATATATATATATATATATATATATATATATATATATCTTAGTTATCATGTTGGTCTCGTTTAGTAATTATATTATTTATCTTTTCGAAAATTTTAATACATTTTCATTTCCGACAACTTTAATTATTTATTTTAATATATTTACGTTATATAATAATAATAATAATAATAATAATAATAATAATAATAATAATAATAATAATAATAATAATAATAATAATAATAATAATAATAATAATAATAATAATAATAGATTAAAATTTTAAAAAAGTACAAAAATGTATTCATAGTAAATAATTGTATATTTTAAATTAACCGAAAATATATTAACAATATTATATAAATATTTCAAGAAAATGAAAAATGTAAAATAAAAACAAAAATAAAAAAGTTTCCAAAATCAGGTTAACTACACTTAAGTTAACAACTAACCTTATATACAAAATTATTAAACTAACCCTAGACTAATCACATTAGGTTTGCCACGTGGCGCGATACGGTTCGTTGTGTATGAAAATTCCGTACACCGCGTGTAAGTGTAGTCTTTTCGGCTTGGAGTTGGTATGCGGTGATGATCCTTCTCTTCCTCTCCTTCCTCCTTTTATATTGCTGTTGACCGTTATCCCCCTTTATTACTTGGAATCTTGGCCTTTAATCCCTCCCCCAGCCATTACATCCTCCTCCTCATTTATCTCCTGGTCTGCAGGAGGGTTTCCCCATTTGTATGGGTTGCCTCTTTAATCCTCTTTCTTTTGTTTGTATGAGCTGAGTTTGTTGTAGTTAGGTTACGTTTTGGGCTTTCTCATTTGCTTGACCCATTACCTTGTTTATTATTCAGGGTTTGTTTGACTTGACGACTTTTGATTATTTTGACTTCCGTCTTTTAGTCTTCGACTTTGACTTTCATCCTTGACCTTCCGACCTTTGACCTTTGAACTTTTGACCTTTTGACCTTTGAACTTTTGACCTTTGGCCTTTTGACCTTCCACTTTTAATGTGCCACGTCGCATTCTGAGGATGCGGAATTTATCCCGAACAATATGTTTGCCATCGTTTAAGAAATAATCGAAAATTGAACAAATAATCGATAATATTGCCAATAATAATTTCTTCAATTGAATAAAAATTCCTAAATCTTTCTACAATTGAATAAATCGAAAATCTGAATAAAAAGCTAACCTTTTTTCAAGGATTGAAGAAAACGATTATCAGTAGACATTGAAGCTGGTGGGGGCAGTGGTTGGAGCGGTTGTCGGAGCGACATAGTGGATTGTCGGAGCGGACAGAGTGTGCGTGAATGAGAGGATGATTCATTTTAAAAGAGTTGAGTGTGAATTTAGTTTTATTTAGAGTAATATCAGCCGTGGTATTTACGTAAGATCTAAGGGTTGTGACTTGTGAGGAGTTCTCACGGTTCTCATTATAGCATGAGTTCTCACCCGATCTTGACTATATATATATATATATATATATATATATATATATATATATATATATATATATATATATATATATAGAATGATCAGATGAGTCCACCTTTTATAATTGAGTCCGTAAGTTCTCACCACGTCCATTAGATTAGAGTTAGATGGATGTCTGTGATTGAGCAGTTTTTTTTTTTTTTTGAAGTGAAAGATCAATTTCATTAAAAATAGGTCATACGGCATTTACAAAGGATATCAAATTCAACGGAATACAGATTTGTAATAAATAAATAAAGATCATTCTTCCTGAGACAAAGATCGTTATTAGAATAACACGCTTCTGCATAGCCTTCAATATATCGCTGCTTATTGACACAGCCTTTCGCGAAGGAATCTATTGATTTGGTGATATAGTCTTCAAAAGAATGAACTTTTTCTATTTTGTCAAATAGTAGACCGAAATCTGACCTCAATTGTGGCAACATAGGTAGAAATTTGACGGCTCTTGTGATCTTGCATATAGTTCTTGCACCTCTCCATTGGAGAGAACAAACCCACCAAATACATAGGAACAAACCCATCAATTGATGGGGACAAATCTCTAACCTAGAGAGGCAAGAGTTATTTTGTAATCTAGATAAATTAAAATTAATACTAATAATAATGACTGGGGCTTACCACTACCGAAAATTGGTAGATGGCAGCCCCTAGAACTCGATGAAGTTTTTGGGGTTTGGGAGACAGGTAGGGAGAGTTTTTTTTTTCCTGTGATTGAGTATGTAGTTAAGTAAAGCAATTAATTGATTTGCAATCAGTTAATATCACATCCTCATCTCTCTCCTTATTTTAGTCAACATTACTCTCTCTCTCTCTCTCTCTCTTATCTAATTAATTTCTCTCTCACATCTCACCCGCCTTACATACAGTTATTTCAATTCAAAATATTCAATTTCAATTTGAAATATTCAATCTCAATTTGAAATATTCAATTTTAATGTATAAATCTAGTAAATAAAGTGTGTTACTCTAGTACACAGAGCGTGTTACTCTAGTACACAAAGTGTGTAACTCTATCAGATAAAATACATTTTCAATTCGAAATATTCAATATCAATTTGAAATATTCAATCTCAGTTTCAAATATTCAGCTTTAATGTATAAATCTAGTAAATAAAGTTTGTTACTCTAGTACGCAAAGTGTGTTTTTTCATTTTTCTTTATTATTAAATGTTCTATTAATTAACTTATTAATTTTTATCCACAAACTTTTCATTTTCCTTATTGTAAAATGGTGTAATAACTTTTTTGAGAATAAGATTTTCCATTTCTTAGGTGTTTGCTATTTTATTCTTCTTACATTTAAGATTTATTATTTTATTAATTTGTTTCATAATTATGTATTTACCTTTATTAATAAATTTATTATTACTAACATTTTTTACTCACAAACTTCTCATTTATTTTTATCTAATAATTTTTATATTATTATATGTGGTATTAAGTTTCATTTTTAATAAATTTATAATTATTACACGTCAAATTTATTCACTAGCCACACGTTAAATATTTTTTTAAGGCAATGGAAAAACAATCTTAATATTTCAGTTAAAGCATTTGTCATACAAAACTTAATTATTTTAAAAAAAAATACTTAATCATTTTGATGTTATACCTTTTCACAAATTTAATATTAATAATTATATCATCCATTAATCTATTATGAAGAACTTCATTATATAACTAAAAAGTAATAAAATGGATGGATGAAAATTCATTTGTATTTTGTGAGTTCTTATTCAGATTTTATTCGCTTTATTTTATAGATATTCCCTTCATTTTTGTAAGAAATGAAATAATTGTAAGAATTATGGGTCCAATACAATATATGTGGACAACATTATTTGGACCTATTGTATTTATTAGCTATCATTAAAGTTAAGCCCAAATATGTGATCTGTCATAATACAAATAATACGGGCTTATTTACGTCTTATAAAGCATGAGTCAGATACTATAATAGTGTAGAGACCCATTAAAGGTTTATGGGATATATGATAGGCTTATCCACTAAAGGCGACTAATATAGGTCACCAGGTTCACACCCCTCCCTATATATAGTCAGGGTTGTGGTCCCTGACAGCACACTTTTGACCTAATCTCACATATATCCCATCGGTATGGAGAAACCCAAAAGGCGAGTGTGTCTGTTAGAAAATCTAATCCAGAAGACCGACCGTAAGTTAATCTATCAGTATTCTAAGGTACGCTTCCGCTACAGCTAATTATAGTGTATTACCGATTAATTTAGTATGAAGTTTAAGTCTTGGGTCAGATTAAATCTAACAAGTGATATCAGAGCCGTCTTCATATTGAATTATTTGGGTCAAAAAATATTGTTTAGGTTTTCTCGTATGATCGTATGTTCAGTTTTTCATATTCATCATGTTTTGTTTTTAGTTTTTACCCATTATGAATTGTTCATGCGTTATACGAAGCACAATATTTAGGGAATTAGATTGATGTAATCTATTGTTGATAGTGATTTTGTCTTTTAGCATGCCTACCTTTTCTTTTGGTTGAATTCTTATGCCTCCAATTGTTTCGTCAATTGCTTCACATGACACCATTCTGTATTACTCCGCATCTTTTATTTTTTGTTGGGTTTGGAATGATTATGTTGATAAATAGTTGTTTCGGCTTAATTCTACGAAATCTGTTTTCGGTTGTCTTTAATACGGGGTATATGTTATGATTGTGTATTTTGTCCTGAGCTCGTTCTACTTGCACAGTCGGCTACGTACAACTCATAATTTTAGGTTATTGTTCAGTAATATGACTTTGTATAATTGATTATGTACGGAATATATGTTTGGACGATTTTTTTGATTTTATGCAATCGATACACTTATGTAAGTTTAAAGATTTATACTTTGGATATTAAGTTTCATATTCTTATAATTGGTTATTCAGTATATAAGGTATTTTTTAGATCGATTGCATTTGGTTCATAATTTTGTTTACTATTCAGTCATATGATGTATAATGGTCTCGTATGTTTGATTATTATCGTATATTAAGTTTTTGTGTATGAATTGGGACCTATTTGGAATTTCAATTGCGATTACTGTCGCATATTTATAATTACAAGTTGACTTATTTGTATGATGAAAGAACTAATTTGGGCTATAATTTCTTTTATCATTTAAGGTTTCAGTCACTTCTTAATTACGGTTGATTAAAAGAGCTTGATTTCAGTTTCAATAATATTGGCTATTTGGTTTTTTATAAGACGTCTAATATTTTGGATTGTTTGATCGAAACAATATGTTGCCAAAGTAACCTCTATTGCGTAGATTAGATAGTTTAAATAATTAGACGATTATGTGTGATTGAATTTCATGCGGGTAATGGTCGTCCCAAAGGAAGGTCATTATTTGGCCGAAATTCAATCATACTTGTGGTGATAAATATGTAACAGTTATTTGGTTCTCGTGTAGATGTTAAGTCGGCCCAAAGGAAGACTTGACATTTGACATGATCTCACTGTTAATATTTGATTACTACACCAAGAGTACCACTTACAAGTCTAATTATCGTCCAAAGATGAGATTAGATGTTGTGCTACGTATCTTGTTATGATGGGAATGCCAATATAAGAACTGATTTACGAGTTAAGGGAGTGTTGTTAAGTTTACGACACTCATAAGGTCATTATAAGAATATGGAGAGTAAATTCAAACATTCGGGTTTTAAGTCTGGTGGTATGTGTAATCATGCGGATAATGGTCGGCCCAAAGGAAGACCATTATTTGGCCGAATACATATACAATTTCGGGTGATAAATGTGTGACGATTATTCGGTATTTTCATGTGTATACTAAGTCGGCCCAAAGGAAGGCTTAGTATTCGGCATGAGTTTATCGTCAATATTTGATCACGATTATTTAATTGTAGTGTCGATGCTTAGATAATATTTTATGCCCAACGGCTAAATGTTAAATTTGCAAAAATACTATATACTATTTGAATTTATTCAAAATATGAAAATATTGTTTTGTTCATCAAATTGACATTACTGTTCATTATATCTGTCATATTCAGGTTACATTCTCAATGCGGATGACGCCGTTTATTTAAATAAATGGTAAGAGAATGTAAATATTTATTTTGGGTTGTCACAATCTTAATACAGCATTAGGAACGTATGTTTGTACTACTCATAAGGATGAAAATATCTTGTGGACTCACGTATTTTTGTGGAGTAGAAATTTTAATGCATGTGTTTAATGATTGTTTAATATGCGACATTAAGGAAATATTAAAGGACATTGTTTCTATTAAATAAGCTGCAAGTGTCTAACTCAAAGAATAACAAGATAAAGTTTATTGGTTGCTTGTTATGAGTATGACTATGGGCACATAAGGAATATATCACCAATTTGTACGTCTCATCGCGTGTTGGTAAAAGTACACTTCTCATTTAAGATTTGTCGTCTAAAGTTATTCATTATATCCAATTATGTTTTGTGGGTGGATTTAATTTTTCATTCATGTAAGTACATTAATGCAAGTAGAAGTAAGAATCTAAGATGTTGTATGTCAATTGGTGATGAAAGATTTATCTATTCGGGGCATGTCATCATCTGAGTTTGAGGTAATCGGCTAATTTAATTATCATTATTGACTTGTTATTTTATTTGAATCTGGAAAATTTTTGGTACTGCCTTTTGGTGGAGTTCAATTATTTTTCGTTTGGTCAAATTTGGTTCATTGTTCATTGAAAAATAATTAATTTTTTATTTTCCTAATTCAAATAATGGTAAAGTTGTCATTTTTGATAATTTTATATAGCTTAGATTGTAATATTATTTAAAGACTTGCATTAAAACTCCAGTGGATATAATGAATTAAGGACAATAATTTCTTTACGGTATGACACATTAAAAGGATTACTAAATTTGTGTCAAAATGAAATTATTGACCCTTCTACTTCGGGTCCTCATATTGAAGGGTAATAAAGACAAAGAAAAGAGAAAATAGACATCAAAAGAACTTTGGATGTCTTATAATTGATATATAAGGGTATGTGACTTATTTTATGTTTTAAGTTGTATTAGTTCACATCACTATATTAATTTGTAGACAAAATTATGTATGATATTTATATCTCGATGTTGAGAAGTTTCAAGTTCCTAGACGTTTTTATCACATATTTGACCGAGATATATTCTCGGTAAAGGATTAAAGATGTCACTTGATCATAAGTGGAAACACTTTAACAATTTGACTATTCAGGATAAGAACGTTAAGGTTATTTCGGATACTTGCTAGAGATGTTTGATCTTGCATTAAAGATTGCACCATATGAATGTATGTTTAAATATATATGGTGTATTATGTGTGTAAAGTAAGATCTTGGGACTTGGAATGAGTATGATTATTCACACTCTTTCCTAGATAACTCTAGAAGTAAATTTAGAATTGCAACTTGGTTTTGGATAAGATACAACAATCATATTGATTGATTATAGTGTAAATTATTTATACTTAAGGTATGTCCAACTAATTAAGAATGTTTTTTTAAGGTAATATAGTTGGATTTAAGGACAATCAATAATTATTTGTTTGTATAACTTTATAAGGCTTAAGGGTAATAAGGTAATAAAGTAATGATCCCACATGCAAGTTATTTCTGAGACGGATAATATGGGTTCATTGAGGTTATTGAGTTTGGGGAGAAGAAATGAGACTTATGGAAATGACCTTGTGTCTCATTATAAAGGATCGTAAGATCATTTTAGTAAAACAAACTCAAATACCTCAAGAACAATTGTTATTAAAGAAATTCACTAAGGAAGAATGAATGCAGTTTTAGAGGATTAGATTGTTTTCATGTCGGGACAGACATATTACAGTGTAGTAACAGATTTATATATTGCATACATTCAAGAGTAGGAGTTAGATGATGAAACGCTAGAAAAGTATTCATTCAGCATTTTACCGAATCATTGAAAGCTCTAACTAATACATGTGAATTTATGTATGTCATCAATAAAGTAATAAGTCATTTGACTGATAAAGACACTTTGAAATTATTTCATTAATTACTTCATTACCTAAAAGTATAAAGCATATTGGTTTCAAATGGTTATTTGTTACCAAGACAGGCTCATTCGGTAATGAGATAGTAATGTTTGTCTTGTCAATAATGGCTATAAAGACAATTGACATATCCAGTTATATATATGTGGAGTTACATTGGGTGAATGGTTCAAACAAGTTTGTCAATGGTGACATTGATAGACCCATTGTTGCAGATACTAGAAATATTGACTCGACAGATTCAAGGTAAAGTTTCTGCAAATTAAGGTTAATAATCATCCAATGAAAACTCAAATAAGGTTTTCCGTCAAAGAGTACATCAATCTGCCATGATATCATCTCATTTGGTTTTGTATGAATGTGGTACATGATTGTAGATACTCAAGATTCAGTGGGAGTATGAAAATATATCAAGTTTTATACTCTTTCAGTAAATGGGACCAATGCAGTTTCATTAATGTCCTTTAAGAAATGTTCATATCCAGAAAGTATAGTTTACTTAAATCCATGTATTTCAGAAATTTTTCATGTGTTTGAGTAATAAGGTATAATTAAACTTAGTTTGTACATATTTGGATATCGTGTACATTCTATAGTTTAATTGACAGATATTAAGGGAATGCAGTAGGATATTGAGATCCACTAAGGGCAGCCAAATATTGTTTGTCATTTATATTTGGAGCAAAACAATGTTATCATATAAAGGAGATCGATTCAGGTTGAGATCATTCGGTATTTCGACTCCTATTTGGTCATGCTTATTTGTCACAAGGCTGCAAATTAAGTTCGGTATTGAAAGACCATTTAAGTTATTTGTGACAAAATGACGGTTATTATAGTTTTAAATGACAATACAAGTGATGTGTTGTTATAGAAACGATTCAGAGTAAAAGACGTCTAAGATATGTTTGTACAAACTCCATTTTTTGCGGATCCGCTTACTAAGGAATTAGCACCCACGGTCTTTCTTGAGCATATTGCTCAAATGGGTGTTTCGGTTCTAAGGATATTCAGGTTAAGTGGGAGTTTGTCACATTAGACACATTATGATATATGGTTATTCAATTCTGCAGAAATAAAGTTTACAGTTTTCACTTTCACGCTGTCTTATTTGGTTGATCTCACTAAGGCTTAAGGTGGACCAGTTGGAAATATGCATATTTGGATCACATTCGGTTGCTGTTTCCATGCTACACTCCTATACTAGATTCATGTCGTTAGTCATGTTTACATATGTGATCATTGATGGATCCTTTTACGACAAACTGTGGCAAAGGCCGCTTTGGTTCTATGTACATATGATTAATGGACCGAATTGCATAAGACGGGAGCTCATACGGTTATAATGAATACAATTTTTTTCAGTATCCTACATATACTAGTATATGACCCAAGTGGGAGATTGTAAGAATTATGGGTCCAATACAATATATGTGGACAACATTATTTGGACCTATTGTATTTATTAGCTATCATTAAAGTTAAGCCCAAATATGTGATCCGTCATAATACAAATAATACGGGCTTATTTACGTCTTATAAAGTATGGGTCGGATACTATAATAGTGTAGAGACCCATTAAGGCTTTATGGGATATATGATGAGCTTATCCACTAAAGGCGACTAATATAGGTCACCAGGGTTTCACACCCCTCCCTATATATAGTCAGGGTTATGGAACCTGACAGCACACTTTTGACCTAATCTCACATATATCCCATCGGTATGGAGAAACCCAAAAGGCGAGTGTGTCTGTTAGAAGATCTAATCCAGAAGACCGACGTAAGTTAATCTATCAGTATTCTAAGGTACGCTTCCGCTACAGCTAATTACAGTTTATTACCGATTAATTTAGTATGAACTTTAAGTCTTGGGTCAGATTAAATCTAACAATAATGAATTTGCATTATTGTTTGTTGATTCTATTTTTATAATTTTATTTTATTTTAATTGATATTTATATTGATTATTTTTATAAATACATTTCGATTTAACTTTAAATCTTTTGAGTTTTCTGTTCATTAGAGTGAACTTTTATTTATATTCAAAGTTGAAGAAAGTTTTAATAGTTTTATTAAAAAATTTAATAGTTTGATTGTTTCATCATTTAACCCACTTTTGTCGTAATGATCAGCCAAAGTTAATATGAATAATTATATTATTTAGCATTAAAGATACGAGTAAGTCGTTTCACCGTAATCAAAATAACCTAAATACAACTATCTGGTAGATAGTGATAAATAAGGTCGATTCCACAAGGAGGCAGATTGAACTTATAAGTTGGTTGATTAAAGAGTCTAACTCACGAAGTGCGATAGGTTTTGGGTTTTAAGATAACGGACTAATATTGACAGTAAACAGTAAGAAACAGTAATACTAAAAACAATAGACTACTATAAAGAGGAAAGCTAAAAGCAATAAGATTAATGAAAGAAAGACACCAGAGTTATAGGATCATTATAAACCAAGACGAGCATAAATACAATATTCAAACAATTGCTTAACATGAACCAAAGAGTATAGACACAGTCATTATCTCTGATCACTATTCGCCCTATGTAACACCCCGTATTTTTCTTTTTACCATTTTAGTTATTTCTAATAACAAGTAATATTAATAAATCGAGTCTCAAAAAACTATTTTAAATAGTAATATTCAATTCTTGTGCCTTTGGAACCTTTCTATTTCACTTCACTATTTGCAAAACTGAAATTTCTATCGTTATCGCAGTTCTATGCGATTTCGTAAAACGGATCCTATGTTCTCATATGAACTCCGATTGAGGCGTTTCGAAAGCCTAAGTTTATTATTTTTCCAAGACTTAAACAGTGGTCATATTCATAATTACATTTTCTAAGTGAATCATAAAAATATTTCATGGGACAACCCCTTTGCGACGAAAATCGTCACCGACGAATCGTGTCTCGACTTTCGATTTTCGTACTTTTTTCCTAACCTTTGTGGAACCAAACTAACTCTAAAATATCATCCTTACACACTCCATACCATTACCTTGAAGTCCAGGGGTCGATTTTTTTTTTTTAATAAAAAATACCAAATAGGGTAATGTACTTTCAAAAGTATGACTAGCCATTTAAAGCAATTGTCATTTCTTTGTCCATTGTTTGCTCCCTCACCAAAGGCACGAGTGTCCTTATAATCACCTTCATATGATCCTTAAACTCATATCTTCATCTACCTATCTCCGTAAAATCCTTTCTAAAAACCAAAGAAAAACCATCAAAATAATCCTAAGTTCTTAAGCCTTAACACCACCATTTTGAAGAGCTCTAATCCCTTCTTTCTCTTATCTTATTATTTTCAAAGTTATTTATTAGTATAACTACTAACTTAGTTTGTTTTTGTGTCCTTCTAACTAATTGACGTAGAGGAGCGAGAGAAAAGAAGCATCGATCTTCGTTTTCTTAAATGTTCTAGAATCGATTATTTTTGCTTAAGGTAACCCAACTTTTCTTTGCCCTCAAATATCTTAGTATAGTGTTTAGAATCTAACTAACATATAACATCATGTTTAGGACTAAATCATTAGATCACCAAGTTTAAAGTTAACTATTTGTTGATTTATCACTTAACAATACATGCTGTAAAATGAATTCCGTGATTTACGATGTATGTTTATGATTTTTCTGTGTAAAATACGTTTCCAATTAGCCTTATGTTTAATTTCTTCATATATTAAAAATATTTAAAGTAAGTTTTTATGATTATATATATTTAATAATGATTTATTCCGTGGCAATTAGGCTTGTTAGGCCCTGTTCTTTTTGACTAAAACAGGGCTGAGCTGAGCTGAGCTGGTCTGATAGGAGCTGAGCTTCACTGATAGAAGCTGAATTGAACTAAAAGAAGCTGAAACTAATAACTACTTATACAAATTATCTAATAATATTTTACAAAAATAAAAATAAAATAAAAAAAATTATTATAACACCAATTATTAATAATAATAATAATAATAATAATAATAATAATAATAATAATACGAAGGGCTCCCATATTACTGCCATTCATGTTGCGAATTGGGACACTTGAAGAGCACTTGTAAGTTGGGGAAGAAGAAGACTGAGGGGGAGAAGAAAAAGAATGTACAGGTTCAGACAAGGTACACTCCTGTAAAGACAGTTACTGGTGGAATTGGTGATGGCCTGGACCCCAACTCGACCCTTGGGGCAAGCGGATTAAGGGAAGGCATGAGTATCCTGGACCCCAATCTGATGGGAAAGGTTGAAGGACATCATGCTAAGGCTGATTCCTTCCCCCCATCAGGTGGATTAGGGAGGGATGAAGAGGTTGGCCTGGACCGCAACATGGCCCTTTGTTCAGGCGGATTAAGGGAGGGTAGAGACTCGGACCCCAACTAGAACCTAGGGCCAGGCAGATTAAGGGAAGGCGTTGTAATCCCGGACCCCAATCTGCAGCATGTGGAAGAGGGCCAACATTCCCCTATCCTAGGCTCAGATGGATTAGGTAGGGAAAATGATGGGTTTGTTTCTGTGCATAAATGCATTGGAGGCTCTGTCTTTTCTAGCAGACCTTCATTAGATATGAGCAAAGAGGTGAAACTAGAACTGATGCAGACTAACAGATATAGTCTCCTTTGGCAAAATGAAATTGAAGACCTAGAAGAGCAGGAAGGAGGGTTTGAGGGGAAACTTGACCCGATAGTTGCTGATATTCCACCTCACCCTAATATCTAATGCAAATTGCTACTTGGAATATTAAGGGTGGAAATGAAGAAATAAAGCAAAATGTTGTTCTTAACTTAATTAGAACTAGAGGTATTGATGTTTTGGGGTTTCTTGAAACTCGAATAAAAGAGGCTAAGGCTTCTCCTATTATTAAGAGGAAATTTAAGGCATTTATGGTTGCGTCCAATTATGAATCTCACTATAATGGTTGTCTTTGGATGATTTGGAATTCGAGCACTGTCAGAGTGACTATCCTTGCAACTCATGCTCAGTTCATTCATAGCCATGTTCATCACTTTGCCTCTGGCTTGGATATTTATATGACTACTGTGTATGAGAGTAATGAAGGGAAGGATAAAAGGGAACTTTGGCAAGCTATTTGTTCCTTTAGAGGGGTGCAGGAAGGTTGGATTGTTATTGGAGACTTCAATATTTTAAGGAATCAGCAAGAGAAGATTGAGGGTTCCCCTCCAGCTATCAAGGACATGGATGATTTCAATGAATGCTTATTGGAAGCTGGACTGCAGGAGATTACTGGTCAAGGGCAGGAGTTCACTTGGACTAATAAGCAACACCCAGATGATAGAGTTTGGTCGCGACTTGATAGAGCTTTGGTTAATGGAGGATGGATTCACTCTTTTCCTTCCTCATTTGCCACCTACTTAAGTCCTGATATTTCAGATCATTCGCCAGTCTGTGTTACAGTCATGCCTGATGAGAAGAAGACTTATTCTTTCAGCTTCCTGAACTGTTGGACTAAATTTCCAAAGTATCATGAAGTTGTTTCCACAGCTTGGAATTACCCTGCTGTGGGAACAACAGGATTCACACTTTTTACTAAACTAAAGAGGGTTAAAGGGGCTTTAAGGAGGATGCACAAAAATAATTTTACTCATCTTAGTAGAAGAATATTTGAGACTAAATCTGACCTGGATGAATGTCAGCGGCAACTCTTGAATCATCCATTCTCTGTTGACTATGCTAATCGTGAAGTGGAGATTTTGGCAACTTACAGAGCACTTCAGGATGCTGAACTTAGCATTCTTAGACAAAGAGCAAAAAATGGACAATATAATGCAAGGGGATGAAGCGACTAAGTATTTCACGCAAGAATTAGAGAAAGGACGCATCAACAAATTATTGGTTCTATCCAAGATAAAGATGGCAGGCTTAGAGAAGGACTTTTAGAGGTGGCAGATGGTTTTATTGATTATTACAAGGAGCTACTTGGTAGGTCTCAATAGGTTCAACCTCTTGAGGGCATAAAAGCAGATGGTTTTATTGATTATTGCTAAAGTACTGAAGGATGATTGGGAACTTATGACCAGGTTGCCTACCGAAGATGAAGTCATAAAAGCAGTTTTTTGTATAGGGAAGGACAGAAGTCCAAGTCCAGATGAGTTCTTGTCTGCTTTCTTCAAAAGCTCTTGGAGTATATGTTTAGCGTATTTTTCTTTTGGGTGTGTTTTAATTTTTTAAAAAAAAAAAGACATTTTTTTTTCCGTTTTTTTCGTGTGTTTTTGTGTGTTTTAGTATAGAGTCGTGTCGGCGATGAGGACATTGCATTTATCACATGTTTTTCCCTAGTTCTTTGCTCTTTCTTGTGAATGATACTATTTCCCGTTATTTGAGTTTAGTATTTCTTAGATCTTGTCACCGGTTATGTTTTGAATGCCAAATGAGTAAATTGACCTGTTGTCGAGTAAGCTACTTATATTGTGAGACTTAGAGCCTTAAACTGATGACATCTATGATCAGTTTCATATAGGTTGAGAGTAGTACTCCTTATGAGACATGTAACATCAAATTGCATAAGCATGACGACATTCGTCTCTTAAATACCTGTATGCATTCAGTTTGTGATTGTGACACATGTAGAAGAGGCACTCCCTTTCTTTTATCTAATTCCCATGAACTTCACATAGCCATAATTTGACCTGTTTTGACCCGTTTATTAACTACATGCCATATTTGCCTACCCTAGTCAAGCTAGTTTGGTTAGTTAGACGGAATTGTTTTTTTTCGGGTGAAATTTGGTACTATGTCTTGTTGATTGGAATTGAAAAGAAATAATGAATGAATTGAAAAAATCAATGAAAGAAAAGAAAAGGAAAGGCGATAAAAGAAAAGAAAGAAAAAAAAAGTGAAACAAGAAAAGGAATGAGTTTTTGCTATGAGAAAATAATTGATTTCTTTGTTTTCAAAGTTGTTGGTGCAAAGCCGGTTATGAAAAGTTGAAAATATAGTGCTTGGTACTACTTGTAATTTCTTTGATTGAAATTGGTTAAGGATGGAATATGTATACGGTTGGTTACGATTGTACTAGCTTGACTTTTACCTCCACATATCCAAATCGTTTTGCCCCTTCTTACCCAATTAGCCTCACTTTATCCATATGTAAGTCCTCGTCATATGTTTTGGTCCGATTGAATGTATATGTACGGTTGGTAGAGATTGGTATCATGTTAGATTGCATGCATGTTCTCGTAAGTCGCGGTTAGGTGAGTGTTTTGTCTTTCCGATTTTACATAAACTCACAATATTGCCCCTATTGAGTGATGAGTGCAAACAGTGAGGAATCTCGACATAGATGGTTGTGCAAAATTGAAAGTTTGGCATTTGAATATTAATTGGGATTTGATTTTTGGAATTCTTTTACTCTCCTTTTTGCTATAGAATTTGTTTCTTTAGCCTTTGGGTCATTTGCTTGTTAGAGTGTTAGATTTGGGATGGTGCGTGTTGACAAAGTTTGCTCTGAGCCACCTTTTATGTTATGCAGTGTGAGTTTGCTTGGGGACAAGCAAAGGTTCGGTTTGGGGGAATTTGATGAACGCAGTTCATATGCATATTTATTCTCATTTTATTCTCCGTTTTTCACCGATTTCACATGTCTGAAGAATAATTTAGTAGCCTTTTATCCGTAGTTTATTATGCTGGGTATATGGTTTATGTTTTGACAGGAAACATAGCAAAAGACGGAGTTAAAAGCTACAAATGAAGATAACACGAAGAACAAAGCAGTAAGGAGGACAACGAAGGCCGAACCGGTCGGTTTGATACTGTACCGAGCGGTTTGATTTCGAACCGGTCGGTTCGTTTCCGTACCGCTCGGTTTGTTTGTGAACCGAGCGGTTCGCGACTCGTCCAAGTGACTTCCCTAAATTTTCTGAAGAATCCGTACTCTACCTTAATTAGAATCCTACGGGATTATTTTATTAAATTATATTCTATTTCCTAATTAGACCCTTTGTAATGAGTATAAATACCCTTCTTAGGACTAGGTTAAGGGCACTTTTTATTCATTCAAAAACTTTAGTTTAGTTTTATTATTAGCATCGGAATTTTGCAAGCTTGTAGCCGTACTTTTTAGCTTTCAATTATTATTCAATCTTTCAGTTCTTAATAATCGGTATTTTTCCCTTTTCCCTTATTTTCATATTGATTTCGATTATGCTTAATTCTTTTGTTGTTCCATCTTTCGTCATGAGTAGCTAATTTATTCATCTAGGGTTGAAGGGATCTATGTTAATTGAATTGGGGATGTTAGTTTAATTAATTATTTGATTGATCATTCATATGTTATTGCCTTACCACTTGTTTTGTATTGTCGTTCGATTAGTTTGAGACGTTGAACTAGTTGAATGTCTAGGAACCCGAACCTAAGATCGAAAGCCTGGTAAGGGTAGACTTACAAGTGAGTGGGTAGGATAATCTGGTAAGCTGCGAGAGCCCGTCAGAATCTATCCTAAGGTTGACATAAGATCCGAAAGGCCGTGTCTTTGCCCTGAATAACTGTGATTGATTAATTGAATAATTAATTAACTTTACCCAATTTAATTACATAGTGAACCATAAGACCCTAGATCCTTTTAATATTGATAGAACCTCTTACTTTACATTACTGCAATAGTTTAGAAAAATAATTCAAGCAACCCAGAATTTAAATAGTTTAGAATCGATTATTAGATAATTAGCGATTTTCATCCGTCTCTCTGTGGATTCGACCCTTACTTACTGCTAGCTACCTGTTAGTTGTTCGTTAGGATTATTTTGATTAAGGTGATACGACTTTAGCCTTATCAATTTTGGCGCCGTTGTCGGGGAGACGGTTTTGTATTATTGCTTATTATTTGTTTTGGGTTCTAGATTATTTTGTATATATTTATTTATTTTTATTTCGTATATAATTTTTTTTATTTGTCTCACCATTATGACTATCTTCTACTTTCCTCAATTTAATCATGAGTCACTGCATACTTATTGGGATAGACTTGAGTCTTTTATTTATCAAAGTGGCTATCATGTTGATATTTGGGAGATGTGTCATATGATTTATGATGGTGTGGATGATGAGACACGGGCTAATATTGAGGCAAATTGCGACGGGATGTTTAACTATATGCCTTATGAGGAGCGATGGGAACTCCTTAAATATTTAGCCCGAAACAACGCTGAGTCAGAGAAGAGGTGGATTGCTTTCATGGCGGACTGTAAGGTGATATTGCAAAAATTAACGGCTACTCTACGTGAGTCAAATTTGAGAGCTGATCATGCACCATCATCAGCTGACTGTGTTATGAGTACGTCCGTTGCACATGTTATAGAGGATATTGATCTATTTGATGACGATGATGATGAGCCTTTGATTTTTGCTTTGAAAGTCCATTCTCCGGTTATTGAAGTTGATTCTGTTATGTCTGAAAATTTAATGATTCAATCTTTGACGGAAAAACCTGAGGTTTTGAGCATTGTTAATGAGCCTATTTGTGATTCAATTGGTCATTCTCTTTTTCACCCAACCGAGCTTTCTTCCGAGACCGTGCCTAATTCATGCATTAATGCTTCTGATGCGGTAGATGAAGTTATTGATTATTTTGAAAAAGGATCCTTCCCGGAGGATTTTTTAGAGGATTTGATGTGTTTTGAGAATTGTGTTGGAGAATCAAACCCTTGGGAAGCCGAGGTAGATGCTTTAGAAGCGGCACTCAATCATCCAGGAACCCTCGAAACAAAAAATCTTGAGGTATATGGGATTGTGGATACACTCGTTGAGGTAATAAATCATTCTCATCCACTTGAACTTCCTCCTTGCTTCGATGCTAGTACAGGTATTCCTCCGGTCTCGCATGAATTAATTGTGAAAAATAATGTTGTTGATTTGAGAGGTATTAAGTTGTCTAACATACCCGATAATTTATGTTATTATTTTCCACCATTTGTTGACGGCTGGGATTATATGTCAAGGACTTATCAAAGTTTTCAAAGGAAGTATGACAAGCTGAGACGGTCTTCGACATTGATTTTATATGATGTCTTTACTATATTTTGGTGCTACTTATGCTTCTGTTTAGCACATGCGCAGCCATTTGATCTACTCCTGCGAGCCTTGAACTGCTATGATTTTAATACTAATGGTTATGAGACTGATCCATATCCCCCATGTTTGTTGTTGGTTTGGAGGGAAATTATTTGCAGCATATATTGTCGGTACTACCTTTCTCCTTTCTCTCTTATTTTATTTTATTTTTTTATTTTATTTTTCGTTTTTTTTTTTTTGTCTTCCTCTACCCATTATATTTTTGTCCTATTTTATTTCTCTTGGTTCACAATGAGGACATTGTGTAATTTGGTTTGGGGGGATATTTTGTGTTTAGCGTATTTTTCTTTTGGGTGTGTTTTAATTTTAAAAAAAACATTTTTTTTTTATTTTTCCGCTTTTTTCGTGTGTTTTTGTGTGTTTTAGTATAGAGTCGTGTCGGCGATGAGGACATTGCATTTATCACATATTTTTCCCTAGTTCTTTGCTCTTTCTTGTGAATGACACTATTTCCCGTTATTTGAGTTTAATATTTCTTAGATCTTGTCGCCGGTTATGTTTTGAATGCCAAATGAGTAAATTGACCTGTTGTCGAGTAAGCTACTTATATTGTGAGACATAGAGCCTTAAACTAATGACATCTATGATCAGTTTCATATAGGTTGAGAGTAGTACTCCTTATGAGACATGTAACATCAAATTGCATAAGCATGACATTCGTCTCTTAAATACCTGTATGCATTCAGTTTGTGATTGTGACACATGTAGAAGAGGCACTCCCTTTCTTTTATCTAATTCCCATGAACTTCACATAGCCATAATTTGACCTGTTTTGACCCGTTTATTAACTACATGCCATATTTGCCTACCCTAGTCAAGCTAGTTTGGTTAGTTAGACGGAATTGTTTTTTTTCGGGTGAAATTTGGTACTATGTCTTGTTGATTGGAATTGAAAAGAAATAATGAATGAATTGAAAAAAATCAATGAAAGAAAAGAAAAGGAAAGGCGATAAAAGAAAAGAAAGAAAAAAAAAGTGAAACAAGAAAAGGAATGAGTTTTTGCTATGAGAAAATAATTGATTTCTTTGTTTTCAAAGTTGTTGGTGCAAAGCCGGTTATGAAAAGTTGAAAATATAGTGCTTGGTACTACTTGTAATTTCTTTGATTGAAATTGGTTAAGGATGGAATATGTATACGGTTGGTTACGATTGTACTAGCTTGACTTTTACCTCCACATATCCAAATCGTTTTGCCCCTTCTTACCCAATTAGCCTCACTTTATCCATATGTAAGTCCTCGGCATATGTTTTGGTCCGATTGAATGTATATGTACGGTTGGTAGAGATTGGTATCATGTTAGATTGCATGCATGTTCTCGTAAGTCGCAGTTAGTTGAGTGTTTTGTCTTTCCGATTTTACATAAACTCACAATATTGCCCCTATTGAGTGATGAGTGCAAACAGTGAGGAATATCGACATAGATGGTTGTGCAAAATTGAAAGTTTGGCATTTGAATATTAATTGGGATTTGATTTTTGGAATTCTTTTACTCTCCTTTTTGCTATAGAATTTGTTTCTTTAGCCTTTGGGTCATTTGTTTGTTAGAGTGTTAGATTTGGGATGGTGCGTGTTGACAAAGTTTGCTCTGAGCCACCTTTTATGTTATGTAGTGTGAGTTTGCTTGGGGACAAGCAAAGGTTCGGTTTGGGGGAATTTGATGAACGCAGTTCATATGCATATTTATTCTCATTTTATTCTCCGTTTTTCACCGATTTCACATGTCTGAAGAATAATTTAGTAGCCTTTTATCCGTAGTTTGTTATGCTGGGTATATGGTTTACGTTTTGACAGGAAACATAGCAAAAGACGGAGTTAAAAGCTACAAATGAAGATAACACGAAGAACAAAGCAGTAAGGAGGACAACGAAGGCCGAACCGGTCGGTATGATACCGAACCGGTCGGTTTGATACTGTACCGAGCGGTTTGATTTCGAACCGGTCGGTTCGTTTCCGTACCGCTCGGTTTGTTTGTGAACGAGCGGTTCGCGACTCGTCCAAGTAACTTCCCTAAATTTTCTGAAGAATCCGTACTCTACCTTAATTAGAATCCTACGGGATTATTTTATTAAATTATATTCTATTTCCTAATTAGACCCTTTGTAATGAGTATAAATACCCTTCTTAGGACTAGGTTAAGGGCACTTTTTATTCATTCAAAAACTTTAGTTTAGTTTTATTATTAGCATCGGAATTTTGCAAGCTTGTAGCGGTACTTTTTAGCTTTCAATTATTATTCAATCTTTCAGTTCTTAATAATCGGTATTTTTTCCTTTTCCCTTATTTTCATATTGATTTCGATTATGCTTAATTCTTTTGTTGTTCCATCTTTCGTCATGAGTAGCTAATTTATTCATCTAGGGTTGAAGGGATCTATGTTAATTGAATTGGGGATGTTAGTTTAATTAATTATTTGATTGATAATTCATATGTTATTACCTTACTACTTGTTTTGTATTGTCGTTCGATTAGTTTGAGACGTTGAACTAGTTGAATGTCTAGGAACCCGAACCTAAGATCGAAAGCCTGGTAAGGGTAGACTTACAAGTGAGTGGGTAGGATAATCTGGTAAGTTGCGAGAGCCCGTCAGAATCTATCCTAAGGTTGACATAAGATCCGAAAGGCCGTGTCTTTGCCCGGAATAACTGTGATTGATTAATTGAATAATTAATTAACTTTACCCACTCACCTAATCAAAATAAACCTAAAAAACGACTAACAAATAGCTAGTAGCAAGTAAGGGTCGAACCACAAAGAGATGGATGAATATTGCGAATTATCTATAATCGATTCTAAACTATTCTAGCTCTGGTTTATTTGTGTTTGATTTTTCTAAACTATTGCAGTAATGTAAAGTAAGAGGTTCTATCAATATTAAAAGAATCTAGGGTCTTACGGTTCACTATGTAATTAAATTGGGTAAAGTTAATTAATTATTCAATTAATCAATCACAGTTATTCAGGGCAAAGACACGGCCTTTCGGATCTTATGTCAACCTTAGGATAGATTCTGACGAGCTCTCGCAACTTACCAGATTATCCTACCCACTCACTTGTAAGTCTACCCTTACCAGGCTTTTGATCTTAGGTTCAGGTTCCTAGACATTCAACTAGTTCAACGTCTCAAACTAATCGAACGACAATACAAAACAAGTAGTAAGGCAATAACATATGAATGATCAATCAAATAATTAATTAAACTAACATCCCCAATTCAATTAACATAGATTCCCTTCAACCCTAGATGAATAAATTAGCTACTCATGACGAAAGATGGAACAACAAAAGAATTAAGCATAATCGAAATCAATATGAAAATAAGGGAAAAGGGAAAAATACCGATTATTAAGAACTGAAAGATTGAATAATAATTGAAAGCTAAAAAGTACCGCTACAAGCTTGCAAAATTCCAATGCTAATAATAAAACTAAATTAAAGTTTTTGAATGAATAAAAAGTGCCCTTAACCTAGTCCTAAGAAGGGTATTTATACTTATTACAAAGGGTCTAATTAGGAAATAGAATATAATTTAATAAAATAATCCCGTAGGATTCTAATTAAGGTAGAGTACGGATTCTTCAGAAAATTTAGGGAAGTCACTTGGACGAGTCGCGAACCGCTCGGTTCACAAACAAACCGAGCCGTACGGAAACGAACCGACCGGTTCGAAATCAAACCGCTCGGTACAGTATCAAACCGACCGGTTCGGTATCATACCGACCGGTTCGGCCTTCGTTGTCCTCCTTACTGCTTTGTTCTTCGTGTTATCTTCATTTGTAGCTTTTAACTTCGTCTTTTGCTATGTTTCCTGACAAAACATAAACCATATACCCAGCATAACAAACTACGGATAAAAGGCTACTAAATTATTCTTCAGACATGTGAAATCGGTGAAAAACGGAGAATAAAATGAGAATAAATATGCATATGAACTACGTTCATCAGTATAATAAAGGGTGATTTTTACTCTGTTGTCGTAGAATTCTTCCAAAAGAAGAGGATGCTTAAGCAAGCTAACTCAACGACTATTACTCTTATACCAAAGAAGGATATCTGTCAAACTGTATTAGATTACCGACCAATTTCCTACTGTATTGGTTTTTTACAAAAAAATCAACAAATTGCTTACTTTGCGTATCTAACAGGTGCTGCAAAATTTAGTTGGGTTTGAGCAGGCAGCATTTATCAAGGGAAGAAGTATACAAGAAAACAGCATTGTCTCAAGCTCTGGTAAAACATTATGGAAGGAAGTGCTTAACTCCTAGGTGCCTTATGAAGATAGATCTAAGGAAGGCATTTGATTCTATTCAATGGGATTTTATTGAAAGCCTACTTAAAGAGCTAAACTTTCCATCTATGTTCATTGAGTGGGTAATGGCATGTATTACTGGCTCTTGGTTTACCTTGAAAGTTAATGGAGCAAATCATGGTTTTTTTAAGGGTAGAAGTGGTCTTTGTCAAGGTTACCCACTCTCCCCTTACCCTTTTGTCTTAAGCATGGAAGTGCTCTCTAGGAGACTTAGAGATATAAATCAGCAGCCTCAAGTGTCTTATCATCCAAAGTGTTGTAAACTAAAGCTCAATCACATGGTGTTTGCGGATGATCTAATGATCTTCACTAGGGGTGATAGCCCCTTAGTGATTGCAGTTACTAGAGCATTGGAGATGTTTGCTTTAGAGTCTAGGTTGCATGCTAACAAGGAGAAGACTCATATTTTCTATGGAGGGGTAGGAAAGGATGTAGAGGAGCTCATTATGGAGCAAACTGGGTTTGCACAAGGACAATTCCTTTGTCACTACCTAGGCTTGCCTCTCCATTCCGTGAACAACAGGTTGGATCAATACCAGGTGCTTCTCAACAAGATTCAGACTAAGATGGTGTGTTGGTCCTCTAGTCATCTGACTTATGCTGGACGACTCCAATTAATTACATATGTGGTCTTTGGGTTAACCAATTGCTGGTGCTCTAATGCAATTTTCCCTGTCAATGTTATTAAGCGCATTGATCAGCTTTGCTTAAGATTCTTTTGGACGAGTAGCTATAACAAGTTGAGAATGGTGTTTAAAAGCTGGTTGAGCATCTGCTTACCCTGGGCAGAAGGGGGACTTAATGTTAAGAGCTTGAGAAGTTGGAATAAAGCGCAGATTGTCCACTGGATATGGAAGATTCTTAGTGACAAATCTAGCCTTTGAAAAGATTGGCACATCCGATATATGCTTCAGAATCAAGATCTTTGGTCTGTTAAGAAAAGGATAACCACGCCTCTACTTGGAAGAGCATATACTTAACTTAAGAGATGAAATATTGCAGGTGAGCGGGGGTATTGAAGCAGCTACTGCACTGGTTAGAAGCTGGAATTGTAACAATTCTTTTAATTCCAGTGCTGCTTATGACTGGTTTAGAAAGCATGAGCAGATAGTTATACTGGTTTTAGCTGGGCAATGAGCTCTAAGGGAAATGGTGTTACTCATAAGCACATAGTTATATTGGTTTTAGCTGGGCAACGAGCTTTGGCTACTTAGGACAAGCTGCAAGCAAGAGGACTTCAGCTGGCGAGCATATGTGAATTATGTAAGAATGGGTATGACAACACCTTTTAAACTGGATGCAGATTACTGGGAGAGGTTGAGATTTGCTTACTAAACTGACTTGGTGTACTGCACGACAGAAGAGAAGACACTGGAAGAACCAATGGTTTTGTAGCACCATAGCTGCTGCAACGTATTGGATTTGGATGGAACGGAACAATAGAATTTTCTATAATACCAGGACTACCGTAGAAAGTCTTGTAAGTCATATTAAATTTGAAGTTAGCACTAGATTACGAGTTAAAGGTGTGGATCTTGCTTTGAAGCAATTATTATAGAGGAGGTATAAGTCGTAGAGGATATATCTTTTGTAAGATTCTAGTCTTATTTTTAATAAAATAAGGCATACTTTTCTTGCAAAAAAATTAAAATAATGATAATAATAATAATAACAAATTAATTGATTAATTAATTAATTAGTAACAACAACAACAACAACAACAACAACAACAACAACATAGTACTCCCTCCAATTAATTTGATTTCTACTTTTATTTTTTTCATACTTGGCAATAGAAAATTTCTTATGTAATACTATATATCTTTGATTACGTAATATACAAAATTTTAAATTCTGATATCCTTAAATCTTAATACAATAAAAATAATACTCAATATGTTATATTGTGTGGTATATATATTAGATATTCTATTCACTCAAAAATAGTGTAAAAAAAACGTAAATTAATCATAGTGGCATTGTGATAGAGTTGTAAATATTTGAATATAATATATATTTCAAGACCTCAAAATATTATGAAGTGCATAATATATTAATAATTATTATAATAACAGTGATGATAAAAAAAATAGAAAATAATAATAATAACAACAATAACAATAATAATAACAATGACGATGATGATGATAACGACAACGACGATGACGATGATAGTAATAATTTATTATTATTAACATTAAGAGATATGAGTAATAAAAATAATAACAACAACAGTAATAATATTATCATTATTATTATTATTTTTATGAAAAGAAACTTGCATTAATATCGAAATGCAATAATAGTAATAGTAACTTATTGTAATTTGTTTCGATCTTAATACAACTTTCGTTTCATATAAATAAATAAATAAATAAATAATAACAATAATATTATTATTTTTATTATTATTAAAATATATTATTATTATTATTATTTTAATTTTTTTTTATTATTATTATTATTTTATTTTATTTTTTTTGCAAGAAATGACATGCCTCTTATATTGAAATAATTAAGTACAAGAGACTAGATCTTACAAAAGTTGAAACCAACTACAAAACTAACTCAAACATGAGATACTACGACCCTACCGCTTGCTTCCTCCTCCTGCTCGAAGTTTGGTAACCACTTCAAATCGTATCTGCATTACCAATTGTGCATAAGATCTTCCCGTATCCTTAAAAATTCTTCTATTTCTTTCCTCCCAGACATAGTAGACTGCCGCTGCAATAGTCAAGCGAAACATCCTATTCTTTCTATGCTTCCTACTCGCCCCCCCCCCCCCCCCCCCCATCTCAGCTCTGTTTGCAAATCATCACTTCGCCTTACCACTCCCATCCAGTCCTTAATTCCTCTCCACACTTCTCTAGCAAAAGAGCACTTGAAAAACAAATGAGCATGGCATTCAGCTGCCTGCTTACAAAGTATGCACCTGTTAACTATGTACACAAACTTCTTTGTCATATTATCTAAGGTGGCTAGTTTCCTTTGAGCTACAAGACCAGTTATCAGGCCATGCTTAGGAATCACTCCCTCTTGCATCGTCCGCATCCACTCTTTCCTGTCATACTTCATACGGAACCAGTCATATGCTAAGCTTAATCTAAAAGCACCATCAAAAACCCAACTTTGTAACAAGGCCTTAGTCGCCTCCTCACTACCTTCCTTTCGAATAATCTCGTCTCTAACCTTGATTACACTCTTCAAAGTAGATGTGTAGCGATCTTCATTTCTAATCGTCCATACTGTTTGTCCTTCCAGTACATAGCATTGTACCTGTAGACACCTACATTTGGCTGCCAGGTGTCTATAGCAGTTTCCAAAAAACACCCGATGATGATCGGACGTAAACGTGATTTAATACGCTCGAATACGGACTCGGAATCAATAATATCCGACGTGGGCATTTGGCGGAGTACAAATCTCTCAAAATTGACCTCAAATCCAGGTCCAGTGGGTTGTTTCCAATAAAATGAGACTAATTTGGGCCAAAACCGACACCAAAAATAAAACCGTCTTTTTACGACCCAAAACTCGGTCCGAGTTAGAAATCGACTTTGCAAACCTTCTAGAAACAGGCACCCATGCAACAAATTTGAAATTTAAAAAGGTCAAGCACCTTCCTAAAATGGCTCACCCGCCTGACCCACTCGATCGAGTGATTTGACCTCACTCGATCGAGTGGAGCAACAAAAACATATCAGACCCTCCTTTTCAGGGCACTCGATCGAGTACACTAGGGTCACTCGGTCGAGTGACCCTAGGTCGTGGGGCATTTCCTATAAATACCCCCTCAAACCCTTCACAAAACCAGATTTTTCCTAAGAAAAAAATAAACCCTACATTTTCAACCTAAAACCCTACTCTAAACACTACACAATACACATTACCCTAAGCAATCCTAAGCAAAAAAACCGAGCCTTTATCCCTCCAAAAAACCGATAAACCATCTCCATACATACACACACCATAACTCTACTTACATCCTCGATACTCCCGCGCTCTCGTCGCTATTTACGAGTCCGTTTCCGAGGCCATTTTAAGCATGTAGGTTGAGGGTGTCATCAACCCACTTTCTCCTTTTTCTCTTCCTCTCTATCTCGCTATATATATATATATATATATATATATATATATATATATATATATATATATATATATATATATATATATATATATAGTGGGGTTCTTATGAGTCTCTCTCATATATTGAGTCCCTAACTCTCCATCTCATCCCTTGGATGGGAGATGGATAGATGGACAAGATTCATCCTAAGATTTGCATTAAAAAAAAAGAAAAAAGAAAAAAAAAGGGAGATACTGCTTCCTAAAATAACTCCCATAATTTTATGAAACAGTAAATCACTTTATTCATTCATTCATTCACATTACTACGTTCATCATCATCAAACCTAAAAAAAACGCTTCCCATCAATCTGTGCTCGACATCCCGTTCTATGGATTCAATGATCGCGACATCTTCATCAACTGTTGATAAGCAAATCGTAGAGTACAACAATGGTGAGTTTTCGATATTGCTTACAGATTTTTTGTTAATTTTATTCATTTCATTTTATAACGTTCAATCATTCATCTTCTTCTTCGCGTGGTTGCAACTTACGTTAAATCAACTCACTCAATAACACGTTCAATCATTTATCTTCTTCCTCGCGACGCTGAAATTTCTCATTCGATGGCAGATACGCAAATCGTCGAATACACAAACGATGAGTATTTGGTTTCTAATTTATACTATAAACGCGTCATTAGGATGCTCCATATTATTAGATTTTAAAGTTTACAGTATGGAAACTGCATATTATTGAAGGTCTAATCATTATATGAATTTTACGCACGAACAAATATATGGAGTTATTGTAATGCACATACTGTGTTACTTTAATATACACAATCTGTTATTTTAATGGCTAACCCTTGTTATTTTAATGCACATAATATTAATTGAATCTAATGTTACTTTAACACACTTCATCTGTTACTTTAGTTATTTTCATCTGTTACTGTAATGCATTAGAGTGACAAAAAAGATTTAGAATACCGTCATATAAAAAATATAAAAAAATAAAAAATAAAGATACTGCTTTTTATAATTATGGGACATGATTGACTTCAAAATAGGAAACAATATCAAAGAGTATCGCTCTCATTCAAAGATAAATACTGCGTAATACTCTCATTTCTAATCATTATATGAATTTTTTTGCACTAACCTATACCTGGTGCTATTTTAATGAACATTATCTGTTACTTTAATTCACACTATCTGTTACTTTAATGTCTGACCTCTGTTACTTTATACCTGGTGTATAAGCATCCTCTGTTAATTGAATCCAGTGTTACTTCAATGCACTTCATCTGTTACTTTAATTCTTATCATCTGTTACTTTAATCCATATTTCAAGTTCTGATTATTTCTTTTTCGCCACGTTTATTGGCACTGTTATTGTGTTTCAGTAGACGCAAAAGCACATGCATGAATGGTGTAAAGATGTGAGTGAGAGTTTCCTCCATACATAGGGCGGATCTTCAAGGATGTGGATGAGTCAGTAAACTTCTATAAAATCTGCGAATTGGCTTGTGGATTCGATGTGAGAAGGTCCACAACAAAAAGATGGCGCGGTGGTTAGATTAAATCAAAGTTTCTGACGATGATAATGAAGAAGAGGACGAAGAGGATGAAGAACAAGCAGAATTCTAAGTAGGACAGTATATTGTTAGAGTAACATACATTATTCGTTAGAGTAACATACTTAATGCGTTACAATAACACAGGTTATGAGTAATAGATGTGAAACATTGGAATTGTAATGAAGTTGATTCAGTTACAATTCACATAGGGCGGATCTTCAAGGATGTGGATGAGTCAGTAAACTTCTATAAAATCTGCGAATTGGCTTGTGGATTCGATGTGAGAAGGTCCACAACAAAAAGATGGCGCGGTGGTTAGATTAAATCAAAGTTTCTGACGATGATAATGAAGAAGAGGACGAAGAGGATGAAGAACAAGCAGAATTTTAAGTAGAACAGTATATTGTTAGAGTAACATACATTATTCGTTAGAGTAACATACTTAATGCGTTACAATAACACAGATTATGAGTAATAGATGTGAAACATTGGAATTGTAATGAAGTTGATTCAGTTGGAACTCTTGTACCAATTTTTGTTTTGGAATATCCTTAATAAAAAACAAACATTATTCTTTTGGTTAATTGGAACGACTCCTGCGTATGCAAGAGACTATTATGCAACGGAGCATTTTACGAGTTAGAGTAACACACTTCATGAATTACAGTAACACATTGTATGAGTCAAAGTAACACAGTCTATGAGTCAAAATAAACAGCGTCAAAACGGAGAGTAAGTTATGCGGGAGGATTTGTGAATTGGAAAAAATTAATTTTGAAGAAATGTATTGTGGGAGAGAAAGAAGATCAGTGAAAAAAAAATAATAGGAGAGAAGATTTGAGTATATAATTAGAGAGGAGAGAGAGAGAGAGAGAGAAAATGAAATATTTGCAAAGATTTTGTCAGTTATTTCTTTAATTGACAAAACAAATCCTAACCATTCATCTATCTCTAGTTTAAGGGTGGAGATGAGGACTCACGGACTCAATTATGATAAGTGGACTCTCTCTCTCTCTCTCTCTCTCTCTCTCTCTCTCTCTCTCTTTATATATATATATATATATATATATATAGATTTAGGATCCGGTCCGAACCGTCCGAACTATATATAATAGAAAATTAAAACACGCGCAACACTGTTTCTCTACTCCGTATTACTTTTCATCCTTCTGAATCATCAATTATTTTTCTGAACGTCAATATTTTCCCCCAATTTGCCATCAACGGCGATTCCTTTTGAACCATCAATCAACCGAGATCATCAGTTCTACAAACAGATTTTGAATCTGATTCTTCTATTCCTCAATTCATCAAGTCTTCAATCAACTATTCTTTTATCCATAGATATGAACCCGAGTAAATTCTCGATTTCATCTATTTAGGGTTAGCTTATTCGATTTAATTCAAAGATTAGATTTTTTATATGAACCCCGAAAAGTGGGAATGATGAATAATAACTTCAATGTGAGGGCGAATATATGGGAATTGATCTTAATTCTAAGTAACTGGTGTATCTTGTTTCTTGTGCATGTGTTCAATCTTAGCAATATATCAAAGACTGCTATTTACGACAAAAAACAAAACAAAACAAATGTGATGAGTACCTTCATTGGAGGAATGTAACTTCACCTGCTTCTGTTCTTCTTCCTAAAGCTACTGGTAATTTTTTCATCATTCTACCTTTTTTTTGTGTTTGGTAAGATCATCCGTGTTTAATTTCTTCATTCTTCATCCGTGTTTAACTTCTTGTGCTACTGATGCATTTTGTTGCTTCCTGTAGACACCCGCATTTTGACTGCCACGTGTCTATGGTAGTCTCCGAAAAACACCCGATGATGATCGGACGCAAACGTGACTTGGTATACTCGGATTTGGGCTCGGAATCAATAATAGCCGACATGGACTTTTAATGGAGTAAAAATATCACAAAACAGACCTCAAATTCAGGCCCAGTGGGTCGTTCCGAGTCAAATGAGACTAATTTGGTCCAAAACCGACACCAAAAATAAATCCCGTCTTTTGCCGACCGGGTCAGAACCCGGTCAAGGACGAAACCGTCTCATAAATCAGCCAAGTTCAGTTGGCGCACAAAATAAAATTCAAAAAATCAATCACAACAACAAAATCAATTCTTCCTTATTTGTCTCACCCGTTTGACCCACTCGATCGAGTGGATTGACCCCACTCGGTCGAGTGGAGCGTCTTGAACCCGGGTTTGGCCCGTTTGCGAAGGCACTCGATCGAGTGCACTAGGGCCACTCGATCGAGTGCCCCTATGTCGTGGGATGAAGTCTATAAATACCGCTTCACCCCCACTCATTTGCACAGTTTTTACCCTAAGCATTTACCCTACATTTTACATCCTAACCCTACTACACTCCCTATACTACGTCCCTAGCAAGACTACACAAAAACCCGAGCCCCTCGTCCCTCGGAAACCGGCGAAACATACACACATACCCATACACACCACAACTCGCATACATCCTCGATACTCCTAAGCCCGTGCCGCTATTACGAGTCCATTTCCGAGGTCCTTACTAAGCATGTATGTTGAGGGTGTCCCAAACCCCATCTCGATCTCTTTTATCTAGTCTCACTTTCGCTTTATTTATCGTATTTTTGCATCATACTTATGATCGTAGTAACACTAACACTAGCATCGTTATACCTTTTTTTCTTGCATTTTCATTTTTATATCATCTTTTATTACTAATATCGTTATTATACCGCGTATACGTAAACTAGTATCAAAATCCGGTTTTAAATCCGTTTGACTACGATGTTTGCATAAAATCCGTCTAATCCCTTTACGAGCAACGACGGAGGTGGAGCCCTTTCGAGGAGCCCCGCCCCAATGTACTCAAGGGCGTGGCGCGATTGCAAACGGTCGTAGTTGAACGTATTTAATCCCATTTCCATAATTGGTATGAAACCCGTTGACACGAAAACCGACATCACGTATTCGAAAGGGTTAGTTTCGATGTCGTGACGTAGAGGGACATCTTTCGTTACTAATTCAAAATTTCTAATATAATAAAAACATTTTCGTAAAACTCCGATAACGGTATTATAATCGTTCATACACGATTATAATACCAGAGGTTGAGTTAAATACAAATCGTGCGATATTTGTGTTCAATTTAACCAACCATCGATTTTAAACCAAAAAACAAAGCGAGTTATCCCTCGTACAGGGGCTACTCGACCGAGTACATAGGCTACTCGATCGAGTAGCACCCAAAAAAATGGGCAGTAGCCACGTAAAAGGTGCACTCGACCGAGTCACACCACAACTCGGTCGAGTGGGTCCTGTAACCCATAAAACCGAGGGGTTTGACACACATTTCAAACCCCGTCCTTTATCGACTCAAGTCATCACGTGTAAAGACAATCACGTGACCTTCCTATTTTCAAAACCATGCACATCACGACACGTAGAACGACTTCGATCAATTTTTGACATGATAAGTCGGGACAAGACTACGGGATATAAGATCGGGCTAGCAATACGCCACAGTCTCATGTTTCCGTCCTCCGTTTAGTACACGACATAATGTGTATTTAATCGGGGTAGTCCATTTACATATTTCGCGGTCTAGTTTACATACGGGTCCGTTTCTATCATTATTTTTTATTATTTCGTTTATTATTATTATGTATCGTTGTATTGTGAATTCCGGGTTGTATTTCCGCCCGTGTAACTTGTATGTTATTTTATTACATTTCGAGTTTTATTTATTTACTTGCTTTACGCTTTATAAATGAACCTCGCATGCTAAATCACTTCGACAAATAATAAGATGCATTAAATGACGTAGTTAACGCAAAATTCACATGCTTAGCTCTAAAACGCTGTTTGCATATCATTTAATTATTTTACTAGCGCGCGTACACGAACACGAACGGTGTCTTAGTAGAGGCCGCCATGTGCGGGCGGGGTTGGGTGTCCTTAGTGGGCTTCCCAACACGTACCCTCACCCCTTACTCAGAACCTTTGGTTTCCGGATGTCCGAAACCCTTGGCGCGCGAGAGTCATTTTATATACGAAAGCCGGTGTAAACGGTATCGGTATAACAATGCAAAGGGACGAACCCCGTAAACTCTGAAATCGAAGTGGGCTTACTTTGTGTGTAGCCCATGACGACATAGAGTGGGCTCGTATGGTTCCGAGTAACCACAAAATTCGGTGGCGACTCCATTTTGACTTAAATTTCGAACCCGAGAACAATCTTACCACGAGATTCATTCGCCTACCCAAACCCACGCTTCGCCGCGTCGGGGTGGACCTTCGTCATGTCCACACTTCCTCATCTCCTTCTCGCAAATTCTGATTTCCGTCTTTGCTATTTTTGCTATTTTATGTTCGTACCTGCTGCTATAGTTATCATTGTTGTTGATATTCATGTTCGATGTAGCATTTTGTCGTCCCTCTGTTGCGTTTTGGTTTGGCTTTCCCTGCTTCTACTCTCATTTCATCTATGATGAATTAGATTGTATATCACCAGTTTGTCACATGTTATTACACTTTATCATTGTGTAGTTACACTTTCTTCGTTATTATTCTAAAAGTTACATAATCGTCCACTTACACTTCTTCACCGTCTACTATACACTTTTTCACTGTCTAGTTACACTTATTCGTTATTGTTCTAAACTCCAAGTTACGATCTAAATCGGTATAATTTTGACGAATAATTTCTAAGTTCTAGTACGTTATTATTGTGGTCAGCTTAGAAACCGTTTATGAGTTTCCCATGCGAGAATGTGTGTAATCAAAACTTCAATATTTGTTTTCTATATGCCATTTTTGAAGAACTATGTGTGAGTGTGTGTACCTTCTTCGTTATGCTTTTCATTACACTTATTTTTCCAGATATGACAAATGTGGTTGTTATTCCAAGTAACAAAAGAAAAAGAGATGATAAAGTTGATGATAATGCCGCTGTTTGTGATGTTGATATTCCAATTATAACAAATGAAGAACATTTTTGAAGACAGGGATGACACCCAAATATCTTATGAAGTTCATTAATAGAATTTGGAAGAAAGATTGTGGTGAGACATGGGCTTAAGAAATGGGATGAAGTCGAACTATGCTGGGTTAATCAACATCACAGCCTGTACAGTTCTTTGCAGATTGGCATTCATCGTCAATTATTAAACATGATGATCAATGTGTTACTACATTAGTTATATATAGCAAGTAGTTATGAGTATGTAAGTACAAATTATCTCAGTGTTGGGTTAGTGAACATGAATATTTGATGACGGGATATCTCTTTCATAGAAACAATTGCTCGATTTTTGTAATTGCAGAATCTGCATCTTTTGTAATTTTGTCCCATTGTTTTGAATTGAAAATTCACACCAAAAATTGGTCATTAATAAAATGGACTAATTTTGTTTAGTCTGACTACATATGTTGTTAATTATATGTTCAAGCAATTTATTTGGAGCGAGTTCATCACGATTGACAAGTACAAATTAAAATAAATGATCATTATTACTTCATACGGAGTACATTTGATTACTTTATTGGAAGGACTTTATTACAGTAAAAAAAGGCTCATTACTTACTTACATTACAAAGCATGTACACATTGTACAGTTAACATGACATAAAAATAATTAAGCATCTACTACATACTCAATCCAAGCTTCGGAACAACATTTAACAGTTTTATGTCATCATCAACGAATATGGAATTCGTAGTTTGTATAATCTGGTATATCATATGAAAGAATGCACGATGCGTCAATGCTTCTCCTGCATATGTGCCTGTTTACCGCTTCAAAAAAATCACTATGCTTGTGGAATTTCGGAAGATGTGAGATGGTAGGCAATCGCGGTGTCTGAGCTAGGTTTGGCATGATACTGACCATAGAATGCATATATAGCGAGTGTAATGATGCTAACAACTAAGACTCTCACCCATGCTTCATGATGTAGCTGCAAAATAAGTCAACAATGGCACACATATATGTCATCGACATCTTTATATCATCATAATGTAGGGACACATAGCCTTTTTCTGTATGAAATTCTCGAGTAGCATTTGAGCATCATACTCCTTGATAAACTTCTTCACGTCCAAAATTCTTGAAATCCTCCAAAGATGTCCTTACATGTTTGTATCCTCTTACATACTCCTTGATCAGCCTTGTGCACAAGAAAAAGTAACAAGAATTAAAAACGAACCTTTCATATGAATCGACACAAACAAAAAGAAGAATCAATAATAAAAGTATTGTATTGTCTCACGAGCATCTGAATAATCAAACCAAGAATGATTAATTACAATTTTGATACACTTATTTACGGTACATTTACACTTCTACGTGGAAATAATTAACAAAATTTATATACCTAAATCTACTTCTACCATTTGTGAATCTTCTTCAGTTACTTCAACATGTACATGTACAATTACAGAATTAAACTTTTAGTGCATGCTTATACTTCTCTAGTTCCTACTTACACTTCTTTTAGTCTCTAATTACACTTCTTAAGAAATGTAAGTAGAGACTTAAAGAAGTGTAAATGGAGCCTTAAAAATGTAACCTATAAGAATGAGACAATTATACATCAACAAATTCAGTCTATCAATCAAAAAATCTCTCGAAATCCTCTCTAATTCTGGCGATTTTCCGGCGAATTGGGAAGGTTTTCCGGCAGTATTTCTCGCGATCTGGTCACTGACGCCGACTCTGCTTGATCGTGGTAACGTGACTGATGAGGAAGAAGGGTAGGGCTATTCCTAATGGCCCTAAACCTTCGACACGTAAAGCGAAAGAAGAATTGCTTCGAAGGATTAACTCGAATACTGAATTCGAGCAGGAAGATGATCGATCTTCTGGGAATGGAAAAAATAATGATATACCTGGTATGAATTACGTTTCTGACTCGGAAGAGGACAATGATTCTGAATTCGTACCTGAAACAAACCCTATACCGGTGACGGAGCCTATTGAGAGCATAGGTTGGAAGCAAAGGGAAGGTAAAAAGATTGTTGACATAGAGGAGGAGGAATTGATTAGTTTCTCGGAAGAAGATATGGAGGACGAAGTTGTATACTGGAGTAATGCGGTGTACTGCTTCATTATGGGAGCCAACCCTCCTTGGGAGGTAATCGAAGGGTTCGTGAAGCGTATCTGGAAGGATCATGGTATTGACAAAATATCGTTTCTTCCGAACGGTATCTTTGTAATCCGATTCAAGGAATCTGATGCTAAGGTAAAAGTTCTTAATCACGGCTTTTATATGTTTGATAATAAGCCGCTTATTGTGAAAGAATGGACACCGGATGCTAAGCTAGACAAAGTGGATGTTCAAGAAGTACCAATTTGGATACAATTGCATGAATTGCCCTTAAAATTTTGGGGTCGATGTCTTCCTCGTATTGCCAACTTAGTGGGACCGTATGTTAAGTCGGACTTAGCTACGGAGGAGAGAACTAGGTTGGGGTATGCTAGAATAATGGTGTTGGCAAAAGTTGGGCAAAAGTTTAAGAACTCGGTCAAGTTTTTGGATGAGCATGGTAATGTGGTCGAAATTCATATTAAGTATGAGTGGAAACCCATTTGGTGCTCGAAATGTAAGGGTTATGGCCACGAAGCTGCTGAGTGTAAGAAAGATGAACTAATGAAAGCTAGACTGGAGGCAAAAAAGAAGAATATTGACGTTGAAGCTGCGCGACCAGGAGTGAAGAGACAGCAGCCTGTCAAGCAGACTGTCAAACCTTTCCAGCCTGTTATGCCGATGCAGCCTGTCAAACCTTTGCAGGCTAAACCACTGGTGAATAATTCTAAACTCACTGTTAAGAGTGGGCCGTCTGGCAAGATTCAGGGTCCGCGTAACAATTCGGTTGTGAACCCGGAAATATCTTTTGCTGAGATGCTTGATGGGTCATCGAGGAAGGAGAGGGAGGTGGAAAAGGATGGGGTGGGTCTAGAATTGGTTGTTCATGGAGATACATAATATTGGGTTTTGGAATGTGCGCGGCATGTGTAATATAAATAAGCAGCGTGCAATTAGTGAGTTTATTAGGAAGCAGCGGGTAGACATCTTTGGTTTACTTGAGACAAAAATAAAGAATAAGTCGTATGCGAAAGTTCAACAAAATATTTTCTATGAATGGAGCATTACGACAAATAACCATTGTCATGAAGGGGGTCGTGTTTGGCTCTTATGGAAACACGAGAAGGCTAGTGTGAATATTCTTGATTATAGTAGTCAGAGTAATCATGTTAGAGTGTCTTCGGGCTCGGGGAAGGATTATTTGCTGACGTTTGTGTATGCTTTTAATTCGGCCTCGGAGAGAATCGAACTGTGGCGGAGACTTGAGTCATACGCGTTGAGGGGCCCTTGTATTGTCTTGGGGGACTTTAACTGTGTTATTGACGCTCGTGAACGCCTTGGGGGGTGTCATTGGATGACGATATGGTTCAATTTCGTGAGTGTTTGGCTAAATGTGAAGTTAATGACTGTAAGGCTTCCGGGTCTTGGTTTACTTGGAATAATAAGCATAAAATTGCGGAGACTAGGGTGTATAGTCGAATCGATCGATGTTTGGTTAACGATGAGATGATGAGATTATTCCCGAATGGATTTGCTAATTTCTTACCGGAGGGGTCATTTGATCATTGCCCATGTATTGTGCAACTTGAGCAACCCCCGATGAGGAAAAATCGTAGTTTCAAGTACATGAACATGTGGAGTAGAGCCCCGGAATTTAAGAATTGTGTTTCGAAAATTTGGGGTGAGCGAATTAGGGGGACGAAAATGTATCGAATTGTCTCTAAACTTCGCAACTTGAAGAGGCCATTGAAGGAGCTGAATAATTCTTGCTTCTCGGACATTGAGAATCGCTGTAAGCAAGCTGAAATGCAACTAGAACAGGTGCAAATTCTGCTGAGGTCGGACAGCAGCCTGCGGAACTTGCAGGAGGAAAGTAAATTGAACGAGCAGGTGCGGCTTTTGCAGGCCTCGAGAGCTAAATTCTGGAGTCAGAAGATTAAACAAAAGTGGATTAAAGACGGAGATGCGAACTCGGCATACTTTCATGGGTTGTTAAGAGCGAGGAGAGCTCAAAATGCCATCGTCAAAATTACTGATGCTGACGGGCTGAACTGTGAGAGCAAAGATGACATTGAAAGTGCTTTTATCCGCTTCTATATGTCTCTTTTAGGTGAGTCGAGGACTGTGGAACCAATTGATGTAGGCTTGGTTCGATTGGGCAGCAGGTGTACTGCTGAACATCGGAGCTGGTTGGAAGAAACTGTCACGGCTGAGGAGATAAAGCGAGCGATGTACAGCATACCGCGAGACAAGGCACCGGGCCCTGATGGATATTCCAGTCAATTCTTCGTGGATTCGTGGGATATTATCGGGGAGGATGTCGTGCAAGCTATCCAGGATTTTTTTACCTCGGGTAAGTTGCTGAAACAACTGAACTGTGCTAATATTACTTTAATTCCTAAAGTGAGTAGACCTCAAAGTGTTAAGGACTTCCGACCCATTGCTTGTTGTAATGTTTTGTACAAGTGTATTTCTAAAATCATTTGTACGAGATTGGCTCGGGTGTTGCCTCACTTAATTAATCCCACGCAAGGGGGATTCATCGAGGGGAGAAGTATAGTGGAAAATGTGCTCATTTGTCAAGATCTTGTTCGAATGTATAAGAGGAGTCGTATATCGCCGAGATGCTTGTTCAAAGTCGATATCCATAAGGCGTATGACAGTGTTGAATGGAATTTCTTGGACCACATGTTGAGGGCCTTGGAGTTCCCGGATCACTTTCGTGGACTGATTATGGAATGTGTCAAATCGGTCTCGTATTCTCTTTGTGCTAATGGGAATAATTTTGGGTTTTTTAAGGGGAAAAGAGGATTGAGACAAGGGGATCCGATGTCTCCGTTGCTCTTCACGATTTGTATGGAGTATTTTTCTCGGATCTTGACTTATGGCAAATTGGACAAGAACTTCAAATACCATCCTAAATGTGGCCCAATGAAGCTGACACATTTATTTTTCGCGGACGATCTACTTCTTTTTTGTAAAGGAGAGACGGAATCGATGGAGTTTATGTGGCGGGCATTTGCAACCTTTAGCCGAGCTTCGGGGTTATGTATCAGTATTGGTAAGTCCCATGCTTATTTTGCAGGTGTGGATGAAGATAGGAAAGCAGCTATTTTGCAGTTTTCTGGGTGTGTCGAAGGTACGATGCCTTTTCGTTACCTTGAACTACCTATCCAGAGTACTCGGCTAGGGAAAAATGACTGTGAGAAATTGTTGACTCGCATTATCTCGAGAATATCGAGTATTGGAGCCCGAAAGCTATCCTATGCTGGAAGACTAACTTTGGTTCAGGCTGTCCTGTCTCAGCTACATAATTATTGGGCTATGATTTTCATCATCCCGAAGTATGTAATGGCTCGGATTGGTTCTTTATGTCGCAATTTTTTGTGGGATGACGGTGTGGAAGGAACGAATCGAGCATTAGTAAGTTGGGAAAAAATATGCTGTCCGAAGGAGGAAGGAGGCCTGGGGCTTAGAGAGCTTGTTCTATGGAATGAGGTTGCTGTGGCTAAATTAGCCTCGTGGGTTTTTGACCAACCGGATCGCTTGTGGGTTCGGTGGGTCAGCAGTATATACCTAAAGGGTACCGCTTGGAGTGATTATCAGCCTAATACTGATGTCACTTGGGCGTGGAGGAAGATTTGTCAGGCAAAGGAAAAGATCAAGTCTATGTTCGTGAATGGTATGTGGCATGGATCGTTGTCTAACTATTCGATCTCTATGGCCTATGAGGCGCTTAGGGTTCAGCAACCTAGAGTCCCTTGGGCGCGGCTTGTGTAGAGTGTTTGGAGTGTCCCTAAGCATAGCTTTATTGCTTGGCTTGTGTTTAGGGGTGCTTTGAATACGAGAATGAAATTAATGAGGATTGGGATTGCAGATTCTGATCTTTGTTATTTGTGTGAAGAGAAGGCGGAGAGCTTGGACCATCTTTTTTTTGGATGTTATTGGAGCTCACATGTTATAGAATTAGTGAGCGATTGGATGAAGAAGAGAATAGGGTTGGACTTGGATTGGGCGACCCACGCAAGGGGGTCGAAATTACAATGTAATGTGATCAGAGCAGCGGTTGATGCTGCAATCTACTACATTTGGATGCAGAGGAATAGGAGCAGAATTGAAGGATCGGTACAATTGCCTATGCATGTGGTGAAATTGATTAAGATGGATGTTAGACATAGAATCATGTGTAAAATTAGACATCCAGTTTGTGCTAAAGATGCTAAATGGCTACATAACCTGATGTAGACATTTTTATTGTACATTGGTTACATTGCTGATATACATATATACTTACCCTTTACCAAAAAAAAAAAAAAAGAATGAGACAATTAAACTTCTCTAGTCTCTACTTACATTCTTTTAGTTTTTTCTTACACTTCTTTAAAAGTGTAAGTAGAGACTTAAAGAACTGTAACTGGAACCTTAAAAAGTGTAACCTAGAATGAGACAATTACATTTCTCTAGTCTCTAATTACACTTCTTCTAGTCTCTCTACCTACACTTCTTTTAGTCTCTAATTACACATCTTAAAAAGTGTAAGTAGAGCCATAAAGAAGTGTAAGTTGAGCCTTAAAAAGTGTAACCTACAAGAATAAGATAATTACACTTCTCTAGTCTCTAATTACACTTTTTCTAGTCTCTACCTACACTTCTTTTAGTCTCTAATTACACATCTTAAAAAGTGTAAGTAGAGACATAAAGAAGTGTAAGTGGAGACTTAAAAAGTGTAACCTACAAGAATGAGACAATTACACTTCTCTAGTCTCTAATTACACTTTTTCTAGTCTCTACCTACACTTCTTTTAGTCTCTAATTACACTTCTTAAAAAGTGTAAGTAGAGACTTAAAGAAGTGTAAGTGGGGCCTTAAAAAGTGTAACCTACAAGAATGCGACAATTTCATTTTAAAAGATCACATGAAAGATCAATATCCTTGATAAAACAAATGAAGAATTCATACCGGAAGATGAAGAATTAGCTATAATGGTTACCATCTTCATAGAAAATAGACCAAGTAAAATGATTAAATTGATAAACTAGTACTAGTTTATCAATTTATTTGGTAAACAACAATACTAGATGGGAAAGACAAATTAAATCTCTTACCCAACATAACAATTTCAACAACAAAAGCAATCACATAAACCACATTTTGCATCAACTCAGCATTTTCAGATCAAATTCAATCAAAACACCAAGCAATCAAAAGTGCACCAATTTCAACCATGATCAATCAATTAGAAAGCACAAATAAACAATGCACCATAATCAAACACAAAGCAATCAAATTTAAAACAATTACCACATCTCATACCTAAAAACTAACGAAAAAACATACCCATACAATAAATTAATCAAAAAACCACGTAGCTACTCCACAAATAATGACAAAACCCATGCAAGCTGATCATGATGTAGATTACACCAGATCATACAACAGAATTCAACGAAATCAAAAACCCAACAGAACCCCCAAATTAATTCGACCCAATTCCTCCAATATCAAACTGAATTGCATGAATTAGGGTTCTTCCATAAAACCCCCAAATTTACCAAAAAAATGAAAATTGAATCAAATTAAGGGACGCACATCAATGAAACAGTAAAAAAGATAGATTGAAAAAATCAAAAATGGAAAACTAGAGTAAAATCACAAACCTAAAATCGCGGATGATATATTGAGAGGATTGATCGAAAGATTAAGCAGCAAACTGATTGATTGAAGGATTTTTTAGGGGATGATGGGAAAATCTCAAGAGTCTAGCGTTGAAATGGGGAAGAAAGAACGATCAACAGTAACACAGTATCGCATGTTTTTTTGGTATTATATAGTTCGGACGGTTCGGACCGAACTTTGGCTCGCAGCGGATCCCGACCCTATATATATATATATATATATATATATATATATATATATATATATATATATATATATATATATATATATATATATATATATATATATATATATATATATATATATATATATATATATATATATATATATATATATTATAATTATTATAGCATACTAACACTAACATTTTTATTATTGTCGCATTTTATTTTTTCGTTCTTTTTATCGTTATTCATATTTAATACCGCGTATATTTATATAATAATAAAATTTTCGAATTGAACACGTTTGACGACTACGACTACCGCTCCAAGTCCGTTTAATCCCTTTACAAGTCGCGACGGTGGTGGCACTCTTTCGAGCAGCGCCGCCCCAAGCACTTAAGGGCGTAACGCGATCATGGTTGTACGTAGTTGAATGCATCCGATTCCATTTCCAAGATTAGTACGGAACTCGTTGACGCGAAAATCGAATACCACATAATCCGTAAGGATTAGTATCGGTGACGTGACGCGGAGGGATACAATTTCGTCCTAATCAAATTTTAATCGATCCTTAAAACACTTTTTCCAAAAATCTCGATGCCGGTCTTATAATCGTATAACACACGATTATAGGCACCGTAAACCAAGTTGAGTTTAAATTATGCAATGTTTTTACGTAACTCGGTCGACCATCGATTTCGAATAAGTAAAAATGAAACGGTCACCTATTTCGAAGCGAGCCATGACTCGTACAGGGGGCACTCGACCGAGTGCCATGGGCCACTCGATCGAGTAGCACCCCAAAAGCTGGGCAGACGGTCTTTCAGAAGCTCACTCGATCGAGTCTCTACCATGACTTAGTCGAGTGGACTTCTTTGTCCAAACAAAACGAGTGCTTATTACATCATCCGAGCCTCGTCTTTTTTTTTTTTTACGATTTTGGTCGTCACGTGTAAAGGCCATCACGTGTCTCCTTTTTCTAAAACCATGCATCATTTTATCATCTTTAGTCTTCTAATTTAATTATGTATACATTATTTTTGTTTATTTTTTTTGCTCGTTATTTTTGTTTTGTCCGGGTTGTATTTCCCCCCGTGTATGTTGTATCTATTTACGAGTTTTATTTATTTTCAATGTTTATCGTTTTATAAATGAACCTCGCATGCTAAATGATTCGACTCTAGTTTTGATGCATTAAAATGACGTAGTTCACATATAATTCGCATGCTTAGCCGAAAACGATGTTTGCATATCATTTAGTCATTTTACTAGCGCGCGTACACGAACACGAACGGTATCTTAAAAGATGCCGCTAAGAGCGGGCGGGGTTGGGTGTCCTTTGTGGGCTTCCCAACACGTACCCTCACCCCTTACTCAGAACCATGGTTTCTGGATGTCTGAAACCATTGGCGCACGAGAGTCATTCGATGCACGATATCCGATAACTCGGCGTTGGTATCGTAATGTAAAGGAACGAACTCATAAGCTCTAGCAGTAAAAGCGGGTTGTATTTTGTATACAAAACGCCTAAGTGTAGAGTGAATTCGAACGGGTCCAAATTCCCATAAAATTCGGTGACAACTCCAACTATGATTTAAATTTCAACCCGAGATCAATCTTACCACGAGATTCATTCGCCTACCCAAACCCGCGCGTGGCCGCGTCGGGGTGGACCTATGTCATGTCCACAGTACCCATCTGCCCCAAACCCCTCCTTTATCCTCCAAAATTTTCCAAAGCCATATGCATATCATTGCCTTGTTCCAAGCCATCATATCTCTTGTTCCCACGCCTCCTTCCCACGGTGCACACATACTTATCCAGCTCTTATGTGACAGGTGCGCGCTCTCAACATCTCCAGACCAAAATAAATTCCTACACATTTTTGTGACTTTCTGCATGACATTGCCAGGTAGTAATGTATTTGCAACCCAGTAATTCAAAACCCCAAAGATCACTGAATTCAAAAGATGTGCCCTTCCTGCATAAGTCAGACTATTGGACGACCAACATTGAGTAATATAATGCAATTTCCCAAACAGCGCACTATAATGCTCCAATTTATTGTTGACAGTGTTCAGTGGAAGGCCAAGATACCGACACGGGAATCGTCCTTCCTTGTAACCTGTGCAAGTGAGAGTGCTCTCCTTAATTCCTCCTGCACCCCTCCGAAAAACACCTCAGTCTTCTCCCTATTAGCAAGTAATCATGACTCCTTAGCAAAGTGATCAAGGACACCAGCAGCTGCTTTAACAGATGGAACGTCACCCCTCACAAACACCATAAGATCATCCACAAAGAATAGATGATTAAGCAACAATTTCCTGCATTTGGGATGATAAGAGACTTGCTTTCCTTTAAAGATATCCCTCATATGCTTAGAGAGTATCTCCATACTTAGCACAAATAAGTAAGGAGATAGTGGGTCTCCTTGTCGCACACCATTTCTCCCCTTGAAAAAATCACGAACATCCCCACTAATCTTAATAGAAAACCAAGACCCCTGAATGCGACGCCGTATCTAGTGTATTAGAACCTGAGGGAAATGGAATTTCTCTAGCATATTATCCAAAAAGGTCCACTGAAGCGAGTCAAACGCTTTCCTTAAGTCGATTTTCATTAAACATCGTGGTGTCAAGAGTTTCCTACCATAACCTTTAATCAGCGATTGAGATAGTGCAATATTCTCTTGGATGCTTCTATCGACAATGAACGTTGCCTGTTCCGGTCCTACCAATTCATTTATTACTAATTTGATTCTATTAGTTAGAATCTTGCTAATGACTTTGTAAAAAACCGAACAACATGATATCGGTCTATAATCAAATACTGACTGGCACACCTGTTTTTTGGGAATTAGAGATATCACCGTTGTATTAGCTTGCTTCAACATCCTCCCTTTAGTAAAGAACTCAAAGACAGCCTCACAAAATTCTTTCCTGACTATACTCTAGGCAAACTTAAAGAAACCAGCCGAGAAACCATCCGGACCTAGGCTTCTATATGACCCTATGGAAAACACTACTTTGCGAATTTCCTCCTCTACATGTAACGCAGTTAAACTTCCCCATCTTCCTTCAGACGCCCTTGAACCACGGCTAATACTTATTTTCCTAACTTCCTTACTTTGCCCCAACAAATCAGTGTAATACTCAACAAATCCTTGTGCCACATCTTCAATCCCCTCGCTAATTTTCCCCTGAGAATCCATAATTGAACCAATAACTTGCTACTGTCTTTGTTCCCTCAGCCTGCTATGAAAATAGGTAGTTGCCCCATCATCTAAGACTATTTTCTCCATCTTCGCTCGCTGATGAAGTATACTAAGCTCAGCCTTCTTAAGAGTTTGCCACTCCTCATTTAGCCGTCTATCAAGAGCAATTAAGCCATCATCTAGAGGACTCCTCTGAAGGGATCCATTAGCACACGCCATCATTCCCTTCTCTATACTCCCAATACGTTGTTCAATACTCGAATAATGATGCTTATGCATAAGTTTTAGACCTTCTTTGACATTCTTTAACTTTCTAAACAACTGATAACCAGCTGTTCCATTAGTCTTCTTCCCCCAAGCATCCTTAACCACAAACATGTACAAAGGATTCTGAATCCAACAATTTAAGAAACTAAAACGTTTTTTTAGCTTTCTTTCCTATAATACTGTCACCACCACCGGACAATGGTCAGAAACTCCCGCATGAAGGTATTGGGCACTAGAATTGGGGAAATTAACCACCCATTGTTGATTGATAAGAGCCCTGTCTAGCTTCGTCCAAACCCTAGATTTAGGATCCTGATTGTTTGTCCAAGTATACTCAAACCCCTGTCCTGTTAGCTCTTGCAATCCACTCAGCACTATGCAATCTTTAAAAGCTTCCATATTAGCTTCATCAGGCATAGATCCTCCCACCTTCTCACTGGCATTCCTATTTATGTTGAAATCTCCAATAGCAATCCAACTCTGACTAGTTCTACTAATACTATCAAGTTTATTCCAAAGATCAACTCTGCTAGTAGCATTATGGGCAACATAGACCATAGTAACTAAGAACATTATTCCTGTTGCATTAGCTTAGCTAGACAATGTAAAAATTGAGCATGCTCCTCCAAAACTGTAATCTGAACTGTGCTAGAATTCCACAAAATCCAGACCCTCCCATTATAATGGCTGCTATAGTTACATATTACTGATACTCCTTAAAAGATTCAGCAATAATTCCTTTAGCTTTATTAACCTTAATTCTTGTTTCTAATAACCCCAATATATCAATTCTCCTACTCCTCATCAAATGTAATACTACATTCTATTTAAGAGGTTCATTGCCGCCTCGTATGTTCCAGGCACAGATAATCATGTAGATAAGTCGGGAGGCACAACTCCCTCTACTGGAGGAAAAAGATCCTCCACCCTTAGATTGCCTTCCAAATTACCATCATCATGCTGCAAAATGGCATACCGATTAGGCGTTTGCTCTATATCCAGCGTCTCTCCCCGCTCTAATTATTCACCCTGACTTTGACTTGAACCTGCCCCAGTTTTACTAAATCCAGAACTTCCTTGGCGCCTCACAATAGGTCTAAAGCCATCCTCCAATTCATCTGCATTAGCCTGGTTTCGATTTGCATTTGCATCTCCCATCTGCTGCAATCCTGAATTAGATAATTGCAGCCCTTCATTAGACCCTAGCCTAGAGGACCCTGGGTGCTTTGCAGCAGGAGGCATCCCCCCCCTGTGGCACCCCCACCCATTGCAAGGCCGTCTTCTTGGGCGTGTATCGCATATTTTGCCCCTTTACTTTATCTTTAGCCTTTTCTTTTTTGCAAGAAGCCTGCACATGACCAAGCTTCCCACAACCTTGACAATAGAATGGTAGCCATTCGTATTCAATCTTCTGAACTGACTTTCCCAAGAGCGGAATGTTGATTGTGACAGTAGAAGGCAAGTCCTTAGATACATCCACCTCAACCATAATTCTGGCAAAAGACATACGTTCCTTATACGTTGTAGTAGCATCAGCGTACATCGGCCTTCCTATCTTACTTGCCATATTACTCAAGACCAAATCAGTCCATAGGTATGGGACTAATTCAGGAAATAAAATCAAAACTGGCACAATGGAGACACGATCCATCTCCAGAGAGAAAAGGGGACTCCATTGTTTGAGAATGATAGTATTTCTCCCCAATTGTCATGGCCCTCCTCTCAGAGCTTGGTCCATATCTGCTTGACTCCGAAATTTGAAGGAAAACCATCCTCTCCTTAATTACTGAACTACTGGTAGCGCATGGTTCCAGTTTTTCTGAGCAAAATCGCTCATCTGCTTAAGCGATGGCTTAGCTCCAATGACATTTCCCATTAAAGTAAATTTCCATTGTTTCAATTCATCCATAAAATCCTCAATATCAATATCAATTTCATCAGAATTAGCACTAGTTTCATCAAAAGAAGAGTTCCATACCAATTTTTGCAGTTTTAGTTTTGTTCGCCCAGCTTGAATTAGCAGGCTCCTTCATGGCCGGCTTTTCCGTTGCCACTGATTCCAATACTATAGTAGCCGGTTGTTTCGTCGCTACAGAGTCAACTATAGTAGCCGGCTGTTCCGTAGCTACTAAGTTCGATATTATAGTAGCCGGCTGTTCCGTTGCTACTGAGTTCGATATTATAGTAGCCGGCTGTTCCATTGCTACTGGTTCAACAATAGTATTTCCTGCCTCAGTATCAGGCTCTACTCTTTGTTGATGTACCTTCTTTCCCCCTGGTGAACTTCCTTCCCGGAGATGACGGGCTGATTGTAATGCTCGATCAATTAGCTCATTGACAATCGGAGCATCCTGTTTTTTCCCCTGAAGTTGAGTTTGCGTTTCATCCTCTTCACCATTGTTGGTCGATCCGATACTGTTAGAATCGCCATGGTTGTGTGAGTCTGATTCACTGAATTTGCGCGGCCACCCTCGACCCCTTCCCGTGCCTGCCGTCGTTTTATGCATCAGCCGGTATGGTCGCTTGAAGTATTATATTATTATTATTATTATTATTATTATTATTATTATTATTATTATTATTGAAGTATTATTCTAGGAGTTGAAAATATTGGAGCTGGGCTGAAAAAATTAGAGTTGAGCTGAGCTAATAGGAGCTGGGCTGAGCTGGTCTGAAACGGACTGAAAATAAGTTGAAAAGAACATGGCCTTAGTGTGGTGGCCCGGTGATTGTAGGCGGCCCGACGTGGGGAGAAGGGTGGTGATTGTCAACGAAGCGGGTTAGGGAAGGGAATCCAATTAGGAACGACAATTGGTCGGGAAAGGGTGGTGGTGGCCGGTGGGCAGAGTGCGGTCTAACGTGGGGTTGGGCTGGGGTTGTCATAGGGTTTGGTGTACGTAGGTGGTCGTCGGGGGCTTCCGTTAGGGTGTTGGGTGTTTGGCTTGGGTGGGGATGTGGTTGAAGATGGTGATGTCGTGGGATGGTGCCATGGTGGTTGATTTTTTTTCCCTCTCAAGTGGAAGGGGAAGGGGTGAAATGAGAGGGGCAAACACGGAAATTACGTGTACAATGTAGTAATTTTTCATAATTGTGTATTACTCATTTGTACTTGAAAATTACACAATTGTCCTTCCCATTTCCCCTTCACCTCATTATTGCATTAGACAAAGTTTTGAGAGAAATCTCAAAAATTCTCAAAATTCTAAATTACATTCCCCTCCACCACTTCCCTACCCCGACCACCACTCCAGTTACCACTCCGGCCGCCATTTTTTTTCGTTTTTAAAAAAGATATTAATGTTATTATTGTCAAGTTTTTTTATCGGAAAAAATGATTAGTACTCATATTTTTTTTTGTAATTTGGGAAAATTATTATTTGTTCCTTATTTATTATTTCTCAGAAAAAATTACAATAGGACAAATCAAATTTAAAATTAAAATAACAAAATTACAACAAAATAAAATTATACAATAATAATAATAATAATAATAATAATACGAGAATTACAACCGTGCAAATCAAAATTAATTCAATAATTAACACAAAAATCTAATTACAAAATAATAAAATAAAATTCAAATTAAAAATAAAAAAAAGATTAAAAAAGGAAAAAAAAAAAAAAACAACAATCAACCAAGCTAAGGCCTACAGTGTGATGACAAAAAAAAACAAAGCTACAGCCAGTCAGCCATCCACCCCACCCCATGGCTGCCACCCTCAGCACCATCGACCATCCACCCTCGCCCACCATCCCCTTCTCCGACCGTCACAGTCGTCGCCGCCCCCACACGGACCCTCCTCCGGCGCCGCCTCCCCACACCATCCTAAACACCCACAACACCAACTTCCCTCTAACACCCGCACGCCGCCCTTCAACTTCCTCCCTTCTCCGGGCGACGACCCCGTCCTCCTCCCGCCACCGTCGCTGCCCCACCACCTCCTCCGGATGTCGCCATCTCTTTCGGCAACCTCCGGTGCCCCAACCATAAACCCTTAACTTTCTAAAAACAATTAAACATAATTATCAATTAAATCATAATTTGCAAGTAAAATTAAAATATCGATTACCGAACTATAATCCGGAGCGAATTCCACAATAACAATCGATCGATTTTCAAATTTAACAAGCTTTAAAAAAGAATTTGGTTTAAAAGTGGTTTAGAAAAGAAATAAAGCAATAGGTTTGAAAAAAATATGAGAAGGGTAATAGAGAAATAATCAGGAAATTTTAGAAATAATTGAGTAACATGCACTCATGAAAAAGTAATTCCGAATTTTTTTAAGACCATAAACTTAATTATGTAAATTATCCCACTTTTGAGTCTTAAAAAAACTCGTAAGACTATAAATTTGAGTAAAATTTCTCACATCGAAAAATCATTACAAAGTCATGAATTTCATAGACATAAACCAAACGTCTTTTGAATTTTAGAAAAGCGGACTATAATAAACTTAAAAAAATTTCACATATATATATTAATCACACTCTCTCCGGTCACTATTTTTCGTCTCATTTTGTAAATATTTGTAAGAAATATTTTAATGAAATGGGGCGAAAAATAGTATCCGGAGGGAGTTTGAAATAGTAGAAAATAGTTTTAGATCCATTCTGGTCTAGGACCAGACCGTATATTTCGAGTTTGATCTGGTCCAAGACCAAAAATTTTAGGTCCAATCTTCGATCCATAAAAAAATTATTTTCGATCTTCAGTCCGGTCCTAATCCGATGCTCACTCCTACTTACGTGGACTTTAACGAGCAAATTGTTTCAAGTTACTATTTTGACGGACGGAGTACTTGAATCTCTACTTGAATCTTGTGTGGCAAATTATGAGAGCAGAAGGAATTTGACATGATGCTGAAAGGATTTTTGAAGATAACCTTTGCCATGATTCCTGTTTTCATCATCTTTCTATTTTGGTTTTATTCCCTATTCATGTAACAAGAGGGCGCAGTTTTTTAGCTAAGGCTGCCTCGGCGCACTTCTAGGAACCTGATTTTGAACTGTTTGCCAAAAAAAAAGTCCATAAACTGATAGTTTGGTTGTAAAAATTGATCATTTATAAATAATCAAACCTAATTCATTCAGTTCGTTATTAAGTACTCTGTATCAACTAGTGCGATAACTATAGAGGAAACTGTAATGATGGCAATGAATGTCACTGTACAGTTTCCTATCCGTATATACACAATACTACAAAAATTTGAGCAAAGCAGCTCAGAAACTAGAGAGGGAATGGAAAGCGGAGAACTGAGATTACATCCATGCACCCCATCCCGGGAACATATTACACAGTCGCTCTGGGTCAATAGCATCTTGGATCAGCTGTTGAACCTGAGACATGAAGATAGTTTCATAATTCTACACAGAATGCACTAGTATGAAGGGTCAACCAAGAGGAATGCCATAATTGGATATTTTTTTGGTTCCCGTTCATCTATGTTACTCCCACTCTTCAAATTATCTCACGTACCCATGTCCGACACTTGACACTCGGAGATGGGTACATATGACGCTAGGAATCTTCATTTAAGCCAAAATATGCAGATTTTTCATAAAAAAATTGCAGTCTTGATATGCTTACTTCTAAACAATTAAGTACTCCGTTTTTTTTTAAAAAAAAACATGCAAACTGCTCATTAACTTTTGCCCACATGTATATAGCAAGGAATGAAACACAATATATCTACCTGCCCGTGTACACTTCTCAGTTCACCATCTTCATATCCATCTAATTTCTGTTTGACACGCATTAAGGCACGTGCAGCATCCTTATTCCCCTCATACTCATCTAGAGAGTCTTCCAAGTTTGTTTCTATGTCATCTTCACCCTCCTGCCCAGGATAAGATGATGAGAATATTACATGTGCCATGTAAACTGAAGTTCCATATTCTTTACAAAATGTGTGAAAATGCATATATGCAAATGGTGGCTAAGTCAAACAGCAAGTTGGAAACAAGGAACCCGGAAAAGTATAGATTTCAGGTTTTCCATTCTGACCACTCCGGAGTACTATGGACGATTATACGAATGCGCAAATTCTACTGGTATTCTATCTATGAACTCAAGATGAGAATGATGTTTAAACAGGTAATGCTGATTCACACCAATCTAATTGTCAGAACAGATATCATTCAAGTCTTATTATTTAGGGAACTAATTCACCTTTTGCCTCTGTAATGCCTTCAATGGAGATAAAGCCCATTTGTATAAAGGGTCGTGAATAAAAACCTGCAAAACCAAGTAGGTGGTAAATTTTTAAGAAACTAGTTAGTGTTCAGGCACGACGATGATATTGTTCGCTAAGTAGTACCTCAATAATTGTTAGAAGTGCTTCTTTATTAATCCGCATCAAATCAAGCGTTTCCTCACAGCATCTTCTGAACACACCCTCAACTCCTGTAACACCCATCCCATCAATGATATCCCTTGTAAGCCTAAATGGTACCTGTGAAAGATATTTTTGAGCAGACATGTTCAAGTGAATATATCAACAATTTGTGAAATAAATTGAAGCTTATCAGAAAACAAAACATTTAAACAAACCCGTTCTGGTGTTTTAAGCATCAATCCTTGGTCAAAAGCAACCCCAAGATCTATATGAACAACTTCTGCAGTTGCTTGATCAATTAGGATATTCATGGAATGCCGATCTCCTAATCCGACAATATAGCCAACCTGATGAAAAAAATATCTCAAGGAATCAGACAATTGGAAAATCATCTTAGATAAAAGGAGTTGCAACCCTGCAGGCAAAGTTGAAACCTTAACATACAGAAACGAGTAATAAGCCGTATTTGTCCTTCGTTTTATGCCATTTCTAACATGATTCTGGATGATTTAACAAGTGATTCTGGATGATGTAACAAGTGATGAATAAAGCTGGTCACTGGATACATGTGGACAGATCACAGATCATTAGAGTTGTGAGTGGAATTCTGTGCCATGTATAATTGGACTGACTTGCAAATACCCTTAATGTCTTACATCAATATTCGGCCCTATGACATGAATAATACCACAACCATTACAATTTACAACTGAACCTTAATAAAGAACACAGTTTTTTATGTGAAACTTTTTTAGAACTTAGACATATATTAGATTGCCATATCTAATGATTAGACATTTGGAAAATGAGCAGCCAATGCATCAAAGCACACAACACTTTCTTTGTTTTGATTTACTTTTTTTAAGAGGATTCATTCACTTCATCATGCAATCAAATCCAAAAGTTTCAGTGAATGTCTTGATTGATGTAAGCCTACAGGCAACATTGTGCATTCCTTAGTTGAATTTTATGTTTTTTTAATAAAGTATGTAAAGTAATGCTAATGCAGTAACTAAGCATACAAACCATTGAGCTGGCTGCAACACTTCGAGTGTAAGCCAATCTTTTCTCAAACCAATCAGCTGGCTGTAAAAATCGTTCTAGGAAAAAGTAATGCATAACAGGCCTGCATTAAAAGCTTGTTGTGTCAGATCGTGGTTCAATTTTAAAACCATTCTGATACCAAGAATATTTAACTACCTGAAATGTTTATAAACGTCATTAAAGGCCTTGCGTTTGTCTTTGGCCTGCATAGATAGACAAATCAGTTTTAACTGTCCAAAGTTGATGCGATGGGATAAAAGAAGATGGTATATGAACTGAAAGAAAGACAATAGAGTCAATCAAGTGACAAGAAGGAAGAAACATGCATTCATCATGTGCTCACGGCATTTAGAAAATGACCAGTCCCCAGCACCGTAGCGCCCATGTGCTCCTCCACTACGTGAACTGTGTGATTAAAAAAAGGTAATCAATTCTACAACTCTTAAACATTAACAGTTAAGACAATCATTCTGTATGCAAACTGACCTTCCAATAAGATATTCACCTAAAGGAAGAGTGCCATCTACCCATTCAATGATGCCAGCACTAGGGGTAAAAGGAACAACCTACAATCAGTTGTACTTATCATTTATCAGACACATTCCCACAAACCTTCTCAATCATTTGTCCAAGTTATCTTGACAAGAAAAATACACACCTTATAGGTACGTACACCAAGTTTCCTTCTCCATGTATCACGATTGTTGTGTAAGAAAGTGTTGACCAAGCCAAAAAATTGCTCCATGACCTGTTAATATAAAGCATCCAAGAATTTTTCATTACATGCTAGACTTTGTAGATAGCAATTTATGACGTACAGTTATCCTAGGTTTGAACAAAATTCATACTGGACAAGAAAGAGATTCCAACATTTAAGTTAACAAAAAATGAAGAGATTATTAGTTACCTCTTAACTAGTGCTTAAGAATTTCAACAAGGCACCCTTCATTTTACTTTAAGTGTATAAAATTCATACTCTGTATCTTTACAATTAAACCATAAAAGCTCATGGCATACATATAATGTACTAACAGGTAATGAAGTCAGCTTCTGTAATTTATGGCAATTGAACTCTTTGTATCTCTTAGTTAAGTTCAGACTGGGCAAAAGTTTGCCTAGATGTAACAAGAGTTAGGCCCTGTTCTTTTCGGCTGAAACAGGGCTGAGCTGAGCTGAGCTGGTCTGATAAGAGCTGAGCTGATAGAAGCTGAGCTGGACTGATAGAAGCTGAGCTGAGCTGAGCTGAATTAAAAGAAGCTGAAACTAATAAATACTATATAAATTATCTAATAATATTTTAAAAAATGAGAAAAAAATATAAAAAAATTATAACACTAAATAATAATTAATTAATTAATTAATTATTTGATTAATTATAATAGTAGTAGTAATAATAATAATAATAATAACCATTGAAATAATAATAATAATAATAATAATAATAGTAATAGTAATAATAATAATAATAATAATAATAATAATAATAATAATAATGTTAGTAATGATAATAACAACAACAACATCATACTCAGTAACTACTCACTCCAGTTTATTTGATTTCTACTTTTGTTTTTTTAGTATTTGGCAATAGAAAATGTTATGTATATATATCTTTGATTACGTAATATACAAAATCTTAATTTTTCATATTCTTAAATCTTAATACAATACAAATAATACTCATATGTTATATTGTGTGTGTGAGTTGTAAATATTTGAATGTAACATCTATTTCAAGAACTCAAAATATTATGGAGTGCATAATAATATTAATAATTATTAATAATGATGATTAAAAAAATTGAAAATAATAATAATAACAATGACAATGACGACAACGACAACGACAATGACGATGATAATAATAATTTATTATTATTAACATTAAGAGATACAAGTAATAAAAATAACAACAACAATATTATTATAACAACAACAACAACAATAATAATAATAATAATAATAATAATAATAATAATAATAATAATAATAATAATAATAATAATAATAATAATAACTTATTGTAATTTGTTTCGATCTTAATACAACTTCCGTTTCATATAAAAAAATAATAATAATAATAATATATAATAATAATAATAATAATAATAATAATAATAATAATAATATTGTTATTATTATTATTATTGAAGTATTATTTTAGGAGTTGAAAATATTGGAGCTGGGCTGAAAATATTAGAGCTGAGCTGAGCTGAGCTTATTGGAGCTGGGCTGAGCTGATACGAGCTGGGCTGAGCTGATAGAAGCTGAGCTGGTCTGAAACGGGCTGAAAATAAGCTGAAAAGAACAGGGCCTTACAACAACAATAAATGAGCTGAAGTGTCGTATGATACTAAGCTTTATTGAAGATACACGTAGGTTACCAAATACCAACTCACTGCTTAAAAAAGAAAAAACCAAACAAGACAGATGAGGAATAAGATTAATGTGAAACATCGACATCAATGTTTTCTGAGCTCAGAAAGGTCATTTGGATACAAACATGCTGGCTTTGAAATGAAGAACAGAGTGATAAAATTACAGGCGACTACCACTAAATATTCTTCTTTTTTACCAGAAAACACATTCTCATCAAGTATCTACCGAAAACAGCTGGCCTTTCTCTTGAGAAGCTAATTTGAAGGAATTAGGTAATACTTAGTATGAGGAAGCATGCCTAAGAAGCGATTTGGATGATGCTCAACAAAACGCTTCGGTGCATAGTAGGTGTGCCTTTTAGATGATGCTCACCTAACAAGGCTCACTAAAACGCATTACACAAATCTTTTTGTGCTAAATATATAATTATGTCATTTATTTCCCCAATTATTCCTAACTTTTATTCCTTTATTTACATGTTAGTCAACTTGAAAACTCCTAAATAAGGTATTATAGCCCAAGTTTTGATTTAAAAAGACGAACTTGTTACTAAAAGTAGGGGCCCTCGCATCCAAAACGCACGCGCATTCGCCTAGCGCCTTGTCGCCTCGGCCCTTATCACCTCAGTTTGCGACGCCTCGTCGAATTAAGAGTAATATTAAAGTTAATACTTACTTCTTAGCTAATCATATCATTTGGAGAAAGCCTAATACGAGTATTTATTAGGATTGGAAGATAAGACTTAAATCTTTAGGTTGAAAACCTAGGTAAGGTCAAGTTGTAATTTCAACTGCCCGGGGTATTTTGATGGATTTATTTTTCTGATGTAGACTATGAACATCATATTAAGAAGACAAAATGCTTGCTAAGCATATGTTACTAGATCAGTACTCCCTTCTTACGATTCGCAACATATTCCATATTTGACAAATTCATTAGGTTTGCTACATTTTCCAATTTGGGCTTTATTTTTCTTATAAAATGACTAACATACCCTTCACTTTTCATTATTATATTCAAAAATATTCACTAACTTTTTACATATTTAACTTTTTTGATTATTATATTGTTTAATCTCACAATAACATCACTCATAGTGGCCCACACTTGCTTTTCTTATTTTTGGTGCAAATAGTAAACGTTGCAAACCCAAAGAATCGGAGGGAGTATCACATAAAACCATCACACATATTGCCAACTTGTATTTCCTGAAGCCCTCTGGCAAACAATGAAGTATCTAAGGTGCAGATAAGAAAAGATAACTAGTGAAAGATGAAGTCAGAAAGCTACAATTCAAGTGAAATTGCATACCGCATCTTGTCTTAGATCATCATTGCCAGATTTTGCCAACTGCCTATATGTTTTACCATCAGAACCATAGCACTGTACGACTTTTGGAGCATTGATTCCGTTCATCACTCTGCATAACACCAAACAGCAATTAGAAGAGTTTCCGCAATGAAACAACATAGCCAGAGGGACTGAAATGGAACATACACAACTGAATCAGCTAATCCTTTGAAATGAGGGAAAGTGCCTTCATGATAGAGACAGCTACGGTCAATTGGTAAATTGGATGTCAACACAGGCACCTAAAGCATCATTTTAAAAAAGAAATTTCATAAATTAGGAACGGTAAGATGATAACAGAACTAATAAAATAAAATATTATGTCAAATAATTAATCAATGGACTATCACAAAAGCAGTCATAAGATAATTTGTGACACTCAGAAATGGATCTAAAATACTTGACATATACTCCCTCCTTGAAAAAGCTCCATAGCACAATGGCACAAATGTTCAGAAAAGTAAATAAAATACCGATTAGCCCCCTCTACCTCCTTACACCTTCACTTACTTTCCAGCTCATTTTGTCTTTAAACCTTAAAACATATTATAGCCTAGCATTCCAGTCACTATCATCTGACTCCATGTGCATTCTAGCCCAACACCATCTTCATCTGATTCCATGTTGCCATTTTGTGGAGTAACCACCATTCCAGTCACTATCAACTGATACGAGTAGTCCTCACTGCAGCACCACCAAAGCCCTTACATACTTTTCTCAACCTTAACAAGATCAATCCTTAACAAGCACAAAATTCCAACTCATATTACCACCTTCACCAACTTCTAACGACTGTTTTCTCAAAAGAAAAGGATTGTCCTGAAATTTTCCAAAAGACTGAAGAAACAAATAGACTTATAAGCTACTCCAGAACCCAGGCAATGTAGTAAGTCACACACCAACCAATTTCACAAATAACGCGATAAAACATCATAATTTTTAGCAATTTTTCTCCTCGTGGTCTCAATAAAAACATGCAGATTGCAGATCAGTAAGTTTTCAAGGAAATTAACCCCAAGCCAAGAAAACATATTTTGTATATAAGAATGTTCTATAGAAAATTAACACCATGCCAATCAAACCTTCTCAGGTGGTCTCAAAACACTAATAGAACATTACCAAGTTTCACAGGAGAGAAACGCCAAGCTTAATACATCTCTAGCTAAGCAAAAGCTTGTTGTGAATAAGTTCATGAAGAAAAAAGGTGAATGCTTGACAGCTCATCCAGGAAAAAAAAGGCTTTGAATATTTGCTTAATTTTGATGCAACAATCCCAATAAACAGATAATGACTGCCTGTTCAATGTAGATTGCAGGCAATAATCAATCAACATTTACATCATGAATCAACAAGTGGTATCAACATTTACATCATGAATCAACACGTGGTAATACTGGAAACAGCAAATCCATTTGACGTGCAGCACAAGGGAAAAGTTGATCATCACAGGTCAATTCTTAAGCAGTTAAGGATTGTCATTGTAAAGCATTATCAAACTCAATAAGCATGGTTCTAAGAAGACATACAAGTTCGAGTTCTCGTACACTCCGAATGTCTCTAGGCAGGCTAATCTTCTTGTTTGTATCCTGTCAATGTGATAAATTTCACAATATAAGCAAGATAGCAACCACAATACATAAAGAAAAGCAAAGTGGATACAGAACAACATTACACCGGTGTCTAAAAGGCTGATGGCAAGGGGGGTGGGGGGACGCAGGAACAAAAAAATATAACTAACAAGTACGAAGATCAAACCGAGACCTCTCTTCTGGTTTCTAGCTCTGCTAATTTAATGTAGATCTCCACCATTTGTTTCATCTGCAACACACGTAACACCAATCGTTATAAATTCTTGGGCAGTATGAACAAACTGAGTTGCAAATTAAGCATCTGGTTGTTCCCATGATTAGGAACATACATCAAACACCTAAAAACAGAGAATACCTGTCTTATAATGCTCCCATGATTTGACAATAACTCATCTAAAAGATTTTCTGCTGCATGCTTTTTATCTAAATCAACCACATATGAATTTTTACTGCGCTGTTTGTCCTTTATCCGGTCACCATTTGAAAGAGCCAAAAGCTAGAGCCAACAAAGGTGAGATAAGAAATATAACCAAAAAAAAGATGAAAAATATAAGACGCCTTAAACAATCAAAGAGCAGCATGCAAAAATATCTTATCTTCCTTTCCTACAGGATGAAATGTAAACTGCGAGCTTCAAGTAAAGTGCACACAATCTTGTGAAGTTACTGTCAGTGTGAGCTGACCTGAAGGATTGTATGATATGGATGATCAATAGCCATTTTCTTCAAAAGCAAAGCCAAAGCAGACTGCATGATGTACTAGAGTCAATAACCCATATTACGGAACATACCTTTTTTTGACAAGTTATACAAAGATTCTGATTGTAACTCGGAGGTTATGCTGAAAAAATTATTCATCATAATCTGAATGCAGGCCAGTAGCAAATTACACATCCAAACAATCTAACTAATTACCCGGTGGAAAAAGTGGAAACGGCCCAATTAGGGGTCGGACTGAATCATGACAGTTAATAAGCGACAATATAATGCCTAAGTCAAAGTTCTACTTGAGTGAAGGTGGACTTAACAGGAAAGAAAACATGTCCAATTCCGATTGCAGGACCTGATCTATTTATTTCTATTCCCCATTTAATCTAAATCATTTGGAAAATGGTATTTCTATTCCAAGTGAAAAAAAAAAATGTTTATCCTATTTATGCTGTCAAATTTAATTTCCCGGACCTTATCGTGATAGACAAATTGAACTTAAGCTGCTACATACCACATGAGTTATGGTGAGATTTCCTTACTGTAAAATTTGAAATCTTGAGGTTCAAAGTGCTTGAGATTCCCAATTAACTCAAAACAATAAAGCATATGTTCCTTTCAAACAGCCTTCGGAGAATAGATAACTGACAACTTTTACTTCTGTGAGCACTTCTATATGAGATATAATGAAAATTTCGTGTTTCATAATTTGTTAGCTGGATTTTTGAAGTTCTCACGAGTTACAAGAACTTCTAGTCTCTTGAAAACACTGACGCATATTTTCCATTTCAGTGGCCTATGCCATTGCTAACTAAAGACTTTTCTGCTGGTCCTACATCCCTTTTGAAAACCTCCCATTTCTCTCACACTGATAAACTTTTTTTACTATTGTTACAACTGCAATCTAATAGATCCAATGATGCAATACATCTGTATAATTTATACTCGTATATCCCACCCCTACTTAACTTATCTTTCTCCTGAAAGTTATATTTTTGCCCTTTAGTTGGACGGTTACAGAATTGAATAAGTTGGATTTGTCGTTACATCAAATGGATTAATGTAAATTAGAAACAACGAGAGAAAAGTGTTGATTATTTCGCCAAAATCAGGTTTCTGGGTTTTACACATAAAAATTGTTTTAAATGAGAGTAATTTGCAAGATCAGAGTTTGTCCTTTTTTTCCTTATCTAACAAAAAAGACAGAACATTCAGATCTCAGGTTGCAAGCATGAACATCAATTTGTCGTTGGTGTTTTTCACACGATTTGACCTAGTTACAGTTTTTGTTTCATTAATTTTCGCTAATTCATCCAACATAATGCTAAATTCAACAACACATTTAGTTTATCTAGTAATTATTTAAAAAAAAAATCCAAAAGATCAAAACAAAGGCTTCAGATACTGTTTTTTGAAAAAATAATTAGCCAGGTTCCCTTCACGAACTTGCCACAGCGTTTGTCTCATCAAGTTAAGCAATCTGAAAGAAAAATAATACAGTAATAATTGCCCCGAAGCGCAAAGTTATGGCCATTCAAAGTTCTTTGGTACTTAATTGTCCATTTCGTCTTTAAATTGTACTCCGTAGTTGTTCATTACCGTTCTTTTATTACTTGATTTATTTGAGTGTAGAAAATATACAATATTAGCATAAAGGCATATTTCATTTTTACTTTTTTATGAAAACAATGATTTAACTCATGTTCTCTGTATAAACTGTCACAGTTTATTCGATAAAAGAGTGAAAGAAATGAAATGAGAAAGAGGAAGGGTAAAACTAGATTTTTCTTGAAAAAAATTGGGACATGATGAATAAAATAGCCAACAGGGGCAATATATAGCAACTCCTACATTTATATACGGAGTACTAAATATACCTGAAAGGTCTTGGGGCCTTGAACCTCTTTTGAGGTGCCCATTCTAGAAGCTATCTGGTAGACAAGCGGTATAAACTTGTACGATGGGACCTGCCACCATTATTCACTCGATCAGAAAAGATAGTATCACCACCAGATAGTCATACAAGAGGAATTGAACAGATCATGCTGCAGCAAAAACCAAATCACCAATCAAATGAATATAAGATGCAGCATACACAAGTCTAAAAAATTCACCTCTTTCACTGTCTTAGCCATTGCATCTATAACATTTTGCCTGGAAGAGAGTTCGAACCAGAGTGAAACAAGCCGAAATACCTGAAACAACAAATGACAATTGATACAGAATCGAACTGATGTCAACATTACTTTTATACAACTGAAAATATATTTCATACCCAAGAAATTTTGTGCAATTTTCTAGTGAGACCCTGAAATACAGGAGTATACGTTTAAGGTAAATGTGAGGTGAATGTGTGAAGGGTCAATTAAGTACTATCGAGGAATAGATGTTCTGAATGACCAAATCTAAATCTCTTTTTTCAAAAAAAAAAAAACTCTTTTCTCATTATATGAATAATCCAACGAAATAATCCCCTCACCAATATAATTCAAGTACTAAATAATTCATCCAACGTAATGCTACATTGGGACTATAACCTACAGCAACCTTCTCCCAACACCTCCATTTATAGTGCTGGAACATTTGCCGTGTAATAAATAACAGCAGATTGTTTACAATCCCATTAGATTTAGTTCACTATCCACTTTATCACAAGCCAAATCAATAAAATGTTGGCTTTAGATTAAAAATATGAAATCAGGAATCATATATCTTGATTATGTTCCTAATATCCACTAACAGAGCTAGACCACCAAATGTCACCAAATTTGTTGGTCATGATGATAATCTTACACTAAGAAAACATTCAAATGTTTACATGTCAAGATTGATTTTCACGACCATTTATGAGAAGATAAGATACCCGCTTTCATTGCCTCTGCAAATGAAAACGGTCATAAGGGCAACATACACCCTAAACGAAGCATTAAGGTAATGATCTACAAATTATACAACTCAGAAATATTAATCAAGAAGTTACCACTCTGACATCGTACTTATCCCCTGTTACAAGGCAATGTTTATACCCCACAAGCGCCAGGTTCAAGAAATTGTCTCGGTCCTCCTGAAAATTCAAAATTATGTTAAAAAACTTATTATAAAAGAACTTGTAACACCCCGTTATTTTCCGAGTCATTTATAAGGAGTTACTTTTCTATTTTATTTAAATCGAGTTTTAAGTTGTATTTTTCAATGTCATTATAAAATTTTAAGTATTTTGAGCCTTCTTATTATAAATTGGCTTTGACTATTTTAAAAAGTGGAACGTTATTTTATAAAACTAACCTTGTATTGGGTTCGAATTTGATTCAAACACAATAAGGAAAGATTAAAAAAACCCAACTTTTTAAAAACCCACGTATTTATCCCCACCCCCACCATTCAATTCATTCTTCATCCCAGTTCTGCCACACTACCACATCTCTGCCCTCCCTCTTTCTTCCGGTTTGTCAATCGATCAACCGCCCGGAAAATCGATCCTTAATCGTTACTTACACCAACAAGTTTTACATTCTTCTTCATCTAAATTGTAAGTTTCTTAACCAATTATACTTTATAATTCTTATAATTAGTGAGTCAATTATATAGTACTCTGTGTGTCTCGATATTTTTATATTTCATAATTTTCTTTTGTTTTTGACTAAAATCGTTTTCTCATCATAAATTGACGATTATGTGAGTATGTAAACATTCGGGCAGAAGGTTTCGGAGTCGGGTTTTCTAATTTTCATACGGGTCACAAATACTATCGTATTTTGGAGTTTGGTGATGATAATGAGCAGTTTTGTACATAACATAAACAAATTGAAATTGATGGTGATGGGCACGTGTAAATTGGAGGAAAAAGGAAGAAGAAGAAGTCAGTGGTGTTGGTGCGGATTACATGAATATTAGAATGATATTTTGCACATAAGTGACTTATATGGAAATAAGAGAGAGCTTGAGACAATCAGTAAATTATAGTTTTTCTAGTCTTGAGACGAGTCTATTTGGGTCAATTAAGACAACTAATCAACTATATATAAACTAGATGGGTTACTTATGCGACGAGAATTTAAACTAGTTATAATTAGTGTGTAAGTTTGGACCGTCTCAATTTTAGTTGGTGAATTATTGAATCCAATTTATATTATTTGTAGCTTGTGGGTTCGAGGAGAAAAAATTCTTGGAATAATACTAGCTGAATTTTGACCGTCTTGAGAGGTGAGGACATTTTAACCTTTTCACCTTTAACTAAAGAGCATGTTCGATTTAAAGTATATTTCGGAATCGATTTTATAATTATTTTGTCAATGGTGAATTTTTATGATACTCTCGTGATATTTTAGATATTGGAACTTTGTGACACAAGTCACATATTGGAATTATTTTGGTATAAATTTTGGTGGTTATAACAGACTCTGGGAGCTCTGTTGGTCTATGAGGTTAAGGTGCGTTTGAGACATCCCTGGGATTTCGTCCCGAAATTGAATTCCTGGCCCGAGTTGTGTTAAGTGGGGTTTTTCGGCCCCACTTGTTAGGTAGTTAGACTTTCTCCTTTGGCAACCTCATCCTACTGAATGCCCAAATGTGAGTAGTGTGCAAAGTCTAGTTAAACATAGGTGGTACCTCTAGACCGTGCAAAAAGGTAGGACATTGGCACACAGGTGGTGACAAAATGTTTTGGTTGGTTTTGGTTTTGACTACTATCTTCACAGTATTTTGGTTTGGTATCGAGACGGTAACATTTTAACTCTGATTTCAGTTTACTACAAATTATAATTATTGTGTTACGTTTTCATTATAATATATTTCACTCAACTTTACTAACGTCCTTTTGTTTTGGGTCATTCTCCCGCTGGAACATGTACCTATTTGTGTTTTGGGTACAGTTGATAGGTACACTTAATATACTGCATGGGTGCATTTTGGTTTCGGGATGATGAGCGAGGAAGGACTTTATTATTTAACACTACCTCCAAACTATTTATATTTATGTTGAATTTTGGTTTGAAGTTGTTTTAAACCGTTTTAGATTTTGTGGGACTTAAGTCTTCCGCTGCAACGTTTTCATTTAATTATTTATCGGATTTTTATTTCTTTTTAATTCTTATATTATTCTTTTGCCTTGCACTTGGCCTTGTGAGCTAAGTGCGGAGTAACGACTTTGAATTTTCCATTTTTATTCTCTTATTTTGGTCGCGAAAATTTAGGGCTCTTAAAGAACTGTTTTCTAGTTCCAATGGATACAGAAACAAACTATTTCATGCTGCTAGAATATTTCAGAAGAAAGCAAAATGGATAATTGAAAGAAATTGCATTTTTTTTATAATTGTTGATTCGGAAGTATCACCGTATTTACAACTGATGAGTTAGATCGCATATATTTTGTTATCCTGTCAAAACGAACCCAACCCAAATTAGTAGTCCCGAGACCCGAATTTAAACAGAACATGAGTGTCTTTCAATGAAAAAAAATGCTTTTATGATAGTATCATAACAGCGCCTATATAGCATCTCTGAGAACAACCCATTCAAAAAATGTCCTGCTCTTGACATATATAGGCATGGCATTTTTTCAGTAACTAGCATAATAAATTATGTAAAAAAAATCAATAAATGTATTTAAAAATTTATTATTAGCTTATTGCATCTATGATTTACATGAAAGAAACATACTCCGTAACTGAGTTGATATTAACAACATTAATTAATTGAACCAGAACATTCAAGGGCTATCAATTACCTGCAACTTTTGAGCCTCCTCAGTGTCCATGCTAAGTTGCTTCTGCAACTCTTGTATTTTTAGTGAATAGTCTGTTTTCTCTCCCTATTTACCAAGAAAATAAATTCGAGCAAAAATATAGATTGAATATATAAAAATAACCAACATCCAGTTAGAAAAATAATACGAAATGATAACAATTCCAGTAGAAACGGTTGGCTGAAGATAGCTGCCAGGTGAGGAGTGAGGAAAATGATATATGTAGACGGGCAATATGAACCTACCTTTGTTGAACTTTTGAATCTCTTAATGAGTGCTTCTAACTCTAATTTCTGCAAGAGTACAATTTCCCATAAGTCACTATCAAAACATTAGTGGCCCTTTTCTCTATGTTTCTCGAATCCCCACATCTAATGAACGGTACCTTATGCTTCCTCAAACGCATAGCAGCTTCCCATTCGTTCGAATTCAATCTTTCTTCATGAGTTTTAAATAATGCATCTGCATAATGTGCAAGATGAAAATGTGTCCGACATTTTCTCTCCAAAGATTTTCCACTAATAGTCTTATGCTCATCAGCCAATAACACTGCACGTTTCAAGTACTTCTCCAAGATTGTTCTTGAGCTGCATCCATTTTGACATAAGATTTCCAAGAGTGACTACATTGAATGCAAAAAAAAAAAAAAAAAAAAAAAAATTATCCAGAATAGATCGCATACTTGCTAGAACGTGTTTCTGCTAGCCACTTGCCAACTAAGCGATGAACGTCTGCCGACTCTTCATTAGACTGATTAAGTTCTGCAATATAATGTCCCAGGTTGATAGCCATCTGTTGCTGACCTTGTGCTCTCAGAAGCTTTGCTTCTTCTAGCTGCAGTTCAACTCACATACTTCAGATTTAAGAAGACGCCAAAAACCGAAGAAAGACCGAATGGAACCAAAGGCCTGTTTGATAACTTTTCTATATTCATCCACACTCCGAATTCCTAAAGGATCTCATGCTACTGTAGATATCCATGGAGTTATAAATTTGCTACTACATTTATATGTTGTTAATTGTTAATAGTGAGACGTTTAACGATAACATGGAACTCAGATCTCAAGAACAAAGACTTTGAGAGTAATTCAACATTCCTAGAACTAAATAAAGCACACAAGATATATGTATGCATGGCAGACAGGTATGTTTATGCTATCAGAAGGAGCATATGAAAAGATATATCCTGACCGTTTCTTTGAAAAGGCTCCCAAGGGATACATGTAGCATTAAAATACCAAATAGGGAAAAAGTTGAAATTTGTTGATGTCATTCCTCTTCAATCCCGTCAATTTTACAAAATGACTTTCTAACTAAGTAACTAGGATTGGCCCACACAGCAAGATGATATGCTAACAAAGAGTTGCAATCTGAAAAGTATGAAAGAGTAAAAGACCACTCCAGTAAGCTCTTTAATCACTGTACAACAACATTTCAGTTCTATTTGAAGTAATAGATTCTGTTTCTCGAAACATGTTTAAGTGCAAATGAAAAACGTAAAGTTTACCCTGCCAAGCCAGTATAAACTAGTTTGTTCGCTGCCCAGTTCCATGCACATTACTTTAAATTCCTGTAAAGACGCGGCAGCTTGAGAAAACATAGAACCCTGCCACAAAAATTATTATAGAATAAGCGTACTTGTAAAAGGGTCTATATAGTATATACATTATATGCTTTTAGATTACTACCTTGCGGAGGAGAGAAGAAGATTGCAAAAGATGCTGAAGTAAGCTATCCTTACAACCCAAGATTTCAAGGACGGATTTCCTGAATGCCACAAATGGCTCTAACAAATTCATATCCAGCTGTGTCTGCTTCAGAATGCAACTCCATTGAGTGTCCAGCCTAAACATCTATAATGCACAAGAACAAAGTTACAACGCGTTTGTGAGATCGTGATACGGTTCAATGTTCAGGATTGAAACCAAATTCCCAGAAAGATGAAGAGAATCACTGATACATTTAATGTAAATTGAGGTTACTGATACATTTTAGTGATAGAGTCTAGGGTACTATGTAGAATTATTAAAAGGTATCAATCTTTATGCACAATGATGATGGCCTTTTGAAATCATAATGCTAGAGCGGATGCTGCAATCATCATTTCAAAAAGATTAATGAATCCTAAATCAGAGGATTCATGAAATAATTGACAACAAAAACTAATAAGATCGCATTAAGCATATATTGTTTAAGTTTGGACGAATTTACCAGTGTTAAAGTATAAAATCAATTTTGAGGCTTCAACCATCACCTCAAAGTTTTGGTTCAATTGGTTACTTCACATGGTACCAGACTACCAGTCTACCTAATGTGACCATGTGATCACAGGTTCATATCTCACCCCCTCATTTCTGGAATATTTGGCACATGTACGTCGAGGCCTAAATTCCATCTACACTTCAAGCCTAGAGGTATGATTGGAACGGGGGGAATGGAGGGAAAGGGAGGGAGATGAAAATTTTGTTTGGATAACAAAATGGGGTGAAGGGACTTGAAGGGGGAGGCAAAATGGATCCCTCCATTTCCCTCCACCAAGCAAATTTATTTCCCCACCTATATAGGCAAGATTTGGAGGGAAAATTCCATTCTTCCATTTCCCCTACCCTCCCCTTCCTGTTCTCTTCCTTCCTTTTCCCTCCTCTCCCTTTCCATCCTATTTTTGTATCCAAACACACCCTAAACGGCATTCGTGTGAGGGGGCGTGTGAGTTGGTTCCTTGACAACCAGAAACTAAGGAGATAAATGTGTTCATAAAAATTTGGAGAACGGACCTACAAAACAGCCACATTAAAATTTTGCAGAGATGCCCAATTAGGGTTCCTAGTTCCTCGGATAATTCATGAAGCAAACAGTTCATCTAGCATACGTTCTATGGTCGCACTTTTCACATGGTTTAGACACTAGCTAGGTGTTCCACTTTCAAAATGATCTGATCTCTTCATTCTTAGTTGTGCAAAAAAGACAGAAAACAAAATAAATAATAGAACCTGGAAATATACCTGATCCGTTGTTGGCACAGTAGGTTCACAAAAAACATTTGGCTTCTTTTCGCATGCGTTTTCGCCCCCAGGTGAAATTCCCCATCTTAAATCCCAGGCTAAACTCAGATGATCTAGGATCTACATGGTGTCATGGAGATTAAAGGCCATATACCATAATATAAGAAAACGACATCTTTAGATAGACTGTACCTGGAGTTTGACAATTGTTGAGTAGATATACTCTGTACGCTCTTCGCTTGCGTGAGAAAGGGACAACACCAGCTCCTAAACAGATAAAATACATGGTCAGAACTCAGAAGTCACAAGACTGTGTAGCAGGCTAGCATACAAATGTTGCCTGTAAAGAAAAAAAATCCAAAGGATAAAGATAGGATTCCCCAGTTTTTATAAATACACATCACCTGTTTTGAGTCCTTCAATTGCTTATCAAATTCATTAGAATCGCCTTCCTGTAATGCCCTCAAACAACTGACAAAATGAAGGCGAGAAAATTAAAAATCAATCAAACAGAAACTATACTTGTTTCAAGTATGTTGTTAGATGCTCATTGATAAAGCCTCGTTTTTTAGTCTGTATGCCTAAAAGAAACTCTCTCCTGATACTAGAACAAGACGCGAACACAATGGGCAGATGTAAAGACCAATTTTTGGAGATTAGGCAAGGTCATGGAAGTGTAGCGTAGCGCTCAAACAGTATTGCATTCGGTGAAAATAAGAAATACAAAAAGCATTACAGACCAGGATAACATTAACTTCTTGGAAACAGATGTAGTGAAAGGTGAAAACAAAACTTTGGCACTTATAGTTTAGGTATATATATCATACACCGTATATGCTAAGCTTTTGAAAAGTAACCCGCAAAAATAATGTTCAAAGATATTGAAAAAGATCAAATAAGGAGTTTGAAGACTACAAAACAAAATAAAGCAAGTTTGGTTTCTCCAAAAGAGGGGTTACCTGTGCAGATTTTGATTGAAAGGGTTGCTTCTAAGAAGCTCATTTGATGTTACGGAATCATCCCTGATATTAAACAAGGAGAAGTCCCAGTTGCCTGCACGCCAAGCTGCTTCATACTGCATATCACTCATCACATTTGAGGAATAAAAAGGTAGAATATAGCAACATAAGCGCATAGCTGGTGCAAATGTGCAATAAACCCACGAAACTAAATCATGAAGAAGACTGACCTGCAGTTCCACAAATTCTGGATCTTCTTGGAACTCGCCCTGACGAGAAATCAATCCTTGACAATATAGATCAAGAATATGCGCACACCCAATTCGCTGCAGAGATTTAATGACCCCCTTGTATGGCTTTCTTTGTTTCATTTCAAGTTCAGCTTTAGGGAAGGCCAAGCCACTGCTTTGTCCACTGCTCTCATGAGATAAATACCTCTGAGGATTGTCGACTTTCTCTAATCTCACATGTAAATCATGATATTCAAGAGCCTTGCTCCAATTACCCTCATGTTCGAAAGTCAACGTTTGAGAGGTCAGCTTCACAACCAAGCCAACAACAGAAAATCCAAAGTCAGTTTTAAATAAAGATAGTTCGTTCATAAGTTCATAAATACTCTCCTACAGTTTGATACAACTATGCAGTCAGGCATAGAACTGCCTTTAACTGATAAAAAAATCAGTTACGGTGCACAAAGATGTACATCATTTAAGAGTTCTCTTTAAACCACAATTTAATCATAAACGACGGAAATAACATATCCACTTAAGATTAGATTAAACTAACAGTTAAACAATCGTCACTCTATTAAGACTGCTACACAATTGTTGCAGGAAGAAGTTCCTACAATTTGAATCATGTGGACAGACCTTATGTGATTGGATAATCCCATACAAACTGTCAGGCTCATTGATCTGTGTGAGAGCTGAAAGCAGTATCTCAGTATGGTAGGCCAGCTGCAAAAATACAAACAGCAGAGTTTGTAATAAAGAACTTATTGAAAACAATGAAAGGTTATAACAGAGGCCCGATCTCTAACACTAATAAACGAAATTTGCAACAAACCCATCACAATGTAAGATAGAGCCAACCCAGGAGACACTTGTGGCAATGCTAATAGTATTAGGATTCATTTCACCTCTCACGTTGTAGTTTGGGGAGATGGGTCCTAGTTTTGAAACCCTATTGCATTAATTCAAGTAGCGTCAACACAAATCCATTAATCATGATAGCAAATACTGGAGGTTATGAATCGTAATCTAAACATTGCCCGAACCACTTCAGCTTCAAACATAAAAATAACCAAAGGCAAACATAGCTCAGCACCAATGGCATCAATTATGCCAATCATCCTCAGTAGTTGTCTCTAGATTAATCCTCAACTGCACTCTTCACTTCACCTGAAATTTATCTTTTCCAATAAAGATGGTTTATTATTTAATATTCATATACTTTTACCTTCTTACCCAATTCTGTATCATTAATAGTCTCCTTGCATTTTTTACCATCTTACCCAATAATGAGGTACAACGAGCGATAAAAACTAAACGTGAATGCAACAAGGCAATAGGAAAATGCCCGAGTGAGGAGAACTTTGGTCGTTCAAGAAAGTCGTTCATGAGGATCAAGCAAAGGTTAATCGAGAATTGAATGCAAAACAAGATACCAAGGAAGAGGAAAAAAAATATTTATAAAATTGCTCGTATTAGAGATAGGACATGTGATGTTGGAGGGTTAAATGTGTGAAGGATGTGGATCATAAGGTTTTGGTTGGAGATCAGCAAATAATGGAAAAACAGAGGTCATATTTTGACAACTTATTTAATAGCCTACATGAAAAAGATAGTAGGATACGAGTATTGCACCAAATTTGGTTAATCGGAATTTTATGCGACGTATTAAAAAAGGTGAGTACGACTGGCATTAAAGAAAATGGGTTCGAAAAAAGTAGAAGGATCAGATGATATACCTATTGACGTATGGAGGTGTTTGGAAGAGAGAGGAATCGAATGGTTGACTAAGCTAGCCAGATTTGGAGACACAATACGATGCCAGTGTTTTGGAGGAGAAGTACTTTAGTACTTTTAGATGTCCAAGAGTGCTTTAATTATCGGTGAATTAAGTTGATGAGTCATTACTATGAAATTATGGAAATGAGTGATTGAGCAACGACTTAGGAAGTGTGGAAATATCCGAAAATCAATTTGGATTTATGCCTGAGAAATTGACTTTAGAAACATATTTTTGATGAGACAAATGATGGAACACTATAATGATAAGAAGAAAGACTTGCATATGGTTTTATTGATTTAGAGAAAGCTTATCATAAGCTACCCAGTGATGTGTTGTGGTGGGCATTACCAAAAAGAACGTGTCAAAGAAGTATATTGACATTTAAAGACATGTACGACGAAGCTAGTACAAGTGTATGTACCAGTGGGAAGGGCCGAGGAATTCCCTATTAAGATTACGGTGCATCAAGGCTCAGCGCTTAGTCCTTTCCTTTTTGCCATAGTCATGGACGAATTGACAAACTCAATTCAAGATGACATCCCTTGGTGCATGATGTTACCTATGATATTGTATTTGATTGATGAAATGAAGGACGTAGTTGAAAGGAAGTTGGAACTCTCGAGTCATACATTAGAATCTCGTGGTTTTATGTTAAATAGAAGACTGAATACTTGGTGTGCAGATTTAGCAGAAATGGTAGTGGAGAGGTGAGTACTATCACGTTTGATATGAATGTTACACGCGGATCTGAGCTTTTGGGTCTATTCTCCAAAAGAATGGAGAATAAGACGGCGATGTGGCCAATAGGATTAAAGCGAGATGGTTGAAATGAAAGAGCACAACAGGTTACTATGTGATCAATGAGTACCTCACAAATTAAAGAGTAAATTCTACTGGACAATAATAGGCCTGCACTTTTATGTGGCACGGAATGTTGAGCGGTAAAGAATAGTCATGTGTAAAAGATGCATGTGGCAGAAATGTGTATGCTAAGATCGATGTGTGGGCATACACGAAAGGATCGACTTAGAAATGAGATGACTAGGAAGAAAGTAAGAGTGACACCTATAGAGGATAAGTTGATGGAGAATCGGTTAAGATGGTTTGGACATGTGAGACGGATGCCGATTGATGCACCAATACGGAAACTTGAAGGATGGAAAGAGCATGGGTTTGTGCAAGATCAAGAGACATAAACAGACTTGAATAAGAATGATTGAGAACAATATGAAGTTTCTTGGAATCAGAGAATTTATGGTGTTGGATATGACGGCATGGAGGGAGACAATTCGAGATGTTGAGGACTATCTTTTGTTCTTTTTATTTATTCTTATTTCTTTTATTTTATTTTTCAAAAATTATTTTCATACCTATTTTCTTTCCAACTAGTAATTTTACTTATTTTTTTCTTAAACATGGAGTATGTAACCCTTTAAAAACTTACTAGATGGAAAGCTCGTGCGATGCACGAGCCCCTTTTTAGTAATGTTGATAAGGACACCAAGTTGGATGATTGCATAAATTTGTGAAACTGTACAACAGTAGAAAGTCAGTCGAGGTTAAGAGTATGCTTAATAGTAAAAGAATATTATCCATATACGTAAATGTGTTTCAAGGAATTAAAGATAATATATACGGTAAATGTCAAATTAAATTATAGGCATTATATATGGTGCGTTGTAGTTAGAATAAAAGACTAATTAAAGTATCTTGCACATAAATATACGTAGATATAAATATTCACTGGGTAAAATGGGAACATATTACGGTCAACAACGATGAAATATGTGATAAAAAACAAATTTGTCATCATCAGTAGAAAGTCAGTCGAGGTTAAAAGTATGCCTAATAGTAAAAGAATATTATCCATATACGTAAATGTGTTTCAAGGAATCAAAGATAATATATACGGTAAATGTCAAATTAAATTATAGGCATTATATATGGTGCGTTGTAGTTAGAATAAAAGACTAATTAAAGTACCTTGTACATAAATATACGTAGATATAAATATTCACTAGGTAAAATGGGAACATATTACGGTCAACAACGATGAAATATGTGACAAAAAACAAATTTGTCATCATCAGCGCACAAGTTATAATAATGAATGTTGTCGCTTAAAGTAACGATGCATACCATTGCTTATTTATAATAGTACAATTATGAATGCATTTGAAATGATAGTAAAGTTCAAAATTACGACTTCATATTTATAATTGTAGATACTCGAATCACCATGTTAGATTCTTAAGACCATGCGATGTGGTTGATAATCTTACTTTCTTAAATTTTTGGTTGATATCTAAGGACGAACAATTACTCTTATTTATAATGTAATATTCCATCATCTTCTTATAATTTTTCGATGTGGGTTAATTTTTTTGATTGATATCTAAGAACGAACGATTACTCTTATTTATCATAATAAAAAAAATACATCTACTTGTATTAGGATAATAACAATATAGGTGATAATTTTATTTTTATTATTAATTATTTTAAAATTTTAATTTTATATTTTAAGAATTTCTTAAGAATTAAAAGTTTTTTGGTTATAGTCTTAAAAATTCTTAATAAAGGTAACAATATAGGGCCATTTATATTATAGTCTTAAAAATTCTTTTTAAATTTATTTTATGACTCACGATTTTTGGTTAATGTCCTTATTTATCAAATATATTCTCTTTCTATTGGTTATTTTTTTTTAGGGAAATTCTCATCTATACCCTCTAAGTTTTCACTTTTCCCAATTGTACCCCTGCGTATTAGAATTTACCAACTATACCCCTAAACTCAATTAATTAGTCCCAAGCGTGACTAAACAAGGACTAGCCGTCAATTATGCCGTTAAGTGTCAATTTGGATGAAATGACATGAAATTTATCTTCTTTTTTGATTTCTTTTCCCTCCAAAGTGTTACTTTCCTTCTCCCCCCAAATTTTCTCTCCGATTCTCAATCTTTTCCCTCCCAATTTTTTTTCCAATTTATTATCTTTTTATCTTCACTTATTTACCTTTAAAAACAATTCTTTTTCTTCCTCTCTCTCTTACTCTCTTAATTTTCTCTCTTATTTTGCATCATGTCTTGAAGCTATTAGTGATGAATTTCCGGGATTGAAGATGCAAATGAAAGAATTGGTGTCAAATATGAAGGGTTTGAAGTACTTTAATGTTGCATTGCTCATATTTGTTGTAGTACTTGTTTTGATACAATTATAATAGGAACAACATGATTGAATTGTAATGGGAAAAACATGCTTGAGGAAGTAACTGAATTTGGTTGCATAACGAAAAACTTGTTTCATACTCCCTCTCATTCATTCAATCCTTGACATGGGGGGTTTCACAAATTTTAAAAAAAGTGGTAAAAGTAATGGTATTATTTAGGGATGGCAACGGATCCGGGATCCGATCCGGATCCGCAAGATCCGATCCGCACGGATCGGATACGGATCCTAAATTTTGAGATCCGTTGGATATGGATCCGGATCCGCTATCTTTAAACGGATCTGGATCTGGATCTTAATAAGTAAATCCGGATCCGGATCCGCAAATCCGTTTTATTAAAAAATTAACAATAATAAAAAAACTTAGTACTTTAATTTGTGTTTTTTTGGTTATTTTTAAAACTTTTTTCTTTTAGTTTATTAATATTTGATTATGAATCTTTATATTCGATTTTATTTGTAAAATTATCAAAATTAATATGGTCGCAAATACGTATTAATTAAAAATTTTGTAGAATTTAAGTAAGAAATTGGATCCGCGGATCGGATCCGGATCCGGTCCAGATCCGGCGGATCTGGATCTACATTTTTAGGATCCGTCGGATCCGGATCCGCTATCTAGAGGTACGGATCCGGATCTGGATCCATGCGGATCCGGTCCGAATCCGGTCCGTTGCCATCCCTAGTATTATTGGTAAATCAAATAGTTTTATGGGTCCACCAAACTTAAAGTAAGGAAAAAGTAGTGACATTTTGTGTAAATAGAGTAAGGATATAAGGATTATAAGGTAAATTGTTTGCCAAAAAAGGAAGGTAAAAAATTGATTGGATTGTCCATTTATAGTAAGTTTAAAGAATTGAATGGATGGAAGGGAGTATCTCGTACATAAAGTTCTTACAAAAGTAAATTATTGTTCCCTCACGGTAATTACTTTCAGAAAACTGACCATAACACTTACGATAATTACAGTAGGGTTAATGATTACATAGCATTCAGCGCAATAAATCTATAGTAACAGGAGCAAATCTGTAGCAGAAGTTACTCCGTAAACAGTAGGGCAACAATTAAATAGCGGCACGGGCAACAGTAATAAATTGTAGCAACACCAATCTGTTTGACATGATCAAGTGATAGCAGTAACTGCTAATAGGTTGGGGTAGAACTAAGAAAAGTGAAAACTTAGAGGGTACAACTTGGGAAAAGTGATAACTTAGAGGGTACAAACGAGAAAGATAAATTTCATGTCATTTCATCCAAGCTGGCACTTAACGGCATAATTGACGACTAATCCTAGTTTAGTCACGCAAGAACATTGGGGGAGGGGTGTGGAGGGAGTAGTAAAGTTCACCGCAATAACAGTAACAAGTAAAGTTCATCGCAATAACAGTAACAATAACAATAACAATAACAATAACAATAACAATAACAATTACTTGTCCTTAGTCACTGGTCATCTAGGTGTTTATCGTATGCAGGTCGTGTTCAGGTAATCAATTCTATGCATTTTGGTATTCTGAACTACTGGTGTAATAATACTCTTCTACCTGGGAATGTCCGTTTGAAGTTAATTCAGCTTTGTCGACGGTATTTCTGGTCAGGAGGGAAGGATGATCGAGGCACCTACTACAAGAGTTGGGAGAGTATGTGTACCCCTTGGGAGGAGGGAGGATTTAACATTAAAGACATTCTGGCCTGGAATAAAGCATTAATCTGTCAGTGGCTGTGGAAAATTCTTAATGGAGGAGGTGGGATTTGGGGTAAATGGGTGCGTAATTACATCCTGAATGGACAAACTATATGGGACATTAGGAAGCAGGATAGATACACCTCTTGTATCAATAGTATGTTGAAGGTACGAGATGAAATCAGGGAGAAAGAAGGGACTGCTGAAGCGACTGCAGCTCGTGTCCAAAGTTGGCACAATTTGCAGGGGTATAAGGTCGGGGATGCGTACGAATGGTTCAGGACGAAAGCTCCCGTGTGTAGCTGGCTGAAGGTTCTTAAGAGGCCTCATGTAATTCCTAAACAAGGGATTATCGCTTCTTTGGCTAGTCAATGGAAGCTTGCTACTATAGATAAGATGAGGATGAGAGGTATAATTATTACTAATAGATGTGTTTTGTGTAAGGAGGATAATGAAAACCATGCCCATCTTTTCTTCAATTGCAATTATGCATGAGAGATTTGGATTGAACTCAAAACATGGTTGGGAATGACAGGAAGATCAAATAACATGAGGGAAGAGCTGAAGTGGGCTGCTACAAGACGGAGAAGGAAGCATTGGAAACATGATTGGTACTGTAGTGCTTTAGGGGTTGTTGTTTACAGAATTTGGATGGAACGTAATATGAGAATTTTCACTGGGGAAGAGAGGCCTTGTAAATCCATAGTTAAACAAATTATGTTTGAAGTTTTGGTCCGTCTTAAGAATAGAAGATTGGAGCTTAATAGCTTATCTTATTAGTGTCTTGCTTTGATAGGGGTTATACTTTTTTGTAAGGCTAGTCTCTTTTTTGCCCTTCATGGATGAATAAGAGTCATAACTTTTCTTGCAAAAAAGAATAATAATAATAATAATAATAATAATAATAATAATATTTTTATTTAGATTTTTATTATTAATTACTTTAAAATTTTAAATTTATATTTTTAGAATTTCTAAAGAATTACTCCGTATAAGATTTTTGGTTTATAGTCTTAAAAACTCTTTTTAAATTCATTTTATGACTCAAATTTTTTTTATTAATATTTAATAACGAATTATTATTACTTTTTTTTATATAATAGAATTCTATAACCTCATTATTATTTTTCGATGTGAGATAATCTTACTTAACTTTATAGTCTAAAGAGATTATTTAACACTCGAAAGATTTTTGGTTAATATATAAAAATGAATGATTATTACTCTTATTTATATAATAAAATTCTATCACATTATATTACAATTTTTCAATGTGAGACAATTTAACTTAAATTTATATTCATAAGATCGTTTTTTTAAAGATTCACAAGATTTTTAGTTGATATCTAATGACGAATGATTGCTCTTAAGCTTTTTTTTAAGACTCAAAAGATTGTTGGTGATATCTAAGAACATGATTGCTCTTATTTATAATTCAGAATTTTTACTTAACTTTAATTTATAATCTTAGGAACTTTTTTTAAGACTCAAAAGATTGTTTGTTAATATCTAAAAGTAAATTATTACTCTTATTTATAATAAAGAGTTTCATCACTTCTGCTTATCATATTTTAGTTTTTTTTTTTTTAGATTCAAAAGATTGATTGCTCTTATTTATTTTAGGAGTAATATAGAATTCATCACCCTATTATAATTTTTCGATTAGAGGATTTTTTTTACTTAAGTTTATAATCTTATGAGGACCAACTTTTGTTGTCTTATAAGGTGATAATCATCGGTTTATATAGTGATAATTTTTAAAAACTTAAATGGAGTACGATTGTTTTTTTCTATACAAATTCATATGTTTTTTTATCTAAATTTAAAAAAAAAAAACAAGTCTGAGTTGAAGTAGGATTTTTTTTTCATATACAAATTTTTATATTCTTTATTAACTTTAAAAATATATTAAAAAATTTGGACCAATCATATCGCTCGAAAAGTTCATGCTTTATTAATATATATTGATTGATTGATTATTAACGATTTCAACTTAATTTTGCATTTGAAATTGTATTTTTATTATTATTTATTGTATTGTTCGCTTTCCTTTTTTGGATAACGACTTCAGACATTGATTCATGTTAGCCGGCCCAAAATCTTTTTGGGACAAAGGCTATGATGTTGTTGTACCTAATTTTGTATCATAATCTTCCTTTCTTTTTATTTTCTTTCATTGTGTTATCTTACATTGACAGTTCGAAAAAGATGATTTATGTTAGCCGAGCACAATCATTTTTGGGACAAGGCTTTGTTGTTCTTAAATAACTCTGCCTAAGCTAAGCACAAGCTGTCCCAAGCACGGATAAAAGAGGAGGGTAGCGTCAGGGGGGCGGGGGAAGCAGACTATAGGGAAAATGCAGACTCTTGGTAAAACTAGACCAATGTCAGTATATTTAGATAACTTACCTAAGTGTTTGTAAGGCATCTCAACAAGAAGCCTGAACAAAGGAAACCAACAATAAAGGGAATAACGAGCCCGACCTCGCTACTTATGAATAGAAGGGTAATTTTTCTAACCAATTATCACACACCCTTTTAACTTCCACAGCGGAAATATCCTTCTAACGTTTTTTTAAGTACTAGTTTTTGTGCCCAGCTATACTTGGGCTACAATCTTCAAGTTACGAGTTTTTTTTTTTTCAAAACGGAATTTATTTTTAAGTTGAGTGTCTTCTAACGCTGTTGGAATAAGTACATAAACTTTATATTCACATTCGATGTGGGTCTAATGTTACTTAAACGTGTAGCTATTATTTTCATATACATTACAGAGTATTTGTTATGGAGATAGATAAAACCATTCAAGATAATTAATTAAAATACAAATATTTTCAATTACTAAAGATGGTCTAAAGGTTTAACATATTACAAAGCAAGTGTTAACCATTATACAACGTCCCAAACACAAATTATAATGTACAATTATTCTACCTTAAAATGGATTAAAAATTTGCAATTTTCTACTCTATGGAGATTTCGGACATGTAATGGAAGAATACGTTACCTTATAAAAAAGACACTTAGTCAGGTAGACCGTTCTTTGAAGATTAAATTAAACAATTGAACTCTCTTAGGAGATGTATATCGGTCTTAAAACTAAAACGAGTCAAATGACTTTTATTCGCAGGCTAGTAGGACAATTGTTGACAATTGTTTTGCTAAGCCCTAGCAGCTTTATTTTTGTTTATCTCTTCTATTTAATCCGTTATAAGTTTCCGGGGATATCTCCGTCGCAAATGAGAATTTGTGTTAAATTTGGTAAATAAATAATAAAAGGGCATGCTGGAAGCGTCATATATCGGAGTATAATTCTCGTCTCAAAAATAATACAGTAAGATATAATTGTAAGATATCCATCATAAGGGAGATTAACTCGTATGGTATTCATAGATCGAAGGTAAAGACCAAACACTAAACTTTTTTTGGTATGGACCTAAGACTTCTAAGTTCTAACATAAGGATTAAGGAATCAAAAAAATTAAAATAAACAAGAAACCAATTAATATAACATACTTGGGGCAAAGTTGTAAATTTCAAAGTTTTAGAAGGGTAAAATAGTAACAAGGAAAGTTACGCAAAAGCTAGGGACATTCTCCCTCTTTTTATAGTAGAAGAAACCTTTTAAAAGCTTGTTTTATGTGTAACATTACCCAAACTAAGTTTGCGGCGAAAAATGTTATCTTTCCGGTACCAGAAGGATGTGCAAAGTTCTTTCTTTTTTCCTGATTTGTATAAAACTATTTCAGTTATGTAGTACTACTTTGGGTAAACATTCACGGAACTTACCTAGAAATCCTGCCTAAATACACAATGCAAACAACGTGCTATAAAAAGGAATAGTTCAACAATAAATCTTCTCCAAATGGGTAAGGTTAACCAAATTATGCATAAAAATCGGCAAAAAGCACGGCAACGTGATGAAGTTGACTATTACCATATGCAGGTTTGCATGATTTTACATGGAAAAGGGGAGTAATTAGCATTCTGATTCTAATCTCTACTCCATCATTCTTGTATGAGGCGGTCTCATAATAAGACTTAGGGAAAATTGATAACTTGTACCTCAGATAATCCTTGTTTTCAAACTTTATACCTCATATAATTTTTCTTCAAATCTTATACCTCCTTATCTAATTCATTTCACAAAACATACCTTAACTCGAATTTCATTAACAAACTAACGGACTATTACTAGTTGACCGTTTCACCCCTGTTTAGTAACATTGGAAGGCTACTCGCATAACTAAGTACTCCCTCCACCCCACTAAGATTTTCCCACTTTCCTTAAAAAGAAACACCACTAAGATTTTCCCACTTCAAAATTTTCCTTATTCATCCAATTTACTCTCTTTCTATTAGTTACTTTTTGTGATTTGACTTCTTGAACCCCACCAAACAATTTACCACCCTTCATTATCGACTTCTTAATCAATGTGCCATATTGAAGTGGAAACATCAATGTGGGGAGGAGGGAGTAACTCAAAAACGATTACTCTAACTCAAAAAATTGATTCAAATAATTTTCTCCCAAATCATCAAACATTAAACCCTAAATCGATTTTCCCTTTTCAATCAATCTATACGAACAATTCCCCTTCTTCAATTACCCAGAACTCGAAATCATCTTACGTACTACTCGTATATATTAGTACTCAATTGAAATATTTTCTTTAAATATAGTTTGGTGTTGTTGGAGAAGAACCTAATTATATAGCTGTCTCTCGTCTTATCATTTTGATTAGCTACCAACAATGCCAAACTTAATTAAGTCGGCAAAGGATTCATTACATTACAAGCAAAAATCCCAAGTCAACATTTGATTGTTGTCACTGAATTGAGTTTCATAATAATTACTCAGATGTAATCATGTATATCATGACCATGAATTGGATCGAACTCTCCGACAGTTGATAGGGCTTAATTTGTTTTTTTGTCCTAAAAGATGTCGATTCATTACCCAGATTTGTATTTTGATTGTTGATTAACTACCCAGATTTTCACACTTAAAAAAAATTAAAAAATACCCACATTTTCAAATTTGAAGATGAAGATGATAGTAGCCAAACTGGATTGTTTAGTACTTACAGTTTCAGCAGGGGAAAAGTCAGGTTTTCCAAGAGTGAGACTCGAGAAATGATCTTCACACCAGTATTCGATGTACATCAGAGCAGTGAAATATGAACCAGTAAACTGTGCATCACAGAATTAATGTCAATTATAAAGATTACAAGACCGGAAGCTCAATAAGAAGGAAACTACGATTTTATTAGATGCTTACAAGGGCTGACTTGGCTACAGTAAGATAATCAATAGTGAGCCAATAGACCTACCAAAAGAAAACACGTTAGATTTCTTTTCATTAGATCACTGACGAATTCTGAATGTATTAAACATATACTTGTTCCTCCCATTTGTTGTTGTCCTACCATATTCCCTATTTGGGACATTTATATTTGTTCCTCCCGTTTGAGAAGTTCCATACTACTCCTATTTGGCAAGACTTAGAGGTTAAAAAACCTTCTTACCCTTCTGAAACTATCCACTTGGCAATAAACCCCACCCTACTCCACCCCACTTGTCAGCTGCATCATCACCATCACCACCTCTACAGCCACACCCCATTACCCACTTGTTGCACCGCTGTAACCTCGCCGGCAGCACCATCACAAACTTGTCGTCAACTGCACACCCACAACACTACACCCACAAACCTAGATCTACAAGGTTATACTAGTAACTCTCCAAGATGGCCACCACAAGTCTGTTGTTCTCCGGCAGCATAAGCAGGTGATGGTGGTGGTGGTTTCATTTGTAGTGAAAGTCGGTGCTTTGACTGTGGTGTTGGCGTGGGGGAAGCTTGGTGGACTAGTGGTAAGGGTTGGACTGAGAATTTTGTGGTCAGGCAATATGGTGGTAAATCAGTGGGTTAGTAATGGAGTGTGGTGATGGTGTATGTTCAGATTAATAACCTAATTCATACTGATGTATTCTAAATTCTAATATTACGTATAACACTACTAATCTATTTCCCTAAGACGTGTGCCAAAAGTAATTGGTTAGAACAATAAAGAATGTAGGGATTATTAAATATGAGAGCAGTGTACAGTATCACTACTTAGGGTTTGCTTGGGATGAGGGTAATACATTAAGGGGTAATGGAGGCTAAAATGTGAAGAAAATGGAGGAAGGTGGTGGATAGTGGTGATGCATTACTTAGGGGGAGAGGAGAGTAATGTATTACCTCCATATGGGGGTAATTGTTCCTCCTTCACCTCCTCTTTACACCATAAATCATCACCACTAACCACCCCTCACCTCCATTTTCTTCTCATTTTAAGCTCTATTACCCCTTAAAGTATTACCCTCATCCCAAGCAAGCCCTTAGAAGTAATGAATGTTTGTCCTTAAAGACACAATCACATAAAGGAGAAGATATTTGATATATAATTTTTGGAACATGACCAAAGATGGCTAAACCGTGGGACATATACCTTCAAGGGGTAGGGCAAATGTCTATTAGAATAGAATACATATTCTATTCTAATAATGTCTAATGCCAATTAAGAGGGTGAATGCATCTAATACCAGAAACAACATTAGGCCAAGCAAAAGGTAATGCAATGTAAACATGAGCAGCAATTGATGCAGGTGTACAAACATCAGAACCTTATCCCACAATCTAGTCGAGATTGTCACAGCACTCTTAGCTGGGTCGGACTCATGGGACTTCAGAGATGCTCGATGTTTTGCTCTACTCCCAGATGAGGATCGGGAAGCCTGTATATCAAATACAACAGTCAGAATTTGAAATATCAAACGAATAGGAGTATTAGTTAAAAGACAATTTTCACTGAAACAAATTCTTATTTCTCTTAAAGAAAAGGCGCACATACGGTCATCTCTATTCTCTAATACTATTCCTTACAGAAGAATAACACTGAAACTAACTCTTCAAAATGAAAAAAGAGAAGAAAAAAAATGACGGTCCTCATAGATAACTCATTCTTAAATCACGACCAAACGTTCTGAAACCGCACAGGGGAAAACATGACGGTCCTCGTAGAAATCATTCACAAACCGAAGAAAATCTATGTGGTTTCAGAACATTGGTCGAGACAGGGATTGAGGGATTTAAAGAGCCCTATGAGTCATGTAGTGTCAATTATTGGAGAGTCTGTTTAAGGAAGTACAGTTGTGTTTATTGAATAAAGATCATTGGTGAGTCGGTTTGAACATGTGATGCTTGAGAGACGAGGCCCTTATTTGAGATACTGATAAAAGCTTTTTGGCTTGTCTTTGTTTGATAGGATATGGAGCCCAATTGTAGATCATGTTTACTTTTTACCCTTCCAATTGACATCTTAATAATCAACTTTGAAACCATATATGCCAGGAAAAGGTAATTGCAATTAAAGACCGGAGACACCCGTGCTAAAAAAATCGTTCCGACGTTGCCATCCAAATTTTAAGAATTATTTAGACAAAATCTGTCTACAAAACACAAGATCCAGAGCCATATTGAAAGAAGCAGAGAACATTTTTATTTCTGTTCACTAATCTTCCAAAGGATAGGTGCACCAATTACTAAGTACTCCCTCCGTTTCATTGAAAGATTCCACCAAAAAAAGGGTACATTTTTTTAAGGATAATAATAAAATATTCAAAAGTAGAGAGGGTGTAACCTAGGTGGGCCACCTAGGTAAGAGGGAAAAAGTTATACAAAAAAAGAAAGTGGAAGCTATCAACGAAATTTACGAAAAAGGAAAAGTGGAAGCTTTCAATGAAACGGAGGGAGTAGTTGATAATTCTCACCTTCAAACTTGCTTGCTGAGGTGATGATGAAACTCTACTATCGCTCTCCAATATATGACAAAGCCGAAGTTCATTAAGTGCGTCCAACATCACCTGGATTGACTTTGTCAACTTATTTCTCTCTATCAGTATATGTTGCTCCACCTGCATTTTATACAGAAATACACTACTGTGCTGCATAACAGTGACCTATTTGATTTAGCAACAACATTGACCTAGCCATACTTAAAACCATGGCTACTTAAGTAACACAGAATCCCCAACAAATCAACAACGGAATCCAAAGCTCAAGGACTGAACATAAGCAAATGAACAAGAACCTTGACTGATACAAGTTTGCAGAGATCAATGGACAAATCTTTTCTTCCAGCTAAATTAATCACGATGCTTGGTAATAAGAGTTCAGCAATTTCAGACTTCACCATAACAATATCTTGACATAACCTAACATAAAGTAAGCCACAGAAGTTAGAAGAAAGCCCGTAACAACTGCTTACAGAATAATAACTGACTGAGAAATTTGAGAAATCAGAAATTTACCTTAGAGTAATATCAGTGCAATAGTAAGTGAGTGAGTAAACAAGAGGACAAATCCACAAATCAAATGTTTTGTCACACGTACTCCATAGAGTTGAATCCTCCAAGGATTTTCCTTCAGCTGTTATAACTTAAGACGATTAATCAAATATTCTAACTATAAATAACATGTCCAATGTCTTGAACAGTTGTGCCTAGGGGTATCAACGATAAGAGCCGGCTCGTAGAGCCCTCGGAATCGCCTCGGTCAAAGCTCGGCTCAAGCTCGGTCAAAACGAGCTCGAGCTCGAGCCGAGCTTGTTCAAATCCAAGCCGAGCCCGAGCTCAGTAAGGCTCGGCTCGGAAGCTCGTTTGGGCTCGTTTTTTTATTTTTTTTATATTATAAGTTTAATAATTTTAAATTCTAATAATACAAAATATATGTTTATTTGATATTTATAATTAGGGAAAATTGATACTTTATTCCTATTATAACTCACTTTTTCAAATTTTATACCTTGGATAATATTTTTTCAAAACTTATACCTAAGTTTCTCATCTTTTCTATATTTTATACCTTATCTTATCAATTGACATTTCACCCCTATTATTTACTCATTAACCCCATTAATTCATCCTTACATCACTAATTACCCACTAACACCCATCAAATCAATCTTCACCATTTCTACCCTCAACCCTCCACACAATTATACCACCATTGTTGTACTCAATTTCAACCACCACCGTTCCTCAATTCTCTGCGACCGTCGCACACAACCCCTCCGACACATCTCCCCTCTGACCCGGGCCCACCATTACTGTCGGTCTGTCACCCTTGCACTCTGAGAATCTTCCCTTTCCAACCACTATGGTAAATTTATCCCCGATCTAGTTCTAGCCCCCCTAATTAATCACTCCTACTACTACTCTACTTAAGTTATCTTCCTCTAATTAAGTGGTGACACGTGGTGATTAATGCATTGGATTTAATTAATTAAATTAAAGGGGTTTGATTGTGTGTAGTGTTTATGGTTGAGTTTGGTTAATCTTGTTTTTCGAGTGTTTTGTTCTACTCCGTATCAAAGTGAAGAATTTTGATGGAGGAGAACGAGTCTTGTATTTATGTACCGCTTTCTATATAATCAACTATCTTCGGACTGTTTTTCTAGACTCTCTCATTTTTACCTTCTTTTTTTCAGCTTTTTTTTTATCCAATTGGAACACACATCAACCCATTAATTAACTTCTTCTTCTGAAACAGTAACCCATAATTTAAAATTGACAACTACAGATTATATGACACCACTAAACAAATACGGAGTAGTAATAGAAATGTCAAGAGTTAGCCGGTGTTGTTGAGGTCGAATAGTAACGATGTTGACAAAGGTGGTGGTGGTCCCTGACTGCGGAAGTCGCTTTGGTGAATCAAGAAAAGATGATGACATGGGGTAGGAAAGGGTGGCTTGCTGGGTTGAGGAGCGGTGGTGGTTGAAATTGAGTACAACAATGGTGGTGTAATTGTGTGGAGGGTGGAAATGATAGGGTGGACTAGTGGAGATTGGTGGGTGTTAAATGGATAATTAGAGAGGGAGTGATGAATTAGTGGGGGTTAATGAGTAAATAATAGGGGTGAAATGTCAATTCACAAGATTAGGTATAAAATATAGAAAAGATGAGAAACTAAGGTATAAGTTTTGAAAAAATATTATCTAAGGTATAAAATTTGAAAAAGTGAATTATACTAGGTATAAAGTATCAATTTTCCCTTATAATTATTATACTTTAAAATTTTGTAACAATATTTTTGTCTTTTAAAAAAGTTATTTTTAGTTATATATATTTATAAGTAGACGAAAAAATATAATGGTAAACAAGCTTGGTACGAGCTCGAGCCTCAATTTTTTGAGCTCGACGAGCTTCGAGCCGAACCTGAGCCCGAGTTCAAATTTACGAGCCGAACCCGAGCCCACCCGAGCTCGAGCTCAGATCGGCTCGTTTACACCCCTAGTTCTGCCATAGTGAGATAAAATTTAGCAATAATGTATACAAGACTCCCGCATGAAAAGTGCAAGATACATGGCGTCACCAGTTCAGCCAGCACCTTTTTCACCCATTGCCCCTGGACTTTCAGCAAACAATTTAAATGATTTTGAAAAGGGTAATATAATAATCCGTAGTACCCCCCCCCCCCCCACACACACACACACACACACACAAAAAAAAAAAAAAAAAAAAATTGTCTTCCACACATACATGTCTGGCTGTAGATTAACTTACAAAAGGGCAGGGGAGTCCTATTTCGCACACCCACTCGAGCCATTTTTTTTCCATCCATAACTTCGTAACCAATTGTATCGCAGTGTTCTTCCCACTTTTTTCTTTTTTACTCAGGGTTCCATTTACCTTCTAAAATTTCTTAATTTGACAAATTTTCAGGTTGTGAGATTACAATGTCTTGAAAAATAAAACAAATCTCCCACACACCACAGAAGCAACCATTAGACAAGTAAATGTAAACTGCAAGTCATAAAACAAGACACCAACATTATAGTGTCCACGTCCTCTCCTTGCCTACAAGGCTACAACCTTCATAAGAGTACCTGCAAACTTCCTCTGCAGATTTAAAAGAATACTCTCCACCAGCTGCAAGTTGACACCTTTGCCATGAACCTATAACGAACAATGATCATCACCACGAAATTTTTGGAAGGGAAAGAAAATGGAACAAGCACATAAAAACAACGTTCGGGCCTGGTCACTTAAACCTTCTCAATAATGAAGAACTCAAAAATTTATCGGCAATGACTCCCGCACATATCGGAGAAAGGGTCGAAAATAAATAACTCTACTCCTTGTTAACAGCACAAAGGCTCTTTCAGAAGAATTGGGTTGAATAATTGCTTTTTCACAATAAAACTAAGTGCATCCAATTTAGTAAGCTATTTTTGCTTTATTTCATCATGATTGGAACCAAAAAATAAAGAATCTTTAGGTCCAAAGGAAATGAATACTTTTGACGATAAGTGATACTCCCTCCGTTCGTATCCAAAGGGTACGTTTCACTTTTGCACAAGGAATAAGAACAACTTAAAATAGTATTAAAGGTACAATAATTTGGGACAAATTAATATTTAATTATCCAATTACAATGGCATATGATGTAAATATGTTAGTAAGTTAGGGATAGTTTGGTCCAAAAAATGAACCAAAAAGGAAAGGGGTCAACTGGATTTGAACGACTCAAAAAGGAATGCGTCCCCTTTGGATACGAATGGAGGGAGTAGTAAGGTAGGTAGTTAGCTATTGAAAAGAAAAAATAAAAGACAGAATTGTATGCATATCAAATCCTTACACAGTCATGCATAACATAATTCACAAAAGGAAGTAGAGACAAAGAATGTTTTAGAGGTGATGTGTGGTTTTGACTATGCATTAAATATCAAAACAGAGCATTCCACATCTAGACAAGAAGACTCTAGCACTCAAAAATTCAATTAACTAGATGTCATCCAAATGCACCACTACATTGCATAAAGTGGCATCCTACAAACATCGCACTAAAGCCTCATCATCCCTCATTTCCAGCATCAATAAAAATTCAACCAAAAGAACCAAAATAAAACCCCCAAACAAAGAAAAATCTGCAAGAGAGAGAGAGAGATAACCCCCGGACCAAAGAAGCATGTGGTAATCAAGCAAAACATTTCTGCCTTCAAACATGTAACCCCTCGTAAAAAGGAAAACAAAAATCTCAAACCTATCAATAGGAATTGAACAAAAGACAGAAGGTGATGCGAGGGGGGGGGGGGAATAATCCTCATAGCCAACAGAAGAGCAATGTTATTTTAACAGTACAAGAAACCTCATCTCATAAATCAAGCCAGACTCCAAACCGAAAGTTGTTCATTAGTGAATCTATAAAAGGTGACACCACAATTCTTCTGGCTCCCCACTTCCATTTATCAGTAATCAATGAGTGGTAGGCCCTCTCCTTTGATAGAATTATTAGTTAAGATAATGTTTTATCTCATTTGTATCCAATTGTCTATCGACTTGTAACTCTCTATTCGCCTTTGTATTTAGCTTGTCTAACTCTAACTAGCTAGTCCAACACTATTAGTATAAATGTAACTCCTTGTGCTCGATAATATTTACGATTCAACTTCTACATGATATCTACTCTGATCCTAACCAGAAAAAATAAAGACAAAAATCAGCCAACAAATTCCCACGTACATGAACTCAGCACTTTTTTTGGCCTTTGCTTTCCACGGCCCCCACCTTCCTCATCATGTCAACTCACATTGACGGCGCATTCATTCCTTCTTCGGAAACTTCACCCGACAAAACCACAAAAAGAATCTTCCTTACCCCGGCATATAACACTTGGTTCCGGTAAGACAATTAGTTCTCGCTGCCTTGGCGGGCACTCTTACACCATCTGTTTCTCATCCGGCCCACCAACCTGATACTCTCTGACTCCTTGACTCAGGCACCTCTCACCATATTACAACCGATCTCTCCAACCTTGTCCTTCACTCTCCTTATAACGACACCGTCGAAATCGTAATAGGTGACGGATCGAGCCTCTCGATCCACAACTACGGTTTCACCACTATTACTTCCTTACTACTTTTGCTCTCAAAAACGTCTTTCATGTTCCTCTTATGCATAAAAAAATATCTCAGTTTCTCAATTTTGTTCTGATAATTCCGTTTATATTGACTTCTCTTCCTCTTTTTTCAATATTAAGGACATTTAGACGGGCAAGATTATTCACACGGGCAAAGCTAAAAACGGTGTTTACTATTGCCCCACCTCTCCCGTTCCCCAAGTGTACCTATACTTAAATCTATTTTATCTAATTTTTCAAATAAGTTCAAACTTAATTTGGATGCATGTAATTCGTGCTTTCAGTTTAAAAGCACGAAGCTTCCCTTTAGTTCGTCAAGTATCACTAGTTCATTCCCGCTTCAAATAATCTTTAGTGATTTATGGACCTCCTTTATTTTATCTCAAGATTGCTTTAAATATTATGTCATCTTCGTAGACCACTTTACAAAATTCACATGGTTTTACCCATTAAAGAAAAAAATATGATACTTGTTCCACCTTTGTTAATTTTAAAACACTTGTCGGAAAAAAAAAATTGCGACCTATTATCACTTTTTACTCCGACAACGGTGGTGAATTTGAAAAACTTAAGCCTTTTTTACGAGACACGGTATCCAACACCTCACCTCTCCCCCTCACAAACTTGAACATAATGGGTTCGCGAAAAGCCGACACCATCACATTGTTGACACCGTTACACTGCTTGCTCACTCGTTCGTGCCTGTCCGATATTGGTCCTTTGCATTCCATACCGCGGTTTATTTAATAAATCGCACGCCTACTCCGGGACTTACCCCCTACTCAAAATTATTCGGTAAGCCTCCTAATTATTCCAACTTTCATAGCTTCGGGTGCCTTTGTTACCCGTGGCTTCACGGGTATACTTCTCATAAAATGGACCCTCGGTCCATCCCTTGCGTTTTCGTCGGTTATTCCCCGTCCCAACACTCTTACCTTTGCCTTGACCCAAAAACGAATCGGATCTACTCCTCTAGACACGTTCATTCCGTTGAAACTGACTTCCCCTTTTCTAAACTTGAACCACTAACCCCACCCTCCCATTCTCCTCTTCTCCCTCCCGATATACTCGCCCCACCCCACCATCTCCTCCCGTTGTCTACCGCCCCAACCCCGACCTCGACCACCGTCCCACCTCCACCCACCTCTGTGTCTACCACCGGCGCAAGCACCCTCCTACTACAACACACTGGATCTCTCTTAAGCAGCTGCTTTGTTATCTCGCCGGTACTCCGACTCATGGAATCACGATTTTCCGTGACTCACCACTTGCTCTTCATGCTTACTTGGATTCCGACTGGGCTGGAGATCGTACCGACTGGACCTCAACCGGTGCTTATATGTCCAACACTATAAATGTAGTGCTCAATAATATTTACGATTCAACTTCTACATCCTTGACAGAATCTATCTCAAACACAAGAAGAAATAAATGTTTGTAAACGCACGCATCATCTGTTTTGCCAAAGCAATTGCTTCATAGCTCAAAACATTTCCAACAACTCGATGAATCAAGAAATAATGAGAAGAATTGCAATTCCAATCCATGACAAAAGCAATTTGCAGTCAAAATCAGGGGCAAAATCAAGTAATTCAAGTCAACTTCAAGTCAGTTTTAATAGTTGCTCTCAGCCTGCATTTAGTAGTGTCAGGCTCAGGAATGAATTATCCATTGATGGTCTAGGCTATAACCATTGGTACTATATACCAGTATTTACTAGGAAATACAACACCACAATTTCAATATTAGAAGTGCATACCTCAACAAGAGATCTCTCGTAAGAATCAAATAGCCCTAAGACTTTATTGCCTCTTTCTGTAGAAAGGATGCCCTGCCAAAAATTGAAATAAAGAAATTAATTTAGAAGGCTGGGAACTGAACAGACTGAAGACTTGTGTAACACAAAGACCATTATGTGTGTGTATATCTCGTTAAGCAACTTATATTCACATCATCCATGAAATGCAAGCTTGAACAACAAATTGGCAAATTATGAACTAAACCGCAAAACCTCCATAAAGTCAGAGAATAGTCAATGAACTTACACGGAGAGTTTGGGATGATAAATCAATTATTTTAACTGAATCATCCATCAAGAAATTCTTCAACTTCCTAATAAGAGCAACTAGAAGCTCATCTGATGTAACAACATCAAACTCAAAATTAATTTTAGAGATATCGCTCTTCTGCTCTGTTGTAAGACCACATATATGGCGTAAGTTTCCAGGTAAATGAAACACAACTGAACGAGAATCCCCAATTCCAACCTGCAATCAGACCAACACGAGTATGAACATATAGACAAGAACACAAAAGTATTATATTTAATATAAGGGGAAAAACACATCAGACAGCATGAAACAACTGGCACCTTAGAAACAAGATCAGACACCAGAGCTCGAGTGTTCTCAGCGTCTGGTAAGGAGCACATACGCACAAGTGCCCAGACAGCTTGCACAGTGTCACCATCAGAATACCAGTCACTAGCCCCGGCATTGCTTTCATCATCTTCCATTAACTGAAAGCTCTCCCCACCAAGGAGCTTTCTGTGAAAAGCTTGGAGGCTACAACAATTAAAATGACAATGGGATTAGCGCAGGTGATTCTGCCAGTTGATTTGTCAGCAAATTAGATTCTGTCATAGTCAACAATGTTTTCAGAGCAGTGAATCAGTTAATCTCGTTCTTCATTTAATAAGTAAAATTGAAGTATATGTAGGAAACAGTTGGAGAAAGCCACCACTCATTTCCAAAAGGATAGAAGACAAAAATAAGGCCTACACTCTTGAACTATCAAGTATCACTTCATCCACAATAGAAGATATATGTGACTGCTGGTCTAGTATAAACATTAACTCCAACTGTCATGCATAATTTTAGTTTCTCTTGTTACTCAAGCCTAATCTCCGACGAGCTCTCACACAAAATATTTGCAACAGGATAAACAATTTACACTAATTCATTTTTGTGCTTCATTCAACCACCATGAGACTCACTGTCAATCACTTTGTTTGTCTTCCGTTGCTACTCAACATTAAGATTTCATCCGAATGTATACCACATCGAAAAAGATTAACCATTAAGAGAAACTCCAGAGATACAAGAACATAAACAAACCTCCAATGAAGCAGCTTTGCAGGAATGTCCAAAGATCTTTTCACAAACTGCAATATGAAGTCTCGCCTCACATAGAATAAGAAGAAGAAGAAGAGGAAGAAGAAGAAGAAGAAGAAGAAGAAGAAGAAGAAGAAGAAGAAGAAGAAGACGGCTTAAAAGGTGAAAGATATGAGTTCCTACCTTTATAAAGTAGTCCCTTGCTGAATATCCTCTGCATAATTCACCATGGAATCTCCTTATTGCTTGAAATACCTCCGAATCTGGGAATGGCTCAATTTCCTACAAGTTAGACCAGCAAAGAAAACAGTGTAAAGGAAAGGTGAGTTTCATGATGAACAAGTTTCGGGAGATTGTTAAACTACCTCCTATATATACTCACATTTACTAAGATCTACACCAGCAAACAAAAATTATTGAGAACATACAGACAGTACAATTGCACCCAAGAAAATAAGTTTTCAAGCAGACAGCTTGTCTGTATAAACTTGCTACAAAACACAAGTTCCAGTTCAGCATGATCTTATGTAGGGTGTTCTAGAGGTCTCCACATAAACGAAAAAAGTAAAGATCTGAGTGCAGAGTTGTGATAAGCTGCCATCGAAGAAACATCTGAACAACCTGCGACGATGAATGGGGCTGCAAATTAAATGGCACAGTATTCTCTGTAACACCCCGTTATTTTCTGAGTCAACTATAAAGCTTGACTTTTCTACTTTCATTTAAATCGGGTTTTTAAGTTGGAAAAATATTTTAATGTTGCTATAAAATTTTAAGTATCTTGGGCCTTCTTATTATAAATCGGTCTTGGATTATTTTAAAAAGTGAAACGTTATTTTATAAACCGACTTTGTATCGGGTTCGAATTTGATTGAAACGCAATAAAAAAAAAAAAAAAAATAAATAAATCCTAAATTATATAAAAACCCACGTAACCCTGAAACCCCCACCCAAATTCTTCAATCCCCTGTTTCCTTTCCTAAATTCTGCCGCAAACCACTCTCTACTCCATTCCCCTTGTTCTTGTTCCGATTCCAACCTTGTCCGTCGTCGTAAAGTTGGTCTTTGATCTTTTCCCTCATTCATCTATATTGTAAGTCTTTTAACTAATTTCTCCTATTTGTTTTCATAAATCGGGATCAATTGTGAAGTATTCTAAATATTTTTAAGTTCTATAATTTCTTTTGTTTACTTTGGTTAAAAACCGTTTCCTCGACATAAACCAACGATTTTGTGAGTAGGTAATGTTTGGGCAGAGATTTAGGTTCAGATTTAAGACAGTTATATATAATCAGATGGATTACTTACGGGACGAGAATTCAGACAAGTTATATCGGTTTGTAAGTTTGGGTTGTCTTAATATTATTGGTTAGTTCTTTAAATCGATTTGTATTATTTGTAGTTTGTGATTTCGAGGAGAAAGAATTTTTGGATTAATATTAGCTTGGATTGACCGTCTTGAGAGATAAGGACGTTTTGACCTTTTCACCTTTAAGTAAAGAGCATGTTCGGTTTAAATTATATTTTTGAAACAGCTTTGTAATTATTTTGTCAACGATGAATTTTTACGACACTCTTGTGATATTTTGGATATTGAAATTTTGTGACACACATATTGGTATTATTTTGGTACAATTCTTTTGGTGGTTATAACAGACTCTGGGAGCTCTGTTGGTCTATGAGGTTAAGGTGCGTCTGAGACGTCCCTGGGATTTCGTCCCGAAACTGAACTCCTGGCCCGAGTTGTGTTAAGTGGGGTTTTTCCGGCCCCCACTTGCTAGGTAGTTAGACTTCCTCCTTTGGCAGCCTCATCCTACTGACTGCCCAAATGTGAGTTGTGCGCACTATAGTAAGTCTAGCTAAGCATATGTGGTACCTCTAGATCGTGCTAAAAGGGTAGGACCTTGGCACACAGGTGGAGACAATATATATTGGTTGGTTTTGGTTTTGACTACTGTTTTCACAGTACTTTTGGTTTGGTATGGAGACAATGATATTTAACTCTGATTTCAGTTTACTATAAATTATAATTATTATTATTGTGTTATGTTTTTTTATAAAATATTTTTACTCAGCTTTGCTGACGTCCTTTTGTTTTGGGTCGTTCCCCCGCTGGAACCTATACCTATTTGTGTTTTGGGTACAGTTGATAGATACAATTAATATGCTGCATGGGTGCATTTGGTTCGGGATGCTGAGCGAGGAAAGATTTTATTATTTAACGTTTACCTCCAAACTATTTATATTTATATTGAATTTTTGGGTTGAACTTGTTTTAAACCGTTTTGGATTTTGTGGGACTAAAGTCTTCCGCTGCAACGTTTTCATTTAATTATTCATCGGATTTATATTTCTTTTTAATTCTTATAATATTCTTTTGTCTTACATTTGGCCTTGTGAGCTAAATGCGGAGTAACGGCTTTAAATTTTCCTATTTTATTCTTCTTTTTTGGTCGCGAAAATTTAGGGCTGTTACATTCTCTACCTATAAAATCTAAAAACACTAATTAGCTACTCTTGTTTGCTCGCCAATTAACCGTTTCCAGCCAACCAATCCCTTTAGTATAGCATGTCAAACCTCTACTGACAAGTTACAACCAACTCCACACCAATCATCTTTGTAACTGTAGCACTCATCCAAAACCAAATTCATATCACAAACTTCTGTTAGAGCTCACTTTGACCTTATCTCAAGCCCACATCCTTCAAAAATTTATAAGTCTGCTCAGATCTAACAGCTGCACAAAGAGAAAGCACGCTGACCATTAGAAAAACCTCCAAAAATATATTCTCATACATTCCCAAGCGACAGGTGTCGACATCACTACCTAACGGCTTCTCTGTCTCACTTTCACTGAGCCTAACACAACTACCCACACTTCCTATGTATGAGAAAAACTTATTTTTCGAATAATTACATAGATGAAAGGATAGTTGGATATCACTGTTAGAGAAAAATACATTAAAAGAAGAGAAGGAGAAAAGGAGAGGAAAGAGCAAAGAGTGTTAAGCATCAAAAGATCTTCAAGTGATATTTATCCTTTTAAAAACAATGGCTAAGAAGTAAGAACAGGTTTCGTTGTCTTCATTGTTTCTCAAGTCACAAAATAATTGCCTGTTTCAAAGGCGAGAACAAATGGTCACTCTAGTTGAACAAACTGCAGTTTAATCGTTTTTTTGCCATAGATAATTAAATCCACCATTTCAATTTCTAATGGAGTCAAAATCTTGCCATTTTCTTTTTGGGAATATGATGGAATAAAACAAAATGGCTCAATAAATTGTCCTCACTTCTTTTGTTGTGACGTATTTAGATAATTAAATGTGTCATTCAGAAAAGCATGTTTGGATTTTCAATAGGAGCCTAAGGTTGCATACATCCAACTCTCTCCTAGCCCGCCATAGGCCAAAACCTTTGATGCATGAGGGTAACAGTACAAGCGCACTATACTTGAACTGCAAATTCCCAAGTCATTTTCAATGGCGATTGAATCATAGGTGCGTACTCTGCGTAGTGCACTTTTTTGATATCTTTCCTAAAATTACTAAATTGATCTATATAAAACAGCCTAGCTTGTGTCAAATGCAAGGAAAACTTTCAGGACTTTTTTGGAACTCGTTCATAAAGGTGACCAACCAATCAGGACAAGACATGAGACAAGTGAATTGAGCCATAATGCCACCTTTCTATATAGATACCAGTAGATAAATAAATGCCTCGATGGAAGGAAAGTGTCGGGTTACAATGTGTAAAATGAACAAGTCTGACGATAGGCCTAACTTATGGTCCATAATACTTATTACTTTTAGTATAAAGATATTGCTAACTCGCTGGTACAGCAACAATGACAAGTGGGCACATTATGCAAGATATTTGGCCTGGCAATCACCTATTGAAGACTATAAGCATTTAGATTTGCTAGAAAAACATACCATAATACCAAGAAGTATACTATACAGCCAAAAAACATGTTGTATACATCAGACAATCAATATTGTGGCTCGAAAACTTCCTGGTGCAAACCTCATAGCTAGCTTAAACTTACTTTGATATAAACATGAAGAGATGGATCAGAATCCACAGTCATGAGGTGAAGCAATGACAAGACTTCGGAGAATGACGGACAAGAAAATTCCGCATTAGATCCAGATGGTATACAGCAAGAAACCAGTTTTGACACCAGATACTGCAAAGAAGCAAGATATTATCATGCCACAAACTGTTTCAGCTACCATAGAAGATTTTAAAATGACAAGAATACACATGAAACAAATTAGAACCTCCAAAAAAAGGTATAAAAAAGAAAAATGAAAAGCATTCTCATTTTCATAAACAGCCAAAAATTATATCGGTAAGAGAGCACTCCAGGTTTGTTTTTGTCTACACTAAGGGGGTGTTTGCCTGTTTGGTTGGCTACATGGGAATGGATTTGCTCCATTCCAATGTTTGGTTGGAGAGTTTTGGAATGGAATTAGATACCTAATGGCTTCTAAATCCATCCCAACCCCTTGGAATCACATCCCCATTTTTCTCCTATGGTTTCCAACTCGATTCCTTCTTGCTTAAAAATAAAATGAACCAAACAAGTTTCAAAAGGTATGGATCTAGAATCTCATACCACTATGGGTTCCGAATCCATTCCATACCTAAGCATTGAACCAAACTGCCCCTAATAGAATGGACTTTCATGCCTATGATGATTCCATCCCTATGTTAAGATCGATAAGTCTTTGGGTAAAATGTTCCCACAGTTTTTATGGTAAAAAAATTCCATCTAGGAAAAAGAAAAAAAAATAGCTGGCACATAAAATTTCCTTGGAAGGACATTTTTATATACAAATGAAGTGGCATAGTCAAAACTCATATTTCTCACTTATCTTAGTTCATTCTCTTAAGGTCCGCTTCTGTACGGTCTCTTTCGTATGTACCTCATGACTTCTCATTGCTGAGATTTCTGAGGTTTCAGCATTACCTCTAAGTAGAGCCAAGGGACAGATAAAAAGACTAAACTACCAGATAATACATTCTAACCACTACTTTCGGTAAATAGATTTTCAAATTTTACACACTATAAAAATAGGGTGAAAACCTGTAACTGTTCTCCGAGAGCACAAGTGGTGTCTTCAGAATGGTTACTTTCATACACTTTGAGCAAAAGGGAAATCATACGACAGCATTGATCTCGTAGAGACGGAATACTGATAAATTGCCCAGCCAAGTGGAGCAGATAACTGTATATAAACCAAAGAAAACGTTAATTAAAACCAATGAAAACCAGATAAGAATAACGACTCGGAGAGGTAGAGAATTGGAATTAAATTTTATGAAATATCACACCAAGATGTGCTTGCCACTGTTACTCTATGCCCAAGGATACGTATAAGGACCTCAACTCCAGCTAAATGGTGAGCTGCATGCCTTTGATTAACTGCTGCTGTTACTTTGTAATGCAGCTCTACAAGGATCTGATAAACAAGTGAGCAGAAAAGCCACGTCATCTAGATATGAGAAAAAGTGGTGAATGCATTTTGAAACTAACAAAGAAAAGAAAGGGGGAAATACCATGAACACTCTGTCAGGACGGAAAATATTAATCTTGTCAATCACACCCTCACTAGAACGATAATTATCCCTGAAAATGACCAAGTAATAGTTTTCACTGAAGATATAATCAAGTGAAATATCACTTAGAAGTTAGAAACAAGCTAACTAACTCAGGAAAGGTATCATACAAATCAAGAAAGCCATCAACAACTGTCCGAACTGCAAATTCAATATGCTCCCTTGGAAACAAAGGAATCCTAGTTTCAGGAGTAGACGAAGTAAGACTGATGATTTGGCAGACAATAGTGACCTGTACGCAAACAAATCACAATTAAAAATCCCAATAGGCACACCAACAAAAAATAAAAGATAAGATAACAAAAACAGGAGTTGCATACCACTAGAAAAGCCATGCTGCCATAATTCTTTTTTATGTAGGTCATAAAAAACCGTGTTACCGGATCCCCTTAGTTACCTACTAAATCGCAATTTGATTCGCACAAATTACGAATCAGAATCACATTAGATCATGGTACTTGGTGCTAATCTAACGGAATTTTTCTTTAATTTTGAGCTAATCGCGTATTTGTATTACGAATCCGAATCATTCGGATTATGAACCGGGGAACCTTGATGACAAAAACAGCCAAAAAAGAACCAAATGATCTAAATCTTACTATATATAGGGCCCTATATTATAGGGAAACCTTGAAATTGACACTGAAGTCCAACTGGTATGTGTATTATATGAAAGTAACTCAACTGTGTTTCACTGTTTCTTAGAAACACCATCATCCCAAATGATTATAGTTCGTACAGCTTATTTGCTTATAGGTTTCAAGATAAAATTTCATTTTTCAAGGTAATCGGCATCTCTTTGTTAAAAAGGCGCATGAGTACGAGTTAGATTGGCTTTAGAGTTTGAGTAAATTGCAACTCCAATGACCATTAACCATTTACTAAAAAAAGCAATCTCAAGCAAGCAAATGCAGACCACATACACCACGTAGAAACAATTGAACAAAATTAGGCAAACAAAACAAAGTTGCAAATAAGAATTACAAACCATGTGTTTCTTAATAAGCATGTCTCTATCATCCTCGGATATTTCAGCAAACTGCAGAATTTTACTCTGTAGCACAGATGATGCCTTTTGTGATTCAGAATTGTTACAGCAATGCAATACCATACAGATTGAAAACACCGAGGGGAATTGACTTTGAACTAGAGCCGGTACAGTCTGCCCGATTTGCTGCTTGTACGTAAAATCAATATCAGTAAACACGGTATGAATAGAATCAATGGCGCGAGAGACAAATAACCAAAAATTCTAAGGGGGCGAGAGGCAGCAAGCGAATCTCAGTGCAAAAACTGATCCAAAAATTTCCGTCAGAATCTGTAGTGAGTGAGAGAAACAGGATTTAAAGTTTTCTCTATTTTGAAGATATCTCGATTCACTACGTCCCTGACCTTGTACACACAGTCCATCACTCCAACTGATTGAATAGTGACGTGAAGTGTTTGAACCGTGGCGACGTAGGCAGCTTGTCGCCAACTATTAGATGAACAATCGCAACCAAAACCTGAAGGTGATTGTTGAAGACCCAGAAATGATTCTATACTCTTAAAACCAACCAATACAACTTCACCTTAAGTATTGTCAACATAATAATGTTAACAATCTCTGAATTAAGATAAAAGCAAGTATAAACTTATACTCATGTACGATGTAGCAAACATCGCGTTCTTAGTAAAATAATTGGTCAGTGTACACATTTCGTCAAACACCACATGGAGAATAAATTTCTAGACTGGAGAAACTCAAGAAAGGAAGTTGACCTCTGCTAACCATTGCAAGGCAGAACTATCATGAGTATCTCCATGCAGTATAAGAGCAGGTACAAGCCATTGGCAACAGTATTGCAAAAAATGGCTCTGTTCCATGTCCAGAACAAAAAGATCCATTATCTGCCAGGAGAAATAATAACCGGTTAATTAACTGAGCTACAAACATATACATGCAATTTCACACAAACATTCTAGAGATAAAGCAAAATACTTAGCATCTACAAAATTAAGTTATACATGACAGCAAACCAGTGTTATAAAAATAATTGTTAGTTCTTCAATCTACACCTACCACCGTATACAAAAAAAATATTGTTATTAGCTTAAAGGTATGTCAAAAATACAAAAAAGCCTCTGAAAATGCCTGTCATTTGCAAGCATCTCCTGAAGTATGGTTACCGGATTTGCTATGAACACACACTTATTGATTCGTGATTTGCACCAACAGGATATAAGGTATATGTATTTTCAGGAAGAGAGATGATGGAATTCGCTATTGATGATTCACATTTCATAGCGGATCCAGTAGCCCTACTCTGGAGTGCTTTTGTCTCAGTCATAACAGTTTCCCTACCACTTTAGCAAAATATATATAGTCTTGATGACAGTCGATACCTCCACTCCTTTTCACCCAACAATCAACAAAGGAGCAAAAAAGGAGGATATAGTTTACACAAAGAATAATAATCAAAACAGGTTACCCTTATGTTTAACAGCACGTAGAGGTTTCCAAATCACCCTATGAAATTTGCAACGAGAATTACATTAAATTGCTCGAGCTTCATAATAGAAAAAATAATATCAGCTAGTTAATAGAGTCAGTTTGATATAGTTCAACATAATCCACAAAAAATGGGGAGTCTTTGGTTCTGTGAGGAATGAAAAATTCCTCAAAAACATGACTAAATTTTTTGTCGTTGAGAAAAAATAGAAAATATCTGATTTTGGTTAACTGCCACGAAATGTGTAGACTGAGACAGAAAACAATTGTCGTATACTCGTGTGGTCATTTACTGATAACAACAGCATTAGAACATTTCCTCAAAGGCTCCCAAGTCCCACTTAACATGTGGTTACGGCCTTACGGGGATAGGATGTACGCAGGGTTAACCTATGCTACTAAAACATTGGTCTCAGAAAGGGTTGCCGAAGCCTAAAACCAGCCATGGCACCATAAACCCGGAAGTGGCAACCTTCAAAAACTTGACAACGTGGTCTCCAACTCTCCATGCGTTGTAGCAGCTGATGAATAAGACCTTGGCCATATCGAGTTTTGCATCAAAAATTGCATGGAAATATTAGCGCTCAAGAGGTGGCCAATACAGTGAACGCACTTTGGGAAAATATAATATTCATAAAACTGGGAGAGACATTCTATTTAAGACTCTTTAAAGTTGCATTATTTTGAGGATATATTCCCAAATGGCGTGATCAGAAGTTATTCACTCATGATTCATGACTGCATGAACAAAACAAAAGGAGAGATAGGTATATATTCTCTATAATTAGAGATCAAATGTCAACCATGAAACTTAAGATATATCTTATGCTAACCTCAAACAGAGTCATGCTTAAGTCACACAGCTCAAAAACCATTTCCACAACCACCTAATCATGGACGTTTAAGTATAGAGCCCATCATGTAACTTAAATATATCTATACTCCAACCCAGCCCAATATATTAATAATTAACAATCTAACAGCTTAGATGACAGAAATTTAGATAAACTTTAAGCTTTACCTGAACAAGCCCCTCTAACCCCATGCCACAGGCAACCCAACGGAATATGAGGGGACCCATAAACTCGTCTACATACTGCAACAAACATCACAGCACTAAATTAGAATATTGCTTCTGCATACTGGTCATATGAGTTTAATAAAATAATTTATAGAGACCCTGTGCACTTTACAAAACGCAAACGGTGCATGGAAACAAGAGTAAAGAAAATTAACTCTGCCCTTACTGGGACTTATATGAAAACAAAAAAACTTTAATAGAGACCAATAATAAGACCAAGGATTCAGGTCAACAATAAAAAGGCATTCATAGAATCAAATTTTATTATTTCTAAATTTGAGGGGGTGGGGGGCATATTACCTTCGACCGGCAAGAATACTGAAGCTGCCTCGCAAGATTATCCAAAGCTGCTTTGACAAGATCTCTAAATCAAGACAAGCTTGTCATCAATAAAAATATATCAACGCATAATTTATGTATAATGGAATAAATTAGCAGTAGAAACCTTAGACAAGGATGATGTGTAAAAATCGTACATATTCTGAAAACAGCCTGCACTCACCAACAATATTCTTATCAAAAAACATTAAAAAAAATAGAAGGATCTAAAACAAAAATTGATAAAGCACGACATCAAAAAATTACCTCCAATTCAACTTTCTCACTATGAAACGCGACATGCATGAAGGTCACAACAATGGTTTCAATAGTTGGGTGTAGCTGAGATTGAGAATAGGTATCAATGCCTTTTATTTTGGTAACAAGCTGTCCGTTTGGGGAGAATTCCAATCTTGGATCAAAGTTAGAGCTTCAAAAGAAGCAGGTAAAGTTAGAAGATCTCTATAAGAAAATTTTGTCTACACCTCTATCATTCAACTGAAACTAGCAAAATAACACGAACAGAAACAGGAATACTGAATACCATAAGATGTAGGACGTGATACTGTTTGACAGAAGAATGTAGGACAGCTAGGCCACTATTCCACTACGCTAGCCTGACTAGAGTGTCCGCTTATTGTGGACTTCTCATACCCACACTGAAACAATAATAACTTCATATAAAGAACCTCTTTTTCTAACACACAATCCTATTGAGTGAGAGAGGAGCTACACCCACCAGCCAAAAAAGTAAAAGCAGAAACACTATTCAACCTCGGCACTTTCTGCCTCTCAAAAATCGGATGCCTCATTCCAAAACCTACTCCAGTAAGTCTCTCAATGCTACTATATATCCATTCCAAAGCATGAAATCGTGTCAAAATAAAGTTAACTAGCAATTACACACACAGATGAACTACCATAGTAGCATTTAGTTGATGTAGATTGCAGTTCACTTATATAGAGATAAAATCAATGCGCCGATAGCAGACAGTCCCTTAGCTGTAAACTCTACACTACGCTTGATAAATCACACAGCTAAAGAAGCCCAAATACAGCTATATTAAGTTCTGGAGCCAAAATCTAAAAATAAAACCCACCAAATATCCTGGAAAAGAACATCATGACCATCCCACGAAAGGAAGAGAATTCCTACTCGTCTGGCCAGCAAAAGACGCACTCGGTAATCGGGATCACTCAGTAATATCAACAATTTTTGGATCATAATCTGTCAGAACAAAGGCAAAAAGAACATAAGAGAACAATAGGAAGCTTACACGCTTGGTCAAAAGCGCGGTGTGCGAGACACAAAAATCAATTAATGCGGCTTATGAAACCATAGAATTAGAGCATAATACAAGAAGGAGAAAGGAATACAGGCGTAGTAAGATTATCGATCCAAAAATTGATTTATTATGGTCATGACATCATGGATAATACCTGGCCAATTTGAGGATTGAGAGCTATAAAATCACATGTGCAATCTACGAGCTTTTGACGCCCTTGCCAATCAATTAAGTTGGATTCAAAAACCTTGATTACTAAATCCCCAAGATTCATCAAGCTCTGGAACAACAGGTAAGGAATTATAATATTTTGGTAAGTCCCTTCAAAATAGATAAATGTCAAAGAGATTATGAAAAAAAATGGACATCCCCCCTAAAAAACTAGTATAGTCTCAGTCAATAAGATGTGAAATTGTCGAAACACATAGAGTAAAGGCGGAATACAAGCAATAAAAAATACTCCCTCCAATCCATTCCAAGCTAGCCATTTATATTTCACGGTCTACAAAAAGACATTTTGAACACATTTGTTTCCATTTATATATTATTTTCTTGTGTTAATTTTTACTTTTACGAAACCTCTTTGTGTAGCAAAAGCAAATATGTTAGTTTTAAATTAAAATATTACATCCTCCTTTTTGTATTCTACCCATTGGGGTTGAGCACATAGTTTTTTGGTTGGCCAAAAAGTGAGGGTAGTATCGCAAATGTTGTAAATATAAAAATTTGAAATAATGAGCAAGTGTTGTAAATACAAGTAGTGATGGTAGTATCGTAATAAATACTGACCAAAAAGGAAATAATTGGAATGGAAAGAAGATAGAAAGAAGGATGAAAATAGTAATGGGAAAAAGGTAGAAAGGATTAAGTATGAATTTGATTTTAAAAGTTTGGAATGGATTGGAGGTAGTTATTGGCCAAGTAAAAAATTAACCGCAGTCATTGACATCATTAGACGCAACCTTAGATAAGCTTACAAATCCTTGTTTAAGAGATAGGGAGCCGTCTTAAACAGGAAATGGACCTAAACCTGCTCTGTGCACAGGAACATTTGCGTCAAATATAGTTGAAGACCGGCCTTTTCTGCACAACTTCACCAAGGTTGTCTCCCAGACTTTTTCTACTTAAGTACGTCATGATTACTACACAGTGGAGTCATGTGGTAGAAGCAGCAGTCGAATAATTGTTGACACCTCAAGCCATAGTGATAACTCGTGATTTTACCTATTTTTGTCCCACGTTTTTACTCTTTACTTGGTCGATTTTATATCCCGATTTGCTATTATTGAGCCTTTTATGTTTATTTAACTTATTAATCGAGTTTAGTTTAATTATTGTCAAACTGTATTATTTGTCGGGATTTTTGGTACTGCTTCGATTATTTGATATTGTAGGTACCAGAAGTGTCGAATCGACTAAACCCAAGACGATAAAGACGGGTCAAGATCGAGGAAGTCAAGCCAAACTTGAAGTTGACCCAATACTAGTCACAATCCTGACATTACAGCAACTCCACCCATCTCTCTTTGCCCAGAATTCAGTCCACCATACTTATCCATCCTCTTCATCCCTCCATCTTCAACATCAGTTACGCCCTCCACCATCATCAATCCAATTCAAATCTTCAATTAATCATTAATCTTCAATCCTAATCCACTATCATTTCCCCTGACTTCCATCAATCTCCAATCAATTAAACTTCACCTTTTAATCACCTTCATTCCACCATTGATGCTCAGCCACCAGCAACTCGCCGGGGCACCACCACCTCCGGCAGCCACAACCGCGCGCCTCCATCTCCGGCGATCCAGGAGCCCCGTCTTCAAAGCAGCGCCGTCGAACCAAGCTCCACTTCCGGCGTCGACATGCTCAGATAGACGCGGTCTGCCGTGCGTAACGAAAACAGGGACGTAGCCGCCGTGCTTAATTGACCGTGCGTAACGAAGCCACCGTGCTCAGTTGTCTCATTTTTTTATTTGGATGTTTGTCTCATTTGAAGAAGCAAATGACTTTCCTACCCTTGCTTTCACTCTCTTGTCTTTACATTTAAATGGAGGGTGTTTAAGTCTTTTTCTTTCTTTTGTTTTGTGAGATGCTGAGTATTTAGACAAATGAAAACCCAAAATTGTAGGACTAGGCCAGATTTTAGAAGTAGAGAATTAGAGAGGGTTTAGAGGGTAGTAGTAAAAACGGCAGCCCCCATCTTACCTTTGTTTTATTTTATTCTAATTTTGGTTTTAATTAATTTACTTAGTTTATTTAATCATTCCGTTCTTCAACTTCCGAGTTCTTTAATTCCATTCGTTTTGGTATAATTCTTATCTCTTCTTCTTTATTGTTTCATTTATGTTTAGTTTTATGTTTATGGTATATATTTAGTTAGTAAGTAGTTCAAAGTTATAATCTTTATCGTTAATTGTGTGTTGTAATGTTATTTTATAATTGTCTTGTTTGTTTGTATATAGTTTATGTTAGAATTAATTAAAGTTTCCTCATTTTTATTTCTTTATGCTTAGTATTAGGCTTAAAGTAATGAGTATTAGTATTTTCATTAGTATAATTATGTTTAGTGAGTAGTGTCTTTTCTAGGGACCGATTTGACCCCGACATATTTATATTGTGGGTTTGAGTCCCGTATTTGGTTTGTTTGGGATATACGGAGGAGGATAGTTTGGGATTCGGGAATTGACTCGTTTTTTGGGTTGTGTTTGAACCCTTGACCCTTGTCCACCGACGGGAGTCGGTTAGGTCTAGGTAGTAAAACTCGCCCCTTGACTTGCCTTGCCCCGCCTAGTTGAACACGGGAGTGAGAATTAGGTAGGGTAACCTAACTATCGGTCTAGACTCTTCACCTTGGGAGAGGGGAGAAAAAGGAACGGGATTAAGACGTGTACTTAGTGACCTAGGACCTTGGATTGGGTACCACGGGAGTGGACTCACTCGATTGACCTAGGAATTCGACTCACGAGCCCGGGAGGGAAGTGATCGGGTTTTACTTAGTCGGACTACGAGCCCGGGAGGGAGGTAGTCGACCCTAGAGGCGTTCCACTCATCTAATATCCCTAACAACCCATTATCGGTGTTCTTTGCTCATAATTATGATATGTCGGTGGTTAAGTCGGACCCTAGACCTTTCTTTATTATTAGATCATCATTCTTATTATTTGTTTGATTTTTATTTTACTTTTGCATTTCTTAGTTAGCTTAATTAGTCTAATTCCACCCTTGATAATTGATCCGCGTAGCTAATTTGTAATCCTAGACCGAACTAGTACTCATTCCCGATCTCTCTGAGGATTCGACCCGACTTGCCTTTGCTATTCTAGTTTAGGTTAGTTGGTTTGTTTGATGGTAGGATTGGCGACAAATCCCGATTATCACATAGAAAAACTATTTCTGACAAACAGCAGCATTTAAATTTAAAACAATTACCTGTTCAAGGTTTTTGTCCTCGGCAGACAGGCTGCTAGCTTTCTCTTTCCCGCCATGATTCAAGGACAACATGTTTGCTAACAAGAAAGACAATGGAGATAGTACATCAAAGAGATCGAGACTTTGGCTTGATTTCTGCTCAATCATGTTATCAATCACAACGACCTGACAAACAATGTTTGTTAGAACCAAAATTCTAAGTGTAGCCCTTATAATCCACCAAGCATTTATATCATCTATATCTATATCTATCTATATAAATATGTGTCTCTAGAGAGTGAGAAAACTGGGATTTGGTGAGTTCCTTTAAATATAGAAGTACAAGTCTATGAGTTCTAATACAATGGCATGGGTTGGTTAATAAAATAGAACAGAATGTTCAATAAAATAGCACGAAAAAACAGTACATAAAACACGGAGTTGCGTAACGCGAAGGGGTCACTCGCGAATGTTTTTTCTCTTCCCATTCTTTTTTTGCTTTGTGGTCGGATCTTCGCCATTGATATCTTGATCTAACAGCTGAGATTGGGACTTAGGGACTCAAATATTTAGGAGGGAATTACATGATCTTATTTCTTATAATCAATATTATGGTTTGTCTAGATTATACACAATCAAGAATCAAGATTAAATAGCAGGTCCTAAATTACACCACAAAAGAGAAGGTTAATGGCCCACATAGTGATGTATACTCAATTCTTTTCAAAAGACAGATAATATACAAACAGTATCACAGAAAAATAAGTACCAAATTAGTTAGCTTTCTCGCGGATAACCAGTGAAAATTTTGACAAAGTTTCTGCAGAATATACTCACACACCTGCTCAAGATATAAAAAATCAGTAATTAACTGCACCTAGCGCACCATAGTCTTCTGTAAATTGAATAATAGGGGAAATATACACACTAAACATAACATACCATGGGATCACTTTCAGTATTCAGAATGTCGAACAATATATCCCATGTAACAATGGGGATAACTGAGAATCCACCTGAAATTAGGGATATGGTGTCCATTTTCCACCTTGACCAACCAAGAGACATTCCAGCCGAGGTTGTTCCACAAAAAACATCAGGAGAATCATCAGCACTATCCAATTCCAAGTCTATCAGCCTGCTGTTACTGCTTCTGAGTTGGCGAGAGTTATCAGCTGGAGTACTAGATTCAGATACCCCTGACATCACAGTCTCAAATTGTACATTTCTCCAACATTCATGTAGTTGTAAGTACAATTTCGATAAAGTCATTAAAAGCCTCTCAAGAGAAAGAATAGTTGGTGTAAATATGGGATCAACAGTAACGTGCAGTCCATGACCATAGAAAATGGGGCAGCTGAGAAAATTTTTAAAAGAGGCAACAGGCAAGCATGCTCCATCAGAAAACAAGCTTGAACTCCCGAAACCACAGGATTTGGAAACACTCGTCGCATCTTGTATGACTACAATAGCAGATTCAATTAAACCATTCAAGTAGTTGCACAGTTCTGTCCGAAAAGGCAATAAATCATCATTCTTCCTGCGCAGAAAATCATGGAATTATGCCACATAAATTTCAATTGACTAGAACCAGTATCATACTAAAGTACCCTAGAACGCTACCAGTCCTTCTGGCTGGTGTAGAATAAGTGCACAGCAATTTCCCATACAAAAATCACTCTTCTCATCCCCTTGAAAGCCTCACCCAATTGATGTTTCTTTTCCATAACACCTACTTAACCTCACTCAAAGAAAAGGGAAGAAAAAAACAGCAATATCTGAGATTTCAACGCTAAAACCTAGATCTAGTAGAATTATGTTAGGATCACTCATAAGAAATGGCCTGCAGCCCTGCTGGAGAACTCTATCCGCAATCTTGTTTATGGTGTCACCCTCGAAGTGTTATATTCTTGGGATTCCCAAATAAACACATAAGCAGAGCACTATTAAAAAAACGCAACTGCAAAAAGATATGACAGAATCACAAGCGAAATTTCCTGGTAGTTAACCATTTGAATAGGCATGAGAATTCAGATTTGCAAAAGCTCCAAATGCTAGCCCGCTAAAAGTCAACTGATAAAGATATAGACATCCCTATTGTACGGAAATCTTATAGAAAAAGGTGCAGGTGAGGACAAACCCTGACCTCATTGCAATTGAGCCGTAAAGCAAATTGGACAGCAGTGAACAATGGAGAAAGATGTCTTGTAGCTGGTTCCATTCGGTTTTTCTGCACATGAGCTCCTGAAGAATACACTTCTCCATCTCACTCAACAATGGGTCTTGCAGCTGTCTCGGAAGACGCACGCCTTGAGAGTTATAGGTCGATGCCTCCTAGACATGAAGATAAACGCAAAATCAGGAAAACAGTAGATGTCACACATCAGTCCCTAACTCCTCACAAATTATAATATTAGGTCCATTACAACAACATTACCCTAGTGCCTCAAGGACTCCCGCAAATTGTGAGGCAAGGGCCTGATGTACGCAACCTTACCCTTGTGTGAGCAAGAGGCTGTTTCCAAATGACCCAAGAACTTATGAACACTATTTCTTTTTCTGTATTGTAAAATAAAATAATACTCCGTACTTATTAACAGAAAGAGAAAAAGTAGTCATATGCAAACATTACAACGATGTACGATCCAGTGTGTGAAAGTAACTCAGATACCCTCAAAGCCCCTATAGACTTTTGTTTTGGCTCACTTAAAAGCAAGAAAGGGCGAAAGAATACAAAAAAAAATACCGAAAATATAATCCAAAGAATGTTCTGTTCTTAAGAATGTAGGAGAATTATGTTCCAGCAAGATATATCAAATCACAGCTGAAACAGTTAATCTGTGTAATTGTTTCTCATCTTTTTTCCATCCAAACCTCTACATTAAGAATAATACAAGTGAGCCAGGACCAACTACTCATTAGGTAGGCCAATCAACCTAAACCACAAATTATGAGCATCACAATGGAGGAATAATGCATCACAAGTCATAACTATGGAGGAACAATGTCAATCAACCTTAAACGTAAATTATGAGCATCCAACCCACACATTTGAACCAAGTGTGGAACCACTCTGCGTTTCAATAGGTTGTCATACATGTGAATTCTACATGGTACCATAGTCTGAAGTAAGCCCTCAACTTTGAAAGGAACTTTAGACATAACATTGAAGCCAGTATCCAGACTATCCATGCATGTAGTAATGCGAAAGCCTAAGTTTGACCCAGAAGTCTTTGTTAGTAGATTCTAAGAATTAATCCCTACCACATGTGTAATTGTTGAATTCTATGACAAGTAACCTGGCATATGAGTTTTCTTTGACTCAAGACATCATACAGAACAAAAACGGAAATTACTTAGGACACTAACCACATAGACATACCTTATAAAACAAATGATTAGAGGCAATTTGATGGATTATCTGTTACCTTATCAGCAAACTCTGTATTAATTTCAGTGACTACACTGATGAGACATTCAAAAGTTTCTTCGGACTCCTCACGCCTTTGCTCATTCCCCTACATGAATAACCAATAACAAAAGTTATCATGCGGCAGTAAACAATATATAAAAAGTTAATCAATATCACAACCTATCAAAAATGTTAGTGTTCTAAAAACAATCTGTATTGAATTTGAACATTCCAGACAGTTCAAACTGCACAGCAGCATGCCAGCATACGCAATCCATCATCTGAGGTTTCACATTGCGAACCTCCGAATAAAAACTACATTATACATACCCTTCAGAGAGTCCGTTACAATTATGAGCTTCTCATAAAAGTCTGTTCTTCACCAACTCTTATAATAGTGACATAAGTACTATGAAAACCCAGCGCTTACGAGAAACAAGCGCCACTGGCCCAGACACCAAGTTGTTTATTTCATGTAAAGTATGGAAAAGTTTACCTCAAGCCCGTCAGTTGTCATTCCAGAGGCATCTACACGGCAATGAGCTGAAAAAAGCCCTCGGTAATAATTCAAAATGTCAGAAGCTCCCACACATATTGCATAAACAGCCGCTGGCAACAATATGACTACATGCTCATCCAATTTGAGGGTAGCCTGCAGATTAGGATGAACCATTGAAATAAAAGAAGACATGTGTGTAGCAAGAGCATGGGACTGCCAACTATACAGTAAAGCATTTAATCAAACACTTCATTACAGAAACAACAAAGAGCGATGGAGCAAAACAGATGCCCTAAAAAGAAGGAATGAATAATCACCCCATCAACGGTAGCAAGATTGTGAGACTGACCTTTCTGACGACAATACTTATAACTCTCCTCAGAATACTTTGTCTAAGATGTAAATTGTCTCGTAGGTCGCCCTGCATACAGATTGACACACGAAAACATTGCTCAATGACAAGCATAACTTACAGATTGCAACATCTTTGAAAATGCAGTTCAGAGCTACAAAGATGATTAACTAACAGATAATATTTCCTGAAGTGCCAATGACACGGACATGCAAACATAATTATTGTTTGGCAACCACCCTGAAACGTCCTGACAATCTAGTCCCCAGAAAACAAACATAGAATGATACATACAATAAACAAAGGAAAACCGATGACTAGTGTGTTACACATCAGTCAACATGGAAAGGTGTTGGGGTTAGCAACAGGATGCAGACAATTTAATCAACATGATAAGCAATGAATGCCATAAAAGTTGCAAGTACATGGTGGAAGTTCGCAAAGTAAGACATAATAAAATAAAATAAAAGAACAATGTGCTCTGTGGCATACAGTAACTAACATCAAACTGTGTTTGCCTTTTTACCAATTGCTTTCCCCTATCAGAAAGATAAGGGGTTAACAGATTAAAATTTCAATTGAAAAGAGTGATTATTACTTGGAATAACAAACTGCTTCAATGTATGAGAAACTTACTTGTGAACCTTTTCTCGAGAAATAACAGGAGATAAAGTATAAAACGGACCTGCGTTTACCATGAAAGATTAAGGTGGTCAGGTTGTGAAGGTTTTTTTGTTATATTTGTGAAAGGTTGATGAAAGATAAGAATCATGTGGAATGGCCAGAGTAGTCTGACACTTCTCTTCAGGGATAGGCTAGCTTTCAATTTTGATCTTTGTATAAATTAAGTTTATCAGCATTACTCGTATGTTTATAGCAATGCTCTCAGCATATGAGATTCTTGATCGAGAGTGGCACGCATACTCGCATTACGAATTCATATTTGAGAGTACTAAAGATCTGGTAACCCTGGTACTAACTAACCAACCCTAGATCCTCTATGCTTTTCGGCAAAAAAAATTAGCTTGCCATTTGACAACATAAATCTCAAATATCTATACAGAGAATAGTCAATAGTGCATTGATCAGGACATCAAGTCATAGGCGTTGATAGGGACATACTGTTAGAAGATAGCAAACTAATAGATTCACCAGTATTGTTTGATGAAGGGTATCAGAAGATTTATCCAAGCAGGAAACAAAAGTGAATGGAAAAGAATATAGAAGACCCACTGAGATGATATGTCTCTAAAACACTGAAGGTCCCACACATCCCGAGGCACTTCTGTCATAACTAATATGTCCTGAAATAAGGGAAACCACATTTCCATTACAACGTTAAATGTGCACAAAAGCTGTTAACGATCTGGAAAATATAATGAACTACAGTAGAAGATTCAAATACAACAAATGCAGGAGGACACACATGAGAAATCATGTCACCAAGCAGCCTGAAAGCAGTATCTGCCTGCAGATTGTCAAAGCCAGCCCAGTTATAAGAAGTAAGACATTGCTAACATATCACTTATCACAAGATAAGTTGTTCTCCTTTTCCAATTTGTTCTATGTACTTCTTGAAAAGCACCTTAAAAGCTTTTGCAATTTTAATGACATTTTCAAACGCTGCGAGTAAAAGTCATAACTTGCGTTTGATGTAGAGTATTCCAATTTGTGCTGTAGTTAATTGTTGTCTATGCCTCTATGGAGTTCCCATTTCCAAGGATAGTAGTTAACTAATTAATGCTTTATCATTTCATTAATAATTATCCAATATAGTTCAAAATAGATGAAGTATAGATTATGACATTCAAAAGCATCGCGCTTCTCTATTATTTAGCTCATAGACAAGTAACATAACACAGAGCAGATTAGCAGTGATATATTAAAATCTTTAACTTACAACAAGGGCAACATTGCTAAACAACGGGAGGCCATGAATGAGTGATTTCCAAACTGCTTGCCAACCACGAACAAACTGAGAAATGACAAAAATAAGAAATGAGAGTCACCAATCAAGCATGACACTCAAATATCCACAAATGACCACATCCCTAACTCTAGAAATTACATATATATATGGCAGCAGAAACCAGACACTACGTTGATGGATTTTAAAAAAGGTCGCCCAAGCTTAAAAAGCAGAAGAAACAACCTCAAATTTTTCAAATTGCACCTTGTTTGAGGCTGAAAGTGACATTGGCAAACACTTCTCTGCTGAGACTAGGGGTGGCAATAGCGAAAAAAGTTGGTTTAGGCTCCTTCATACAGGGAAGATTATGATAAATTATGAGAATATCATAAGAAGAAAGGATAGACAAATGCTTCTTCCATGTTTAACTGATAAGGAATTGCATTATCCAGCATACCGCAGAGTCCAAAGCAAGCCATCATGATTATGTCCGTTATTAGCATCAGAAAGGATTCTACACAAATGGACAGGTAACAATGACCAGAATAAGAAACATACCTAGTATAATAGATTTGTGAAAGAAGCGATAGGTAATATTACACTGCTACAAGAGGAATACAGAATAAGAAGTTAACTGCCTTATGAGCAGAATGTATGCATCGACTGATACTTGACTACTCACGGTTAAAGCTATGGACAAAGTTTCTTCTCACTTGCACTAAAAAATTTAGTACTGTATTATTTTAAAGTAAATTGATAACTACTACCACTATTGATGATTCGTTCTTTTTTAACTACTACCTTTCTATTTTCAACTTTGTAAAGATTTCCACGTTATTTGGTTCGGTTAAGTACCACGACCACTTTTGAACCGAACCTGCAAACTTTTCATTTGGACCATTGATCTTAATGGGCCAACTTAAGTGATTCTTTCTTTTCCTATTCTATCCCTCCCCTCTTTGACCTTATCATACACCAACATCATGAAGAAGCACCTTCATCACCATTTATATTACTCCCATCACCGCATCATCTTCATCACCACCACCATTTCTAACTCACTTCCACCATAATCAACCTCCATCATCTCCACTAATCCTCTCCATCAAACACGACCTTCGACCACCCAATTCACCATTCACTTCACCTTCTCCGTTTCCGACCACCATCAACCCCTTTCCTATATCATTAATCACGAACCACCATCCTCCTCAGTCCTCATCAACTCATTCCAATTTTCGGCCACCAGGAAACACTCTCATCCTCTATTAGCATTCAATCGGCAATGTTCCACCAACCACCTCCGGCGAGCACCATGGAGCGCCACCATCACTCCTCACCATCATTCCTCCTCGTTATTCTCCGTACCTCAACTCACATCAACTAATTAGCCAACCACAATTTTCGAGCTTGTTTTCAATCAAACCATAATCTGAGATTTAATCCAATAATCCGAATTTTGTTGATGGTAGGTGTCAATTGGCGGGTCATTCTTGGTGATGTTAGAGTGGCGCTCGCCGAGGTGGAGCAAGGCGAAGGTCAGGCAAGAGGAGGGAGATGTTGGGGCGAGGCATATGGAGAACACTGGTGGAGTTGGGCTGCGTACACGGTGGTAGCATGCTGGGCTCGTAATTGGTGGTGAATAGAGTGTGGCTTAGGCGTGGCAGATTGGGTGGCTGAAAGTGGAGGCGTGATTTGACAGTTTGTTGACGGAGACACGACTCACGGCTGGTGGTTTAGAAATTGTGGTGGTTCGTCATAGCCAGTTGTGATTCACGGAAACGGGTTTTTGCATTAGGGTATTGGTGGTCGATTTTGGAGGTGGAATTCACAGTGGATTATGTTGGGTGTTAATGGGGAGGGTGATATGTTGAATTGAGTTTGGTGAGAGGATGAAGAAGAAGAATCAAACAAGAGTTTTGGGCAAAATGGCGGCAAATAAGACATTTCACATGCTTTAGTTAGGTTCGGGTCAAAAGTGGTAGTGGTATTTAACCGAAGCAAATAATGTGGAACTACTTACAAACTTGAAAATAGAAAGGTAGCAGTTGCAAAAAAAAACGAACTATAAATGGTAGTTGTCAATTTACTCTTTATTTTAGCATTAATTTTGGTGAAGTAACATAGTGCATTGATTCCAAAAAACACCAAGGTTTGCCACTGGTTCACAAAAAAGAGACCATGGGGTGTCCCATTGTCGCTCAATACAACTCTTGGTATCAGAACAGACTGAAAGATAACATTTCTTTTCGGATAGGAGTAGAGCTGGTAAGATATCATATGCTGCTTTACTTACTGCAAACAACAGCCATTATCCCACACAGGAAATATGGAAACAAGAAATGTGTAGCCCTTATTAATAAGGTTGTAAGGATGGATATCACATACTCCCTCCGTCCCATTCATTTGTTTACCTTTGAATAAAATACTCGTACTTCTCAAAGAGAATAAGAAGGTTGAGCAAATGATTGGGAGAGAGGGATATTTAACAACAGTGCACCACTTGCAAAATTAAATAGAAGGCGAACATGATTCTTGCTGAAGTTCATAAGACTGCATCTGCTGGCAAGACATAAAAGCATGAAGCTGTTTAACAGGTAGACTAGTGATGCTCTGCATACACAATGCTACCCAATTTTTCCGTATTTCCAGAACTGAAATGTGTTTGTCGAATAAATTTATCATTTATTCAATGCCTCTTCGTATAGGGCCTTATACTGGTACCTATGTTCTAGGTTTACCCCTAGATGCACGTTTAAGCTTTAAAACATACGGAGTATGTAAGAAGACAAAAAATATGGGATTTTCTCATTTCTACCCCTTGTTATTCACATTCTTACCTGTACCCTCTCGTTTGAGAAAAGCCTATATATACCCCTAAACTCTTTATTAAATCCCAAACATGACCAAAAATTAAATGCTGTCAGTTTTAATCTGTTAATTTTATGATTAACCAAATAATTAGTCACTAATTACCTTATATTAGTTCTAAATACTAATAAGATAAGATGAAATAATAATTTAAAATAAAATAAAATAAAGAAACACCCTCACGCTGAATCCCCAACCTGCCAATTTGCTATGACGATCAACTCCCTAGTTACAACTACAAGCCCACCATTTTTCAAGCTCGCCACCATAAGCATCACCTGACAATCCTTGATTTCACACGCTGTTGATTATTGGTCAGTGTTACAACTTCCCCCAGACTGTACTCTGACGGAATGAAGTCGCTTGTGCTTGTGTTGGACGTCAGCCCGTCATTGTTTCTGGTGCTCTGTGGTGTATTTAAAGACAGTGGACCAGGGGTCAAAGGGTGGAGATGAAGGCAGTGGTAGGGATGAAGGTGGTGGTTGGAGGTGATGGTGATGCTCGTAAGCTGTGGTTCCAATTTTAGAGGGTTAAGGTTTATTTAATGCTGATTAGAAACTAATCATTTGCTAAATCATCACTTAGCAGTGTAAAGTTGACGGAAATTAACATTTGGCTATGCATGCAACTCACTCAGAAAGTTCAAGGGTATACGTGCGGTTTTGATAAACGAAGAGATGAGAAAATCCCAAAAATAAATGTATGAGAAGCATAACTAACAAAGCTGAATATGTCCATTAATAATTACAAAAACCGATAGAAGAGAAAAAAAACATAATAAAAACAGTAAGAATCAATCTATACTAAAACTACAAGAAATGATTGAACAGAGTACATGCACTCAACAAGAAAGCACACACAGACCCACAAATAAGAGAGAGGGGAAAGAGTTTGAACAGAAACAGATACCTATCAATACTGGAGCAAATACCATCAAACCAGCCCACAAAATGGTCCTTAGGCAGGCGACTTTTGTAGTTACAGCACAAATAATAGAAAACGGCATGCCTGACAATTACAAAAAAAAAAAAAAAAAAAAAAGAAAAAAAAAGATAAGCATATCAATCAGAGGGATGAGCTTACATATGATGCAACCAAAATGTTTCCTGGGAGCAAGAAAAGGAAGCCAACAGAAAGTACAGACTTGGGTCATCTAAGTCATATCAGATACAGACTAGCACACAAACAAAACCAACAATAAACAGTTTTAAGACAGCAGTACAGGAATAGTAAGCAATCAAGCCTATAAATAGGTTCATCACTTCCACCAAAAAATGAAAGCAAATAGACCATGTTAAATTCAATCATTGAAATAGCAAGCTAGAAAGAGTAGACCGATAAGAAATATAGCAATGACAGTGCCCCTCAGTCTCAAGATAACTTGGGGTCACTAACATGAATCATTATAACTATTTATGAGAGACATCTCAATATAGAACCACAATTGCAGATGAATTTATCCACTACTTGATCAGTTAATTGCATTCCAACATCAAATATGTACTGCCTCTCTCTATAGTTAATGTGCTTGCTTTTCGATATTGATGTTTGACTTTCAATTACCAAAAAGGTGACTAAGTGAAAGCTAAGAGACTTATATGAGTAGATTTGTAATAAAAAAAAATGCTTTTATATGCGTATAAAATCATACTCCATACTTATATTTTATAAAAAATACTCCGTAGTGATTAGTGAAGATTGAAGTGAATGACTCAAAAGTGAATCGACATGTATAAAAAAACAAAGGGAGTAGCTGATAAACATTTGATGCACACAGATTGCAGATACCTTAACAAAACAATTTGTATTGCTCACTGGTGTTCCATGTCGTAAGGCTTAGATTGAAGCAAAACAAATCAACTCACCACAACCATGTTCCACGTTGCAATTGATCTAGTAAGTACTCTGTAGTGCTCTGCATTCTTGCTCTTTTTGTAGCCAATGGTCTTTTATTCAGACCAACAAATGACTGGGGGGAAGAAATCAGAAGCAAAGACTTCAGCTAAACATAACTTATTTGCATTAAATAAGCATTTCAAATGAACGGATAGGGTCTTTTCAGTACTCTCTTTCTCTGAATAAAAACCCTCGACTTCCTCGCGTGAAAGTTTCAAGACGTTCACCACATGTGAAAAACAATAAGTATAATACGGAGTACAAAACTTAAAAATATATATTCATAGAGAAACGCAAAGTATGATTGAAGAACATATACTACACTAAAACTTATAAAGGCTATGCTTGGTATGGAGGGTCATTCTTACTACAATTATAGAGCTTAGATGCACAAGAATTTGGAGGACAGGTGGTGGTGGTGGTGATGGTGCTAGTGTGTGGAAATGAGGAAAAGAGGTAAAAGTTACCCCGTAAAGGAAAGAATAGTTACCCACTCCCTACTAGGGTAGTGCATTAACCGCGCATGGTAGAAATGATACAAAAAATACTGAAAGTAAAAGTATGACATGAATAGATACCCGATATACGACATCAGCTGCCAGCTCCAGTAGATTGTGATTTGAACTTGTCCAAGTCCCAATCTTTTCATCTTTAGCGCCAGTAGTTGTAAATTTCTCTAACCTGATAGTAGAAGGTTAATAGTAAAGCTTACACAAAATCCAATGGCATTCTTTAATTTGGCATACCTTGAATGTCTTGATTAAACATAACATTAACGAATACCCTGATGGCAATGTTTTTTGTCCAACTTCTGTACATGAGTTCCCTCTCTGAATGCCCTCTAATAGAATTCTTACTTATCCCATATGAAAAAAGAAAGATCAAATCCAATTCGGCATGCTATCAAAGAGACAAAGACACAAACTTATCTATGAACTTTCAACATTGTAAATGCCACGTCTACATTGCACATGTTACCACCAAAAGCTGATGATTACTGTACTTATTTACTTGATTTTATTTGAAATCAATGTCAATTACGATGGAGTATTACTCAAACAAGTGAACAAGTATGATGATGATGATGATGATGATATTTCTAACAATGGATATTCCGGTGTAACCAATCTTGTATACTAGATGAACAACAAAACATGAAGTACTTTTCTTGGAACACACTGGAAGAAATAATAAGTCCTGGATGTCAAAAAAATATACTCCGTATATTTTTTTCATTCAAATAATGTCCGAGTGCCAACTCTTAGATATGAGAGTTGGTGACTATGTGAAAGCTATTTAGTCCATGTTCTTCCAACTTACTTCCAGCTCCGGCATAATGTTCATCCTTATTCAATATAGTTAAGGTAAGTCTAGCCTCATTATTTTTAATTTGTCTTAGTCAGTTCAATGCACTTAGTTCAATTCAATTTTGTTCAGAAAGAACGGGGCCTTGGTTTCTAAATATTTATATCAATTGAACTACTCTATTAGCAAACAAATCCCTGCAGGCCAGCTGTCGTCTAACCTGCAAAAGTTTGATTCATTGCAAAAAATGAAAATTGGAATGAACGAAGTGGTCGATATAAGACATAGAGCTAACCGTGAAGTGCCAATACAGGGAATACTGCACTGCTCTAGATCTCTACCAATTATCTTTAACAGCTCTTCGATTAAAGGAAGATCAGGTTCATCTTCATTTCCTCTTCTCAATTGTAGTTGTAACTTCGCATACAAAATGAGTACATCCTAGCAGCGAGATTCAAATTAATTATCATGGCGATGTAGGAAATGAGTAAATTTATAAATCCACAAAGCATAAATACGTTACCTTGGACTGCTTGGAGTCAGAATCAGGACACTGATGCCAATTACTAAATACCAATGTCTTCACAGAGTTATGAATTACCAAAGACTGCTCGCCAAGATTTGGACCATCTTTTGATAAGTAAGCATTAAGACACTCAATTAACTTACGCGGAATCCGCCTAATATCTCTGCAGGCCAAATGACAAGCAAACAGCAGGTTGTAAAAAAAAAAAAAAACAACGTAAAAATTCAATAATAGAGAATAAAATTGCAAGCCTCTCAAGACATACCTTGTCGGGAATTTGAACACCTCGGTGAAGAAATCAACAAGCTTTTTCCTAATTTTACTCGGGAAATCGCCAGGGGGATTTTCAAGCAGGGAATGAAGAGTCATTAAACGTCGAAAGCACATGTCTGCAGTATTTCTAGATTTGCCGGAACACTCTTCATTTAAACTTACTCTGACTTTTTCAATGTATATGACCACAAGTTCTTCAAGGGGACACCGAGAATTGATAAGAATTATCAAACAAAAGTCCAGGATACATATTAAGACAAAACAGTTAGAAAATAAAGGTTGCTCACCACAATAATGAGATTTCTTCATGTGAAACCGATAATCACGAACCGTCAAAACATTTCTCAAAAGAATAGCATACTCGGAGTGAAAGCTTGGAGAATACTTAAGGACTTCCAAAATGTGTGCAAAAAGATCCTTTGTGATCATGATAAGAGGGAGTTGATGACCTACACGATTGCAAAATACTGAGTAATAGACAATTTTCAAGCAGCATTTCAGTAAACCCATATGCAACGCAATAGATTAAAACTCCTTAACAAACCTATCGATAACATTTCATCTTATTTCAATAATCCAAAAAATATTTCCCTCATTATCCATTCATTTTTTCACCATTGTACATTTTTCATGTATTTTCCCTTATTATTCCTTTCATGATTTTATGTCATTCATTGTGGAAATAAGGTTATGTTGAGTTTTCGACCATAAACGATGATTATGAATACAAATACCCCTATACCCTTGAACATACCATGGCCTTTATTATCCTGGGCACATTGGACCACCGTTCGAAGTGTTTTAGCAAAAAGCAACTTGGGATCCCGCTTCTTGCTACCTGATATCTCCTCCCTTGTGCAAATAATCAGCAAGCGAACAAGGAATGGCCAAGTTTCCACTGCGGGTGAAATGACAAGGAAGAAAAATTCAAACACTGACAATAAATAATTCATAATGAAGCTAGCAAATAATTTCAGGAGTTACTAAAAAGAAACCCTTACCGCCAGCTATATCTTCCAGTTTGAGCATTGCTGTTTTCCGACTAAGGTATTTACAAAAACTTGTTGACCTTTCACCTTTCAGCCATGTGTTTAGTAGCTTAATCCCCTCCTGAACATGATATGATGACCGAAACGCACATCAAACTTGTAGAATATTTTGACGGTAAATGGGGGGAAAGGAAACTGGTGTCGCTGGTGTTTTATCATCTATGGAGTATTTTAAAGCATTCAGTCAACAAAATATAACTCAATTTACACGTTATCAACAGATTTAACTGTATTGGTTGATAATCCAACAGCCAGATCATACAAGCATAGAATGAACATTAGGTATTTTGCATCCGTACTAAAACATTTCATGGATGAAGCATACCAACTACACTACTGCGACAAACAATCAATTTATGATTCAAAAGTAGAAATGCAAAGCTGAGAACGAGGTATTTGCAACAAAACAGTTAACTGAAGAATCAGGTCAGGTGTTCTACATCCCTAATAAAGCATTAAATCAACAGCAAGCAAGTCAACTTTTACATATTATCAACAGAATTAACTCTACTGACATAGTATAACCGAAAGATTAGGTCAATTGCATCTCACTATTACGACAAATAATCAATCAAAGATTCAACAGCAAACATGTAGAGCTAAAGAGTGAGGTAATTGCATCAAAACACTAGAATACAATCGAAGGAAACGTTCGAGCGAGACCAGAATGCGCAACGGAAACATTTAGGTTTTCAGAAACTGAGCATAGGAGAGAAAGAGAGAGGCAGGTAAAAATGGAGGAAGAGGGAGTAAGCAAGCATACTTCGCGAACTTTGGCTTTATCAGAAGACAATTTAGTGACGATATCTTGGATGTCTCTGGAAGTAACTGATGTCATCGCCGGAGAGAGGAGGGAGCAATGGCGGGAAGAGGGAAAAGGGAAGATGGGGGTTGGGTTTTTGACAGACTTTAAGTGTGCTTCACAAGGAATTGCAAACGGCTGATTTTTTTTTTTCGGGTGGGTTGGAAACGTGGGATCCTCTTCCTTACTTTCTCTTCTACTTGTTAAAATCTGATCCGACTCGACAAAATCGATCCAACTCATTCGAGATCAGATATACTTAGGGGTGTTCACCGGTCCAAACCCGGACTGGCTAAACCCGCGGACCGGCAACCCAAAAAATTCAAACCCGTGGACCGGACCGGTTAACAAAAAACTCAGACCGGACCAGACCCTCTTAAGACCGGACCGGACCGACAAAATACACTAAATTTGATTAATTTTTTTAACTGTGGACCGGACCGGCAACCAAGTATTTGAAAACCCACGGACCGGACCGGTATGTAGCCGGTCTGGGTCGGTCGGGTTTGCCGGTCCGGGTCACTTTTTGAACACCCCTAGATATGCTCGACATTCAACATTATTGAAATATCTCAGTGTCCAAAACTGACCTGGTTTAATTTGACCCAATCCTATACCTAATTATATCCGACAATCGGTATATTATGAATTCGATATCAGCCGAGGCAATTAAACTCGACTAAAAAATACCCGACCTAAATTCGACTCGAATAACCGAAATTTATCCGAAATGTAGGTAATCGAAAATATCTGACCCAATTCCGACTCGAATAATCGAAAATTATCCGAAAGATCGGTTGCCGATATAACTGTGTTACTCAGACTTGTAGACACGTGTCGACATGTCGGACACATAATTTCTGAAATTTTAAGATACGTGGACACGGTCAACGGTGTGTCTTGACCAAGTAAGCGGACACGACACGTCACTATTAAAATAATATAATTTTATTCATTAATATAAACTATTTAATGTATAATTTAAGTTTTTATTTTAAAAAATCAGTAATACTGTAATAGAAAATGTTATAATATGAAGTGAAATAAAAGAGTACTTTAAACAATCCAACTAAAACAACCCAATATAACTCTTATTGGGCTCAGCTCAATAATGAATAGTAAAATTAAAACAACCCAACTTTTTAAACCCGCCCACCCATCTTTTATTATACTAGTTGGTTGGCCCGGCAATGCTCGGGCGCTGACTTCTAATTTGCGTTAAAATAGATTTGTTTAGTTGCGTGGTTTTAAAATATACTCTCTTCGAGTCTTCGTCTCAGTCAATAATTTACACTTTCTTTTTTAGGTGTACCATTCAATAGTTTACATTTCCGTTTGATATACTTTATGGCTTACTCTCTACTTTATTTTTAAAAATATTAAAATCAATTCTTCCTCCTCCTTATCTTCATATTCGTGTATAAAGCAATTGTAAACAATCTAGTGGGACAGATGGAGTATAAAATTGGTACACTTACATTTGTACAAGTCACATATTGAGACCGAAGATGTCTTAGCCTAGTGGTTAGGACTAGGTGTTCTGGGACAGTAGGTCTCAGGTTCGAATCCCCCTCCCCTATATTGTATTGCGACTAAGTGCGCTCTTCGTTGAACCAAAAAAAAAAAAAAAAAAAAAAACAAGTCACATATTGAGCTGAAATTGTTTTTTTATATGTCGGCTCACATATCTCAAATAGTGTACAATATGCCGGTATGGATATAGAGTACGGAGTAGTATTTATTAATATGTTCATATCTAATACTTCGTATTTGAACTCTTTTACTCATGTGTTTCTTAGGGTACACATTTCTAATTTAGGTCGAAATCAAGAACAAATCTCATAAACCTTCTTAAGTACGGAGTATAACTATATAGCTATATACTTCGTACTCCGTATATAATTAATGACTATGATATTAATATTGAAACCAAATAAGTACTTATAGGTAAAGTACCGTATATATTTTCTAACCCAAACTATGGTAAAAAAAAGAAGGAAGAAATTATCCCAGACTTATATTTTAATATTAATCCAACAGATAATTTGTATAACCTGTTTCATATGGTAGTAGTTACAAATCAGAGTTCTTTATATAATACGTAGTACTACAAAAAAAAAATTAAAATTTTACTCACTAATACAGTAATAACACAACACAAAGTAGTGAAGCTAAAAATAAAGTGAGTGAGAAGGGGCATTTTGGGAAGAGTGAAAATTACTCAAAACCTTACGCAAAACCTCCTCCCTCTTTTTATATAAGGAAGGAAAAGATGAAACCATATAGGATGACATGACACAATATTTTCTCTCATTTCACTTACTCAAGGCATTCTAAGCAAGGTAAAAAACAAACTTTCAAACTTTAACTATTTGCTAACCAGTCCCTCCCAAATTTTCGTTATTTCACAAACTACTCCCCCATCTCCACCTAACATTCACAGTTCCCCATCAATGGTGATTAATTACACCACTTACTCTTCCCATAAACCACCTCGGCACTCTCCATCTTCAATACCGAATGAACACTTCGATTCCCATCAATTCACATTCCAAATTATCAGTCCTCATCAATTGCTGACCCATTCTCTGTACCATTTCCTATAAAATGGAGATCGATTGTTCATATGCAATTCATCCGTCTAAAAGTGTATCACCCAAAAACAATTCTTCAAGATCTCGGCAACCATGTCAGACGAAAAGTTTGTCACCATCTCTGATTTGAAAGATGGCGATAGGATTGAAAATATGGTTGTTAGGGTCATTCATCGCTGGACACGTCCCGCTTTCAAGGACAAGAAGAAAACCGAATCAATCGAGGTTTTGTTGATCGATGATACGGTATTACTCTTCAAATCCTCTTCCTAATTGCACCTTAATTAAATTCTGAGTTAGTTTTGCTTTGTTTATTTTCAATTTATGTCGTTTTAATAATTCAGAGTTCTTCTAATTTAGGGTTCTTCTAATTTATCGTTCTTCTAATTGTTGTTTGTTTACGTCCTTATTTTTAATCCTCTTCTAATTCGTCCTTATTTTCAATTTAGACTTCTTCTAATTCATTTTTTTTTCCTCTTCTTCTTCTTCGTAGAATCAAGTAATCCAAGTTACTGTGCGCAAGCAAGTATTGTTGAAATTTACAGACTCCCTAAAAGTTGGAGTGGTTTACAAAATAAAAAACGTTAGTGTCAGTAACAACGTTGGGTACGAAAAGGCTACTCCTGCTCCTTACCGACTATACTTAGAATATTCCAGCAAGGTCATCCCTTTTGCCGGGGAACATTCTATCCCCGAGTATGGTTTCCGTTTTGCAAATTTCGAGGATATCATAAATGGTCGAGTTCCAACAACACATTACATCGGTATTCTCATATCTCTGTACATGTATCATATCAAGTGCATTACAAAAATCGAATACATCTATGGCTTACAGATTCTATGTCTTCTTAACACCAAGTATTTACTTTTAATCTATGTAATGCAGATTTGATTGGGAAATTGTTTGAGATTGGTCCATTGACCGAGACTAAGAACGGGTTCAAATGTCACACCATTAAGCTTGAGGATGTGGAGTAAGTACTGATTTTCACCGCGTAATAAAATTCAGTTCTTTTTTCCAAATGGCTCATCCAATTCCCATTGCTAACTCTGGCTTCTTCCACTTGCAGTTGTTGCCAAATTTCGTGCACTTTGTGGAGTCCTCATTCCGTTGATCTTCCCGAACTTATACAGAAGCAGCCGAACCCAGAAAAGTCTCAGGTAGTTGTTCTACAATGCGTTGAAGTTCGTAAATTCGATGGTTGGCGTTTGCAGACGACTTATAACGCAACTAAGATCCACTTTGGACTTGACATTCCTGAGGTCGCGGAATTCTCTACCAGGTACGCATTAATTTGTTTTCGTAGTTTCCCGTCATAACAACCTCGCTGCATTTGAGGTCGTGCGTACTTCACTGTCAAAATTACCACCGCAGTTTCTCAACCTCTGCACCTAGCAACTCTCTACAAATTATAGACAAGGCAGATGAGGAGGAGGAGATAGAGATCCTGACATTAGACAACATTAAAACCATTCCTGAGATTAAGGAGAATGAAAAGGTGATCTACCCATCATTAATCTTACTTCTTCTAAAGTGTGAACGTAAACTTCTAATTTTCCCGGTTACATTTGTCACATTACATGCAACCTGGATACTTCTACACTTACGGTCGAATTATCGACTTAGATTGCAACAGTGGTTGGTACTACAACAGTTGCAATAGGTGCCGTTCCAAGGCAACCAAGAATGAGCAAGGTCGTTGGATGTGCAGTAGGTATGGCTGTGACGGAAACATTAGCTGATACAACTCAAGCGAACCAAAGTAAGTAGCCCACTGACGTTACACCCGTCCATTATTGACCCACCTATTTTATTTTCCCGTATTAAGTTCACATTTCCCGCTTCGCCTCATGGAATAACAGGTTCCAAGTGAAGTTCTTGGTGTCGGACTTTGGTGACGACAAGGTCCACTTCGTGGGTTTCAATACCCAAATTGGTGATTTCCTCACACCATCTGCCAAACAATTAAGAGATAAGCTTGAGAAGGTAATCATATTCGTCCATATGACATCTGCTAGATTTCGTCCCACTCACTACTTTATATTTCTTTCCACACACTGATTTAGTCACTGATTTTGCCGTCCAACGAAATTATACGCCTTAGTACAATGCGTACTTATCTGACTCCGTACTGTCGTTCACATGTTTTCAAAGGACGGAAAGCAGGACTCGATACCAGATGACTTTGAAATTTTCCTCAACAAAAATTTCATCTTTAAGATTCATATCAGTGAGAGATACAATGTCAATGAAGGGTCGCATTCCTACACCATAACGGAAATGAGTGACGACCCTCACATGTTTGACAGTTGGATGAATAAGTGCAATGAAAGGGTCAAGGTTTGTATCTACGACATAACATATGTTTAATCATTAATAATAAACCTTTCTCAAATGATCTCCTTTTTGTCTTCCCCCTTACACAGCGTGATATGACAATCTTGAAGTACAGTACCGAACAAATCGCAACCATTACACACTCTGCACAGGTATAGCTCCCATCCAATGACGTCACATTTCTTCCCCTCGAGCATTTTCACCACCTAAACGATCAAACGTACTATTTGCTGTTCCATTACGGCACTGCAGAAACAGTTGCAGGATTTGAGAGACTCTGCCACCGAAGAAAACCAAGTCTGTGGTCTGTCGGACATCCTTACACCCTTTCATGAGGTTAATACTTTCATTCATGCTCCACTCCAATTCAATAAGCCTTCAAATTTAACGGAACCACTGATTGGCCTTTCTTACGTGCAGCCTTCCGGCATAGCTACCCTGGCTTCAACTTCCAAAGTCAACCCGAGGAAGAGAACCCTTCCCGCTATTGCTTTCAACTTGGAAGATGACCTGGAAGTCGATGCAGAGTCGCCCACAAAGGTCGATGATAGTAGGAAGAAAGAGAAGTGTAGCTGAAGCTTCTTTGCAGCTGCACTACATTGGAAGAAATAAATTTTACGTTTCGTCGCATTTAGTTTTCGGTGTTTAGGTTCACATGTACTCCAAACTCCCTTACCGTTGCAGATTGTTGTCTTCTACAATTTTTAATATTTTGATGCAAAACATTTGGTTCTTTGCCGTGACTTTTTAATGAAGCACTTTGACTTTTATATACACTTTCGTAGCCGTCTCCCTTTTTATTTCTTCATCATTTTTATTTACGTCCCCCCAAATCAGACCGTGATAAACATTCAAATCCTCTGTTGCATTCTCCATTTCGCTGCTACGATAGCCAGGTATGAAATGCATATCACTAGACTACAACACATGTTTTCGTCACGCCAAAAGACACAGATCCGTAGTACGTATTAGACTACATCCGCAGTGACGATATTTATAATCCGAACAACTACAAACATTCAAACTACTGACAATGTGAACTTCCAGTTACAGATCACTTTACTATTGTGACATTACTTACATCATCCGTCCACGTATAAATCTTCCTTCTCCCACGCGAAGAATTTATTCAACGTCAAGTCTACACCTAATATTCGCTTTCCCGTATCTAATTAATGTACATATTCCGCTCTCATATTTCATAGTTGCTCTCATATTTTGCGCCTCCTATAAATAATGTACATCGTGAATAACTTCATAAAGTTCTTTGGACGCTCTAATAATTATCACGCGTACTAATTTCGTATCGTGACCTATGATACGAATTACGATTTCTTAAACCAGCGTATCCGCCATCCACCGTTTTCTGTTAGCGGGGATCCATTCGTATATTACAGTGTGTCCTACTTCATCGAATTTCCCTCCACAATTACCTACCAACTTCCATTTATGTTCCCAAAGAACCTATGATAACTCAATAGACATTGAGTGTTGAATTCTACTCTTCCCCGTATGGTTATTCATTATTTATTCATTGTATGCAGACATTGTACCTATAACCGATATATATGTTCACTTCATCTCATCGTCATCCTGTTTGTCTATTATAGTACGTTCTAAGAAAGTCATGTCATCTTCTAAAACGGTGTCAAATGACATGCGCCACGATGGTGCAGGTATGATCCGCCAACTCTTTTCTCAACTCTTCACATATTGGTCGTACTACCGACACACTATGAATCGCTTATTCTGACTTCCGAGGGAACACTGCTCGCACTGTTCACATAGGTGCTTCTCATTCAAAGACGGATCGAAGCGTGCCATCTCTCTCCACTAGACAAGGAAAGCGGAATTTAGAAAATGAAATTGTTGTCTCAGACTCACTACCGGCGAAACAAGTATCAAGTACGTGTTACATTTCAATTCATCATGATTAACAATTCTTTAATTATTTATCTTACTCACGTTCATTACTTCGTAGATAATCGACGTAGAATCCTTCGAGACATAACGAATAAAAGTGCACGGTGTTCAGATAAAACCCGTAGCGTCAACGGTCTATTACGTTCTACTGAAACAGGTACATTCCAGCTCCAGGAACTGTACTGAAACAGGTACATTCCGGACATAAGAATCACCTGCGTATGAACTGCCAGTTCACTCTGCATATGTGACTATGTCAAATTTATATTATACGTAACGAAATTCAGCCACACAGATTAATTAACATCAATTACGTCAGAGAAACCAGCCACATTTCCGAGCTACACTGATTGTTGTTCGCAGAAAAAAGAGTACATACAGACCGAGTACGATAACATTTTCGACATTCATTACACCCACATATGGTGTTGTTGCTGATTACATGAAAATTTGTCCACAAACTAGGACGGACATGTAATAGACATTCAGTGACTTTGGCACTGTACGTTCCAATAGACTTATTGGAGGGTCCCCGTGAAATGACTGATTGGAGGGTCCCCGAGAAACCAGCCACATTTCCGAGCTACACTGATTGTTGTTCGCAGAAAAAAGAGTACATACAGACCGAGTACGATAACATTTTCGACATTCATTACACCCACATATGGTGTTGTTGCTGATTACATGAAAATTTGTCCACAAACTAGGACGGACATGTAATAGACATTCAGTGACTTTGGCACTGTACGTTCCAATAGACTTATTGGAGGGTCCCCGTGAAATGACTGATTGGAGGGTCCCCGAGAAACCAGCCACATTTCCGAGCTACACTGATTGTTGTTCGCAGAAAAAAGAGTACATACAGACCGAGTACGATAACATTTTCGACATTCATTACACCCACATATGGTGTTGCTGCTGATTACATGAAAATTTGTCCACAAACTAGGACGGACATGTAACACCCCGTTATTTTCTGAGTCGTTTATAAGGCATTATTTTTCTATTATATTTAAATCGGGTTTTTAAGTCGGAAAAATATTTTCGAGGTTATTTTTTTTAATTTAAGTATTTTGGGCCTTCTTTTATTTAATCGATTTTGGTTTTAAAAAGATTTGAGTTTTAATTATTAACTGATTTGGTTTCGGGTTGGACTAGTTAAAAAAAAAAGGAAACTATTAATTTTATATAAACCCACGCCCTTTTCCCAATCCACCTTATTCTTTCATCTTCCTTGCAACCTATCTCCCTGCCGCCAAGATTTCTCTGTCTTCCTCTATTTTCTTATTTACGATCTTCATCATTCAATCATCGTCGTAACATCGGTTCTTGATCCTTAATTGCGTCAACACGTTTTTACATCATCTTCATCAAGTTTGTAAGTATTTTGAACTACTAATCTCCTTACTACTTATAATTATTGAACCAAATATTAAGTATGTCTAAATATCTGAAATTTTCTGTCGTTTTATTTTGTTTTCGGTTAAAACCGTTCCTTTCTTGACATAAATTTGGGTTTCGGTGTCGGGTTCGCTAATTTTCGTGCGGGTTACAGATAGTTTCGTATGTTGGGTTTGATGATGATAATGATTGATGATGATGAGGGGTAGAGTTGTGCATAGTACTATAATAAATTGAAATGGAGGCACGTGTAAAAGAAAAAAAGAAATAAAGAGGATGCTGGTGTTTTGGTGATATTGCAATGATGATGCAGTGTTCTTGAACTTTAGTCACGGTATAACGAGAACCCAATATATGGGGTGTGCATTAGGTTAATTTTGTTAGAGTTGATTTCGTTTGATTTCTTGGGATTTAATTTATCGAGCGAGGTATCTAATTTTTGGTCAAGTAATTTGGATCGAGTGGTATTTTAGATTAGTTTCGGGGGTTTGTCGTCTTTTGACATTATCGAGTGAGTAATTAGTTAGTATTTTGAGGTTGAGTGGTTTCGGTAGTATAGATGAGTATTATATAGGTTAGACCGTCTTAATGTTAATTAGTTATTGAACTATATTTTATATTATTTGTAGCTTGTGGGTTCGAGGAGAAAGAATTTTTGGACTAACGATAGCTGAGTTTGTCCGTCTTGAGAGGTAAGGACGTTTTACCCTTTTCACTTTTAAGTAAAGAGCATGTTCGGATCAAAATATATTTTTATAACGGTTTTGTAAATTATTTTGTCGATCGTTAATATTTCTATAATACTCGTAATGTTTGGATATTGAACTTTGTGACACGACTCACATATTGGTAAAATTTTTAGTAACTTATAACAGACTCTGGGAGTTCTGTTGGTCTAGACGGTTTTAAGGTGCGTCTAAGACGTTCCTGGGACTTTGTCCCGAAACTACTTTTGAGTGAGGATTGTCTGTCCCTCACTCGCTAGGGAGTTAGACTTTCTCCTTTGGCAGTTTCATCGTACTGGCTGTCCAAATGTGAGAGGTGCGCGCTATTATGAGTCTAGCTAAGCACAGGTGGTTACCTCTAGACCGTGCAAGGGTAGGACCTTGGCACACAGGTTGCGAAAAATATATATATTTTGGTTGGTTTGGTTTTGACTACTCTTTTTTTTTTTGGGAAAATGTAAGTTGTATATTAATCAAAGAATAATCAAATATACATTAAGTATCCATCAAACTGGTGATGAATTTTCCATCACTAGAGCTAAGTTTCCCTTTTTGGACACAATTAAAATACATTTTCAATTCCTTAATAATGCCCTTACTCACTACGATCGGTCTTAAAATTATGCCATCCACCCTGCATTTATTCTTCTGCTCCCAAATATAGTAAATGGTAGCATTCATCACACTATTAATCACTGCTCGCTGTAATTTGCTGCCTCTCATCCCATCCCGTTGGGCGTTACTGCGTGTACTAGTGAAGTCGTGATCTATCCACATTCTCAAATTCCTCAATACCTTACTACTATACTCACAATCCCAGAAAAGGTGATTCCTGTCTTCCGGTTTCTCATTGCAAACACAGCACAGATCATCATTAGTCAGGTTGAGCCTAAATAATTTGGTCTTCACATTCATAGCATCGTGTTGGTATAACCACGCAATAAATCTATGCTTCGGTATCGTCCATTTACTCCAAACGAGTCTACACCAATCCATTTCCATTTCCTTGTCCCTGATCCAGTTGTAACCTCTGGCTGTATTGTACCGATTAGTATCATTCCATTCTCCTCCTTCAAGGCCTATTTTGAATTTATCTTTAACTTTGCAAATTTTCCTCCATCCCCATCCCACGTCAGGTGGCGGTATATATTGCATCCAATTCTGCCCTTTTAAGTAGACAGAATGAACCCAAGATACCCACAGCCTATTCGGGTCCTTCATAACCAACCACACCAGCTTACCTATCGCAGCTTTATTCCAATTGGAGCATTGGGTCAGGTTCAACCCTCCTTCTTTATATGGCATACAAATTTTCTTCCAAGCAACAAGCCTTATTATTATTATGGTATTTTATGGTATTTTGGTATTTAAATGGTGATTTTAACTCCGATTTCAGTATACTATAAATTATTATTATTATTATTATTATTATTATTATTATTATTGTTGTTGTTGTTGTTGTTGTTGTTGTTGTTGTTATTGTTATTATTGTTATTATTATTATTTCACGATTTATTTTATTATTATATTTTTTTTACTCAGCTTTGCTGACGTCCTTTTGTTTTGGGTCGTTCCCCCGCTGGAACCTGTACCTATTTGTGTTTTTGGGTACAGCTGATAGGTACACTTGAATTGCTGCATGGGTGCATTCTGGTATCGGGTTATGCTGAGCGAGGAAGGACTTTTATAATTTAACTTTGACTACAAACTATTTACATTATTTTTGGATTTATTGGTCGCTATTGTTTTAAACCGTTTTATATTTTGTAAGACTTAAGACTTCCGCTGCAACGTTTCCATATAATTAGCTATCAAATTTGTATTTGTATTTATTTATTATTTATCCTTTTTCCTTGCACTTGGCTCGGTAAGCTAAGTGTGGAGTAACAGCTTGAGTTTTCCGTTTTTGGTTTATTATTTGGTTGCGAAAATTTAGGGCTGTTACAGGATAGCCCACCTACAATCTACCATTCTAGCGCTAATTAGTTTGACATTCTACCCAATTGCCACGGAGAAACCAACAGGAAAAAGTTTAAGAGCAAACCACTAAGGAATAATCATAACGAACTGCTTACATATAGTCCGATTATAGAGTACCAAATGCTGCTACTAACCGCATACCTGACAGCCCACAACAGAACCAACTTCTAGACCCGACCCTCACCCTATAGAACCTCGGGTACTTGTTGGCCAGCATTGCCATCACACGAGCATACGTCGATGTTCTATCATTGTCAGCATCAGCGTATCCATTAACCTGCTCCTCAGTAGAAACCGTGCAGTAAAATGTCTTCCTCCTTAAGTACACTTCATCATCCACAGTGGCAACCTAGGCATGAGGACCGACTGTTGAGTAAAGCTGGCTCTCATAATTCGCCTTCCCTTTCTCAGCCCTCTCAAATGCTCTCTGCAGCCTGAATGCACTCCTGAAATGACGTTGATTATGCTCAAACTCAAGAACTATGGACCTCATGAAATTGCAGTCTGACCATTATATATTGGTCGGACCTGTCTTATCATGTAGCTAAGACTTCTCAATTCATCTCTTACACAAGCAAAACTCCTTCCAGTTACATTGTTACCTAAAGTCTCATAAGGGAGGTTGTGCATAATTACCATGGGAGGGTAGGAATATTTGGTAGGCATATTACTGTACTAATTACTGAAGTTTTTCAATGTGTTTTGGTGGTGTGGTAAACAAAGGTAAAACTCTATTTATAGAGGGTGAAATCCTGTCATGCAATTGACAAATGGTGATTGCTTTGACAGTTGTAAATATCTGCAGATATAAACAGTAAAAAGCTACCAAATTCATCACATCTTTGAACAAACCAGATTTCCTGCGGACTGATCTAAGCATATCTATATTGACATGTATGGTAATATGATTACTGATGCAAGCAATGCAGCACATCACTACAGTGATATTAGAGAATAGATGTCCCGAAAATTACCTATTCAAGACACACTCCATTACATATTTTCCTCTGTTCTTCTCCATCACTGTTGCAGACATTAGACTACTCAAGTCAGCAATCGAATATCTAGAGCAATTCAATTAGGGGGGGAGGAATAATCTTTCGTCATTTGTGCGTATGGAATCAATGGTGGATTGCTTTTTTGATTTTGATATTGAGGAGATGGATATTTGGGGGAAATTTTCTTTGGGGAAGTGATGCGCGCGGATTGTCGTCTATCCAACGCGGTCAAACAATATTTATAACCCCGGAATACTACTACTACGTAGTAGCGGTAAGTCAGGGATCGATCCACAGGGACGGTCGAGAGGGGTAGTTGTTCAAGTCAAAGTCTATGAGTGATTGAGTCGAGAAGGGAGGTTTGGTTGAGTCGAGCTAGGTTCACTAAATGAGCTTATGTGATTAAGGGAAACTATTGATGGGAAAGGCGTTAGGGAGAGTCGGGGAATCGGAAATAAAGACACACTAGTAGAAAAAACCCCTATGGTGACGGTTGAAATAACCCTACGGTGACAGTTTTAGTGCGACATGATTGGTGGGGACACTATAGGTAAGTGGCGGTTGTACAACCGCCACCATAACTTATCTACAGTGGCGGTTCTCAACTAAGAAACCGCCACCATAGGTCAGCTATGGTGTCGTTTGTCAACATAAAACCGCCATTATAGGTAATCTTTAGTGTCATTTCTCAACTAAAACCGCCATTGTATGTCATTTATAGTGTCATTTCTTAATTAAAAACCGACATTGTACGTCATTTATGGTGTCGTTTCTCAACTTAAAACCGCCACTGTAGGTCAGCTATGGTGTCATATCTCAATCAAAAACCGCCACCATAGGTCATCTATGGTGTCGTTTGTCAACATAAAACCGCTACTATAGGTCATCTTTAGTGTATTTTCTCAACTAAAACCGCCATTGTATGTCATTTATAGTGTCATTTCTTAACTAAAAACTGACATTGTAAGTCATTTATGGTGTCGTTTCTCAACTTAAAACCGCCATTGTAGGTCAGCTATGGTGTCATATCTCAACTAAAAACCGCCACCATAGGTCATCTATGGTGTCGTATCTCAACTAAAAACCGCCACTGTTAGTCGTCTATAGTGTCGTATCTCAACTAAAAACCGCCACCGTAGGTCATCTATGGTGTCGTATCTCAACTTAAAACCGCCACTTTAGGTCATCTATGGGGTCATATCTCAACTTAAAACCGCCACTGTAGGTCATCTATGGTGTCGTTTCTCAACTGAAAACCGCCACTGTAAGTTATCTATGGTATCATTTCTCAACTTACAACCGCCACTATTAAAAAAATCTAGCTAGGTAAATTTTGGCAGCACCTCGCTATAAATTATATGCCAACCCAAATATAAAAGATGACAATACAATGTCTGCGATAAATCAACAATAATGTCATAGAAACATCTTCATCATCCAACACACCAATTGTGTCAATGTTTACCAACAACACATCCAAAAGTATATCTTTATACAAAGACCACAAAAGGGAGCAATAAAAATAATCTAATATACACTAGATGTTCTCTAAACATTTTGTCGCCCACGCCTCTTTAACTTCGTCTAAGTCCTCAAGTGTCATGGTTGAATCTGCCATAATCTACATTTAACATAATATTAAGAAAATTGACATTGAAAAGTATATAAAAGATCACTATAAACCTATAATTTAAAATAGGAAATACCTTCTCAAATTTGTCTTCCTTAGCTTTAGAGTAGTAATATGTTATGTTATACATCCATTTCATAACATAATAACCACACTCATAATCTCCTAGTTGTTGCGGACACTAAATGTGAAAAAAAAATGTAACTAATTAAACGATATTTAGTCTGTGATCATTTAGAAATAGTGGGAAAATAAAAGAAGATATATATATATATATATATATATATATATATATATATATATATATATATATATAGTTAATTAGTTAGTTAGTTAGTTAGTTTCTCATGATTACCTCGATTGCTTTGATTTGAAATTGATTCTTTAGACTATAATTACGCCTTCCGCCGTTAACACCGTGTAATAACCAAGCAGCCTTTAACCTTCCCTTGATGATCAACTTCTTTGATGCCCTTTGTTGGGAGTCCAAAGTATACATAATGTTCAAACCCAAGCAAGCGACAAACAACATCCAATGATGTTATTTTAATTTTACTTTCTTATTAGTTATTAGTGTGCTACATTTAAGTCTCGCGATAACCTTGGATGAGACGGTCTTAAATAAAACTTATTGCCTCACTAGTACTCAAGTTAGTACTTCATCTTAAAAAATACAATACTCCTTACCCACACACTGCATTCCTCACCACTACATCGCCGACCTTTCACCCCAGCACCGCCGGCCGTTCACTCCTGCACTGCGTCCCTTCACTCTGTCATCGTTGATTACGCTTCCCTTTTTCTAATCGTCCAATTCCTAATCCGATTTAGGTGTGATTTTCTTTCTGGAATTCCAATTTCGTAGTTGTTTTATTTTCATCTATTATTGTTATATACTCACAAATTATGTCATCAAATGGTAGCAAAGTTTAATTTCTAGACTTAAAAGTGATGATGATGATGATGAGCTACAAGTTGTTTAGGTTAGATTATGTGTGTTGAATTTCTACATGATGAAAATCATAGTACTAAGAGGCCTGATTTCAGCACGATACTTTCATTACTGTCCGTCAGAACTTCATTTGGTTATTACTGTTCGATTTGGGTACGATTTTTTTTCCGGAATTCCAAGTTTTGTGTTGTTTTATTTTCATCTATTATTGTTATATACTCACAAACTATGTCATCAAATGGTAGCAAAGTTTAATTTCTAGACTTAAAAGTGATGATGATGATGAGCTACAAGATGTTTAGGTTAGATTATGTATATTGAATTTCTACATAATGAAAATCATGGTACTAAAATGCCTGATTTGAGCGCGATACATTCATTACTGTCCGTTAGAACATTATTTGGTTATTATAGTTAATATACGAGGTATCTAGTCCTACTAATTTTCTTATTAATGGATGTAGTTTTACTAATCCAATCTTGAGTAGAATAAGTGGGTTTGTCCTATAGCGTGAAAGCAACATTCACATTGTACCTATCGATATTCACATTCACGTTCATGTATTGTTACGTCTTCCACTAACTTAACGAGACTTAATTGTCAACATAGGAATTAGGATCAACTGCGTTTGATTTCTTCCTTTTCTTCTTATATATGCAGTATGCTAATAATAAATATTTGTGCATACAAAAATTGGACTCTTGAATGTTCTCAAGAAAAGCTAAGCTACCCAAATCACTACATGCTTTTCTATTCGGGTCTACACTATACTCTGCATATGATTGTATATTTGTATAAATAAATTTTCTCCCCTTAAAAAACTACGCAACATTGTTTTAAAATGTATACTATAATCTGGCAGCATCTTTGCTTCGAGTGTAAGTTCCTTTATAGTATGCTTTGTGCCTTTTGTGCCTTTCCTAACTCGTTTGAACAGAACAATGGTATAAAACCATTAAACTAAGTTCATCTCATGCAATTAGCCCTGCTGTCCCCGGCCTACATGCATCATTTATAACAACCAATTTAAGCAAGGCTAGGGCCTTGGAGTATTGAAGAGGATCATAAGCTCACGACTTTCATTCTCAATCATGTTATTCAATGTTGGTGGACCATTCCGCAGCTTACTGTTTCAATGATCAATATGGGTCGTTATTGCTTTATTAACCGCAGATTCTAATATTTGTGTAGTTATTGTAGTATATAAGAGCGTAATTTATATGGCTATAATTATCTTAGGTACTTATTTTATGTTTGTTTTGAAACTTAATGTAGTGAATTCACTTTTGCTACGCGGCATATTTCCAAGTAATTTAAATTCCAATGTTTTGCTTATATTCTCACTTCATATGATCTGATTTCTATATTGCTTTATTAACTGTGAATTCTGGTGATTTGATGGCTGTTTAATTGATTAGGAGTTGATTATTAGTTTAATCATGTTTGTCAATTAGATTTTTCAGTAATGCTTGAGTTGTTTTGTTTAATTTTCAGTAATGCTTGAGGTATTTATAGTATATGAAAAAGTCTGATGGCTTTTGAGAAAGACTTACGTCACAAACCATTTTCTTTGATTATTTCAGATGCATATAAGGTTAAACAACTATTTACTTACTTTAGAAAGTACCAAGAAAGCAGGAACCATATTATTTGATTACTTACCTACGCAGTAATAAGGTAAACTATTTTCTTTGATTATTTCAGATTATTACTTGCATTCTATGATGTTAAGACCAAACACAGTAACAAAACTAAATTAAAATGTAAACACATATTAACGTCGAGAATTTGGAACAATACCAGGTATGAGATTTCAAATAGTGTTGATACGTTCTGGACAGCAGCAAAGAAGGCAGTACGAAGTGTATTGCAGTAGCGAACAAGGTAAGAGCAATTGACGAAGGTGCGGGTCTCACAGCAGCGTTATGCAAAGAGAGAATGGAGTAGTATGCTAGAGGCACTATTGTGCTGAGGTTGTGCGTCAGGTTGAGGGGGAGAGATAGTGCCAGAGGTATAGGGTTGTGCGTGATGTTAATGATCAGGTGAAGGTGTAGGCAGTTTTACGTATTTGTAAGTAGATCCACTACTAATTAGGATTTTTTTGCAAAAATTACTAGTTAGGTTTTAATTTAATTAAAGTGAAGTGATTATGATTTGGGTCGGGCCCGATTTTGTCATAAAAAACCGTCTATACTTTATGATTTTGTCTGCTCGGGATAATAATGCGGGTTTATATAGTCAGCTTAAGGCCAGCCGTATCGACTTTAGGAGGCTTTTGGGACAAAATGTAATTTTATGAGATTGTAAAAATTTGAGAACATCGTGGATAGTTTGACAAAAATGAAAGATATCATTTCATTAACATGGAAATCGGGTCACTCATGTCGAGCTAGGTTATGGGTCCACATTAAGCAGTGCCGTCAAATGATTTTTAGAGGCTCAGAACCATATATTTTCCGGAGACCTTGTACCAAACACTTGCTCGAATATTTTATGTTATTTTGAAATTTGATACTATACTACTTCTATTTCAATCATTTGTTGTTATTACCTTTGAAATAATGTTTCTCATAAATAATACTATAAAAGGTAATAAATCAATGAGACGGAAGGAGTAATACACAATTGACTGTGTTTTTGAATTTTTAAATATAACCAAGTGTCATCATGTGATCCATAGATATTACAAAGTATTTACCTGTCTAAAATAGGTGAGTAATAATCCGAATATTTGAGTTTACGCGTTACGACCCATTGTTATTATGTTTTTACCGTAAATTTTTTCTAAAATAGTTTATTTAGACTTGAGGTAGTAAATCTCATAGTTGTATAGTTATGAATTATGATACGTAGTGTTTGTTACACGATTTTAAGAAAACCATAAACAAATAATAAATCAGCCACAAATTTATACTCTTTCTGTATCTATATGTTCTTTCCCTTCCATATTGATACAACTCTTAAGAAATGATTATTATTATTCCATATAATGCAAAAGTAATGCATGACGGGTTCAATTAGGGAAAAAAAAGTTAGAAAAAGTGAGTACATGTAAACATCTGATTAGATGAGATTTGTCAAATAAGGAATAAAAGAAAAAGGAATAACATAAAGATATTGTCCAAAGAAAAATAAGAGAAGAACATATAGACACAAACATATAGACACAGAAGAAGTAATTAAAATGGATATCTATTATAAAGATCATAAACTCCATAAGCTTAGGAAAGAGGGAAGAAAAATAACATTAGTGACTAAGCTTAGCAATGAGGGGATCAAAAATTAAAAATGATTGTAATTGAAGAAAGCTACCAGTAAGCTACAATCACTACTAGTAATTTTCCTACGGTCGTAAGGACTATATAATGTATTATCAGCTATAGTCTATAGAGGACGTCTCATTGACTGGGCCCGGTTCCAAGAATCGGGTGAACGTGCCATATAACGGGCCTGGCTTTAAGTGGTTGTATCGAGTTACGGGTCATCATTGGATCATGTCTATTTTGGATCGTTGCAATCTTTGAACTCTATTCGGGTTACTCGACGCGGGTACTCGGGTTGGATCATCCGGCTTTAGTAGTTTCATTGAGTCTAGTTTTGATAACCAACTAGGTAGTATTTTTTTTCAATGATTCGCACATATATAATTTTCTTATTTTCTTTTAGTCTTCCTATGGTGGCGTTTGTCGTAGAGACCGACATGAAAGACTTATAATGACGGTTATTTTAACATCTGTCACAAAAATCCCTATAGTGTTAGTTATAATATCTACTGTGTCACCATTTTACATCGGTTGTAAAGACAACGCCACAAAACTCTATAGTGTCGGTTCTAAAATAAATCGCCACGAAAAGTAGCACTCTATTGTGTCACTTTTTATGTCAGTTGTAAATACAACTGTCACAAAAAGTCCATAGTGTCGGCTATAAAGTAAAACCGCCACCAAAGGTAACACTCTATTGTGTCGCTTTTCACGTCAGTTGTAAATAGAACCGCCACAAAGACCCTACGGTGTCACTTCTAAAATAAAAGCGCCACAAAAGTTAGCACTTACTGTGTCAGTTTTTCAAAAAACCGCCACTAAAGACCTTTTCCACTTGTAATTTACACCTAATATGTCGCTTATGGTAGAACCGACACGATAGCACCGACATGATAGAAGTTTTTTCTACTAGTGACAAGACTCTAATAATGCAAGAATTATCACAAGATGTATAAGGGAGGTTCCACCTTTCGGTTTCCCTACCAACCAAGTCTAAGCCCGCTTTCGCGACGAATAAACTAAGGTCTCTAGACGGAATTACCCAAACCCCGAGTTTCCCCATATTGGTCCGGGTGAGTCAAGTCAACCTAGGTGATCAAGCTAAGTCAAACATAACACAACAATCCCATCAAGACAATATCACCCTCAAATGCAATAATCTCACAAAAGATGAAATCTTTATCTATTAATCGTCCTCCCCTAGCCCCCTTACAAAGAAATCTACTCACTAATCATGGTGGTTAACAACAAAGCATTCATTAAGAAGAAAATAATTAAAGCATGCATAAAATCTACACTAACAAATGTATTAATGGAGAAAAGGGAGATGAGAGAATTTTACCCACAATGGAGAAAATCAAAGAGGAAGAAGAAGATTAATAATAATAAAGATTGAATCTTGAGAGAAATACACAAGAATTTGTCACTAATCCATGCATAAATCTTCAATCTTCAATAAGAGAAATAAGAATCTTCAAGAAATAAGACAAGGATTTTGTCACATAAACCCTTGTAAAACCCTTGAATCTTCAATAATAAAACCAATTCTTCAATAAAGATTGTAACTTTTCTATTAATAATGGAGTAATTGTATTAATATTAAGTAGATCTATGATTGTTTGTAAGAATTTTCTAAGAGAGTTTTACTACCATCTACTACTACTTGCTACAATATGGAGATTTTCTATCCTACTCCTAAGAGGCACATTCAAGGCTCACTTAAGGCACACTTTGGCTCAAAACCCTAGGTTTAGTATTTATAGAGTTGCTTAATGGGTTGCACAAACTTCAAGGCCCAAATCCGATTTCTCTTCATTTTGCAAGACCATCACCCTTTGTATCTTCATGGGGTGGAATTTCGCCCCGCGGCTCGGCGTAATAGTCTCATCGGGTGAAATTTCACCCGGTGAGATTTTCTTCGTTTTTCGCGCTTTCGACCCGTCTTCACCATCGGGCGAAATTTCACCCGGTGGGCGAAATTTCGCCCGGTCAAGTTGCCCGGTCATGCGTGCCGTGAAAATCTTCGGGGATGAAAAAATGTCGTCGGGCGAAACTTCGCCCGATGATGACTCACCGGGCGAAACTTCACCCGGTGGTGCATTGACTCTTTTCCGGTCTTTTTCTTCGTTGATCAGTTGGATTATTTGAACTTTCAGTTGTGTGCTTTGCTCTTGGACCGTATCTCTCTCTTGCTCGTAGAAGCTCAAACACGTTTTCGGTCGAAAATCCTATCAAAATAGACAGAAAACTACCAAAAACACGTAAAATGCAAAAGAGAGACACTAATGTGAGAATTACGCAAAATATGGCGATAATCACACTCAAGTCTCACAAAACAGAGGAAAAACGGGTCTAAATGGGAGGAAAAACGGTCCAAATTTGGCACACAACAGGAAGGTAAACTGAATTGTGAAGGGGGTAGTGCCACATGACATGTTTAGTCATATCCCATTTCCCGCACACTAATCCGCTTTAACGAACAACGTACCGATACTATGAACTTCGACAAAATGTACGGACCATTATCGATGAATAAAACAAACAACACGTCACGGGTCGTTTTAGAAATTGACAATCGCTTTTACCTATTACTTTATGTTTAATTTAGCCATCTATTTGTATCTAACCCCACGGGTCATGTTTAGGTAATATTACTACACCGTCTCACAATAGAAACCACTTTCAAAACATGATCGTCTTAACAACTCCGTGATTTATCACGGGTTGTATACTAGTTATTTTAATGTTGAACTCCACCTCTCCCAATAACCCTACCTAACCTAACCTTCGTTGAACAACAAAATCTGGTGGTTCACTTCTTCCGCCACCAGAACCACCATAAGTCAGCCGCCATCACCACCACCTTTTGTCAACCACCAGCCACCCAATCGGCTGTCGTTGTCTGAAAAGGTTTTTATACATTATCCCCACTTTCTCTCTCTTTCTCTCTCTCTTCCCTTCTTCTTCAACCTTGGTCATGGCGTGTCTGTGTCGTGTCGGCGGCCACCGTGTCCGGCACGTGTCCCGTGTCGTGTCGTCACACGTGTCGTGTCGACACGCAACACGCCGGAGTTCCGCCGTGTCTGAGTAACATAAGATATAACTAAGGTGACACATTCCACAAAGATTGGAGGGTGCGATTACGGGGGTTTCGTCGGTGTTTTCCTTGGCTTAGGCCGGAGAATGCCGACCCTGACATTCCGGACTCTGGGTCATCTCCCTCTACTCCTGTCGCACCTCTGAGTGAGGGTGATCGGTTGAGTCCTTGTTACTCTCCTGACTGTTCTCCCTTAACCGAGCTTTCTCATACTGATGTCAACGAGCTGGTGGCCTTCTTCTGAGTGCTGAGGGATGATCCTGACTATCGTCACGACCTGGAGATCGTCGAGCTCGGCAATGCTGAGGGTGATGGAGAGGATGAGGCTGACGGTGAATGGGAGGAGAGACTGACGATTGAGGAGGGGGATGAAGCTGATGACGAGGGGGTGTATGTGACCCCATGGACATCCCAGATGACTGGGACTGCGGATCTGACGGTGAAGGTCCAGACAGTCCTAGCCTCCCAAGGAGAATCCTCTTCCCGACTCTAATGGAGGGAGCAGTGAGGTTGAGGATTAGGGTCCTTCTCTTCCAAGTCGTGTCAAGGGTGTGACATGACCTCTTCTAATCTCTTTCGTTTGTATGTGTTTGTTTTCTGAGCTGACCTATGTGATCGCCTTGTACTCCGGCCCCGAGGGGTCGTTTTATTTTGATTTTGTACCTTGTACTTCTCCTCCGGGAGTGTTTGTAATGAATCGTTTTTGTTTTGCAGTACTCGTTTCTCGCGCTTTCTTAGGTGATATATTTTACAAGCTTTGTCTTTTCAGTTTCCATCTTTCGAACTTCAATGCATTGGGATGTGACAAGTGAGTTGTTTGGGAAGCGACACCTGTAAGGAGTTTAGAGGGGGACTTTTCGTATTCTCACTCTATATAAACTCCGATCCCTTTCCTCCGCCATTTTCCCCTTTGCTTCTCCAACAATCTCACTAGTCTTCATCTTTTCCTACCTTTATTCTTTTCCCACGTGCGTCCGCCTTCGCCGTTCAAGTGTCACTTCCGAGCGATTTGGGGGCTTTGATAGGTTAGGCTCCTTGTTCTCACTTTCCTTTTTATTTCTCTTTTTATACTACCTTTTTTCCCTTCATCTTCTTGCGATTTAAGTAAGAGAAACACTAAAGAAACATGCCCTAGTCTCGACGAAAGTTGCTTTAATTCCGCGCCCCTCTCCCTCTGCCTCAGAGGGCAGCAAGGGAGGGGAGACCTTTGCTCCTCACTCGCATGCGTCTACAAGTTAGAGCGGTGTGACCGTGGCTCACACGGTTGATTGCCTCTGCGGCGTCTTTAGAGCGTTTAGGTTTGGCTGATGACCACGGGGGTAGTTCTCCTTCCGTTGCTCCTTTTGATATTTCTGACTCTGACTCACAGACTCTTAACGCCACTCATCTTTCCGTGGCTGGTCCTTCGGGTAGGGCGGTGATCGGGGAGCCGCTTCGTCTTGATAAAGCCAAGTATAAGATCCCCTGTAATACCCCTGATTTTTATATATTAAATTTTATTAATATTTTATTTTGTTTACGATTTAACTCGTATTTCTTAAATAATTATAAAACAGATTCATTTTTTTAAATCATTTGAACTCGTAAAATCCTATTTACCTCGAAAAATCATTTTTATGCTTAAAATGTATCTTACTTTCGTTTTATTCAATTTACTCATTTTATTCCTATTCGAGTTTCCGTTTCGACGGTTTATATTTCTGAGTTCATCTTTATATAAACTTGAGTTCTTATTTTGAACTCGAAACTCATTTTAATTACCTCGTTTGCAATATTTTTTATTAATATCGTGAAATTGCTATTTAATCTTTTTCTACGCGATTTCGTACATAATTATTTTTGAAACGTGATTTTAATACTACTTTCTCGTAAATACGTTCTTATACGATTTTTGTCTACTTATTTTTTTTAAAGTGATCCATTTACGTTTTTAAGCGCGAGTCGGGCTCAGATTGTAGCAGACCTGACCGTTTCCCTCTTCGGACTGAGATATTTTGGTAGTTCGATTGAGAAAGTCAAAACCGACTCCTCTTTTCTCTCCTATTCCTGTTGCACATTCTGCTGACTGTTTGTGTTCTCCCCAAATCCTCTTAAACTTCCAACACAGTATCCCCACTTCTTATCTGCTCTTCTCTCCAAACAAACAAAAAAAAAACAATTGAACGTACAACACAGTAAATTGTTCTTCAGTATTTTTCTCAATTCCGATCATTCTCTTCATCCCGGTTCATTCCAATTCCAAGGGTAATTTAATTACTCTTGTTCTCCGTCTTGTTTCTCCTATTTTTATTAACTTAATATGGTTTTGATACCATCGGTTTAATTATTTTGTAGGCAATTGTGCTAGTTCCGACGAGGACGATTATTATAATTTGCTCGGATCTCAGTGAAGGTAACACATGATGGCATGACTCGGTATTGCATGATATATATGGTGTAGTTGTTTGTAGTATCGTTTTAAAATCGAATTTTTATACGAATAAGCATGTTTTAATTATATTGCGATAATATGCTTAAATCGATTTCGTGTTTCTATCGCTTTTAATCTTCTCAATTTATTTCACATCGGATGTTCTAAAAGTATTATAAGGCCGAGACTAAAACATACAAATAAGACTTTATTTCTGAATTTTCGTGATTTTAATATAAAGTAGCAAAGTGAAAGGTTTTATTATTTTTAACATAATTACTGCATGTTTCAGAATCGATTAGTGTTTTTGAATGATTTATTACTCCTGTTTAAAGACTTTATTTTCGAAAAGTTTGAAGAGAGACTACTGTTTATTTTAAGTCTATTATATATCTGTAAAAGTTCGTAAATTAATTCTTAGTATTTTGGTCACAATAAAATGTTTACGAACAGATGTCGAAATAGTCCGCGAATCTGTCAGTTGTTGTAAAACTAATTTAAAACCTTTGATACACTTTGAATTTCATTTGGATAATTTACCTAATTAAACTTTTAAGAGTTTGGTTAATGTTTCCAATTGGTTTTGCTTTAAAATAAATTATTAAACGTATTTTATTAATGAGATACCATCGGGTGTCAAATTTTGTCAGTTTGTGAAAATACAAATAAAAACCCATGTTTTATTTGGAATTTGGATTTTCTCCAGAAATAAAAGTTGTAACTAAGTTTCTAAATTTTTCAACCCCACTGATCTTACGTTGTTTTGATTTTTAATGATTTAATTACGAATTTTATAGTAAGACAGTGCTATTCCGGAAAATCTGTAAATTTATAATTTAATACTTTTAATTACTTATATTTCAACCTTCTAAGAAATAATTACGATTTTGACTTTCGTTGACTTTTGATCATTAAATATATATAAAATAAGTATAATGTTTATGTCTCGAGGCCTAATATAACTATTTTATATAATTCAAATGTTAAAACGATTTCTAATTATAATAATACCTATTTTGGAAAGTTAATATTTGAAGAAAGTTTCCCAAATTAGAAAGTTTCCTTTTAAGAACGTTTTGATAATCCTATCGAACTACGACAACGACTTTGTTTTGGAGTTATGGAATAAGGACAAGTGTACGGGTAGAGTAATACAGTCTAGGGTATACGTTTTGTCATCAACTATAAAGCTGGTGTGTCTAGTTAGAGACACATTGGTCGTTGAACTGAGCATGGTTTGTGTTCAGGAGTGTGTATATTTTGACCTTAAACTTAGATATCGCATCGTGTAAGTCGCCGTCGGGTTGAACTGGATTACGGTTGGTGTCCAGGAGGGGTGTACATTACTTAAGTCAGGACCTCGCTGCACGCAGTCCTGTTATAGTTTGATTTGCCTAGTTAGAGACCGAAGTCTAATTTGTTTTGACTGAATTCTCGAACCTAGTTTAGAATGATCCTAGTGAAAGTCTATTCCGTTACACTGATTGATTTCCATAACGCCGTTATTATTATTGATTGACATTGATTTGCAGGTTGGCAATCATTTCAGATTATTTTACCGTATCATTTTAAATGTTTTCCATTATTTTGATATATTAGTAATTATGCTTTAATATTATGTAATATGGCTGGGAGAACTGCCTGAGTTGCTCCCCACTGAATTGTGGCTGTTATGTTTATAACATGGCAGGTATTATTTGTTCCGGGGTTTGGTGTGAGCTAGCGAGTGGCGTGGATCCTACTCCGCTTGATTTATGATTATTTATGGATTGTTAAACCCATTTGGAGAATTTTTATTTTTAGCCCTTTTGTAAAAAGTGGCCTTTGTATTGACTGACCGTTCTTTTTGTAAAATATAGAACATCAGTGTGTTTTAATCCCAAATCTACAGTGTTTCCGCCAGTGTATTGCATTAGAATTTATAGGGGATTACATCCCCATCCACCAATATACCGACGTTACTGCGCGTGGTGAGATTCAGCTTGCCAATCCTGAGGAAGACATTGCTCGCTTCTACGACCTTGGTGCGGAGTACACAGTTCGTGTGCCTGGGGAGAAGGACATTGTTTGCAATCCCCCGCGAGAGTGCATAGCGGTGTACCATAAGGACTTAGAGTTCGGGCTCCTTTTTCTCTTGCATCCCTTTCTCGAGACAACTTTTAAGAGGATGAACGTGGCCATCGCCCAGATGACCCTCGTGTCGGTGAGGACTCTAGTGGCCTATGCCTGGGTCTGCCTATTTCGAGGGTTTGAGCCCTCAATTAATGCCCTTAGGTTCATGATGTGCCTAAGTATGAACACGACCGGTGAAAGTCCTTCGGGCTACTGGTCCCTCGTCCGGATGAAGGATTATTCGCCGGTTTGGCTGGTACTGTCAAGCGTTAAGAATTGGAAAGATAACTTCTTGTATGTCCAGCGTGAGGGTAGATGGTCCATTCCTCGGCAATTTCGAAATTCGGTCCACACCTGATTGGAGACAGATGAGGAGTACCACCAGTTCTACCCTCTGAAGGCACTTGAGGTGAAACTCACCCCTTATGAGAAAGACATAGTCACGCTCTTCCAATGTGTTAAGCATGTGTTAAGACATAGCCCTGTTAATGCTCCGGACAAAAAAAAAGAAAAGTCTTATGTCTTATGTCAAATCTTTGGCGCCTGGAAAGACGAGATTGCCGCCTGGGACATCGACGAGCTGTGCTTCGGGGTCGGCTCCTACTGTTGGGGGGTCCGCTGCGGGCGCCCGTGCCAGGGATGAAGGGTCTCCCTCTATCCGTCCGGTAGTCGCTGAATGCGTGACACCCCCACCCGTTCGTCAGTCCTCTACTGCTGAAGCCTTTCTCACCACTCCGGTTGGTCAGACAGACGATCAGGTTACTTTTCTTATCAGGAAAAAGGAAAGAGAAGAAACCCATGGTGCCTGAAGAGTTCATTGATCTAGAGACTAGGGCTGATACTCCAGCGTCCAAGCGTCACGCCTCGGCCTAGGTTGACTACTGCTAGGGCAGAATGCCATGGAATGGGCTTTTAAATTTGACAGCGTTGACGCTTCTACCCTACTCTCTGACTCTTCTGTTGGCGCTCGAGACCACTCTTCGAAGGTGTTAGGGCAGGCCTGCGCTTTCGCCCATGGTCTTCCAGGCTTTTGCAGAGCTGAGAGCCATTTACCGTCTGAGCGACGAGGAGCTGACCGTTCATCAAGGGGCCCCTCTCCGAGCGCCTATCTATGGTTGAGAGGGACGCTTCGGTGATTGCTGCCCTGAGGTCCAAACTTACTGACCAGAGACATGAGCTTGAGGAGGCTTATCGTCAGTCGCTCAACTGGAAAGAGCAGGGAGAGAAGGCTATGCAGGAGGCGTCAAAATTGGAAGCCGATCTGGGAGGAGTGAGGAAAGAACTATAGCTCAGGTAGCACATCATTATTCGGACTTGGAGGGGGAGCTTAAAAGCTCAAAGGGCCGGTTGACAGAGGTGGAGACCGAGCTCTTAGATGCTCGCAAAATATGCTGGAGCTTGGAGGCACAGCTTGATGCGTCGTTGAAGGAGAGGCAAGCTATCTTGGTCGACGTTGAGGAGAAGGTGACGGAGGCCTTTAATAGCGGGGTCCTAACCGCCGACGGCTTTTGGGTGGAGGTTATTAAGAACCTGATGCCAGATTTGATAAAGATGCTTTCAATGCTAAGTACACTGAGATGGATGAGGCCAGGAGGCCCCTAGTGAGACGTTCACCCCTACTGGGGAAGTGCCGGTTGGAGTCCCTCAGGCACAGGAGTTAGGGCAGCCGTCCTCTCAGGGTTCATGCTATCTCGTCTGAGCGCCTAGACACTGCTATCTCTCGGCTCAACGGATGAGGTCTCGAGCCTATCTTTAGCGCCCCTTATATTTTCCTTGCTTTTATCTAATTTTTGTGTGTATCGAGCCCGTTGTGGTCGGCTGCCGGCTATGTATTTTGCTGCTTTACTTTCTGGCCCTTTGTTGGATTTTGCGAACTCATTTTCTTTGGTTTGTATGGATGTTCTTCTTTATTGTCATTTTTCATATTTACTTTACTCCTGAATTCAACGATCGGCCCATCCTTGGACTTTGGTCGAGGCATAGGGGCTGTGCTCCTTGCCTACCTGGAGGTGGGCATAGGAGATTTGATTTTTATGCAAGGCCGAATATTTGTTAGGCCTTGTTAGTTCGACTTTGACGCCCGGTCCATCAGTGGGCATGACATAGGTTCACCCCGACGCGGCCACTCGCGGGTTTGGGTAGGCGAATGAATCTCGTGGTGAGATTGTTCTCGGATTGAAATTTAAATCGAAGTTGGAGTCGCTACCGAACTTTGTGGAAGTTCGAACCCGTTCGAACGCACTCTATACTTAGGCGTATCGCGCACAAAGCACGGCTTCCTTATAGTACTAGAGCTTGTGGGGTTCGTCTCTTTGCATAACGATACCGATGTCGATTTATATATCGAATATCGTATATATAATTACTCTCGTTGCCAATGGTTTCGGGCATCCGAAAACCGAAGGTTCTGAGTAAGGGGTGAAGGTGTCATGTTGGGAAGCCCACGAAGAAAACCCAACCCCGCCCGCACATAGTTGCCTCTACTAAGATATCGATTGATGTTTAAGTACGCGCATTAGTAAGATGATGAAAATGTATGACAACCATTATTTTAGGCTATACATGTGAAATATGCATTTACTATGTCGTTTAATGCATCTTAAAATATATCGAAGTTGTTTTAGCATGTGGGTTCATTTGAAAGCGATAAATGGCCAAACAAGTAAAGTAAAAGAGCTTGAAATATAGATTACAAGTTACACGGGCGTAATACAACCCAAAATTCACAATACTTGAACGAATCGCAATAATAATATCAGATTAGAGACGGTAACACAAACTACATACAGACTCGTAAATAGAAACGCAAAATGAAACCGTAAACCGAACGATTGTGATGCGCGTATTTTATATACACTTATTATGCTTTTTATACGTGCATTCCCGTGTTTATCGAGTAGTGTAAGCTATCATTTTGCCTCGAATTGGCTACTTTGTGGTGTGCTTTGTCTTTTTGCAGGAACGGAAGCCACATGAGCTAAAACAAACCAAAACTGGCTAGACTTGTCGCGAGTCTCCAAATTAGTAATTTTATCCACTACAAACTCAAACTAATAGTAAGTGTAAGTAGGGGTCGAACCCACGAGAAAGGTGTAACGTCGATCAAATGTGTGTAGAGATTGTAACTCAAGTAACCAATTGGGGGTGTTTTGAATTTTGATTCTAAGTCTACTAAAAGTAAAATGCAATATTATGAAGATAAAAATATTATAAAACGAATCTTGGAACAATCGATTTCCACCAACAAACTAAGGATTGATCATTGACTCAATTACTCTAAATTGTCTTTGAATACTTTGTCATGTAAAATCACAATTTACCATTCCAATTAGGGTTTAGCCATTTACTACGGAAGCGTACACAAATAGCCGTTACAAAAATGATAACCTAGTCCAAGCATCTAAGTTCAATCACAACGTAGAATAAATTAAAGGAATTGACAAAGATAAACGATTGCATACACAAGCGGTCATACAATTCGATTCACACAAGTATCGTTTATTTATAAATCACCAACGATGAATCGGCATACAAATTGATGAAATATATTCGCTACAAATATATAGGTAACATGAACAATCAGATTCTATTACCCAAACTGCAATTGATTATCAAAATAATTCTAGGTGATCAAACTAGAAATAAATTAACAATCAAACAATTATATAAAATAATACTTGATATTCAAAAGACAAAATAGAGATAAAAGTCTTACAATCAACTTAGTTTGAAAGTTTCAATCTCCTATTCCAAGAATTGAGAAATTAGCCTTCCATGGATGTTGAGAAAAAGCAATGTAAAATATGAAGTTCTATGTAGAAAATATGATGAAAAATTTTAATGTGTGTTCTAAGTTCTAGTAGTAATGGAAAATGATAGACTAAAACTAAGGTCTAATTATTCTCATAAAGTACTAAGTTAATGTAGTAAAAACAAGTGTAACATCAAATAAGAGAATCCGAAGAGACATGGTGCAGTCCAGCCGCTATAAGCGGATTCAGCCACTCGTAGCGGCTCCCCCATCTTAATTCTTCTTGGTGGGATGATCTACCCGCTTAGAGCGGATCCAGCCGCTTAAAGCGGCTCTCATTTTCTTCTGTGTTTGCTTCCTTGCTTGACCCGTGCCTTGACCTATAGTGTTTGGACCTTGACTCATGTTTAAACTACAAGATTTTAACTTTTCTTAGCCCATTATTTGGCATGTGTTTGTTCCAAGAGTTGAGTGTAAATATATCCAAGTTTCTTTCCGAATCTCGAAATGCGATCCTTCGCGACAACACCTACACAATAAATCGAAAATGCGCAGAAACACATCCATACAACATAACCGCTACTCTAATGCTTAAGTGAGCTAAAATAACTATAAATAATAAAACTAAGGGCTAAAGTAGCTAAGAATTGGGTTGGTAAAGACAGTATAAATCCGTTACATCAAATTCCCCCACACTTAGACCTTACTCGCCCTCGAGTAAGCTCACTTAAGCCAAGAGCACCCTACACTTTCAATCGCAAGTAAAAAAATTCTAATGAAGAAATGCAAGTTCAAATGAATGATTTAGTAAACCGTAACAAATGCATGAGATACTTAAAGAAAACTCTAACAAGCATCAAGTTCCAGAATAAGTGTCTCGTCATGCCCAATGGGTTAGCAAGCACAAAGACCATCACAAGTATCACTCAAACATGAATTGATCAACAAAGTGTTGTGAAAAGAAAGGATGTATATTATTTTTTTGGTGGGATTATTATTTTGAGAGCAAAATCTTCAATTTGGGTAATTTGAAACATTTGAATTCATTTGGCTACATTAGAAACTCCATATTTTTGGAACATATATGCCTCTTCATTCCTAATTCACTAAAATCACCCTTTATTCCACCTCCGGACTCGGTCCATTGGGTCCAAACTTTAGGTGACAACAACGAATCAAGCTCCATACTAGCTGTCCTTTAGTTTACCACGGGACTCGGTCCTTAGCAAACGTAATAACAAGCATGGGATGCCAACATGTAAAGATTTGAATTTCAACTTAGTGGCATTTTGTACTTGAACACAACTTTTATACAATAGAGCTAAAATAACATGGCTCTTGGACATGTAACTTCTCATACCCATTTCACAACATGAGAAGAATCCACTTTTATTTGTGATTTTTTTTTTGATTTTTTTGATTTTTTTGTATAAAGGGAAATATGTTGATCAATCTACATCTTTGTGATAATCATGATGATCAATGACATTTTCACGCCACCAAGATTCCAAGGTGAACTTCAATGTGAACTCAACTCGTCAAAATAGACTCAAGTATCTTTCATGCAAATGTTAAAACTCTTAATTCAAATATGTGAACTACATTTCTAAACTAGAAAATATCAAGTAAATTCATGAAAAAAAGAGGTATGTATTTTCCTTTTTTTTAAATGCAATTATAACACCATCATGAGATACAATCATTCCCCCAAACTTAAACATGACATTGTCCTCAATGACAGAGTAAGAGACAAAAGAAATAGAAAAAGGTTGGGCATGAGAATTACCGTATAAAAGAGAGCATCCAAATTTGAAAAATATGCTTCCATCATCACCCATAGCATCACATGGTGGATTAAAACTACCTTATTCTGAATCAAAAGCAAATGCATCAAATAACAATAAGGGCGGGTTGCCTCCCGTAAGCGCTGGTTTAACGTCCCGCACGACGCATATTCAAGCCTTGTAGCACTTTTACTTGGGTCACTAGAAGAACCCCTTTAGATTAGGAACCCGTTATCGATCATATCAAGATCGGAACATGTTAAAGACCTCAATAGACGATCAAATAACCTTGCAAAAGAGTTATCAAAAATATTATAGTAGCTTATAATGTAATGAAACCATACATACTTTAAAATCATGCAAGCATGTAAGACATTCTTATCCAGATCAATTGATAGTTCGAAAATAACCACGAACTTATTGCAATGGTCTTTATGATCATACGGAGTCATCTCTATTGATTTTGTGTTTTTCTCACTTCGTACAAAAGTTTCATTCGAATCCCATAAGATATCTAAATCACCACCCAAAGAATCATCATCAAAGCATGGGGGTAATGTGAAATCTATTTCGGGTTCTATATATGTAAACAAAGATGAATCACAAACTCCTTCCTCATCATCACGTAGAACATTATTTTCGAGAGTAATGGAGGTAGGATAGTCTTTTCCTATTATTACATCATCACTAAGGCTTAACCCATGGCTCGTAGAGGTCTCTAAGCATTGAGGATCAAGGGTTGAAGCGGTCAATTCTAACTGGCGGGCATTGTCAACCGCAAGATCAATTAAATTCCATTTATCGTCATGACTTAACTCAAAAAATCTACCCTCGCTTTGAACTTGGATATCTATTTGAGTCTCTTGATTAAAGTTGTAGAAAATTCCAACCAAAAGACTCGGACCATTTCCTATATAAGAATGATTTATTAAGTAGTCACTAAGCCTTTCAAAGTAGCGATGAAGTAACTCATGCTCGTGTTGAGGAAAGTAAAAATACATTTTCAAAAAAAAACAAGACCCTTACTTAAAAATAATATTTACAAAAAATATACACATAAAAGAACACACACAAAAACAAACGATTGTCTTCCCCGGCAACGGCGCCAAAATTTGGCTAGACTTGTCGCGAGTATCCAAATTAGTAATTTTATCCACTACAAACTCAAACTAATAGTAAGTGTAAGTAGGGGTCGAACCCACGAGGAAGGTGTAACGTCGATCAAATGTGTGTAGAGATTGTAACTCAAGTAACCAATTGAGGGGTGTTTTGAATTTTGATTCTAAGTCTACTAAAAATAAAATGCAATATTATGATGATAAAAATATTATAAAACGAATCTTGGAACAATCGATTTCCACCAACAAACTAAGGATTGATCATTGACTCAATTACTCTAAATTGTCTTTGAATACTTTGTGATGTAAAATCACAATTTACCATTCCAATTAAGTTTAGCCATTTACTACGGAAGCGTACACAAATATCCCTTACAAAAATGATAACCTATCTAGTCCAAGCGTCTAAGTTCAATCACAGCGTAGAATAAATTATAGGAATTGACAAAGATAAACGATTGCATACACAAGCGGTCATACAATTCGATTCACACAAGTATCGTTTATTTATAAATCACCAACGATGAATCGGCATACAAATTGATGAAATATATTCGCTACAAATATCTAGGTAACATGAACAATCAGATTCTATTACCCAAACTAGCAATTGATTATCAAAATAATTCTAGGTGATCAAACTAGAAATAAATTAACAATCAAACAATTATATAAAACAATACTTGATATTCAAAAGACAAAATAGAGATAAAAGTCTTACAATCAACTTAGTTTGAAAGTTTCAATCTCCTATTCCAAGAATTGAGAAATTAGCCTTCCATGGATGTTGAGAAAAAGCAATGTAAAATATGAAGTTCTATGTAGAAAATATGATGAAAATTTTTAATGTGTGTTCTAAGTTCTAGTAGTAATGGAAAATGATAGACTAAAACTAAGGTCTAATTATTCTCATAAAGTACTAAGTTAATGTAGTAAAAACAAGTGTAACATCAAATAAGAGAATCCGAAGAGACATGGTGCAGTCCAACCGCTATAAGCGGATTCAGCCACTCGTAGCGGCTCCCCCATCTTAATTCTTCTTGGCGGGCTGATCTACCCGCTTAGAGCGGATCCAGCCGCTTAAAGCGGCTCTCATTTTCTTCTGTGTTTGCTTCCTTGCTTGACTCGTGCCTTGACCTATAGTGTTTGGACCTTGACTCATGTTTAAACTACAAGATTTTAACTTTTCTTAGCCCATTATTTGGCATGTGTTTGTTCCAAGAGTTGAGTGTAAATATATCCAAGTTTCTTTCCGAATCTCGAAATGCGATCCTCCGCGACAACACCTACACAATAAATCGAAAATGCGCAGAAACACATCCATACAACATAATCGCTACTCTAATGCTTAAGTGAGCTAAAATAACTATAAATAATAAAACTAAGGGCTAAAGTAGCTAAGAATTGGGTTGGTAAAGACAGTATAAATCCGTTACATCAAAAACCGAGCCAAAACGAAGCCGGAAAGAGCAATCGCAGAAATGGGTCAAGTATAGTCGACCGACTATTAGAATAGTCGGCCGACCATTCTGATAGTCGAACGACAGTTACGATAGTCGGCTGACTATTTGGGAGTTTGCGGAAGATCAAATGAGTCAATATTAGTCGACCGACTATTTTCTGGGCCGCGGACAAATTTCGTCTTGAGGAAGCAGTTTCCTTAATTAGTTTTAAACTCTTCCTAATTGTATTTAAAGGGAGTTTCAGCTTGTTTAGAAATCACTTCTCCTTAGAATTTTACTCCTAATCTCTCTTAGAATTACTTTTGCTTTTAGTTTAATTTCTTTCTTAAAAACTCGGTTTATGTAAGATTGCAACATTTGAATCGCCAACATTCGAATCCCCTTCATTCCTTTTGGTAATTTAATTTAATCTTTCTTCCTTCTTCCTTCTTCCTTCTTCTTCGTGCTTAATCGTTCTTAAACTTTGTTTATGCTTGTCGTAATTTTAGTATCATTCATCCTATTTAATCTAGTAAAATCGTGTATTAGTATTATTGTTTTTGATTTAATTATGAGTAGCTAATTTCCTTCGCTAGGATTTAGGGGGTCTGCGAATTGAATGTGGTCGCTAAATAATTTATAGATCTGTCAATGATATTGCGTCTGAGTTGTCAATTGTAGCATATAATTGTGATTAGTCAGTTAATGCGCATGATTGATTAATTGAATTCGGTAAACTTGAACCTAAGATAAGAAGCCTGGTAAAAGTTAGACCTGCTACAACACATTGGTATACCTTAATAAGATCGGAAGCCTTTAGACGCATGCTAGGGTGAATAGCAGACCGGAAGAACCTTTTCACTACCCCTTAGACCAATATCTGCGATAGACCTGTGACCTAGACCGTGACCATATGAGATTCGTGGTGAACCGACAATCCTAGTTTTCTCTCCATATATCTATTTGTCTTTATTCATCTTATTTATTTTAGTTATTTATTCTCCTTTACTTCTCTTTCTTCACTACTTTTAGATTAGTTAAACACAACCAAAAACCCCCCGATTTGTTACTTAGATAAACTTTAATACGAGTAGGATTTATTGTCTCCCTGAGACTATATTTTTAGTTGGACCGTAGTTGGTTATTTTTGATAGGTACACGACTAGCTTATCAAATTTTGGCGCCATTGCCGGGGACACAGTTAATTTTACTTGTCGTTTTAGTTTATCTTTTGTCTCAGGGAACTTCCGTTCCTTGAGATGGTTCTCATATTTTCCTTCTTAGTTTTGTATTTGCCCAGGTCTAACAGGTCCGAGATTTATAAATATGATCCCGAACCTGAGAAGACTTTACGAGCTAGATGGAGTTTTTGGAGGGAAATTCGTTGAGCGGAAAATTCTAATTCGCTTGACCCAGTTTTCACTAATCTGGAAGTGGAGTATTCATCCCACGAAGAGGACGACTCTAGTTCTAAATCAGATGCCGAGTCAGATATCATTATTCTGATCATGCCACCGAAACTTTCCACTCACTCTAAGCTGACTCAGGCTAACATCCCGAACGGATGGAAGCTACCGACTCCTACCACCGGCTCTTTCGAAATTCGTCCAGCTTATATCAATTTAGTAGAGCGGCATACTTTTTTGGGCAAGAAAGATGAAGACCCCAGACAACATATGGAAATATTCACTGATTAGTGATGTTCGATTCTAGTTGCTCCCGGGGTAACGCAGGAACAAGTAACGGAGTCCTTATTTCCATTTTCTCTTGTAGGTCCAGCCCTTAAATGGTATCAAGACTTGGATAAAGAAGTTGCCGGTATTAATGACTGGAACTCGTTGGCGCTTGCTTTTTACAAGCACTACTACCCTCCTCAGCACACCAATCAGATACGGAGCCAAATAACCAGTTTCAAGCAAGGACCGTTGGAAGATCTAAACGAAACATGGACTAGATTTAAAGATCTAGTCCGTTATATTCCTCATCACGGATTCCAGCCATGGTTCTTATGTAATCAATTTTATAACGGGTTATTCGATGATAATCGAGCTATTCTTGATGGTGCAGCTAACGGACGTTTCCAAAAAAATATTAATGATGATAAGGGTTGGAAATTGATCGAGGAGATGGCCACACATCAAGCCAAGTACGGAAGTCCGAGGGGTAGTGTTCGGGTAGCCACAACTGAAACTAGTGTGATTATGGCTCAATTTGATCATCTTCATGCCCGTCTCGATAAAATTCAGAATCCGCCTCATAGAAACGAGTCGAATCAGCAAACTGTTCATGCTATGATCAAACAGGAGGCCATGTGTGAGCAATGTGGTACCGAAGGCCATAACACGCGGGAATGTATGACCGGGATGGGGCAAGTTCTTGCTTTTGAACACTACAAGCAAGGTAATCCCTATTCAATTACTATAATGAGCGGACTAGAGAACATCCGAACTTCAGTTGGACGAGTCAGAATGTACTAAACCTCGTTCTTCAGCCGAAGCAACAAACGTATGTTCCGCCTCATCGCGGACGACAACAACAAGGCTTCCAAAAGCCTATTGCTCTTCCGCCGCCGACTCAGCCTCTTGCTATCCCCCCCCCCCCCCCCCGTGACTCCGGCTCCAGTTCCTAGAGAATATTAGGAATTGAAGAGTATGATGCAATCTCTTACAGATGCAGAGAAGTGATCAATCTAAAGATGCACAGATAAAGATGTTCGAGACACAGGTGGCGCAACTTGCAACAAATCAATCTACTAGGCAACCGACCAACGCGATTCAACTTTGCAGCAACCTTACTTATGACGAGCCCAAGATGCCCAGTAATGATGATGCTGTAACCGTGGAGGACGTAATTGATGTACTGCTGGAAACTGATGAAGATATCACGAATGACGAATGGGTCAAGAATAGTCGATTGACTATTCCAGATAGTCGATCGACTATTATCAGTAGTCGACCGACTATTGCAGTTAGTCGATCGACTATTCCAGAGATGGAATCCAGATCCGAGACGGTCGCTGCTGAAAAGACGTCTACTGTTGAAATGGAAACAGGTGTTCAGGTACAAGATAAAGCTCCTGAACAGGTCAAAATTCAAGTTCTTTTTCCTAGCCGGTTGAAGCTCTATTTGATTTGGGTGTAAGTGTCAGTGTCATACCCTATTCAGTTTGCGAGAAACTGAATATGGGTCAGCTTAAAGTCACAAGTGTGACTCTTTAGATGACTGACAGGTTAGTCAAACATCCCCTAGGAATCTTAGAGGATGTCTCCGTTAGGATAGGTAAATTATTTATACATGTCGATTTTATTATTCTAGACATGGCTGAGGATACCCAAATTCCTATAATTTTGGGTAGACCGTTTCTACATACTACGAGGGCCATTATACATGTCAAGCAAAAACGCTTGACTCTAGAGGTGGAGGATGATAAGGTGACCTTTAAGTTGGCTAACACATTTGCTAAGCATATGATCGAGGATACTTGTTATGCACTTGATAATATTGATGATGTTATTCTTGATGTTTGTACGGGTTCCTTGAGTAGGGACCCGCTCGAGGCTTTGACGTGTTTAGACACTTGTGTAGGTAATGAGACTAACAATGATGCTGTGTGAGATATTTTAGGAGATACACAAAAACTGACAAACATCGATGTAGAAGTGGTAAATAGGTTGGTAGATACTTCTTATGTTGTACAGGTAACCAAACCTGACCTGAAGTAATAAATTAGACGATTTTGTCCCATCTCAAGTATGTATTTCTAGACGATTTTGAGTCTTATCCCGTCATCGTGAGTAATAAATTAGATGAGAACCAACTTTCTGCTTTGTTGGCCGTTCTTAAAAAGAACGATAATGCATTAGGAAACAGTCTAGATGATCTTAAGGGAATTAGTCCCTATATTTGCATGCATCGGATTGAACTTGAATTAGACCAGTAAGCTGCAACCTAATTTAAAACACTATTAATTTAACAATCGACTCATGTAAATAATCTAGGTGATCAGGCTAAATTAATAAACATGAAAACAACAGTCAAATCGTGAATTTCATACGAATATCAAAGTTCTAATTAAACGTTTAAACAATAACGTAATCTCATAATTCATTGACAATAATCGGTACATTACATGTTCGAATAATTGAAAGATTAAACTAAATAATTAATTAAACGATAAATAAATTAAATAAGATAGATAGATACAACCGTTAGATAAATTAGGAGTTGAATTGCTCGCGTCCCGCATTAAAATTTGACTGCATCCTAACTAACCTTGGCCGTAAAGGCCAAGGCCTTCGCCCTATTCCTATGTGTGTGCTGCTCCCTGTTCTCTTCCCTTGCATTAAAGACCTAATGCATCCTTTTATAGTGTTGATTTGGTCTTAGTGACTTTATTTTTTCCTTAATTAAATGATCTTGTCACATCTTCTTCTTTCCTTTTTACACCAGATTCTCTTTTCTTTCCATAATGGGTTGATGGTTTCAAGCTTGATTTCGACCCATTAGATGATGAAATTTGATTTGCAAACAAACATACGATTTTAATAGTCTCGCAATCTTAATCCAAGTGGGTTATTATTAATTAATTAAAATATATATTAAAAACTCAATTTAGCACAAAAATGTCAAAAGTTAAATAATAAACCCAACTTATATAAAATAATCATTTTAACTCAAATATTACAAAAGACGACATCAATATAATAATATTAAAGGGGTAAAATACGTATAAATACCGACTTATCAATCGGATTGAACTTGAGAAGGATCGCCGACCTGTCAGACAGGGTCAACCGTAAGTTGAACCCGAAAATGCAGGAAGTGGTAATGAAAGAAGTGATGAAGTTGTTAGATGCAAGTATAATTTATCCTGTCGGTCACTCAAAATGGGTGAGTCCTGTTGATGCGCGTTGTCGCTGACACGCATGCAAACAATATTTATAGTCTCAACTAGCTACTATGTAGTAGTAGTAAGTCGGGGTCGAACCTCAGGGAGATAGTGTGATGAAGTCGGTCAAGTCTGGAAATAATTGCGATTGGGGTCTGAAGGGGGGTTTTGGGACGAATTAATTAAGCTAAGGCAGATGAATTAAATATCTAGAGACGAGAAACGATAATACGAAAGGCGTTAGGGAGAGTCGGGAGTCGAAACTAAAGAATAGGGTACAAGAATCACAAGAATCTTCACAAGGTGAATAAAGGGAGGAGCCACCTTTCGGTTTCCCTACTCGACCTAGCCTAAACCCGCTTTCGCGACGAGGAAGCTAAAGTCTCAAGATGAGATTACCCAAACCCCGAGTTTCCCCATATTGGTTCGAGTATGTCAAGCTAACTGAGTTGATTAGGCTAAGTCAACAAGACACAATAATCCCAAGCAAGACAAATCACCCTCAAATGCAATAGTCCTCATAAAACGAGACCCAAATCTAGAATTCCTCCCCCCTAACCCCCTAACTAAAATCTACTAACTATCCATACTAAACATAACAAAACAAATAATAAGGAGGCTAAGAGAAAGGCAAAACATGTTGATAAAGAGGAATAAAAATTAATCTAACACAAGGATAAGGAAAATACTACCAAATGATAACTAATCAAGGAAATAAACAACAAGGCAAAATAAAGGAAAACAAATACTAGAAATGAAAATGGTGGGAACAAAAAAAGGAGAGAGAAAATAAGAGATTACTAACAATGGAGATGTGAAACAACTTAAACATGGAGAAAACAAAGGCAAACAACAAAGTAACAAGAAATTAAAAAGGAAACTAATTCAAAAGAGAAAGGGAGAAAGAAAGTACCAAATATGGAGAAAACTAAAGAAGGAAGATGAAGATTAATATAGAGAGAAGGTTGGAGAAGAAAATACAAGAACTTTGTCGCCCAATTCTTGCAAACATCTTCAATCTTCAAAATAAAACCAAATCTAGACTAATACAAGAGCTTGATTGTGAAATTGAAGATAAATTAATCTAAAACTAAGAAAGCTTTCTAAATCTATGGAGTTTTCTAAGGAAGCTTACTACAATGGAGAACTAATCTAATGAGACACTTCTAAAATGGGGCATTAGTGAGGCACTATTGAGACATACCTAGAAGAAAACTTAGGGTTAACTATATATACTAAACTCTTAATGGGTCTCATAAACTAAGATCCAAATCCAATCCTTCTTCCTTAATGAGACTTTCACCCTATGCATCTTCACATGACAAAACTTCACCCTGCGATTAAAGGGCATCCGTGAGCTAATACCGCTGGGTGAAACTTCACCCGGTCATTTCACCCGATGGAATTTTCTCCAGAAATGCAATTTTGGTGCTCCTTTACCGTCGGGCGAAACTTCACCCGATGGTGAGAGTTTCGCCCGGTCATTTCGCCCGGTGGTGAGTGCTTCTCGAAAATCTTCGGGGAGGTAAAATGTCGTCGAGCGAAACTTCGCCCAGTGATATCTCATCGGGTGAAACTTCACCCGATGGTTTTCTGCCTCTTTTCCGGTCTCTTTCTTTGCCGATTGATTGGATTACTTGAACTTTTAGTTTCGTGCTTTGCTCTTCGGACGACCTCCCTCTCTTTCGTGCTCATAAAAGCTCGGACACGCTTTTGGTCGAAAATCCTATCAAAATAGATAGAAAACTACCAAAACACGTAAATGTAAAAGAGAGACGATAATGCGAGAAATACCAAAAATACGGCGATAATCGCACTCTAGTCTCGCAAAACGGAGGAAAAACAGGCTTAAATGGGAGGAAAAAGGGTCCAAATTTGACACACAACACCTATTCAGGTCGTCCCGAAAAAAAGGCGGGACTATCGTGGTCAAAAACGATAATAATGAACTAATACCTATTGGAATTGTAACGAGATGGCAGATGGGCATTGACTATAGACAATTAAATGCCGCCACAAAAAAAGATCACTTCCCTCTTCCATTTATCGATCAAATGATAGAAAGGTTAGCCTCACATAAGTTTTTCTGTTACTTTAATGGTTATTCAGGGTTCTTTCAGATCCCGATCCATCCTGATGATAAGGAAAAGACTACCTTTACTTGTCCCCATGGTGTTTTTGCTTATCGCAGGATGCCCTTCGGGTTGTGTAATGCCCCTGCCACTTTTCAAAGATGTTGATGGGGATATTCTCCGAGTATATCGAGTCTATTATGGAGGTATTCATGGATGATTTCAGTGTCTACGGTAGTAGTTTCACTGATTGTTTAACTAACCTTGATAAAGTGATGCAGCGATGTATTGAGGTCAATCTAGTGCTGAACTGGGAGAAATGCCATTTTATGGTCAACGAGGGAGTTGTTCTTGGGCACTTAGTATTTGATCAAGGCATCCAAGTAGACAAAGCAAAGGTGCAAGTGGTCGAACAATTGCCTCCTCCCTTTAACGTGAAGGGGGTTAGGAGTTTTCTTGGATACGCCGGATTTATCGCCGGTTTATCAAAGATTTCTCTAAAATCGCTAAACCACTTACATAATTGCTCCTTAAGGATGCCCCATTCATTTTTTCTGATGAATGTTTATCTTCTTTTAACAGGTTGAAGCAAGCTTTGGTCACAACACCTATTATTCAGGCCCCGGATTGGGAGTTACTGTTTGAAGTTATGTGTGACGCTAGTGACTATGCGGTCGGTGCGGTGCTGGGTCAAAGGAAGGAAAAGACAGTGAATGCCATCTATTATGCGGGACGAACTCTGGATGAGGGTCAAGTGAAATATACTACGACGAAGATGGAGCTTCTAGCCGTGGTCTATGCATTAGAGAAATTTTGATCCTATTTAATAGGGTCGAAGGTGACAATTTATACGGACCATGCGACTTTGAAGTATCTTCTCGCGAAGCAGGATGCCAAACCGAGATTACTACGATGGATCCTTCTCCTTCAGAAGTTCGACTTGGAAATAAAAGACAAGAAGGACGCTGAAAATTCTGTAGCAGACCACCTTTCTCGATTTCCATTACAGGACGGAGACGATACTTTACCCATAGATGATTCTTTTCCTGATGATATTTTGATGCGCTATTGGTATAATGGATACTCCGTAGTATGATGACTATGCTAATTTTCTTGTAGGTAAATTAATCCCACCTGATTTAACATATCAACAGAAGAAGCGGTTCCTAAATGACGCTCGGCAATACTTCTGGGATGATCCATATCTTTTCAAGGAGTGTGCCAACGGACTTTTCAGGCGATGCATACCGCAATGGGAAACCAATACCATCTTGGAAGCTTGTCATTCCTCGTCTTATGGTGGTCACCACGGTCCCGCTAGGACCGTGACTAAGGTACTTCAATCAGGATTTTATTGGCCATCTTTGTTTTCTGATGCTAAGTCATTTGTTTCAGGATGTGATGCTTGTCAGAGGACGGAAAATATCTCCTGGAGGCATGAAATGCCTCAGGTCGGTATTTTGAAGGTAGAGATTTTTGATGTTTGGGGCATCGACTATCAAGGTCCTTTCCCGACAAGTCGAGGTAATAGGTACATTTTAGTAGATGTGGACTACGTATCTAAGTGGGTAGAAGCCGTTGCCTTGCTCCATTGTGGCGCTAAAACCGTCATCCAACTTTTCAAGAAGATTATATTTCCACGTTTTGGCGTACCTTGAGTCGTCATTAGTGATGGAGGTATGCGCTTTAAAGAAAAAAACTTATCGCCTTATTGTCTAAATATGGTGTTATGCATCGTAGAGGTTTGGGGTATCACCCCCAAACTAGTGGATAGATCGAAGTTTCCAACCGGGAGCTTAAGGACATTTTGGCGAAAGTTGTCTCGAAGTCGAGAAAAGATTGGAGCTTGAAACTGGATGACACTCTATGGGCGTATAGGACCGCCTATAAAACACCGATTGGTACATCGCCTTATCGGTTGATTTATGGGAAGTCCGGTCACTTACCCATAGAGTTGGAGCATAAAGCTTGGTGGGCCATTAAAGAGCTGAATTTTGACCCAAAATTGTGTGGCAAAAATCGTCTTTTACAGCTAGACGAACTCAAATAATTCCGGATGAATGCCTACAATAGCGCCCGTATTTATAAGGAAAAGACGAAACGGTGGCACGATAAGCGTATCATTCCGAGGGAGTTTAAAGCAGGCGAAAAGGTATTATTGTTTAACTCTCGTCTTCGTATTTTTCCTGGAAAATTAAAATCCAGATGGTCCGGCCCCTATACGGTGATTTCGGTCTCTAAGTTTGGGTCGGTCGAGCTTGAAAACTCCACAACGCAAGGTTGCCTCTCTCTCTGCGAGAAAAATCTTAAAGTCTTTAAGCCGCTTTCAAATTTAATACTTCTATATCACTTTTTTAACTCCTATATATTCAAGATGAACTAAATAACAATTCGCTAACAAAAATTAATAGCGAGTTAAAAAACATTCAGTAATTATACTTTCTTCTAGCCTAGTACTCTATTAGTTTATACTCCCTCCGATTCTTACGATTCGCAACATATATATTCCATATTTGACAAATCATTAGGTTTGCTACATTTCTATAATAGGTAGATTTTTGTTTGTGTTAATTTTTTACTTTATTGATGAGACCCACTGTTTTGGTAAAAAATCTACCGGGTTATCGTTTTAGGTAGCGGGTTAAAGTGATCGATCTATAACTATGGATTAGTGGTATTGCAACGATATTTGTAAGTAAAAAACGACGAGAATGAAGAGAAAATGACACGAGAGATTTTGGTGACGCGAAAACCCAATGTAGGAAAAAACCGCGGGGAGAATCGAAATCCCGCCAATATTTTACTATGATCGAAGGAACGGAAAAAGTATTAAAAGTACAAGTACTCGAACTTAGCAATAATTATGCTATGGAGTATTATGCCGTTTTTTGTGATTTCTCTCGGTGGTGATGTGCTTAAGATCTATTGAATTACTTTCCTCAAAGTGTTGCTCTGCTTATAATGACGTTTTCCTCTAGAGTTCCTGCTGCCAACCTCCCCCTGGTTCTGCTCCTAATTTTCAGGGAAAATCTCTTGAAGATAGGAGGCAGTGTTTGACTTATTCTCTTGTTTGTGGGTTAAGTTTCTTAATGGGCTTACTTGCATTTCCTGATCCGATCGGCCCATCGATCTTTGTTAATTCTGACTTTTGACTTTCGTCTTTCCCAACCGTCCAATCATAATACGTCACATCATAATTCCGAGGATGCGGATTTTTATCCCGAACAATTGCCCCCAAATTCCCGGATAAGCTCATCTTAAGCGGGAATTTCCGTTTGCTTGAACCGTAGACAGTTGGAGTAACGGTTGGTTTTGTGTGTTTGCTTCAAAATTGTACCAACTCCCCAACTCCCCTAATTAATGTTCCTCTCTCTCCCCATCACTTTCTTACTCTTTCCGAGCAGTGTCTCTTCCCATTTTCCTATCACCTTTCTCCTTATCTCTCCTCTCATAATCCTCCTTCTCCATCTCCCTCAAAACCCCAAAAACTCCCATGTCCTTCCTGCTTGTAATCATAGAAGCGCAAGATTCATTCGTGCCGATCTCGATTTTTCAGGTTCCTCTCTTTCTACGGTAATTTCGACTTCATCGTCGTTGTCTTTTTCCTTTCCTTTTTTTTAAATATTGCTCCGTAGTTTCTTCCCCCTTTCTGCATGACTTTCAAATCAACTCGTGCTTCCTCGAGGCCTGTAGTTTCAACTTGGTCATCGACGTCTTCCTCGCCGTCTTTGGCACTGTTTCCTTCTACCTTCATTCTTGCTCTCTGTTGTACTCATGTGACTCATTGTATACCGATGATGATCTTCCTATGATTACGGAGGACTTTGGTTTTGGTAAGGATGTGGTCGATCACGTTCGTCTTTCGGGTCAGAGGGCAGATTTTTTCCGTCCCGGGTGGACTTGCTTGTACCTATACCCCTTGTCTCTAGGTTTGAGGTTCCTCTTCCCGCCTTTGATTCAAGAATTTCTATCTTTGAATAAACTCGCTACATGTCAATTAGCGTCGCATGTGTGGCGTGCTACTCTCTTTTTGTGCTATGAACGATCGTTACCAGATGGGATTACTCTGAGTGACATAGTCTCTGTCTACTGGGTTAGATCCCTGGGGCACGGCCAAGTGACACTCCGTCTCAGGAAGAACGAACCTTAAGGATTCTTACCTGGGGGAATAAAATGGGGGTATGCACAGATAGATGGAGGGCCATTTTGAGCTTGTTCTGTTTCCATTTTGGTAGCTTATAGAAAGGATCTTTCACCATTCCAAATTTCTCCTTGAACTCTGTTGTTGACAGGCAGGTAAACGACATCGATCTCAAGGTAAATCAATCCACGTCCTACTAAAACTTATACTTAGAACTGTATATGCATCAAATGGGTTGCGTAGGAATTAGCCGTCTGGGTAGGCCTGGTTGTGGTCAGGCCATTCATGTTTTCCTTTTCTTTTTTCCCTTACATTTGCATGAATTGAATATATTTGATAGTAGGAACTAAAAGTTATGATGAAAGGGAATAGAAGAACCTCTCGCTTAGTGATATCAATAAAAACCCTAACACAACAAAATATTGAAATGTTGCAAACCAATATTGAAAATTAATACATGTATGTGTTGAAATGTTGCTTCTACAATTGTCAACTTAGATGACACGTCATCGGCCTGCAAGTACTTCTCTTCGTACTTAATGGCTAGAGATTCAACCTAAAAAAATCATAAAACAATTGATAATTACTAGTGTAAAACTACAGAGATTTAATGGAAGAAACTAACCAAAAACATACCTCGTGCTTATCTCTAGCAGCTCTTTCTATAACTTTGTTAAGGTGGTTATTACACCTTTTCTCCTAGAGAACCTATCAAACCAAGAGATATATACCCATGTGAGTAACAATCTAGCAATGGTTTTACTAATTAACCTCATTCTCATATGCACCCTTCAATGTCACAAGAAGGGCTCACCATCAAATGTTACCCAACGTCGACATGTCAACTGTAAACCAATAAAACTCACTCATCGTTTTTACAAACTTACATGAGTCAGTCTTACACATTACTTACATTTAAACGAGCATCCCTATTGATATTACAATCAAATACTTCATCCTTTCATGTTTCTCAATAGTTTACCTACGTTCAAAACCCCCTCACATAAAAAGAGGATAGGTAACTATTGAGTGAGACGGAGAGAATAACAAATTAGTAAACTTGTAGGATAACACTAATAACATGTATCATTACTACACTAATCGTCGATGAAACGGAAGGTATAACATTGGATTATTTATAACAACATCAAAAATTAATCTAGAAAATATGAACCCAAAACTACTAGGAATAAAAGGTTCAAAGTCATACCAGAACTAGAGGTTTGGGACGTGCAGACTAAACATGTGAAGAGGCACACTGGTGGTATGAAGAACTGCCAAACTAGAAGCGTGAGACCCCGTCGGACTCAAGAGGCATGATGTGCGTGAGACCATGGTGGTAGTGACGTATACGTTGTATATGATATTTCTCCACCTACATACCAAATAAACCAACAAATGAAACTAAGAAACAAATAAGAAACTAGGTCAAACACTTCATTGCGTAATTTCAACAAACACCTAGTTTGCAAGCAGAAAAGACACGAAGTTGCAAGGAATAAAATAAATTGCAAGGAAGTTGCGCATAACCATTAGTTTATCTTCTACTAAGCTGCATTTTGTGGGTCCTTTCAAATTCAAATGCATCTATAATCAATTGCCCCAACAACCTACAACTAACACTGATTAGAAATGGCCTGGATAGCTCACTTCTAATCTGCCGATAATCCCAAACGTGAAAACCCTAACTTTCAATCTCATAAAATCATACAACTAAATCGAAAATCCATCCTCAAACCAGAATCCCAAAAGAAAAAACCCTAACATCCAATCTCATAAAATCATACGGAGTACAATTCAAACAAACAGATAAAAAAGAAAAAACATGATTCAAGATGAAACTAACTACTCGTAATTGATCAATTTTTCAACTGATAATCTCATCATCTAATTGACTAGTATAAATTAGGGAACAACTAATTCGTATTTTGAACAAATAAATTCATTACTCGATCTGAAGCCAAAAACAAAGAAATGGAAAGAACAATAAAAATCAAATACACCTCTTAGCGTTACAGGAAGTGAGAGTGAGCGACGACGGTAGTGATGAACAAAGAGAAGAGGAATGGAAATAGAGTATGCGTTGAATGTGTTAGGTTTTTCAGTGATGTTTGAAAAGGAGGACGTTCTATGTGCCAGTGGTAACCATGAAGGTTGTTTTATAAATAAGATGGCTTCACATCAACCGCGCTCTTCGTTCAAAGATGACGGCTTGTCAAACTTACTGTGCTTATTATTTAGTAAAAGAGGACGGTTTACAATTATAGGTGCTCTCTATCTAATAAAGTTGCGGGCGCCAAATTGTGGAAGAAAATAGATAGCGGTTCCATCCTCAACCGTCCTCTAAGAGGCGTTCTGTTAGCCCCAATTTGTAGTAGTGCTTGCATAACTTTTGTAACAACCCTAAATTTTCGCGACCAAAATAGAAGAATAAAACCGAAAAATTTAAAGTTGTTACTCCGCACTTAGCTCACAAAGCCAAGTGCAAGGCAAAAGAATAGTATAAGAACTAAAATAAAATGTAAATCCGATAAATAATTAAATGAAAACGTTGCAGCGGAAGACTTAAGTCTCACAAAATCCAAAACGGTTTAAAACAGTAGCAAACCAATAAATCCAATAATAATATAAATAGTTGGGTAAATAATAAAAAAAGTCCTTCCTCGCTCAGCACAACCCGATACCAAAATGCACCCATGCAGCAATCAAGTGTACCTATCAGCTGTACCCAAAAACACAAATAGGTACAGGTTCCAGCGGGGGAACGACCCAAAACAAAAGGATGTCAGCAAAGCTGAGCAAAAATATAATAATATAATAAATCGTGACATAAAAATAATAATAATAATAGTAATAATAAACTGAAACCAGAGTTAAACTCATCGTTTAAATACCAGAATACCATAAAAATAGTAGTCAAATCCAAACCAACCAAAATATATATTTTTCGCAACCTGTGTGCCAAGGTCCTACCCTTGCACGGTCTAGAGGTAACCACCTGTGCTTAGCTAGACTCATAATAGTGCGCACCTCTCACATTTGGACAGCCAGTAGGATGAAACTGCCAAAGAAGAAAGTCTAACTCCCTAGCGAGTGAGGGTCGGACAATCCTCACTCAAAAATAGTTTCGGGACAGAGTCCCAGGAACGTCTTAGACGCACCTTAAAACCGTCTAGACCAACAGAGCTCCCAGAGTCTGTTATAAGTTACCAAAATTTTCCAAAATCATACCAAGTCACAAAGTTCAATATCCCAACATTACAAGTATTTAAAAATATTTATCATCGACAAAGTAATTTACGAAACCGTTATAAAAATATATTTTGATCCGAACATGCTCTTTACTTAAAAGTGAAAAGGGTAAAACGTCCTTACCTTTCGAGACGGACAATCCAAGCTAATATTTAATCCAAAATTCTTTCACCTCGAACCCACAAGCTACAAATAATATGAAGGGTTCAATGGATTAACCATATAATATTAAGATGATACCAACCCATTATATAGATTTATTGGCTGCTAATTAACTCGTCCAAATTCTTACTCTCTAAGTAACTCATCTAATTTATATATTATCTTGACCCAAATAAGTAAACTCCAAATTACAAATTGTCATAAACTCCTCTTATTCCTCACGAAATCCTAAATTACGGTGTGCTTATGCCAAAACAAATCTCCATTTTCTACCCTTGTCAATGTGCACCAGCACTTCTTCCTGCTTTTTTTTTCAATCATTTACTGTCACCATCATCAATCTACTATTCCACCATCTATTATAGTATGAACGACAGGCAATCCCGATCCAAAAATAACAACAATATTGACGACCCCGTGACACAAAATTAGGAATCTCGACATTGAAACCCAAATTTTTGCCTCAACGTTATATACTCCAATGATCGTTAATTTGATGAGAAAACGATTTCAACCAAAAAAAAACAAAAGAAAACAATATAACTTAATATTTAGAATACTTCATATTTGATCTCTAATTATGAAAACATATAGAAGAAATTAGTTAAAAGACTTACAATTTAAATGGAGGATGATGTAAAACGTGTTGGTGTAAGTAAAGAAAAAGAACTGATTTATTGACGGTGGTTGGTTGGTTGCCAACCGATGAACAAAGGAGAAAACGGAGTTCTGGTAGGGCGGCAGAGCAACACTAGGATGAATGAATGAATGAATTATGGTGGGGGTGAGGTGTTATACGTAGGATTTAAGTAGTTTAGGTTTTCTATTTTTTTTTTTTTTCTTGTTTGAGACTTAAATTCCAACCCAATACTGAGTTTGTTTATAAAATAACGTTCCACTAAAAAAAAATCAAAATCCGTTTTACTTTATAAAGGCCCACAATACTTTAATATTTGAAACGACATTGAATTTTATTTTTTTTCCAATTTAAAAACCCGATAAAATAGAAAAGTAACGTCTTATAAATGACTCGGAAAATAATGGGGTATTACAGACTTCCCTCCTTAAAACAAAGCTTCGTCCTCGAAGCTTAAACTCATCATTAAAAAGAAGTCTCCAAATCGTAAAGTAACGCCTTATAAATGAGTCGGATAATAACTAGTTGTTACATACTTCTCTCCTTGAAACAAAACTTCGTCCTTGAAGTTTAAACTCATCCTCAAAATAAAGTCTCACACTTTTCATATATATATCCAAAATAAACCGTTTACTCCATATATCCAAAATTCGCAAAATAGACACATAAACTTTTAAGACATCTCTCATTTCTAAATTTCTCAAATACATCCACAATAAGCTGTTTACTCCAAAATCTGTCGAAACAAACACACAACCTTTAAGATATCTCACATTTCTAAATTCCTCAAATTCCAAAATCACCTAATTCCTCAAATTCCAAAATCACCTAATTCCTCAGATTCCCAAGTCCACTTCACAACCACCTAATTCCACAAGGTCATCTAGTTCCATAAGATAATACTAGAGTTCGAAACCACCAAGATTCTCATGTTTCTCGAAGATAAAAATATCACTAAGAAAGCTAAGAGCATGTCGGACAAAATAATTAGATTATTTCAAAGTTTTGAAATTTCACAAGTTCGATTTTTTTTTTCACAAATGCGAAATGCACCAAAATCAATCAACCAACACGTGTGTTGAGCACAAACAACCAATAATATGTGCGTTGGGCACAAACAAACCACCAATATCCAAAATATGTGCGTTGAGCACAAACCACCAATAATATATGTGTGCGTTGAACACAAACAAGCCATCAATATATGTGAACAAATCAATTTCGAGTGACAACAAATAATCAACGTCATTGTGCTAATTAAGCACTAAAAATAACCAATATATCCATATTTATAACCAATCAACAATAAATAGCATGAAACCACACAAGAACAAGGTTAATCCAACACAAAAGCAAGATAGTCATGCATATTTCTATCTCACTTAAAACAAAGCTTCGTCCACGAAGCACGAAAATTTACCTTAGACAAGTAGTCTCCTCCACATTGTTATTGTTCCACAAAACTCCGGTTATTCTTATTTCACCCCTACGGGCTTTACACACTTTACTATCCAAAATTTGAACATCTATTCATAAATCATAGTCTCGTCAAACTCAATGGTTTCTACGTCTAACACATGCATGTGATTGATCACTAACGTATTTTCTTAGCTGAGAAATATGAAACACATTATGCACTCGTTCTAGATCAACTAATAAGTGAAGTCGTTAGGTCACCTCTCCAAAACGCTCCAAAATTGGATACAGACCAATACACTTTCGGCTTAATCTTCCCTTCTTACCAAACCTCAATACTCCCTTAGTAGGAGAAATACAAAAAAGAACTTTGTCACAAACCTCAAATTCCACATGCCTACGAGTTCTATCTGGATAACTCTTCTTACGGTCTTGAGTTGCTTTCATTCTGTCAAGTATCCTCCTAACATGCTCAACCCTTTCGATTTTCACCTCGCGCCCTAAAATCGCAGACTCGCTAATATCACCCAAACACACCGGACTCCTACACTTATGTCCGTAAAATTTCTCAAATAGTGTCATCTGAATTGTAGTCTGGTAACTATTATTATATGAGAACTCAATAAAATCTAACTTATCCTCCTAGTCTCCTTTAAATTGTAGAGCAGTAACAATGTCCTCAAATATTTGATTTGTCCTTTCAGTTTGACCATCAATAGCTGGATAAAATGATACGCTCACCATAAACATTCTCAAAGCTATCTGAAATTTCTCCCAAAATAATTAAACAAATTTGTATCGCTATATAATAAAATAGTCTTTGAAACTCCATGAAGTCTTGCCACATAATGTATATAAGCACCCACAAGTTGCTTCTACTCTCATGTATCTTTCATCAGAATAAATGTGCACTCTCAGGTAACCTATTAGTTATAACCCCAAATCATATTATTATTACCTTTCTGTGACCTTAACAATCCAACTATAAAATCCATAAAGATTAAACTCTACTTCCACTCGGAAACTTCTAAAGGTTGTAACTTTCCTTGAGGTCTCACATATTTACTATTAAACTTCTAAAATATCATATATCGAGCCACCAAATCAGCAAATTTCTTTCTGAATACTAGACCATCAAAATCCTCATTCCAAATCCGCATGCATTTTATCGCCTCCCAGATAAACATAATACATCTTTTCCTATAGTTCCTTGTGGTTAGGTACGCAAATTCTATCTCAACACTTAATAAGTCCATTCTCACCGCGCTTGACAAAGCATACTCATTCACCAACCAACTTATCCTAGAAAAATTTATCACCACCTTGTAACTCTCTAATAACTCTCATCAATTCTCTCTCAACAGATAACACACTAGACGGGGTTTCTAATTTTGCCATTTTGATCCCAAATATCAGAAACTCTTCCCTCAGCTTATCACGGTGCATCACTAACATTTTTGTATGAGAAAAATTTACTCCAAGCATCAGCCACCACATTGGCATTTCTTACGTGATACTGAATCTCAATCTTATAGTTCTTAATCAAATCCAACCACCTCCTATATCTCACGTTTAGCTCCTAAAGGGTAAATATATATCTTAAACTTTTTGTGTTCATACAAATCTTAAAGGGTACACCAAACAGATAATGTCTCCAAATTTTCAAGGTAACGACTACAGTTGCTAACTCTAACTCATAAGTAGGGTAATTTTCTTCATAAAGGTTCAACTGCCTAAATGCATAAGCAATCACTTTCTTATTCTGCTGAAAAACACTAACTAATCCATTCTTAAAATGCATAGGTATAAACTTCAGAAACTTCATTTCCATCCGGTAGGGCCAATCCTAAAGCAGTTGTCAATTTTTCTTTAAAATCCGAAACGATTCCTCACACCTCTCATCCCAATAAAATTTCGTTGCTTTCCTCATTAAAGTGGTCATTGGTCTAGCTGACCTCCAAAAAAAAGTCCTTTACAAATCTTCTATAGTAACTAGTTGAACCCAAAAATTGCGAATATCAGTCACATATCGATTTTAGTCTAGGTCACTCCTTAACAACCTTAGCAAAATCTAATGATACTTCATCCTTAAATATAATATGCTCCAAAACCACTCGAACATGCCAAAAATCACACCTCAAATATTTAGCATATAACAAATTCTCACTCAGGATACCTAAGACAATACGTAAATGTTCCTCATGCTCTTCTTTCATTCTTTGAATAAATCACTATGTCATCAATGAGTATCACAACAAATCTAGGTAAGTCCTCAAAGTTCGTTTCATCAAGTCCATAAACATATCAGGTGCACTAGTTAACCCAAAATGCATCACAGTAAACTCACAATGGCCATATAGCTAGTAGAAAATGTAATCTTAGGTATATCCTCAAACACTATCATCAATTGATGGTTCCCAATTGCAATTAAATTTTAGAGAAAGTAGAGGCTCCCTTTAACTGGTCAACAGATAAGTCATTAATCCTAGATAAGGATACATATTCTTGATGGTAACTTGACTCAATTCCCCATAACCAATACATAACATTAAAGTTTTATTCTTCTTTTTCCACAAATAAATCAGGGGCACCCTAAGGTGACACACTAGGCCTAATATATCCTTTCTCCATCAGCTCATCTAATGGTTTCTTACGTTCTTGCATTTCTAAGAATGATATACGGTATGGTGATTGAACAATTGGACTCGTTCCTGGCACTATATCCATTTTGAACCCAACTTCTCTAACATGAGACATTCCTGGTATTTCCTCAGAAAACACATCAAACTCACCTAGCACAGAAACCTCACTCAAATCAAGATATTCAATCCTCAAAGTCGAGATATTCAACCCTCAAATCCCTTGTATGACACAAAATCAGCTAAGCTCCTCTAGATATATAAACTATGTCCTATAAGATACTCTCACATTTTTAGGTCCTCCTAAGTAAACATTACTATGTCCACAATCAATATTAACCCGATGAAATCTGAGTCAATCTATCTTTAAAATCACGTCAAAGGTAATGAAAATTCCATCAAGTCTGTCATAAATCATAATCACCAATAAATACAGACATGGCAAAAAAAAAAAAAAAATCCATATACATCCTTTTCCAGTTTACTAAAAGTCCTCAAATATCATGACAAAAATCAAAATCCACAATTTCACAAGGTTTTGCATTCAATTTATCCACTGAAATGAAAGAGTGAGATGCACCAGGAACATGAGCTGAAATAGATTCACAAAAAAATTACCCAAAACAATGTCTATATTCTTAGTTTTCGATCCTCTATATTCATGACCAAAAAGCTTTCCAAATTCCAGTAAATGATATTCCATTAGAATTAGGCCTGAGATGTTTTATTCCAATAGTAGCGCAATTAGAGCTTGCCTCTTTCACAGTTCATTTAGGTAAGGTAATAGCATTAAAGCAAGACAAATATAAATAACATAATTCATGCGTATGCAATGCACCCAATCCACCCAACACTCTCGATTTTGAAAGAAAGATTTTTTTTTTTTTTTTACAAAGGTAGCGGTAATTGTTTTTTTTTTTTTTTTAAACCATTTCAAATTTTGCAAAACATTTCGGAAAGACCTATTGCTCTGATACCAACTGTAACAACCCTAAATTTTCGCGACCAAAATAGAAGAATAAAACCGAAAAATTTAAAGTTGTTACTCCGCACTTAGCTCACAAAGCCAAGTGCAAGGCAAAAGAATAGTATAAGAACTAAAACAAAATGTAAATCCGATAAATAATTAAATGAAAACGTTGCAGCGGAAGACTTAAGTCTCACAAAATCCAAAACGGTTTAAAACAGTAGCAAACCAATAAATCCAATAATAATATAAATAGTTGGGTAAATAATAAAAAAAGTCCTTCCTCGCTCAGCACAACCGATACCAAAATGCACCCATGCAGCAATCAAGTGTACCTATCAGCTGTACCCAAAAACACCAAAAACACAAATAGGTACAGGTTCCAGCGGGGGAACGACCCAAAACAAAAGGATGTCAGTAAAACTGAGCAAAAATATAATAATATAATAAATCGTGACATAAAAAAAATAATAATAATAGTAATAATAAACTGAAACCAGAGTTAAACTCATCGTTTAAATACCAGAATACCATAAAAATAGTAGTCAAATCCAAACCAATCAAAATATATATTTTTCGCAACCTGTGTGCCAAGGTCCTACCCTTGCACGGTCTAGAGGTAACCACCTGTGCTTAGCTAGACTCATAATAGTGCGCATCTCTCACATTTGGACAGCCAGTAGGATGAAACTGCCAAAGGAGAAAGTCTAACTCCCTAGCGAGTGAGGGTCGGACAATCCTCACTCAAAAATAGTTTCGGGACAGAGTCCCAGGAACGTCTTAGACGCACCTTAAAACCGTCTAGACCAACAGAGCTCCCAGAGTCTGTTATAAGTTACCAAAATTTTCCAAAATCATACCAAGTCACAAAGTTCAATATCCCAACATTGCAAGTATTATAAAAATATTTATCATCGACAAAGTAATTTACGAAACCGTTATAAAAATATATTTTGATCCGAACATGCTCTTTACTTAAAAGTGAAAAGGGTAAAACGTCCTTACCTTTCGAGACGGACAATCCAAGCTAATATTTAATCCAAAATTCTTTCACCTCGAACCCACAAGCTACAAATAATATGAAGGGTTCAATGGATTAACCATATAATATTAAGATGATACCAACCCATTATATAGATTTATTGGCTACTAATTAACTCGTCCAAATTCTTACTCTCTAAGTAACTCATCTAATTTATATATTATCTTGACCCAAATAAGTAAACTCCAAATTACAAATTGTCATAAACTCCTCTTATTCCTCACGAAATCCTAAATTACGGTGTGCTTATGCCAAAACAAATCTCCATTTTCTACCCTTGTCAATGTGCACCAGCACTTCTTCCTGCCTTTTTTTTTTCAATCATTTACTGTCACCATCATCAATCTACTATTCCACCATCTATTATAGTATGAACGACAGGCAATCCCGATCCAAAAATAACAACAATATTGACGACCCCGTGACACAAAATTAGGAATCCCGACATTGAAACCCAAATTTTTGCCTCAACGTTATATACTCCAATGATCGTTAATTTGATGAGAAAACGATTTCAACCAAGAAAAAACAAAAGAAAACAATATAACTTAATATTTAGAATACTTCATATTTGATCTCTAATTATGAAAACAGATAGAAGAAATTAGTTAAAAGACTTACAATTTAAATGGAGGATGATGTAAAACGTGTTGGTGTAAGTAAAGAAAAAGAACTGATTTATTGACGGTGGTTGGTTGGTTGCCAACCGATGAACAAAGGAGAAAACGGAGTTCTGGTAGGGCGGCAGAGCAACACTAAGATGAATGAATGAATGAATTATGGTGGGGGTGAGGTGTTATACGTAGGATTTAAGTAGTTTAGGTTTTCTATTTTTTTTTTCTTGTTTGAGACTTAAATTCCAACCCAATACTGAGTTTGTTTATAAAATAACGTTCCACTAAAAAAAAATCAAAATCCGTTTTACTTTATAAAGGCCCACAATACTTTAATATTTGAAACGACATTGAATTTTATTTTTTTTCCAATTTAAAAACCCGATAAAATAGAAAAGTAACGTCTTATAAATGACTCGGAAAATAATGGGGTATTACAACTTTTCCTGCTAAACCCGTTGACGGTGACTGGTTTAGATATTTTATCTTTGTGGAGGCGGATTCCATTTCTCCTTCTGTTGGTAATTACCTATTTTCCAAGTGGAGATCTACTGAAGGTATTGACGTGTTTTTCCACTTCGAGCTTTCCTTATGTGCTCACTATTCTTACCGACTTTGCGATGCAGGATTGCTGCAACCGGAGTTTGTCGAAGGGGATATTGATTCTTTGACCCGACTTTTTGGCTTGGACCCGGAGCAGAGGTCCTTTTGTGATTTGCTATATCCTTATGCTGGTGACCCTTCCTCTCCTCTCCCAGAAGAAGAAGAATCCAGCGAGAGCATGTCCTCAGGTAAGACGCATTTATGCTTAGCTAAATTTACTTGACCTTAGTTTTCCATAGTGTTTACTTGTGCTTGCTTCCTCTTTCGAGAGCTGCAAAACCTCGCGTGACTCTGGAGCAAGTGGTGCCAGAAGGCGGAGTGTTGCCACTAGATCGGCCTCCAAGAGGAAAGCCGGTTCTGCTCCCGCTGGTTCCAGGAGGAGGCGCAATCCATCCCCTCCTTTAGAGATCACTCCTGTAGACAATGAATCCCCGATAGTGGATCTCTCTGAGCCTTACTCCTATTCTGCCCCCCAATCTACCGATGACATTCCAGCCGAGTTGACGCTCAAGTTTCCTAAAGACTTTGGCGTATCCAAGTCGGTAGATGACCTGGCTCTTTTGAACTAGATGTTGTTTCTTGGTCCCAGGTCTGTACTAGAGAAAAGTTCTCTAGATGAGTTGAGCGCTCAGGCTGCAGCACGCGCTTTTGAGGTAATTTATGGTTTGCTTTTTTATTGTACCTGATATTTTCTTCTTATGTCCCTCTGGATTTCTGACTGTGTTTCTGTTTGTCGTGACACTGGTCAGTCCTTGCAAATGGCTCTATTTTTGCGCGGCGGGGTATCTCAGTTGTGAGATGAAGTCTGCAACCTTCGAGCTGATAGGAGCAAGCTGATGGTTGTGGCTGAGAATGCTCGAGAGGAGGTCTTCAAGCTGTAGAAGGAGCTGGACTTGGTCCGGGGGTTGCTGGCGGAGGAATCTAGCAAGGGATAGAAACTTAGCGCAGATGTGATGGAGACGAGGGGTGAGCTTGCCCAGGCCCATGATGTCAATTCTTCTCTGCAGGGGAAGAATGTTGAGTTAAAGAAGACTCTAAGGGATGCCTTGCTTGGTCAGATCAGTATACCCGGGTCGAAATGATCAAGGAGTATCTGGCGGAGAAACACAAGGACTGGGACCTGGCGGCGAAAAAGAAGCGACTGGACTAGGAGTTTCCTGAGGCGCCCAACCTGGACGTTCTGTATGACATGGAGGCGGAGGGTCTGGAAATGAATCAGTTGACTCCCCTCTTGCTGACCAGTAGGCGGACAGGCAGAAGGGTGTGGACTAGAGGGATGCCGCTGCCCACCTTGATCTGGAGGCCAAGGTTCTTGTAGGGGAAGCTGATGCAGTCCTGCCTCTGCGAGAGGAGAATGTCTAGGCCGTGGGCCAAATTTTGCTGGAGTGATGCCACTCTTTTATCAAACTTCTCTTTTCAGTTTGTGAGCCCTGCGTGGCATAAACTTTTGTTAATATTTTCAAAGCTTTTTATGCGGTCTCTTTGTCTTTGCTCAAGGGAGCAAAGTGTTTTAAGATATTGTGGCACTTTGTGCCTTAACTTTTGTTATGCGAAAGTGAAATAGTTTTCGTAATGTCACCTTTCGATATGTGTCTGTATGTTATGCATGCCTTGCTTATGTCATGTGGTTGACCTTTAAAATGGTGGCCCTGGGGTTTAGTTCACCCACTCTTTCAGAGGAGCCACCCACTCTTTCAGAGGAGCCACACTTTGCGTAGGTGCTAAGTAGCGCGGGAGACTATAATGTCCCGGTTGTAGGTACTTACTCACAGATGCACGCCTCTTGTAGGAAATATGCACTCTACCAGACCATTTACCACTCCTTTCTAATGCAACCAGGAAAACAGGTGAATTACTCAAAAGATAATAGTGATTGAACTTTACATATTCAAAGAAATAAAAGGTAAATGTGTATTGGAAAGCGTCTGATAGAGTTAAACTTGGGTTTTGGTGGAGGTGTATCTGGCGGAATAGATGCCTTGTTTCTGGTGACGTTGGCCATTTAGAAGAAGTATTTCTTCAGGTGTATGATATTCCAAGGTTTATGTATGATTTGGCCTTCCATTGTCATGAGTCGGTATGCTCTATTTCCAATTACCTTCTCCAGATATGGTCCTTCCCAGTTGTAGGCAAACTTTTCTGCTTGCTGGTTTTTAGTGTTCTGGAAGACTTTCCTGAGGACCAAGTCTCCCTCCTGCAGGATCATGATCTTGACATTCTTTTTGTAACTCGTGGCCACCGTTTGCCTGTAGGAGGCCATCCTGATTTGAGCGTCAGTTCTGAGTTCATTTATAGTGTCCAGGTTGCTTGTCATCTCCACCTGATTTCTGTCTTCTGTTATGTAGCCATATCTCTGACTTTTGAGGGGATGACAGCCTCTGCGCCAAACACTAAACTAAATGGTGTTTGTCCTGTAGCCACTTTAGGCGTGGTCCTGTCAGACCATAGCACCAGGGGGAGTTCTTCTACCCATATATCCTCGATCTCTTCTAGCCTTCTTTTCAGGTTGTCCATCACGATTTTGTTGCTGGACTTCGCTTGACCATTAGACTGAGGGTTTCTGGGGGTAGACTTGCTCAGCGTGATATTTCATCTGGCGCAAAAGGCCTCCATCTTGTTACCGATAAACTGGGACCCGTTATCGCAGATTATTTCTGAGGGAATACCAAATCTGCAGATAATGTTGCGCTTGATGAAGGATATAACTTGCTTCTTGGTTACCTGTGGGAATGCTTCTGCTTCTATCCACTTAGAAAAGTAATCCGTTATGGCTAGCAAAAAGACCTTGTTTCCTGGAGCTCTGGGTAACTTGCCAACAATGTCCATCCCCCACTTCATAAAGGGCCATGGCGAGATTATTAGGTGTAGTGGTTCTGCAGGCTGATGGTTGACTGGTGCGTGCCTCTGGCATGCATCGCACTTCTTGACATGTTCCATAACATCTTTGCGTATCGTTGGCCAGAAGTAGCCTTGGCGAAGTGCCTTGTTAGACAGGCTCCTGTCCTCTGCATGATTTCTACATTCACCATTGTGGAGGTCATGCAAAACAGCCTGTGCCTCCTCCTGATCCAGACACCTTAAGTATGGTCCAGCAAGTGACTTTATGAATAGGATTACCATCAATGAAAGTGAATTTAGATGCCTTCATTTTGAAGCTCCCGCTTTCTTTCTTGTCTGCTGGCAGCACATTATTTTGTAGCCAATCCTGGTAGGATTTCCTCAAGTCTGGGGTCTCTCCCTGGCTAGTTGTGGTGCTTAGTATCCCTGCCTCTTGCAGCCACTAGGTACGAGTTTTGCCTCCTTCATATGCCTCTTGTTTCTGGGTATCCTTTTGGATTGCTGGCTCCAGGACGTGGTCGATGGGTATGGTGGAGATTGCTCCAGGTTTGAATGTTGCTCCTAGGGTGGCTAGGGTGTCTGCTTCTGCATTCTGGTCCCGGGGAACTTGCTTAATTGTAAAAGTCGCGAATCCGAGGGTTAAGTCTCTTGATACCTCCAGATAAGCTAACATTTTGGAATCTTTTGCTGCATAAGAGTTATTCACATGGTTGACTATGAACTGGGAGTCGCTGCATACCTCTAGGTGCCTGATCTTAAGATCCAGGGCCAGTTGGAGGCCAAGGATCAGGGCTTCATACTCATCTTCATTGTTTGTGTTCGAAATTCGCATCGTACTGCCTGGACGATGAGGTCTCCTTGTGGTGATCTGAGGACCAACCCTGCCCTGGATCCCCTCATGTTAGAGGAACCATCTACATTCAATCTCCACATCTGATCTCCTTTGTTCTCCTCCAGGATGAGAATGTCTTTCTCCGCCTGGGATTGAAGTGATGGGTTGAAGTCGGATACAAAGTCCGCTAGTGCCTGGGATTTTATTGCCGTCCGGGGGACGAACTTCAAGTCGAACCACTTAGATGCATGGACCATTTAGCCATCCTTCCTGACAACTCAGGTTTTCTCATGATAAATTGTTGGTGGGTAGTTTGTTATCACAGAAATAAGGCGTGACTCAAAATAAGGTCGCAGTTTATAAGATGATGTAACAAGTGCAAGTACGAGTTTCTCAAATGATGTGTACCTGGTCTCTGCATGAAGCAAAGACTTGCTGATGTAGTATACTGGATGTTGTGCTCCTTCATGTTCTCGAACCAGTACCGTGCTGACTGCTTCGTCAGTCACGGATAGATACAGGAAGAGGGGGTTCTCCAGTTTCTGGTTTCGACAGGAGTGGTGGGGTGCTTAGGTAGTGCCTTAGCTCGTTAAACGCCTTTTCGTCCTCCTCCGTCCATTCAAATCTTTGGGCCTTCTTGAGTATATCGTAGAATAATCTACACCTATCGGAGGATCTTGATATGAATCTATTCAGGGCAATAATTCTCCCTGTCAGGCGTTGCACATCTTTAGGTTTCTGAGGTGACTCCATATGGAGGATGGCCTTGATTCCTCTTTGGGTGACCATGTACCCCAGAAATTTTCCGCATGAAACCTCGAACGTGCACTTTGAGGGATTTAGCTTCATTTTGTGTTCCCTCAGGGTGTTGAAGGTATCTCTCAGATGTGCGATGTGCTAAGAGACTTGCTTTGACTTGACCACCATGTCATCGATATAGACCTCCATCGTGTTGCCTATTTGCTTCTTGAACATCGTGTTGAAGAGCCTCTGGTAGGTAGACCTTGCTTTTTTTAGTCCAAAAGGCATAACATTGTAATAGTAAATCCCTCTCTCAGACCTGAATGCTGTCTTCTCCTGATCTTCTGGTTACATCTTTATTTGATTGTAGCCACTCCATGCGTCAATAAATGTTAGCATCTCATGTCCCGCAGTAGCGTCTACCAAGGCGTCTATGTGTGGCAGGGGGAATGGGTCTTTTGGGCACGCCTTATTCAAGTCAGTGAAGTCAACGCATACCCTCCATTTGCCATTCTTCTTCGGGACTACCACCACGTTGGATAGCCATTTTGGGTATTTTACCTCCCTGATTTTTCCAACAACCAGTAGGTTATCCACCTTCAGGTTTATAACTTGGTTCCTTTCTGGGGCAAACTTTCTCCTTTTTTGTTGAACTGGTTTGTGGCTTGGGTCTACGGTGAGTCTGTGAGTTATGATGCTGGGATCTATCCCTGCCATGTCGTTGTGCGACCTAGCAAAACAATCCATGTTATCTCTTAGTAATTGAATGTGATTCTGGCGGATATTACCTGTACATTCTAATCCAATTAATACTTTCCGTTCGGGGTGCAGCTTATCCAGGTTGATTTCATCTACCTCAGCCTGAGGCGGTTCGATGTACTTCTCCTGAACATGCTGGTTCTGTGATTGCTATGTTGAAGGACTTGCTGTTGTCTTGAGGGCTATTTTGTAGAAATCCTTGGCGTCCTCCTAGTCTCCTCTGACTTCCTGCACCCCCAGGGTATGGGGAACTTTAGACACTGCTGGTAGGCGGATGGTATCGCCTTAATTTCATGGATCCAGAGTCTTCCCAAGATTACGTTGTAGTTGGAGGGCCCATCGATGACCAGGTATCGTACTTGCTTGTTAACTCCTCCAGCGTAGGTTGGGATAGTGATCTCTCCCAGAGAATGCTTGGTTTTGCCACTGAAACCCACCAGGGGAATGACCTTCTTAGATAAGTCTTTTTCGCTGAACCCCATATTCTGGAGCGTCTCTAGCATGATGAGGTTGACTGAACTTCCGGTGTCCACTAGTATTTTCTTTACGGTGCAGTTCCTAATAGAGAGTGTGATTATTAGTGCGTCATGGTGCAGCTCTGGGGCAGATTGTGCATCGGTTTCGTCGAAGGTGACAGCTGAGAGATCCTTACGGCTGATTCTGCAGGAGTGCTCTGGCTTCTCTCCCTTGGCGTGGGTGGCATTCCTTTTTGCTGCAGAATAGGTTAGCCCACATAACTCCGAACCTCCCGTAATAACATTAACGATTCTGGTACATACTGGTGGAAGAGAGGGTAACACCTGGTTTGCCGAATTTACTCTAGTGGAGTTCCTGGGCATGAGGTGATCCAAGTTTCCCTGGTCATAGTGAAACTTAATCTCCCTCTTGAGCAGGACGCATTCATCGGTATTGTGGCCGATGTCATCATGGAACTCGCATTTCCTGCTGGCATCTCTCCGAACATTGGTGTACTCCTGCTTTTTGGGCCACCTGACTTTGCGTCCCAGTTCTTTCAAGGCTTTGAGCAAACCTGCGAGACTGGAAGAGAACCCCTACTCACTTATTTAGGTGGTAATTTCGGGTTGTCTTTCCAGTCCCTGCCCCCAAAGACCTTGTTCACATTCATGCTGTATGGTTTTGATCTCTCGTCTTTCTTTTCTGCCAGTGCTTTTCTGGAAGTGTGATCTGGATCATAAGTAGCCCTTATTGGGCCTGAATCCTCCTTTAGTCTAATGGCTGCCAATGCTTTTGTCTGCACATCCACGAATGTGATGTACGGATACTTGGTGAGATCCTTGTACAGATCTAAATCCTGGTGGAGTCCCTGGCGAAAGGCCTCTATAGCGGTTTCTATGTCACATCTGGGGATAGTCACCTTCTCTTTGTTGAATCTGTTAAGAAAATCACGTGTGGATTCCTCAAACTTCTACACCACCCAGTATAGATCGCTGGTCTGCTTCTCTGGTTTCTGCTACTGGCAAATTGCTGGTTGAAGGCGTTAACCAAGTCTACAAAGGAAGTGATACTCCGGTTGGGCAGACTAACAAACCACTGCGAAGCAGCTCCTGACAAAGTGGAGTCGAATCCCTTGCACATGCATGCCTCCTTCAGGGGTCCTGCAGCGGTTACTTACATCATCTTCTGCTTGTATTGGTTGATGTGATCCAGCGGGTCTGCGGTACCGTCATAGAGCGTGTCATGGCTGGCGGCACGAATCCTTTGGGCACGGCAACGCATGCTAGGTCGTCGGTGAAAAGAGAGTCTGCATAGCTATCTCTCGCTGCTCTTTCCAGGGGACGGGCATTCCTGGAATCTTGTTGATCAGGTCTCTCAGTTCCTGGTACTGTTGGTCCACTGTGTTACCTGTTCCTGCAAGAGGGTTAGAGACAAGTGGAAAGAAGCCAAAGGGTGTACCTCCTGACCATGCTCCTCCAGATAATGGTGTTGCTGAATGAATGCCCATCGATGTTTGTTAATTCTGACTTTTGACTTTGGTCTTTCCCGACCGTCCAATCATAATACGTCACGTCATAATTCAGAGGATGCGGATTTTTATCTCTAACACCCACCATCCCCACTCACAACTTTATTATTTGTGCAAATAGTAAATGTTGCTGTTTGGGATGCAAACTATCTTCCTTCCTAGCAGGTATTGACCGACTGGGTGCTCCCTAACTTGCGTCACCGGATGGACTATCGTCTGGACTTTGCACAGGCAACACACAAGGACCTCGGAGGTTGTCTGAGGTTGCCTCTCCGACGCTCAAGTCAGTAATGGGATTCTGGATAATATTTGGTCTAAGGTTGGGATTTTACCTATATTCTAGTGAGATAAGTGCTTTCTTTTAGTTAATTTCTTAACCCTCTCTTGGTGGAAGATGGTCTCATATTTATAGGCTTTAAGTCCTCTTTGACGGCGAGCTTGTCGTCTTAACCCCCTTAGCCGACAAGGTTTTCTGGTGGGCCTACGGGCGGCAGGGTCCCTTGCCGGCCGACGAGGACATGTCGGGGGGCGTCGGCCGCCTAAGGCTGGTTGGCTGGAGAAAGCCCCCTATCAATTGCCCCGCCGTCGGCATGAGGCCGATGTCTCACCATCAAGGTTAGTCGGCGGCTCTTTCTGGCTGCATGCTTTAGACAGGCGATTTTCAGGGGTTGTCCCCTCACCTTCCTCCTTGGGAAGCAGCAAAATCCTTCTTGCCCAATGGGGGGCTTCCTAGGTAATCATTGCGCCTAGGGTGGTTGAGGGTCATTAATGCCCCTCCCCTCGGTTTATAAAAGGGGGGGGGGGGGGGGGGTTGCCATTTTGGCTCATTTTCTGCCTTCCAATCTCCTTCTTGCTTTCCAACTTTCTCTCTCTACAAAATGTCCGACGCCAGCTCCTCAAACGTGCCGGCTGGTTCTCCCAACAGGGTGAGGCGTCCTCGCCCACGCTCAAGCGTTCCTGATCGTCCTTTATCATCAAGAGTGCCCCTTAGACGCCGCGCCCGTCTTGCTAGCCGAGCGAGAGGGGACCGCCGGCCGGTTCATGCTGACCGTCCTTTCGCTGGATTTGCCCGGCGAGGGTCCCGTTGTCCTCACGCTCACTGTGACTATTGCTTCCTCGACTCGGAGGAGGAGGACGACGGTTACTCTTCCCCTCCCCGCAGGGCCTTGTCCCTTCCTTACTCGTCTGGGCCTCTTTTGCCAATGAGTCCGGCGATCCCACCTACTCCTCGCTTTCCTCCTCCCATTCCCATAGAGGATTCAAATAAGGAGGCTCTTTGGGAGCAATTTGCCTACGCCTGTTGGGTGGCGTATGGGCGCCACCTCCCTGGCAGCTGAGCGTCTCCTAGGCGTGGTGCAGTCGCGCTTCGTTTTGCTTGATGAAGGCGGCTAATATTTTGGGCGTAGAGGGACGGCAAGGCATATATCTTCCGGCGGCCGTAATGGTTTTGTTTTGATGGCGGTAGTGAGCCGTCCTAGTGGTTAGCTTTTTAGGTGGCCTCGTGCCACCTAACTTAGTAGTGGTAATTTTTCTTTTCGATTGCCGGGTGTTTGTACGGGGTCCCGGCCCCCGTGTAGCTTTTTGACGTCTGTCCTTCAACGTGTGCCTTTGCCTTGTATCCCCAATTTAATAAAAATGCATTTTAATTTGAATTTAATGCACGTTTCTCCCCCTACATTTTGCAATTTCCTATGCACGCTTTTGCGGTTTTCCATATTTGCCCATTCTTGTCTTTTCGACTTCGATGACTGACATTTGGCAGGAGGTTATTGGTAGGTCTGAGGTCGACATTTCTTTTCCTATAGGCGCTCTCCCCCTTCATGATGACGATGTCGAGAGTGAGGAAGATGAGAGTGATGATGATGGTCAAGCTCGTGAGAAAGGAGAAGGAGCACGGGTGAAGAATAAAAGTGTGGATGAAGAGAGAAGTCGTGAGAAGAATAAGAGTATGGATGCTTTGGAGGGGGCGAATAGTGAGTTAAAAGTGGATCGGGAAGTTTGGTTTACAAAGATAGATGCTTGGTGTGCCTCAACCGATGCTATGATACATAACATGCGTGCACGGTTAAAGGAGACTCATGTTGCTACTTTGGAGACTAGAGACTTGATGAGAACTATGTCTCGTGTTCTCTTAGCATGGTTCTCGGACGCTCGACCACCATCGTCCGAGATCCTTGGCGAGATTGAGGGGCAAGCTATCACCTTTAAGAAAAATGACACCGGGGATTCCCCCGACACTTGATTGCTTGTTATGTTCTTTCTTCTCATTTTCTATGTCTTTTTCTTTATTTTTCCTCATATTGAAGACAATGTGGAGATTAAGCGTGAAGTGGAATATACTTGTATATATGTTATTTCATATTTCAAAAAAAAAAAACCGGCTAGGTGAAAACTCGCAAGGGCGAGCACCTAGGCAAAAATGGGTATATGGCCGAGGACGGAGTGGAAACCCGAAAGGGCACTCCGGGTAAAATGAAGAAACGAGAAGCGTGACATGAGAGTAGAAGTGAGGAATAAAAGCTAAATCGAAAACCCGCAAGGGCGGGCGGTTTAGGCAAAATGAGGGATTAGGAAAAAAGAAATCATTATTTTGATTACTATTTTTGCTATTTCTCCATAATTCGGGAGTCATAAGGAGGTTAGAAGGGTGATTCGGGTTTAGGATCATTTTAGAGTTGGAGTGATAAGTGGATGTCAACTACATGTTTTTATTTGTCAACCATTTTTCTGTAGTTGGTGTTGTGATTTATTTTTGTGTGAGCGGGCATTGATTGTAGTATGGTCTTGGTGAATAGGTTATTCTATTTCTTTGACCATATATATTTTTTGAGAGGGATGTTATAAGGAGGGGGTGTGAGAGTTGAGAGTAGTTGTTGGTTGTATCAAGCTACCCACGCTCACTACTACATAAACAAGCTATTGCAACACTTTACGTGCAACATTTTTTTTTGTGTTGCAGAAATATGTAATTTGCAACACTTTTAATGAGAATGTTGCTTATACTACACCGATGCAACATTTAATAAAAAATGTTGCTTTAGATTATCAAATTGCAACACTATTTGCAACACTCAAAATTTGGCTATGAATTGGTGAATAAATAAACTAATATATATGATTAGGTCAATAAACATTCTATTTTATTTTTAAAGAAAAGTGGACAGGATGCATATTTTAGTTTGCTTATATAACTGGTTTGATTTGTGGTGTGCATTTTGGGTCACTACGTACTTTAATTTTGGGCCAAGTCGAATCGGGTTCACTCGAGTTTTAATTTGGATCGGATCACCCAGGTCAGACGATGCTTGCCTCGGCCTGGCAAATGGGTCGACCGAGTCGGGTTCGGGTAGGTCAACATCAAGTTGGACCACTTTCAAGTCGGAAAAATCATGTTGACTTTGGGTCAGTTCCGGGTTGTTTCGGGTTTGTTATTTTCAATTTCTTTTCTATTAAAATATTCGAGTCATTTCCGAATTAGGCTAGATTAATAAGGTTTAGGAGTCAAACTCGGATTTTCAGTTCGAATTAGTTTTCTCAGGTCTCGTGACTCGTTGATTTACTTTAACACTAATGAATTATTTGTATTAAGTCAAATAATTAAGCGTTTAATCACAAAAGTTTAAATGAAAAAATGGGGCGGGATTATTAATTTTCATTCCACCGCTCAATGTTGCCTACTTGCCTGTATCACCACTGATCTTTTCTTTGTCCTCTTCCCATCCTCTTATTTATACAGCTCTGCTCAATGAAACAGTAATCTGTGCATCCTTAATTTCATTGATTTTTGCATCCTCTTACTTGAATCATTGGTTTTTGCATTAGTAAGTTCCTAATAATTCTAAATTTCAATTCAGTTCTTTCTATATGGAATTACCCTTTGTTTTTCATCTTCATCCTATATTAATCATGGCAGATACGGAAGAGTAACTTGAAGAACGAAATTTTGGAATAAGCTATCTTCTGGAATCAGTAAGATTCAAAGTTTTGTTTAAGTTCATTCCTTTTATTGAATTATCAGTGAATTTGCATATTTATTGAATGAATAATTGAATGAATATTTTTGATTCATTGAAGTACAGATATAATGGTTGAATTTATATGCTTATAATATGAATAGGCTTAGTAATTGAATTGCTGATGGTTGATGTTGTTCTGTCGTTTCTCACGTGCTTTTTGGCAGTAGTCTCCTGCAATTGAATTGCATTCATGTTGCCGTGAATTATCTCAGTTGCCAGTAATTGTGATTCATCATGTTTCTCTTCTGAACTTGATGTGTCCGTTTCATTTCCTGAGAAAGCCTCACTTCTAATCTCAACATTCTCTGCCACTTCTGTGTTGATTTCCTCGGTAACATCTGTCCTGTAATTGGAGATTTTGGTAGAGTCTTCTTCATCCTGAATAATCCCTTCTACTTCTTCATTTTGTCCATATGCTTCAGAGTGCATAGGAGTTTACTCTTTCTGCAGTTTTGTTTTTGGTATTTTTTTTTGTTCCCGTAAACTGCGTGCCTTCCCGATGAAATGCTATATCTGCATACACCCTTGAGACTGCAAACTGGTTGATTTGCGTCCGGGCTTGAATCTCTTTGACGAAATATGGCCGTTTTTGGTGTCCTGTATTCATAAGATAAATACTTTAGTTAAGTTGTGTTATTAAGCTAAGGATATCTCATAAAAGGACAATCATACATGACAGCAACTTTCAATCAACTTCTGTATCTTATATCCAGTCACAAAAGAAACAAACCACAAAATGAAACTATAATCAGGCTAGCAGCAACAAGACATATTGGGAATAGGTTTAAAAAGACAAACTTTAAAAAGAAGTATTGTATACGGGAATTTGTTTTTGTATTTGTAAAATTCGGTTGTTGGAATTTGGAACAGGTTCTTGTTTGCTATAAGACACGACTGTAGGCGCAAACTTAATGCCAGAAAGTTAGCATTACTGTCTCCTAGTGTACATCATACATTGAGATAATTACATATCTTAGGTGATTTAATAACACTCTGCAAGTATGAAGGCTGTATGTGCCACTGAATCCACTGTCTTAGTAGAAAATTGTCACATTTTTAGGTAGTTAGAAAAATCCTCAAATATGAAAACATTATCCATGGGCGTGAAACAAGTAATACAGACGAAATAACAGTCAAGTTGAAAGCCTGAAAGACTGAAACTATCCCCTTGAAGTCCTTCATATTGCGAAATCTTTCTTTTAACAAAGCTTTCATGCACATGAATTTGAGTAAATACATAATCAGCTAAGTATCTCTCTCTAAAGCAATATATTAGATACATGCTCTTTCTGTTTTACATACTCTTCTCCAACATTAACTCAGCTTGCATAAGTGTTTTTTTTTCAACTTTAGACCCTCCTAAAAGTCTAATTTTACTTGGTAGTTGCCAAATTTGGTTGTAGCAGCACTTACTGTTTTATGAGACACACATCCTGTTAGTTTTTTTTGATAATAAGATAAATGATTAGGATTTTGTAGCACCTCCAAACATTAGGGAATTTGCATTTAAGAAAGTTTTTGTAAATAAAATTAATTACGTCAACACGCTATGTTTGTCATACCACATTAGTAATTCTTAGATTTAAAACCCAGGTCATGAGAGAAGATAGAAGTTGGATGTATATTCCTAGGCGATTACCTGAGTATGAGAAAGGAGTGATTGAATTCTTGGATGCCTCCTTTTCTAAATCAAGTTTAAGTGATCAGATAAAATGTCCGTGTGTGCGTTGTAAAAATCGTTATTGGTTTCGAAGAAATGCGGTCTTTAATCATCTAAAAGCATTTGGATTTGTTGAAAATTATGATGTTTGGGTCTTTCATGGAGAGGATCCAATGTCAACCGAAGAATATGAATTTGAAACCGATGAGGAGAGACCTATTTTTCCGGATAATATTGTTGAATTGTTGGATGATAGATTTAGGACCGCCTTCGAACAATTTGATAATGTCCGAGACGGTCCCAATAAAGAAGCTGAGAACTTTTATAAGTTGGTTGAAGAGGGTAAACAAGAGTTGTTCCCAGGGTGTAAGAATTTCTCAAAGATCTCTTTCATCATTCGTCTTTTTTTGTATAAGACGCAACATGGGATTAGTAATGTGGCATTTGACGATCTTTTATTATTGTTGAGAGTTACGATCCCTGATGTGAAGTTGCCTAAGAACTTCAACGAGGCTAGAAATACCATGAGAGACCTAGGTCTTGATTATAAAAAAATACATGCATGTCCGAATGATTGTATGTTGTTTTGGAATGAATATGAGCATCTTGATGAGTGTCTTGTCTGCCATGCTTCTAAGTGGAAACAATATGAAGAGAATGAGTCAAATGAAATGAGAAAAAAGTGTCGTCATGTACCAGCTAAGGTGTTGTGGCATTTTCCACTAAAACCTAGATTACAAAGACTTTACATGTGCGCCGAAACTGCTAAACATATGACATGGCATTCTGATGAGCGTCCAAAAGATGGAAATCTACGACATCCTGCAGATGGGAAAGCGTGGAAGGATTTTGATTCATTGTACCCCTGGTTTAGTAATGAGCGTAGAAATGTAAGGTTGGGGCTAGCTTCTGATGGATTCAACCCATTTAGGACAATGAACGTCACTCACAGTACATGGCCTGTTGTGTTGATTAATTATAATTTACCGCCATGGATGTTTTTGAAACCTGAATATTTTATGCTATCCCTACTGATTCCAGGTCCGGAAGGTCCAGGTAATAATATTGATGTGTATCTGCAACCTTTGATTGCGGAGTTAAAAGATCTTTGGGATATAGGGTTGGAGACGTACGATAAGATGAGGAATGAAACATTTAAGTTACATGCATCTTTGACTTGGACTATAAGTGACTTTCCGGGGTATTCGATGTTATCTGGATGGAAAACAAAGGGTAAGCTTGCATGTCCGAATTGTAATCTTGAAACCGATTCTGTTTATTTGAAGTATAGTAGAAAAATGTGTTATATGGGTCATCGTAGATTTCTAGATGTCACACATCCGTTGCGTAACAATAAGAAGTCTTTTAATGGGGAGCGCGAGAACAGACGATGACGATAGTGATGACTATGACGACGATGAGGACATCATGGAAGCTCTCGAGGAACACAATTCGTTGGACAATTTCAATAATGAATATGATGCTCGTACTAGTAACCAAGAGACCATCGACGATGAAAGTGCAGAAATGGACTTAGATGCCGACGACCTTCAAGTTGATGGTATTTTTATTTATTTATTTATTTATTTATTGTAATTGATGTTAATTGTCTTGACGAGAGTTTTGTCTGATATACACAAAAATATACAGCTATATTAAGGGGGAAAAAAAGAGGACCGACCATGTTACATCATGTGCACACGCGTCCTATGGATGAAAAGGACCCAGTTAATTTGAATGAATTTGGACAACCCATTGGTCCAATTGTTGGGAAAAAGGATACGGTAGCGGAGTTATCTCGATTTTTAGGAACAATTGCTCGTAACCACAAGTACGTACCTATACTCTTTGAGTCATGGAAAAAGGTTCCTAAAAAGGAAAAATTGTGGGAATTTGTTTTGGTACGTTTCCCTCCTAAAAAGTTTTTCATATTATTTAATTTACTTATGCAACTATAATTGTACTAATTGATACATTTTTATATGACTACAATTTTTTTTTAGAGGAAATATTTGATACCTATTGAAGGCCAAGATTGGGTAATGAAGACCATTCGAGATGCATGGAGAGTTCATAAATGTCGTTTCAAGGGGAAACATTACTATGCATACAATGATGACAAAACAAGGTGGAAGAACAGATCTAAAACAATTCCTGATGAAGATTTTGCTAAACTGCTTTCTACTTGGAAAAAGAAGTCTGAAAAGGTTTTTATTCTCAGCTAACTGACAATTTTTGCTAAACTGGACATGTCCCGATGAAGATTTTGCTAAATTGCTTCCTACACTTGTATTTGGTGTGTTTTCCATAGTGTTCTTACATTTATTCCATTTTGAAGGAACGTTGCTCACGTAAAAGACAAAGTTGATTGTCCGTGAGAAATATGCACACAGCTGGTCCGCGGAGCTTTGCTACTGTACGCGAGAAAATGGTAAGTTTCGTAGAGATCATTTTTCCTAAGTATAGTTATTCAGAAATAATATCTACAAGTTTGTAATTATAATGTAGTAATTTTATTGAATAGAGGAATGAACATCCCAACAAGGAACTACCTTCTCTAGCGGAGTTGTTTGAGCGTACCCGTAAAAGAACCGAGGGGAAGCAATACATGGAGCCCTACGCAGATACGGAAAAAAAAATTGTACATTCCTAGACATTAATTAGAGCATGTGTATATATACGTAACATTTGATATTATTATTATAAATAGCTAGTGACATCTGAAAATTCTATTGCAGGATGACATGAAAAGGTACACTTGTCTAGATGATAGTGGTCCTTCTGACGCTTTTCTTGGCGTCATGGGAAAAAATTACAATGGACGTTGTCAACTATATGGTAGGGGTGTCTCTAATAAGAAGTTGAGAGCTGTAAATGGTGCGTCATCTTATGTGGTTCCAGGAGAAGTATTAGAGTCATCAAATCAAATTTGTTGGAGGATGTACGAAAAAATGTGATGAGTGAAATTATCAAGGTACAAGATAAGCATAAGGAGTTGGAGGAGGAGCATCTTAAGAAGAAGGAAGAATTGGAAAATAAGCAGAAGGAACTTGAGAATGAGAAGGCAAATATGACTCAAGAAATTTTGCAAAAACTTCTAGGAAAGTTACCTGCTGACATTGCTAGACAATATTTACTTGATGAATAGAGTTTATTAACACATTATTTATTTGAATTGTAGCTTTTCTATTTTGCTTAATAATATTTTCGGACATGTATTATGCAAGACAATATTTATTTGAACTATTATGTATATTTTTTAGTTACATACAACAATAAAAATCAAATTTATTTTGATTTAGATATGATTTAATCAAATTTTTGTGGATTATTACATTCGGTAAAAAAAAGGTGTTGCAAACACTGATTAAAAGTGTTGCATTTTCTTCTACAACGTGTTGCTTTAGTCAATTACAAGTGTTGCAAAAAAGGACGGAGTGTTGCTTTTGCCTCTCAAAAAGTGTTGCATCTTTTTGTCAAAGTGTTGCATTAGACGATCACGTGTGTTGCAAAAAAAGTGTTGCATATTATAAATAGATGCAACACTTTAAAGAAAGTGTTGCATTTGATAAGAAAGTGTTGCATAAAGTGTTGCATTATGCTATTGCAACACAACTTTAAGCAACACACTAAAAAATGTTGCAAAAGCCTTTAGCAACACTTTTAACCTATTAGGCAACACTTTTAAGGTGTTGCAATAGGCCATTTGTGTAGTAGTGGCTTCGCTGTATAGACCTTGCGGAGGATCGTTATTTAATTACTCGAGGACGAGTAAAGGTCTAAGCGTGGGGATGTTTGATTAGTCTAGTTTAGTAGGGATTAATAAGGGTCATTTAGTTGACTATTTTGTAGTTTTGGGTGTATTTTGAAGGATTTTGGTGCATATGTCCAAATTGATGGGTTAATATAATAAAATGTGTAATTAGGTGGATTAAAGGGTGAAAAGTAATATGGGTTGTAATTGAAATGTTTATTGGGTTAAAGTGTCAACAATCTATTGAAAGTGAAGACAAATCAAGCCCAAAGTTAAAGTGGAAGCCCAGACCAAGTGGAAGAAAGAAGTGGAGGATTTCTAAAATTCCGCTGCCAGCAGAATTTCTTGCCAGCGGATTTTAGAAATCCTCCACTTCTTTCTTCCACTTGGTCTAGGCTTCCACTTTAACTTTGGGCTTGATTTGTCTTCACTTCCAATAGATTGTTGACACTTTAACCCAATAAACATTTCAATTACAACCCATATTACTTTTCACCCTTTAATCCACCTAATTACACATTTTATTATATTAACCCATCAATTTGGACATATGCACCAAAATCCTTCAAAACACACCCAATACTACAAAATAGTCAACTACATGACCCTTATTAATCCCTACTAAATTAGATTAATCACTCTCCCCTTTCATTATTCTTTTTCCTTTACCAAAATATTCTTATCTCTCTCTTTCTTGCCTTATCACTCTTATGTGCTTCTCTTCTGTCTTACTGGCTGCTCCTGGACTCTGATCGCCTCCCAATCGGATCGGTCGTTAACGAAGGACGGGGGATCAAACGATATTTGTAAGACTCGGAATAACACAAAAACTACTAGAGTAATCGTGGTAAGTCGAGGTCGGTCCACAGGGAACGGTGTGTGTTTGTGAAGTTTAAAGTGTCGTGTTCGATGTCTTATAAGGGGGTTTTTCTAGGGGTCGAGTCTTAAACTAAGGGAATATCTAGAGAAATGGCTAAGGGTGGTCAATCTAGGGAAAAGACGTTGGGGAGAAGTTGGGATTCGGTACTTGGAGTCTAAGAAGGTCGGAATCGAGTTTTTGTCGCAATATTGATAAACTCACCTAAAATCCCGCTTTCGCGGCGAATGAGGGTAAGTCCCTAGTCATAGTAATTTCTACCCCGAGTTTCCCCATATTGATAGAAATTAGTCAAGGTCGGTCTAGTTGGCCGGACTAAAACAACAATGACACAACACCATAAATAAGATAAACCAACATGCAAGCAACCCATCAACATCCCTATATTCAAATAATCCAAGCCCTCATCCCTAAACTCCCCAACAAGAAATCTACTCACACATCATTATGGAAATCATCACAACATGCATATTAATTAGATCTAAACAAGATGATGATGAGAAAACAACACAACAACTAAACTACAGATTAGGGAGTGGAAGAGAATTATACCAACTATGTAGATCTATAAGAAATAAGAAGATATCATAGATAAAGATTGAATCTTTGATGAATGAAAAGGAGAACTTGTCACTAATGCTCCAATAAACCCAACAAATCTTCAAATAAAACTTGAATAATCTTCTTACAACCTTGAAATCGAAATAATTGTTGATGGAAACTTGTAGATCATTTATTATTTACTATGTAAACTACTAGAATTTTTGAGGATTTTTCTAGATTACTACTACTAATGGATGGTGTAATAGGATGGTGGAGGGGTGTAATCCCTTCCCTCCTTAGCACAATGGAGAGGTGGTTTAGGCAATGAATTAGGGTAACATGTATATAGTAATCTCTTAATGGGTTTTTAACCTAAAGCCCAAATCCAACTTTATGCTCCATTAGTGAGACAATCTCCCTTAGCATCTCCATGGGGTGAAACTTCGCCCTGCGGACTTGACGATAATTCTCATCGGGTGAAAATTTCGTCCGGTGAGATTTTCTTCTTTTTTTTCGCGTTTTCGGCATTTCTTCCCATCGGGCGAAATTTCGCCCGGTCAGTTTCGCCCGGTGGGTAAGCTCAGAAAATCTTCGGGAGGCACTTTTACCGTCGGGTGAAATTTCGCCCGGTGGTGTCTCACGGGGTGAAATTTCGCCCGGTCATTTTTCGTGGCCTCGAGTCTTGCCTCATTCTTCGTTTGTTCGATCGGATGGCTTTAAACTTTAAGTTGTGTGCTTTGCTCTTTGGACGGTTTTCCCTTCTCTTGTGCTCGTGGAAGCTCAATCGTGATTTTTGTAGCAAAACCTATCAAAATTGATAGAAAAACTACCAAAAACACGTAAAACGCACAAGAGGGACGCTAATGTGAGAAGTACGCAAAATATGGCGATAATCGCACTCAAGACTCGCAAAACGAGGGAAAAACGGGACTAAATGGGAGGAAAAACGGTCTAAATTTAGCACACAATAATTCCCCCACACTAAACCGTTGCTCGTCCTCGAGCAAAGACCCAAAAAGAAATTACAAACTACTACTACTAGCTAGACTATGCTAAGCCGATACGGGGCAATTAACGGGCCCGCTCCGTCCCTTCAACTCACATCGAAATACTTATGAGGTAAAGTACTCCCATGCAAGGCAAGTTGGGGCTTGCTCAAAATGGTGGATGCGACTAAACACACAAAAACACATAACACGAAAGAATAGACGCATCCGAAGCAAAAATAAAATACCGAATCCCTCATCGAGATGGCGGGGAAAGACACCGATTATTTACCTAAAACAACAATAAACTTCCAAGATAAATGACCCACGTAAACAAGGACCAAAGCCTAATACTATGACAATTAAGCAATATAGATGTTGATAACTTAGCCTAGGTCCGCCTAATCTTCTAAAGGGGTACTACGGGGCGTATAATGGAGTGGAAAAAATGAACCATGGATTCGTTCGACACTGTAGGTAAGTGCAATCCCACTCTCTTTGGCTAAGCCAAGAGGGTCGTTCCAAAACTCGAATTTCCTAAATTAGCCCAAATAAAAAAGTGGAGTGTTTACAATTATTGGGATGGATCGACTCATCACCGCTATCTTCCTACCTCGGGACTCGGTCCTCTAGTTGGCACTTCACGGCGACGAATCGATCAAAGGACTTTTTTTTTTTTTCCGAAGGAGACGTTTTTGATAATTTGATTTTCATTTGAAGCTCCTTTTCTTCTCCTTTGTTTTTCAAATTTTTGTGCCCTTTTCTCTTGCTTTGGTTTGCCCTTTTTGGCTTTTTGATGTTGTTTGTAACCAAGCTTGTAGGTTATTTTTGTGTAAATTTATTGTGATGATGTATAGGTGGAGGAAAAATAGGTAATCGAGAACGCGCGCCATTCCGGATAACCCACAAAAGATGGAAAGGATTTGGACTAAAGGTGCAATGGTCATTCGAGCAAGGTCACCTAGAAAACGGGATGCGGGAACCAAGGCCTAACTCCTCCATGGGTGGTCAAGGTGGTCAAATACAAACCCCGAAGTAAACCTCTAGTAGAAAAGGTGGACTCAAAGCTAAAGGATCAACAAAATCATTCCCTAAGAGTCATTCTACTAGACTAAGGTCCAAAATCTACAATGGGTTATCTACAATGGAATGTAAACTCTTGTTATAAGTTTGTAATCGGGTTTTCGAAAAGTTTTAATCCTAGACACACTATACAAAAACAAAAGAAACACATGAAAATGAAAAAGCAAGTAAAAGAAAACACAAGTAAGGTCATGAACTCCATACTCCATCAACATTCAAGCACAATCAACCACAACACCAAAATGCTCAACTTCGAGAGCCTCCAATAGCAACAACCTAACTCCTCTACAAAAGTTAAAGAAGAAAGAAGGAAGGAAGTTACCTAGCGGGTGCTTTCATAATCTCTTCAAATCGTGCCATTAAGGTGGTGGTTACCTGTAAGAGTAGAGAACAAGACCATACACGGGACAAGAAACATAACGAGAAACAAGAAAAGAAAAGAAAAAGAAAGAAAATGTTTTTGATTTTTCGAATTTTTCAAATTTTTATGGATTTTTTGAGAGATTTTTGAAAAATAAAAGATAGTAGACTCCTCCCCCACACTAAAACTGTACATTGTCCTCAATGGACAAGTAGGGAAGAACGAAAAAAAGACGGAAAAGAAAAATAAGAAAAATCTTTTTGGATTTTTATGATTTTTCAAATGTTTTTGGGTTTTATAATTTTTCGAATGTTTATGTGTTTTTCAAAAATATTGAGAAAAAGAAAAGAAAAGAAAATAAAGAAAACGATAAAATAGTGGTGGGCCTAGGTGCAATCACATCACCTAGACCCTAGCCAAGTGGCTAAGAAAAAGAAAATGAAAGAAAATAAAATGAATGGGTGAAAAATTGGGCGTAGGTGTAGTCACGTCACCTAGCCCGGATTAAGAAAGATTGAGAAAGATTGATAAAAATTTGGATTTTTCAAAAGGGGTCAATGGCGTAATCACATCGCCAAGAGACCGGGAGCAATACCAAGGCCGCGACGGCCACAAAAAATCATTAAATGGGACGGTGGGACAGCTTGCAATTTTGTTCAAGATAAAACAATCACAATGGTTTTAATGATGGGACATGAAATAAGGAACAAGATTAATTCACATACAATTGTAAATGATTAGGACTCACCGACTCCACACATATTTACCCACAACACTTACGAACCACATAATCTACCGACTCTTGTAGGGGGGGTCTAGTCTGAATAGTCATTTGACGCAAAGGAGGCCATGGGAGTTCCCTCACCGGCATACTCCCAAACTCCTACATCCCCCGAGTTGTTCAGTCGGAATTCACAGGGATTTGGAGGTAGGTCCCAATTACGAGGGTTATAAATATTGGTTCGGTTTTTGCTGGGGACAATTAAGGCTCGGTCATGGCTAAGAGAGACGAGGCGGTGGTCAGGTACGTGAAAGATCCAAGTAGGGAAATAAGCCTCGTCAAGCCAGACACGGGGGTCATGTGGTTTAAGATGGTCGGTCGTATAACCCAAGTTTCTTGCTATTAAAGTCACAAGACCGCCACAGTCGACAGAGGGGCGTTGGTCAATGATAATTTGATGAAAGTGTAACGCCACGACAATAGGTAGGTCAAGGGGATAAGGGTTACCGAGAAAAGAGTCACATATCAATTTTAGGACACACACATTGAGGTTAATGATATTGTCGATAGATGGCAAAAGACAGTGTGAAAGGATTACAGCGAAATAACGAATGGATGGGTTACGGATTTCAGCGGTAAAATTAGAATAGGGTTCGAAATCGCGTTGACCCGGCGCTATGCGCCTCCATAAGTCTCTCCTAGTCGCACTACTTTGCAAATCACTTAGGGGTCAACTTAGTCCGGTACCCGATGAGGGCAAACCTAGAGCTAAGCTAAAGTCGGAAATATTTAAACAGTGATTTCTACCAAACAAATTAAATTTGAACTCTTTAGGTGCGGTCGGGTTATCGAAATCAAGGAGTTTACTTATACCAATTCTAGACGATAGCTCTCTAATATCGTTCTTAATTCCTAGAGTTTTCATTGTGAATGGACAAGGCCATCTCGTACTCTGAAAGTTCTTTTCGAAGAAGATACGAGCAAGGGGTGAATCAAGGCACGGTAAAAGTTTAGGCCTAGCGGACTTACTAGAAGATGAACATTTAGAAGGATTAGAAGTCGAGGCCATACCTTGTTTACGCGCGGCTCTTTGAGCTCTTGTCTCCATGATAATAATTTGCAAGAAAAATCCCAAAACTTTTGCTTCTCCTTTCTTCAAAAACCCAAAATAAATATTCACCCAAGTATGGAATGGAGTTATGAATGGAGGTTGAATATGGTGTATGGAAGGTGGTGTAATGATTTTGTGATGGGTGAAAGGGTGAAATGATGAGTGAGGTGAAAAAGGTGGTATAAATAAGGGTGTTTGAGAGGGAAAGTGAAAGTTTTAAAGTTGGTGGTTAAAATTTGGTGTAAAAAATATTTGGAGGGAAAGTTATGTTGAGGTAAATTGTTGGAGGGAGATGAAAATGTAGTGAGTGAGTAAAAGGTGTAGGTGATTGGCCAAGTCACACCGCCGGGTGAGATTTCACCCGGTCGGGCACCATCGGGTGAAATTTCACCCGAAGACTTCTCGTCGTAAAAATCGCTTTGCCAATTTTTTTCCACCGGGCGAAATTTCACCCGGTCAAAATCTCACCGGGCGAAATTTCGCCCGGTGGTATATTCTTCGGTTCCGGCAATTCTGGCAACTTTTCCGTGGGGCGAAGTTTCGCCCGGTCGAGTCTCACCGGGCGAAGTTTCGCCCGACGGTCTTCTTTGCTGCGTTTTTCCGCCTTGCCATTTCGTGGCTCTTCAATTAATCACCTAGAGATTCAAATATTGACTCGACTCACAGTACATAATATTTCCCACAAACATGCTTGTGGTCTTCGATTTAGCTCCATAACTTCTCCAAATGCTTGATCTTCATCCAAATTATGCTCCACGGTGAAATCCAATTTCAACCAATCTTCTCAAGCTAACAAAACTAATAAACTTAAAGAAATATGATACATATATACAAGGTGGTTGTTGAGGATAACACCAAACCTACATAATTTTCGAGAGGGGTCAAACAACGCTCCCCAATGGGAGCTCACCAAACTTCATAGTAGCAAAGGTTTCACGAATATGACCGGGATGATAAATCTTCAAACGTTGCCCATTAACCATAAACTTCCTGGTTCCCGGGCTTGATATCTCTATCGATCCATATGGTTGCACTCCGGTCACTTCGAACGGACTCGACCATTTTGATTTCAACTTACCGGGGAAGAGCTTAAAGCGAGAGTTGAAGAGTAATACCTTATCACCAACGGAGAAGTCCTTACGAAGAATTCGAGAATCTTGGCATTGGCGAGTTCTTTCTTTGTAGATCTTCGAATTCTCGTAGGCCTCAAGTCTTAGTTCTTCCAATTCTTGTAGTTGGAGAAGGCGATTATTTCCTACGACACTCTCATCGAAATTTAGCTCCTTGATTGCCCATTTGGCTTTGTGTTCTAGCTCCACCGGTAAATGACAAGCTTTACCATATACAAGACGATAAGGAGTGGTTCCGATCGGCGCTTTGTAAGCCGTCCTCAATGCCCAAAGGGCGTCATTTAATTTCAATGACCAATCCTTTCGGTGTGTATTTACAACTTTCTCTAAAATTCCCTTGATTTGACGGTTGGAGATCTCGGCTTGCCCATTTGATTGAGGGTGGTAGGCTAAGGACATCTTGTGGGTGATACCGTACTTCCTAAGAAGGTGCTGAAAGGTATCCTTCCTAAAATGAGAGCCTCCATCGCTAATTATGGCTCTAGGCATACCGAATCTCGGGAAAATTACATTCTTGAAAAGCTTGATTACAACCTTGGAGTCATTGGTGGGGGAAGCTACGGCCTCGATCCATTTTGAGACATAATCAACCGCGACTAGAATATACTTGTTACCAAAAGAGGATGTGAACGGACCCATGAAATCAATGCCCCATACATCGAACAATTCAATCTCCAAGATAGGTTGAAGGGGCATCTCATTTCTTCTTGTTATATTGCCACTTCGTTGGCATGCATCGCATGTGAGAATGAAAGCTCGAATGTCCTTAAACATGGAAGGCCACCAAAACTCGCTTTGGAGAACCTTGGCAATTGTCTTTTGGTTGGCCAAGTGTCCACCATAAGATGTCGAGTGAAGGTGCTTCACAATATTATATCCTTCTTCGGCCGTAACACATCGTCGGTAAATTCCATCTACGCATCGGCGAAATAAATAAGGCTCGTCCCAATAATAGCGTCGGGCTTCATAACGTAGTTTCTTCCTCTCTTGTTTGGAATAATCGTCCGGAATAAAATAAGACACTAAGAAATTGACGATATCGGCATACCAAGGTGTAATAGTTTCAACGGCCATCAAGGCCTCATCTCTCATAGCTTCATTGATGGGGATACCATCTTCTTCATTGCTCTCTTTACTAACCGTTAGTCTACTAAGATGATCTGCTACCAAGTTCTCCGATCCGGCTTTGTCTTTGATCTCAATATCAAATTCTTGCAAAAGGAGCACCCACCGAAAGAATCGGGACTTTGTCTCCTTTTTGGACATGATGTAACGAATCGTCGCATGATCGGTATGAATAATGACTTTGGAACCGGTAACATAATTTTGAAATTTCTCCATGGCATAGACAACGGCAAGCATCTCTTTTTCGGTTGTGGTGTACCTCGATTGGGCTTCATCTAGTGTCTTGCTTGCATAATAAAGCACATGTAGCTTCTTATCAACCCGTTGTCCTAGAATGGCACCAACGGCAAAATCGGATGCGTCGCACATGATCTCAAATGGAAGATTACAATCGGGAGCTTTGATAATTGGTGTGGTAGTGAGAGCAGTCTTTATCCTGCAAAAGGCCTCAAGACACGAGTCATCAAAAACAAAAGATGCATCTTTCATAAGAAAAGAAGTCAAAGGCTTAGCAATTTTAGAAAAGTCTTTAAAAAATCGTCTATAAAAACCGGCGTGACCTAGAAAACTCCTCACCCCTTTGACATTTGTCGGTGGTGGCAAGTTCTCAATCACGGAGACTTTCGCCTTATCGACTTCAACTCCTCTATTAGACATAATATGACCTAGGACAACACCTTGTTCAACCATAAAATGACACTTTTCCCAATTTAAAACAAGTCTATACTCTTCACATCGAGCTAACACTTGATCAAGATTTTCAAGACAAGAATCAAAGATGTACCATGGACACTAAAATCATCCATGGATTTTTCAATAAAATCGGAGAAAATAGCCATCATACATCTTTGAAACGTTCCCGGCGCATTAAACAATCCAAATGGCATCCTTCTATAAGCATAGGTGCCATAAGGACAAGTAAAAGTGGTTTTATCTTGGTCATCGGGGTGAATAGGTATTTGAAGAAATCCGGAATGACCATCGAGGAAACAAAAATAAGAATGATGCGCCAATCTTTCAAGCATTTGATCAATAAAGGGAAGGGGGAAATGGTCTTTTATGGTGGCCGTGTTCAATTTACGATAGTCTATACACATGCGCCAACCGGTAATAGTCCTAGTAGATATTGACTCACCCTTTTCTCCTTTGACAACCGTCATTCCTCCTTTTTTCGGCACAACTTGTACGGGGCTAACCCACTTACTTCCGGTTATTGGGTATATAATGTTAGCCTCATACAACTTGAGGACTTCCTTCATGACAACCTCTTTCATGGTGGGGTTCAACCTACGTTGACCCTCAACCGAAGGACGGTGGTCATCATCAAGGATGATCCTATGCATGCAAACATTTGGGCTTATGCCTTGGAGGTCGGCAATGCTATACCCGATGGCCTTTTTGTGCTTTCTCAAAACAATTACAAGTTTTTCCAATTGAGGTCCATCAAGGGTAGCATTGACGATAACGGGATAATTAGTTCCTTCAAGAAAAGCATATTTGAGGGAAGAGGGGAGTGATTTAAGTTCAAGATTAGGAGGAGAAGATACCATACTCTTACCCACCGGTAGTGGTTCTACCTTTTCATCATGCAAACATTCTTCTTCAAGAGGCGGAGAGTCAAATGGTTCCTCTTCTTGCTTATCATCATCTATCAAGCTATACTCAACCAAACTATCAATAACTTCAATGGAATACATTTGTTCAATCGTTGGTCGTTTAAGAGCTTGAGAAAGGGAAAACTCTACCGACTCGTTCCCCATGTTAAATGACAACTTTCCATTCTTAACATCAACTATAGTACCGCCGGTAGCCATAAAAGGTCAACCTAAGATAATGAGGGTAATAGTGTCTTCGGGCATATCCATGACAACAAAGTCAGAGGGGATGAAGAACTTACCAACTTGAACGGGTACATCCTCAAGTATCCCAAGTGGGTACTTGACGGACCTATCCGCAAGTTGAATCGACATACTAGTGGGTCTCATCTCCCCCCCACTATGTCTTTTGGCAATGGAATAAGGTAACAAACTAACACTAGCCCCAAGGTCGCATAAAGCTTGATTAACAACAACATTTCCTACCCGACAAGGGATCGAAAAGCTACCGGGATCCTCTAGTTTCTTTGGCATTTCGTTCATAAGAATGGCACTACATTGACCCGTGAGAGAGACACATTCTTTGTCCTCTATTGTTCTCTTTTTAGTCAAGACATCTTTCAAAAACTTAGAATAGAGGGGGCATTTGAGAAATTACCTCAGTGAAAGGTAAAGCTACCTCTACTTTCTTTAACATATCCACGAAACGGCTAAATTGAGCATTCTCTTTGTGTGGCTTAGCTCATTCGGGAAAAGGCAATGGAGGGATAAAAACGGGAGGCGGTGGAACATTAGATTCTTCTTCTTCTTCTTCGACTAATCGCTCCGCCTCTTTTCTTTTGGCTTCTTCCGCTTCCATTTGCTCTTTCTTCTTTCTTTGTTCTCTTAGTTCATTCTCCGCATTTTGGAGGATATCAAACTCCGCTTGTATTCCCCGGTTTTGTTTGGGAGAAGTAGGAGATGATTCTTGTGGTGCACTTGGTTGATTCACTTTGGATGGGGTATTCTTGGTGTTCAAGTTCAAGTTCTTATATGGGTCTTCAAGTTCTTTGCCACCTCTCAAAATTACGGCATTTGCTTGGTGTGAAGGATCTCTTGGGTTTTGGGGTTGATCGGGCAAACCATGGGGTGGATGAATTGGGGCGGCTAGGGCTTTTGTTGCTTCTTGTGGTTCCCAAACCTTTAGCCTTGCCTTAGTATCTTGATATTCATTCCATAGTTGGCCAACGGTTCTTTGCAAATCATTATAGTTCTCCCATGAGGGACCTCCTTGACCAAATTGAGAATTACTTGATTGGCCATGAGGTTGAGAGGGTTGATTGAATGATTGTTGATTGTAACCTTGGTTACCATGAGAATTTCCTTGGAACCCTTGATTGTATCCATGATTAAAGTGATTACCATGTTGATTTTGGTAATTGTTGTAGTTGTTAGGAACATGGAAGTTGCTACCTTGTTGATTGAAGTTGCTCCTTTGATGAGGAGGCATATATGGGGGCATCTTTGGAGGACCTTGGTTAAAGGGCCTTTGTTGACTTTGATTGAATGGCCTCATTTGACTCCCTTGGGCGCGTGGCATCGGATTTTGAACATTTTGATTTCCATAAGAGAAATTAGGATGAAATCTTGTGCCGGCATTGCAGGTATTAGAAAAAGGATCAAATTGAGGTCTTTGCCCATATACTTGTATAGCTTGGACTTCATTTGGCTCTTCAACATAAACTTCTTCATTAGGAATGCAAGAGCTAGAGTCGTGGCCATGATTTCCACAATGCTCACATTGAACTTCCCATGTTAATAGCTTTGGAGGTGATGGTTGCCTTGGTGGAACACTCCCTTGAATTTGGTACATACCTCTAGGAGTGGGCTTAGGATTCATGGCATCCATTCTCTTTTTCAATTCTTCAAGTTCCATTTGGAATTTCAATTCATTAGAACTCGTAGATGAGTTCACTTCAACTTTCTTTCTAGAATCCCTCGATTGACCCATTCTTGAATCACTCCTTGCCATCTTCTCAATAAGATTCTTAGATGCCTCATCGGTGAGAGAAGAGAAGTCTCCTCCGGCGGCCAAATTGAGGTTTTCCTTAGTTCTCGATGAAAGGGTGTTGTAAAATGTTTGGGTGGTTAGCCAATCGGGTATTCCATGATGTGGACATTTGCGCAACAAGTCTATAAATCTTTCCCAAGCCTCACTTAGGCTTTCAAATTCATCTTGCTTGAATGTTTGTATCTCCATGCGATATTGATTAGTCTTTGACGGCGGAAAATATTTCTCCAAGAAGGCATTAGACAGTTGAGCCCATGTTGTGAAAGTATTAGCGGGATGGCCTTGAAGCCATCTACGAGCTCCATCTCTCAAGGTCTTCGGAAATAATAAACGATGCAATTGGCATGAAGTTAATCCATTGAGACGGGCTCCTACTAATTTTTCTTTGAATGAAGTGATGTGCTCTTGAGCATCTTCTTGAGAAAAGCCGTGAAAAGTATCTTGTTGGACCGCATTGGTCAAAGAAGCTTTCAATTCATAATCCTCGGGAATCTCTCCGAAATCGACGGGAGAAGATGTTTCTTCATGTGTGAGTTGAGAGTGCGAACCTAGAGTCGCCATTGGTTGGATTGGCGGTGATGGTGGATTTGAATTTGGTGGTTTTGGAGAATTTGGAGAATTTGGAGGGGATGGAATTGGTGGTGGTGTTCTCGGTGATGGTGGTGGTGGTGGTGAATTTTGTGAAGTGGAAGGTATGGAAGGATTGTTTGGAGTGGGGTTATGTGATGTAGAAGGTGTAGAAGGTGAATGTGGTAGGATGGGATTAAGGTTAGGAGGTGATAATGAAGGATGTGGAATGAAGGTGGTTGAGTTATTTCCTCGAAAACGCAATGCTCTAAAAGTCCTTTCCGGTTTCGGATCGAACCACAAGGGCGATGACGTGTTCCTGGGCATAAAACTCAATTAAACGGTGAGACTCCTAGCACCTCGCGGTACTAGGGAAAAGAGAGAAGGGAAAAGAATCAAACACAACAACTAAAAACACAACAACAACTAGCCGTTCCCCGGCAACGGCGCCACGGATCGGTCGTTAACGAAGGACAGGGGATCAAACAATATTTGTAAGACTCGGAATAACACAAAAACTACTAGAATAATCGTGGTAAGTCGAGGTCGGTCCACAGGGAACGGTGTGTGTTTGTGAAGCTTAAAGTGTCGTGTTCGATGTCTTAGAAGGGGGTTTTTCTAGGGGTCGAGTCTTAAACTAAGGGAATATCTAGAGAAATGGTTAAGGGTGGTCAATCTAGGGAAAAGGCGTTGGGGAGAAGTTGGGATTCGGTACTTGGAGTCTAAGAAGGTCGGAATCGAAGTTATGTCGCAATATTGATAAACTCACCTAAAATCCCGCTTTCGCGGCGAATGAGGGTAAGTCCCTAGTCATGGTAATTTCTACCCCGAGTTTCCCCATATTGATAGAAATTAGTCAAGGTCGGTCTAGTTGGCCGGACTAAAAGAACAATGACACAACACCATAAATAAGATAAACCAACATGCAAGCAACCCACCAACATCCCTATATTCAAATAATCCAAGCCCTCATCCCTAAACTCCCCAACAAGAAATCTACTCACACATCATTATGGAAATCATCACAACATGCATATTAATTAGATCTAAACAAGATGATGATGAGAAAACAACACAAAAACTAAACTAGAGATTAGGGAGTGGAAGAGAATTATACCAACTATGTAGATCTATAAGAAATAAGAAGATATCATAGATAAAGATTGAATCTTTGATGAATGAAATGGAGAACTTGTCACTAATCCTCCAATAAACCCAACAAATCTTCAAATAAAACTTGAATAATCTTCTTACAACCTTGAAATCTAAATAATTGTTGATAGAAACTTGTAGATCTACTATTAATTACTATGTAAACTACTAGAATTTTTGAGGATTTTTCTAGATTACTACTACTAATGGATGGTGTAATAGGATGGTGGAGGGGTGTAATGCCTTCCCTCCTTAGCACAATGAAGAGGTGGTTTAGGCAATGAATTATGGTAACATGTATATAGTAATCTCTTAATGGGTTTTTAACCTAAAGTCCAAATCCAACTTTATGCTCCATTAGTGAGACAATCTCCCTTAGCATCTCCATGGGGTGAAACTTCGCCCTGCGGACTTGACGATAATTCTCATCGGGTGAAAATTTCGTCCGGTGAGATTTTCTTCTTTTTTTTCGCGTTTTCGGCACTTCTTCCCATCGGGCGAAATTTCAACCGGTGGGCGAAATTTCGCCCGATCAGTTTCGCCCGGTGGGTAAGCTCGGAAAATCTTCGGGAGGCACTTTTACCGTCGGGTGAAATTTCGCCCGGTCATTTTTCGTGGCCTCGAGTCTTGTCTCATTCTTCGTTTGTTCGATTGGATGACTTTAAACTTTAAGTTGTGTGCTTTGCTCTTTGGACGGTTTTCCCTTCTCTTGTGCTCGTGGAAGCTCAATCGTGATTTTTGTAGCAAAACCTATCAAAATTGATAGAAAAACTACCAAAAACACGTAAAACACACAAGAGGGACGCCAATGCGAGAAGTACGCAAAATATGGCGATAATCGCACTCAAGACTCGCAAAACGAGGGAAAAACGGGTCTAAATGGGAGGAAAAATGGTCTAAATTTAGCACACAACAGACTCCTATCTTCAGCCGGCTGTTATCCAACTGCCGGCCTTCCTTAGGTCAGTTCTTCTTCCTTGATCTCTTTTTCTTCGTCCTTTACTTCTCTTGCCCCCTCATTATGTCTACTCGCCGCCGGACTATTCGCTTTGAAGAGAGGCTTTCTTCCCCTGAAGAAGAGGCAGCGCCTGGGTCGTCGGCGAAAGAGGCGGCTTACGGCGTGTTGTCCCCGATCCCTCTTCGCGCCGTTCTTCCTTCCCCCTCAGAGCGTTTTGTTGTGGAGGAGGTGCCGGCTAAAAGAGGGCAAGCCGGGGCTTCTCCTTCTTGTCCACAGGACGACGACGGGGGTGAGCCTTCTCCCCAGTATAACAACCCGAACCAATCTTATGAGGTTTATATCTCACCCATAAGGCTCAATTGGGCCCGAACTTCTATTATATTATACGTATTCAAACGGGGCTCTGGGCTGAAATGAAAACTGTTGATTACATTCTCTGCATCACCAAGAGGGAACCCGCAGTTTTCAGAATCCTGTTCTCCCCCCGCTACCTAGGTGGTAATACTGATCAAGTACTTGTCTATATGTGCGCCACATACCCTACGCAGACTCTTGAACCGCAAAACTCACTGCCGTAGGACGACTACCTTAAACACTAGGTCGACTCTTGGAACGCAGCCTCCGAGTCTGCTTTTCATTACAAGTACAGTCGAAACACCACGCATGGTAGGATCCAACACAAGCTATTCGTCCCAGACTCGCATCGTAAACTTTATATAAAAGTCGCCCGTGAACACGTAGTACATTATTTTGGTGACCTTCAATAATTGGTCGGACTCTTTTGAAACAGTCAAATCCTCAAATACTTACTTTCAGTATGACAACGTTATAGTTTAATCCTCAAGTGTCACCCGAAACATCATATCCCAAATATCGTTTAATATTTAAAATAATAAATCTTTTTAAAATGAAGTTTTATATAAAAACAAAATTTAAGGTATAATAATAATAAAATATAATTTTAAAATTTATATTTTCTGAAAAATATAAAAGTTTCTGAAAAATATAAATCAAGTCGTACGTAGTCGATTTACAAAGTTTGACGTAAAATCATTTTTAAAAATATTCATAAATGTCGTGTAAAAATTTCGGAGTAAAACAAATCCATTTATTTTAGAAAAATGAAATTTATAAAGTTGTACCTATATAAAACAAAAAGTGAAATTTTATTAAAATAAGATTTTGTAGGTTACTAATCTACTCCATTTTTATAATATATAAACAAATGTAAAACTACTAAAAAAAATTAAATATATGACCGAAATTACAATTATATAAAATACATACAAAAAAAAAATATATAGTACATAGAATAAACATACATAGCAAATAGAAGTAAATAAATAAAGTATAATGAAAATAATATAAGTAAATTTTATTAATTTAATTTCTTTTATTAATTCTATCAATTTCTCGTACAAACAGAAATGTAAAGGTGATAAGTAAATAAATTAAACAAGTGATAATTTAGTCGAGTTGAATTTAGTCATAATAAAATATCACGTAACATTTTTATATATACATAAGTCATTTAGTCATATAAATAAGCCTAAATATTTAAATAAGCAACTTATTAAATTACTAACATAATATACTTATATATAAGAATGTTGTTAGAAGAAAAGTTTGGTTACCTTAATAGCTATTACGGAGTATTTATTAACGTTATTAAGAATTAAGGTCGACAGGTCAATAATACGGTTGTGGACATGACATAGGTCCACCCCGACGCGGCCACGCGCGGGTTTGGGTAGGCGAATGAATCTCCATATGAGAAGGATCGAATTGAAATTTAGGTCTATGTGGAGTCGCCACCGAATTTTATGGTTATTCGGAACCGTTCGAGCCCACTCTATGTCGTAGTGGGCCGTATACAAAATACGGCCCATTTCCGATGTCAGAGTTTATTGGGCTCGTCCCTTTGCATATCGATACCGATACCGACATTATCGGATATCGTGTATTGAATGACTCTCGTGCGCCAACGGTTTCGGGCATCCGGAAACCGAGGTTCTGAGTAAGGGGTGAGGGTACGTGTTGGGAAGCCCACAAAGGACACCCAACCCCGCCCGCACATTAGCGGCCTCTACTAAGAATTCGAATGACTTTCTAATACGCGTGCTAGTAAAACGGGAAAAATGATATGCAAAGATTTATTTTCCCTAAACATGCGAATGTAATTGAAAGGGTTTCTAAGTCAATTTAATGCAACTAAAATTAACGTCAAAGTTGTATTTTAGCATGCGGGTTCATTTAGTATAATAAACGAACAAAAATTAAATTGGCAAAAGAAATAACAAACGCGTTAGTAAACGATGCAATGATATAACGAATAATAACGGTTTATGTAAATATGAGATGAGATGAAAAGGTGCAAATATGAGATGCATGGTTTGAAAAGATAGTAATACACATGATTGATTAAACACGTGTTGACCTAAATCATAAATTACTATCGAGTTCGCAAAATAGAATAATGTACGACTTGCGTTTTAGTCATTATGTGGTCACTCGATCGAGTGGTCAATAGACTCGATCGAGTATACCTTTAAAAAAGATTTTTGTTTTGCGTTTATGACCGTACTCGGCCGAGTTATTGACCAACTCGGTCGAGTACATGGCCACTCGACCGAGTCACTGTGAGACTCGATCGAGTGGTGGTCATAATTAGCGTTCTGACTCGATTTTAGGGTGTCACTCGATCGAGTGACTAAGGCACTCGGTCGAGTGGCACCTGTGCGAACTTTGTTCGTTTGCAATTTAATTGTTGACTTTGAAATTGCTTTTGATTTTCGATAATCGGACATAAATATTGCACAATTTATGTTCGACTTGGTTTTTTTATAAATCGCGAATTTTGTTGAACCGAATATAAATATTGTTGAATTTATACCCGATTCTAAAATTGAATACTCATCCTATCCCATATTCGATTATTGAATCGATATGGGATATTTAGAGTGAAAAATAAAAAGGATGGATTAATTTTAGTCGCTTTGAATTAATTATCGTGATATGAATAAATCACGTTAATTAATTCATATGACTTGATTGTTAGATTCGATATCCAATTATGGAATTGGTATCGAATCTAAAATCGACGCTTTACTTGAATAGTAAAAAAACTTGATTCCCTCGACTTTTCCGACATCGAAATAAATCCCTAGGGATTGTGATGTCGGATCCGTGTCAACGGGTTTCGACCCTTATTAAAAATTGACTTTAGAAAATTAATGAATGCAAAATTGATGATGATAACGAGAAGTAATAACGGAATCTTGTTTAAGTTGACTCATCTCAATAATCAAATAATCGGGGTACCGGGATAAGCGACCGTCAACGCTGTGTGCAGTACACTTGTATGTTCGTGTTTTCTTATCCCGATATCCTTCTTACTCGACACAAATCAATGAGTATTTTAATATTTTAATACTAAAGATATTATAGATATTATGATGCGATGACTAAAATAATAAAAAAACGAAAAAAACGAGGAAGAATGATGAATGCGCAATAATAATGATAAAATAACCGTAACACTAATAATAATAATACGAAATAATAATAATAATAATAATAATAATAATAATAATAATAATAATAATACGGTAATAATAGTAATAATAATAATAATAATAATAATAATAATAATAATAATAATAATAATAATAATAATAATAATAATAATAATACGTAGTAGTAGTAATAATAATAATAGTAATAATAATAATAATAATAATAATAATAATAATAGTAATCATACGTAGTAATAATAATAATAATAACACAAAAAAAAAGAAACGGAGAAGAGAGGGAAGAAAGAAGAAAGGGGGTTTTGTCACCCTCAACCTACATGTTTCTGTCTCGGATTAAGGCTCGTAAACGCGGCTATGGCACGGGAGTCTTCGAGGTGTATGGAGGCTAAGTTGTGGTGGCTCGGGTCGAATTTCCTAAAACTAGGTTTAGGGTTTTGCTAAGGTCGATTTCCTAGGGTTTTTCTAGGGTTTGTAGACGACGTAGTATGTATGTGTGTAGGGTGTAGATTGCTAGGGTTTTTGATGTTGTGTGTATGTCCTAGAGTGTACTAGGGTATACTAGGGTTTTTGAGGTTGTGAATGTTGTGTAATTGTGTTGCATGGGGTTGCTTATATAGGCAAAGCTAGGGCACCTTGGTGTCTAGGGTTTTGTGCCTTGACGGACTTGATTTGATGGCCCGTTTGGAGGCGGACCGTGGGTGAGCTACTCGGAAACGGCTTTGACCGGGTTTTAATCTGGTCGCTAAAAGTCGGTTTTATTTCCGGTGTCGGTTTTGACCCAAATTAGTCTTGTTTGACTCGGAATGATCCACTGGGCCTGGATTTGAGGTCTGTTTGGTGAGGTTTGTACTCCGTAAGTGTGTTAGCCAACGATTAATGGATTTGAGCCCGTATCCGAGCGCGTAGAAACACGTTAGCGTCCGATCATCATCGGGTGATTTTTGGAAACTGCCATAGACACCTGGCGGTCAAAATGCGGGTGTCTACAGAGCCCCCACTCTGACTGAGGCTTGGACAAGGCGAAAGTCAGAGTAGCTACCAAGCCTGTTAAGACCTGGTAGACTTCCGGTCGGGTCGTTTATAGTCCATTAAACTCGCGTGAAGGGCTCGCCATCCATAAGGCAGAGATCATACCTGCACTCCGTGGGGACTTTGGGCTTGTCACGTAAGCCCTGGGTGTGCCTGTGTGTTGGCCCATCCCGTGCTATCCTGGAAAATGCTGCTGGGGAGATTTGATGACTTGCATGTCCCTGTTTGAGTCGTACCTATATGAGTCACATAGAATGCATGCAACACGTAGGTGGTAAAATGACTCGTGCTGGGGAAAATGATTTTGAATTTTTTTTTTGAAAACTCGAATTTTGAATTTGAAGTCCTGAAAGCAATCGCGAGCTAGGTTTTCAAAATGGAAAGGGATAGAAAAAAAAATTCGCAGTATAAATAGACTGAAATCTGACCTTGTCGAAAAAGATCTTTTTTCAAATGGCTAAATTTTGCAAATTTCAAAGTGGAATCATAAGAGAGGGACCTACCGACAGACTCGACTCTGGATACGACAGGACGAGTTGACTGACACGGACTGGACTTTCTAAAGGTTGGATCGTGATTCGGTAGGGGTGTGGGCCACCTACCAAGACTCTTAAGTTGCGTCATCCCGTAGCCTAGGCGAGTGGCAACACCGTCGTACATCGAAATGGGATAGATATGCTATAGGGGGACCGCAGTAGTCCGTAATGAGACTGTTTTAGTCTGGTGCCCTTCTGGATTTCCTATTTTAGGATACATTTCCAAAGTGGGTATTGCCTCGAGTCCTGACAGATTTTCGTCTTCGACTGAGCCGAGTACTAGGACACACTATAGAAAGGAGGCTAGATTTTTTTGTTGGATTCATCTGGATTTTGTGAGTGGATGGAGGTCTTCTGTCTAAGAGAAGCCCCCGGGACAACAAAGCTAGCTATTGAGAACACGATGGTGTCGTGACCGGAATAATGACGCTTTTTGAATGTGTGTCAATGTGGGTGGTTGTGCCTTTGTTGAAAGGCTGCCTACGTATTCACGTGTGGTGAAATCAAACCATGCCGTAGTTCAGTGGATTGAAAGATGTATTATGGTGCCTAGTCTAATAGGACTTTGTGTGTAACTAGCCATAACGATGGTGTAGGCTAGGTGCATTCCCAGTGATGTCTTGATCAAAGGGCTTGAATGGTTAGGATATTAATCCTGTGACTGTGAGCGTTCTCCGGGGTAGCCCCCAGAGGTGGTGTGAACTATTTGGGCATGTTCTATGCTGACTGCAAGTTGAGTTCCCGTGTTTGGGGTTGGTAACTGGTTTGGATGGGAAGAATTGGGACGGGATTTTAACGAGTTTTGCTCTCGGGGATTTTAACGAGTTTTGCTCTCGTGGATTTGACGAGTTTTGCTCTCGGGGATTTGACGAGTTTTGCTCTCGGGTCTTTGACGAGTTTTGCTCTCGGGTCTTTGACGAGTTTTGCTCTCGGGGATTTGACGAGTTTTGCTCTCGGGGATTTGACGAGTTTTGCTCTCGGGGATTTGACGAGTTTTGCTCTCGGGTCTTTGACGAGTTTTGCTCTCGGGGATTTGACGAGTTTTGCTCTCGGGGATTTGACGAGTTTTGCTCTCGGGTCTTTGTATGGTGATTGTGAATTTAGTTATGTAAAGGGAAAGTCGAGTAAAATGGCTCGAACTTTGATCGGGATAGGTTTTGATAATGCGGGATCTGGTTTCCATGTCTGGCCCTAATGGTTAGGGGTATCCTATGGTGCTTGAATCCTCAAAATTCCGGGCTGTCTCTGGCCTGGCTCTCGGGGAGGTCTTGAGGGTTGTAATGTGGGAAGGCTAGATGTGGTGTTAGCTGACCAGCTTGATTGTCACTCCCCTATTGGATGGTATTGATAATTTTGAATTTGACCGTACCACGGTCAAAGGATTTTCACTTGAGTTGACCGTTGACCACGGTCATGGGTATTTGATTTTTGATTGACCTCGCGATCATGGGGTTTTGATAATTTTGACCGTACCCTGGTCGTGGGGCTTTCACTGAAATTGACCGTTGACCACGGTCATGGGTATTCTGAATTTTTTTGACGATGGCCTGCTTTTTTTGTTTTGGCCTTTTGCTTTTCTTTTTTTTTCATGGACTTTCGATTTTTTTTTGTCCAGTTTTCTTTTTTTTGATGGCCTTCTTTTTGCTTTGGCCCTTTTTTTTTTTTTGGACTTTTGATTGACCTCTCAGCCCCGGTCATGGGTTTTTTGATTTTGGTTGACCTCTCAACCCCGGTCATGGGTTTTTTGAGTTTTGGTTGACCTCTCAGCCCCGGTCATGGGTTTTTTTGATTTTGGTTGACCTCTCAGCCCCGGTCATGGGTTTTTTGAATGTTTTTGTCCAGTTTTTTTGTTGGTCAGACTAACACCAAAGGTAGGGATCGGTTGATCTTATCGGATGGGTGTTTGTTGTGAGAAATGGGCTTGCCTCCCGTCTTAGACCCAAACTAGAAGACTACCCAGATTTGTCATAGGATTCGATATGCTCCTGCTAAGGGTAGTTATGTGGCTTTTCTATATCAGACATGGAATGGGCAAAAGGAAAACACGGGCTCGGTTTCCTGCAGTCATTATAGATGTGCCTATAATAGTCACGTGCATGTGCTCACAATGTATGATGGTGTTCATCATGTTCTCGGAAACACATAAGGAAAGTGTATATGAGAAAGAATATTGAAAGCTGATTTTATTTGAATTTGAAAAGAGGACAGAATGTAAAATACTCTGACTCTGATTTGGAAATGAGGATGTAGGGTATCCTAGACTCGGACTCAAACTTAGACTCGAATCAAATCCGGACTCGGATTCTCGGTTGGTTGTTTTTTTTTGGTAAGGTCTTTGATTGGAGAGAACGACGGGTGCCACGACTCGCCTAAACTCGGCTTTGCGCAAGAGAGAGAGTCAAACTAGACACGGCCCGGGGCGACGGGTCGACAAAGACTCTTGGACCGGGATACTTGAATGTTGACCTAGACGAGGTAACGACCGTAAATTAGACTCGAACTGCAGAAGGGTGAGTTCGAAAATGGGGCGACCATGTTTGACTCGGGATAGACCCTCCTAAGACAAATGTGTAGGGTACGATTCTCGGAGTGACTGTGATTAGTCATTCCGTCGGAGAATAGCCCCCAAGTGAGACTAAGGACTCAGATGGTGTGGCATCTAAGTGACTCGAAAGTGGAGTATGTGAGACACGTGTAAGACATGACCCTTAGAGCAACCGTGATCGATCGCCCTGCTAAGGGGTAGCCCCCAAGTGGGATCGATAATTTTGTTAAGACTCGAGTGTCGGACGAGTGATCCTTAGACGTAAGGACCGTGAACCTTTTGTTATAAGGCTATGCCTTGTAAAAGGTTGACTCGGAAAAAACACTTGGATGGGTGACTTGTGCGAGATGGGCCTTCCTTAGGATTCGGCTACGTGGGCCTAGTCCTGTCCGAAGGAAGGTTGACTCGATTGTGTAAACGGGCCTTCCTTTGTAGGAGTATGTCCTACGTAGGTGGGCCTTGCCTTAGTCTAATAAGGCGGACCGGGATAGGGAAGAAACTCGTGATGTAAGATCGACGGAGTTTCGACGCTAAAGACCTTGACAACTTAAGACGCGACCCGACACTGCTAAATACGGGAGGTCCTAGAAGTGGAAGGTTTTGAAAATTGATGATTTTTGCAAAAAAGGACCGAGTAAACTCGGTGGATGGCCCAAATTTCCGAAAAAGGACGAAAAGTCATTGGGCCACGGGTTTTGAAAGTTCGAGTTTTGATTTGGGCAGCATACCGGCTAGAAAATAGGCTATTTTGAGTAAAAATCATAAGTCCTAAATTCGGTATGTGTCCCGGGTTTTGAAATCGAATAGTTTGAAAAGGATGCAATTTTGAAAAGTTGACGGTTTTTTAAAAACGACTCGGAAACCAAGTAGCACGTAGTCACACAAGCATTATAACGACGCCATGTATGCTCTACACTAAGTCTCGGTCGGTCTAAAGAGGGTCTATACCAGTGTACATAGTCTAGACGTTGATCGGGACGGACTTCCTAAGTCGAGTTGATCTTAGAACATGCCGCGAAACCCACTCGAATCGACTATGGACACCTTTCAACATATCCATATTGGAGTACATCGACGGTATAGTGGGACGTCGGTCGCGAGTACCGGCCCGGGAAAATATGGGTTATGCATGAATCGTAGAACTAAAACGCGTATTGTATTTGTCAAACGATTTCTATTTGAGTCTCACCCTGAGGATGCCGATGGTAAGTCACGCATCAGTTAATCCCCAGCGGAGTCGCCAAATTGTGGACATGACATAGGTCCACCCCGACGCGGCCACGCGCGGGTTTGGGTAGGCGAATGAATCTCCATATGAGAAGGATCGAATTGAAATTTATGTCTATGTGGAGTCGCCACCGAATTTTATGGTTATTCGGAACCGTTCGAGCCCACTCTATGTCGTAGTGGGCCGTATACAAAATACGGCCCATTTCCGATGTCAGAGTTTATTGGGCTCGTCCCTTTGCATATCGATACCGATACCGACATTATCGGATATCGTGTATTGAATGACTCTCGTGCGCCAACGGTTTCGGGCATCCGGAAACCGAGGTTCTGAGTAAGGGGTGAGGGTACGTGTTGGGAAGCCCACAAAGGACACCCAACCCCGCCCGCACATTAGCGGCCTCTACTAAGAATTCGAATGACTTTCTAATACGCGTGCTAGTAAAACGGGAAAAATGATATGCAAAGATTTATTTTCCCTAAACATGCGAATGTAATTGAAAGGGTTTCTAAGTCAATTTAATGCAACTAAAATTAACGTCAAAGTTGTATTTTAGCATGCGGGTTCATTTAGTATAATAAACGAACAAAAATTAAATTGGCAAAAGAAATAACAAACGCGTTAGTAAACGATGCAATGATATAACGAATAATAACGGTTTATGTAAATATGAGATGAGATGAAAAGGTGCAAATATGAGATGCATGGTTTGAAAAGATAGTAATACACATGATTGATTAAACACGTGTTGACCTAAATCATAAATTACTATCGAGTTCGCAAAATAGAATAATGTACGACTTGCGTTTTAGTCATTATGTGGTCACTCGATCGAGTGGTCAATAGACTCGATCGAGTATACCTTTAAAAAAGATTTTTGTTTTGCGTTTATGACCGTACTCGGCCGAGTTATTGACCAACTCGGTCGAGTACATGGCCACTCGACCGAGTCACTGTGAGACTCGATCGAGTGGTGGTCATAATTAGCGTTCTGACTCGATTTTAGGGTGTCACTCGATCGAGTGACTAAGGCACTCGGTCGAGTGGCACCTGTGCGAACTTTGTTCGTTTGCAATTTAATTGTTGACTTTGAAATTGCTTTTGATTTTCGATAATCGGACATAAATATTGCACAATTTATGTTCGACTTGGTTTTTTTATAAATCGCGAATTTTGTTGAACCGAATATAAATATTGTTGAATTTATACCCGATTCTAAAATTGAATACTCATCCTATCCCATATTCGATTATTGAATCGATATGGGATATTTAGAGTGAAAAATAAAAAGGATGGATTAATTTTAGTCGCTTTGAATTAATTATCGTGATATGAATAAATCACGTTAATTAATTCATATGACTTGATTGTTAGATTCGATATCCAATTATGGAATTGGTATCGAATCTAAAATCGACGCTTTACTTGAATAGTAAAAAAACTTGATTCCCTCGACTTTTCCGACATCGAAATAAATCCCTAGGGATTGTGATGTCGGATCCGTGTCAACGGGTTTCGACCCTTATTAAAAATTGACTTTAGAAAATTGATGAATGCAAAATTGATGATGATAACGAGAAGTAATAACGGAATCTTGTTTAAGTTGACTCATCTCAATAATCAAATAATCGGGGTACCGGGATAAGCGACCGTCAACGCTGTGTGCAGTACACTTGTATGTTCGTGTTTTCTTATCCCGATATCCTTCTTACTCGACACAAATCAATGAGTATTTTAATATTTTAATACTAAAGATATTATAGATATTATGATGCGATGACTAAAATAATAAAAAAACGAGGAAGAATGATGAATGCGCAATAATAATGATAAAATAACCGTAACACTAATAATAATAATACGAAATAATAATAATAATAATAATAATAATAATAATAATAATAATAATACGGTAATAATAATAATAATAATAATAATAATAATAATAATAATAATAATAATAATAATACGTAGTAGTAGTAATAATAATAATAGTAATAATAATAATAATAATAATAATAATAATAATAATAATAGTAATCATACGTAGTAATAATAATAATAATAATAACACAAAAAAAAAGAAACGGAGAAGAGAGGGAAGAAAGAAGAAAGGGGGTTTTGTCACCCTCAACCTACATGTTTCTGTCTCGGATTAAGGCTCGTAAACGCGGCTATGGCACGGGAGTCTTCGAGGTGTATGGAGGCTAAGTTGTGGTGGCTCGGGTCGAATTTCCTAAAACTAGGTTTAGGGTTTTGCTAAGGTCGATTTCCTAGGGTTTTTCTAGGGTTTGTAGACGACGTAGTATGTATGTGTGTAGGGTGTAGATTGCTAGGGTTTTTGATGTTGTGTGTATGTCCTAGAGTGTACTAGGGTATACTAGGGTTTTTGAGGTTGTGAATGTTGTGTAATTGTGTTGCATGGGGTTGCTTATATAGGCAAAGCTAGGGCACCTTGGTGTCTAGGGTTTTGTGCCTTGACGGACTTGATTTGATGGCCCGTTTGGAGGCGGACCGTGGGTGAGCTACTCGGAAACGGCTTTGACCGGGTTTTAATCTGGTCGCTAAAAGTCGGTTTTATTTCCGGTGTCGGTTTTGACCCAAATTAGTCTTGTTTGACTCGGAATGATCCACTGGGCCTGGATTTGAGGTCTGTTTGGTGAGGTTTGTACTCCGTAAGTGTGTTAGCCAACGATTAATGGATTTGAGCCCGTATCCGAGCGCGTAGAAACACGTTAGCGTCCGATCATCATCGGGTGATTTTTGGAAACTGCCATAGACACCTGGCGGTCAAAATGCGGGTGTCTACAGAGCCCCCACTCTGACTGAGGCTTGGACAAGGCGAAAGTCAGAGTAGCTACCAAGCCTGTTAAGACCTGGTAGACTTCCGGTCGGGTCGTTTATAGTCCATTAAACTCGCGTGAAGGGCTCGCCATCCATAAGGCAGAGATCATACCTGCACTCCGTGGGGACTTTGGGCTTGTCACGTAAGCCCTGGGTGTGCCTGTGTGTTGGCCCATCCCGTGCTATCCTGGAAAATGCTGCTGGGGAGATTTGATGACTTGCATGTCCCTGTTTGAGTCATACCTATATGAGTCACATAGAATGCATGCAACACGTAGGTGGTAAAATGACTCGTGCTGGGGAAAATGATTTTGAATTTTTTTTTTGAAAACTCGAATTTTGAATTTGAAGTCCTGAAAGCAATCGCGAGCTAGGTTTTCAAAATGGAAAGGGATAGAAAAAAAAATTCGCAGTATAAATAGACTGAAATCTGACCTTGTCGAAAAAGATCTTTTTTCAAATGGCTAAATTTTGCAAATTTCAAAGTGGAATCATAAGAGAGGGACCTACCGACAGACTCGACTCTGGATACGACAGGACGAGTTGACTGACACGGACTGGACTCTCTAAAGGTTGGATCGTGATTCGGTAGGGGTGTGGGCCACCTACCAAGACTCTTAAGTTGCGTCATCCCGTAGCCTAGGCGAGTGGCAACACCGTCGTACATCGAAATGGGATAGATATGCTATAGGGGGACCGCAGTAGTCCGTAATGAGACTGTTTTAGTCTGGTGCCCTTCTGGATTTCCTATTTTAGGATACATTTCCAAAGTGGGTATTGCCTCGAGTCCTGACAGATTTTCGTCTTCGACTGAGCCGAGTACTAGGACACACTATAGAAAGGAGGCTAGATTTTTTTGTTGGATTCATCTGGATTTTGTGAGTGGATGGAGGTCTTCTGTCTAAGAGAAGCCCCCGGGACAACAAAGCTAGCTATTGACAACACGATGGTGTCGTGACCGGAATAATGACGCTTTTTGAATGTGTGTCAATGTGGGTGGTTGTGCCTTTGTTGAAAGGCTGCCTACGTATTCACGTGTGGTGAAATCAAACCATGCCGTAGTTCAGTGGATTGAAAGATGTATTATGGTGCCTAGTCTAATAGGACTTTGTGTGTAACTAGCCATAACGATGGTGTAGGCTAGGTGCATTCCCAGTGATGTCTTGATCAAAGGGCTTGAATGGTTAGGATATTAATCCTGTGACTGTGAGCGTTCTCCGGGGTAGCCCCCAGAGGTGGTGTGAACTATTTGGGCATGTTCTATGCTGACTGCAAGTTGAGTTCCCGTGTTTGGGGTTGGTAACTGGTTTGGATGGGAAGAATTGGGACGGGATTTTAACGAGTTTTGCTCTCGGGGATTTTAACGAGTTTTGCTCTCGTGGATTTGACGAGTTTTGCTCTCGGGGATTTGACGAGTTTTGCTCTCGGGTCTTTGACGAGTTTTGCTCTCGGGTCTTTGACGAGTTTTGCTCTCGGGGATTTGACGAGTTTTGCTCTCGGGGATTTGACGAGTTTTGCTCTCGGGGATTTGACGAGTTTTGCTCTCGGGTCTTTGACGAGTTTTGCTCTCGGGGATTTGACGAGTTTTGCTCTCGGGGATTTGACGAGTTTTGCTCTCGGGTCTTTGTATGGTGATTGTGAATTTTGTTATGTAAAGGGAAAGTCGAGTAAAATGGCTCGAACTTTGATCGGGATAGGTTTTGATAATGCGGGATCTGGTTTCCATGTCTGGCCCTAATGGTTAGGGGTATCCTATGGTGCTTGAATCCTCAAAATTCCGGGCTGTCTCTGGCCTGGCTCTCGGGGAGGTCTTGAGGGTTGTAATGTGGGAAGGCTAGATGTGGTGTTAGCTGACCAGCTTGATTGTCACTCCCCTATTGGATGGTATTGATAATTTTGAATTTGACCGTACCACGGTCAAAGGATTTTCACTTGAGTTGACCGTTGACCACGGTCATGGGTATTTGATTTTTGATTGACCTCGCGATCATGGGGTTTTGATAATTTTGACCGTACCCTGGTCGTGGGGCTTTCACTGAAATTGACCGTTGACCACGGTCATGGGTATTCTGAATTTTTTTGACGATGGCCTGCTTTTTTTGTTTTGGCCTTTTGCTTTTCTTTTTTTTTCATGGACTTTCGATTTTTTTTTGTCCAGTTTTCTTTTTTTTGATGGCCTTCTTTTTGCTTTGGCCCTTTTTTTTTTTTTGGACTTTTGATTGACCTCTCAGCCCCGGTCATGGGTTTTTTGATTTTGGTTGACCTCTCAACCCCGGTCATGGGTTTTTTGAGTTTTGGTTGACCTCTCAGCCCCGGTCATGGGTTTTTTTGATTTTGGTTGACCTCTCAGCCCCGGTCATGGGTTTTTTGAATGTTTTTGTCCAGTTTTTTTGTTGGTCAGACTAACACCAAAGGTAGGGATCGGTTGATCTTATCGGATGGGTGTTTGTTGTGAGAAATGGGCTTGCCTCCCGTCTTAGACCCAAACTAGAAGACTACCCAGATTTGTCATAGGATTCGATATGCTCCTGCTAAGGGTAGTTATGTGGCTTTTCTATATCAGACATGGAATGGGCAAAAGGAAAACACGGGCTCGGTTTCCTGCAGTCATTATAGATGTGCCTATAATAGTCACGTGCATGTGCTCACAATGTATGATGGTGTTCATCATGTTCTCGGAAACACATAAGGAAAGTGTATATGAGAAAGAATATTGAAAGCTGATTTTATTTGAATTTGAAAAGAGGACAGAATGTAAAATACTCTGACTCTGATTTGGAAATGAGGATGTAGGGTATCCTAGACTCGGACTCAAACTTAGACTCGAATCTAATCCGGACTCGGATTCTCGGTTGGTTGTTTTTTTTTGGTAAGGTCTTTGATTGGAGAGAACGACGGGTGCCACGACTCGCCTAAACTCGGCTTTGCGCAAGAGAGAGAGTCAAACTAGACACGGCCCGGGGCGACGGGTCGACAAAGACTCTTGGACCGGGATACTTGAATGTTGACCTAGACGAGGTAACGACCGTAAATTAGACTCGAACTGCAGAAGGGTGAGTTCGAAAATGGGGCGACCATGTTTGACTCGGGATAGACCCTCCTAAGACAAATGTGTAGGGTACGATTCTCGGAGTGACTGTGATTAGTCATTCCGTCGGAGAATAGCCCCCAAGTGAGACTAAGGACTCAGATGGTGTGGCATCTAAGTGACTCGAAAGTGGAGTATGTGAGACACGTGTAAGACATGACCCTTAGAGCAACCGTGATCGATCGCCCTGCTAAGGGGTAGCCCCCAAGTGGGATCGATAATTTTGTTAAGACTCGAGTGTCGGACGAGTGATCCTTAGACGTAAGGACCGTGAACCTTTTGTTATAAGGCTATGCCTTGTAAAAGGTTGACTCGGAAAAAACACTTGGATGGGTGACTTGTGCGAGATGGGCCTTCCTTAGGATTCGGCTACGTGGGCCTAGTCCTGTCCGAAGGAAGGTTGACTCGATTGTGTAAACGGGCCTTCCTTTGTAGGAGTATGTCCTACGTAGGTGGGCCTTGCCTTAGTCTAATAAGGCGGACCGGGATAGGGAAGAAACTCGTGATGTAAGATCGACGGAGTTTCGACGCTAAAGACCTTGACAACTTAAGACGCGACCCGATACTGCTAAATACGGGAGGTCCTAGAAGTGGAAGGTTTTGAAAATTGATGATTTTTGCAAAAAAGGACCGAGTAAACTCGGTGGATGGCCCAAATTTCCGAAAAAGGACGAAAAGTCATTGGGCCACGGGTTTTGAAAGTTCGAGTTTTGATTTGGGCAGCATACCGGCTAGAAAATAGGCTATTTTGAGTAAGAATCATAAGTCCTAAATTCGGTATGTGTCCCGGGTTTTGAAATCGAATAGTTTGAAAAGGATGCAATTTTGAAAAGTTGACGGTTTTTTAAAAACGACTCGGAAACCAAGTAGCACGTAGTCACACAAGCATTATAACGACGCCATGTATGCTCTACACTAAGTCTCGGTCGGTCTAAAGAGGGTCTATACCAGTGTACATAGTCTAGACGTTGATCGGGACGGACTTCCTAAGTCGAGTTGATCTTAGAACATGCCGCGAAACCCACTCGAATCGACTATGGACACCTTTCAACATATCCATATTGGAGTACATCGACGGTATAGTGGGACGTCGGTCGCGAGTACCGGCCCGGGAAAATATGGGTTATGCATGAATCGTAGAACTAAAACGCGTATTGTATTTGTCAAACGATTTCTATTTGAGTCTCACCCTGAGGATGCCGATGGTAAGTCACGCATCAGTTAATCCCTAGCGGAGTCGCCAAATTGTGGACATGACATAGGTCCACCCCGACGCGGCCACGCGCGGGTTTGGGTAGGCGAATGAATCTCCATATGAGAAGGATCGAATTGAAATTTAGGTCTATGTGGAGTCGCCACCGAATTTTATGGTTATTCGGAACCGTTCGAGCCCACTCTATGTCGTAGTGGGCCGTATACAAAATACGGCCCATTTCCGATGTCAGAGTTTATTGGGCTCGTCCCTTTGCATATCGATACCGATACCGACATTATCGGATATCGTGTATTGAATGACTCTCGTGCGCCAACGGTTTCGGGCATCCGGAAACCGAGGTTCTGAGTAAGGGGTGAGGGTACGTGTTGGGAAGCCCACAAAGGACACCCAACCCCGCCCGCACATTAGCGGCCTCTACTAAGAATTCGAATGACTTTCTAATACGCGTGCTAGTAAAACGGGAAAAATGATATGCAAAGATTTATTTTCCCTAAACATGCGAATGTAATTGAAAGGGTTTCTAAGTCAATTTAATGCAACTAAAATTAACGTCAAAGTTGTATTTTAGCATGCGGGTTCATTTAGTATAATAAACGAACAAAAATTAAATTGGCAAAAGAAATAACAAACGCGTTAGTAAACGATGCAATGATATAACGAATAATAACGGTTTATGTAAATATGAGATGAGATGAAAAGGTGCAAATATGAGATGCATGGTTTGAAAAGATAGTAATACACATGATTGATTAAACACGTGTTGACCTAAATCATAAATTACTATCGAGTTCGCAAAATAGAATAATGTACGACTTGCGTTTTAGTCATTATGTGGTCACTCGATCGAGTGGTCAATAGACTCGATCGAGTATACCTTTAAAAAAGATTTTTGTTTTGCGTTTATGACCGTACTCGGCCGAGTTATTGACCAACTCGGTCGAGTACATGGCCACTCGACCGAGTCACTGTGAGACTCGATCGAGTGGTGGTCATAATTAGCGTTCTGACTCGATTTTAGGGTGTCACTCGATCGAGTGACTAAGGCACTCGGTCGAGTGGCACCTGTGCGAACTTTGTTCGTTTGCAATTTAATTGTTGACTTTGAAATTGCTTTTGATTTTCGATAATCGGACATAAATATTGCACAATTTATGTTCGACTTGGTTTTTTTATAAATCGCGAATTTTGTTGAACCGAATATAAATATTGTTGAATTTATACCCGATTCTAAAATTGAATACTCATCCTATCCCATATTCGATTATTGAATCGATATGGGATATTTAGAGTGAAAAATAAAAAGGATGGATTAATTTTAGTCGCTTTGAATTAATTATCGTGATATGAATAAATCACGTTAATTAATTCATATGACTTGATTGTTAGATTCGATATCCAATTATGGAATTGGTATCGAATCTAAAATCGACGCTTTACTTGAATAGTAAAAAAACTTGATTCCCTCGACTTTTCCGACATCGAAATAAATCCCTAGGGATTGTGATGTCGGATCCGTGTCAACGGGTTTCGACCCTTATTAAAAATTGACTTTAGAAAATTGATGAATGCAAAATTGATGATGATAACGAGAAGTAATAACGGAATCTTGTTTAAGTTGACTCATCTCAATAATCAAATAATCGGGGTACCGGGATAAGCGACCGTCAACGCTGTGTGCAGTACACTTGTATGTTCGTGTTTTCTTATCCCGATATCCTTCTTACTCGACACAAATCAATGAGTATTTTAATATTTTAATACTAAAGATATTATAGATATTATGATGCGATGACTAAAATAATAAAAAAACGAAAAAAACGAGGAAGAATGATGAATGCGCAATAATAATGATAAAATAACCGTAACACTAATAATAATAATACGAAATAATAATAATAATAATAATAATAATAATAATAATAATAATAATAATAATAATACGTAGTAGTAGTAATAATAATAATAATAATAATAATAATAATAATAATAATAATAATAATAATAATAATAATAATAATAATAGTAATCATACGTAGTAATAATAATAATAATAACACAAAAAAAAAGAAACGGAGAAGAGAGGGAAGAAAGAAGAAAGGGGGTTTTGTCACCCTCAACCTACATGTTTCTGTCTCGGATTAAGGCTCGTAAACGCGGCTATGGCACGAGAGTCTTCGAGGTGTATGGAGGCTAAGTTGTGGTGGCTCGGGTCGAATTTCCTAAAACTAGGTTTAGGGTTTTGCTAAGGTCGATTTCCTAGGGTTTTTCTAGGGTTTGTAGACGACGTAGTATGTATGTGTGTAGGGTGTAGATTGCTAGGGTTTTTGATGTTGTGTGTATGTCCTAGAGTGTACTAGGGTATACTAGGGTTTTTGAGGTTGTGAATGTTGTGTAATTGTGTTGCATGGGGTTGCTTATATAGGCAAAGCTAGGGCACCTTGGTGTCTAGGGTTTTGTGCCTTGACGGACTTGATTTGATGGCCCGTTTGGAGGCGGACCGTGGGTGAGCTACTCGGAAACGGCTTTGACCGGGTTTTAATCTGGTCGCTAAAAGTCGGTTTTATTTCCGGTGTCGGTTTTGACCCAAATTAGTCTTGTTTGACTCGGAATGATCCACTGGGCCTGGATTTGAGGTCTGTTTGGTGAGGTTTGTACTCCGTAAGTGTGTTAGCCAACGATTAATGGATTTGAGCCCGTATCCGAGCGCGTAGAAACACGTTAGCGTCCGATCATCATCGGGTGATTTTTGGAAACTGCCATAGACACCTGGCGGTCAAAATACGGGTGTCTACAACGGTCTACGTTAGAAAAATCGTCTTTTTCCTCCTTATAAAGACATTTTCGATCGAAATGATTTGACCCGAATACGGTACTAGAAAGATGATTCCGTCAAATACTGGACAACTCCTCATTCCCGATGCTCTAAATATAAAGAAGGACGAGGGAGTAAATATATATTACGGAATACGTAGTATAGTATAGTAGGTAGAAGTAGTACGTAATATAGTACTCCGTAGTAGTATATATATAGGGAGTAGTAATATACAGAGTAGTAGCAGTAATATGAAGTAGTAGGAATAGAAGTAAGAAGAAGTAAAGAAGTAGGAGTAGTAGAGTTAGTATGTAGTGTACGTATGGAGTAGTTATGTAGGATTAGACTTGTAGTTAGTACTATATATATAGAGGAGTATAAGGGTAGGAGGGAGTTAGTACTATATGTACGTGTGTGTAAGTGTAAGGATGAGGGAGTAGTAGGGTTAGATGTGGGGGGGTAAAGGAGGGAGTAGGTAGTGTAGTAATACAAGTAGTAGATAGGAAACGTGGGAGTCAAATAAGATACCAATCTTTCCGAGTTCCGGTCCGTTTCTTGTACAAATGTTTTCCTTTCTTTCTTAAAAAGTTGAAATATAAGAATACGAGATTAAAATAATGAAAATCGTAAAATTTATTTTTAAAAAGGAATTCGTGAGACGGTAAGTAAAATAAACGATAAATAGTATTATAAGACAAAAGTTATAAGTAATCATTTTTTTTAAGAATTCGATAAATAATTTCTAAATTTTTACGAGACGAGAAAATGTCAAGACGACAGGTTAATATTAAAAATATTTTCGAGTTTTAAACTTTTATTTAACGAAAGATAAAAATTTTAATAATTCGATAAATAAATTCTCATATTTTTAAATACGGAATAATTTTAAATTTTAACGAAAACAAAATATTTTATTCACAAAAATAAATTTTCAAACGTTAAACTTGGTTTAAATAAATGTTTAAAGTTTTAACTCTATTTGAAAAATACGGGGTGTTACACCCAGCGTCCTCGGCGGGGAAACTGTAAGAAGGTTCCTGGGACAGCCTCAGAGATCCAACCACCTCCACCTACCGTTGTCGAATCTGCTTAGCGGCAGAGCGTATTGGAGGGGGGGGGGGTTTAATGGCTAGGGCGGCGGCCTTCCACCCCCTGGAAGAGGGATACGCGTACGAGCTGTCGGAGGAAGGGCAGACGACGTTCAATCCTTCACCGGGACGAATGGCGGTTCATCTTAAGGACCTTAAGTTTGGTTTGAGGTTTCCCCTCCCTTTTTTCATTGGTAGAATGTTGGCTATGATGAACGTGGCCTTAGGTCAGTTAACTCCTCAGGCCATTCGTTGCGTCGTCTCGTTTTGCTGGGTTTACTTGTTTAGAGGGTACCATCCTACTGTGGATGCCTTCAGGTCCATGATGTTTCTGAAATCCTTGCCGTCCTTCCGCTACTGGGTGCTATGCCATCTGGGCAACTACGTCACTGTCTATCCCACCATCTCCAGCTGCCACGATTGGAAGGACAAGTTCTTTTATGTCTGGTCCGCCAAGGCCTGGTCTTTTCCTACTTCATTCCAAGACCGGGTCCGTCCTTACATGGAGAAGGACCATGAACTGGGGACCCGTCGACGTGCCTTTCTGGATGAGTCGTCCTTGGAGAGGTATATTGTTGCCGTACGAAATCTGTTTAAGGCGGTGGTGGAGAGGGTTGGTAAAGAGGAAAGAGCGATACCCATCGTCTGGCTTCCCCCCTTTGATCTGATCTCGTCCAACCCTTATCTGGCGAGACTGAGAATGTGTAGCTCTCCCAACCCAGTAGTTTGGGGTGTACCCTTCATGCTCCTTTGCTTGTTTCATTCAATTACTGGCTTTTGATGTTTTTCTCTTTTAATCTCCTGCAGGTGATTATAAGACCGCCACTTGGTCGCCTGGGGAACTTCAGCCTTTGGGAGTTGATTCTCAGCTTGCTCCTCTCTCCTATCGTCCTGAGCTTTCTGAAGTTGTGCGTCCCTCACTTATGCACCATTCCAAGGCCAACGCTGTGAAGTCCAAGAGGAAACAACCCACCCTTCATGTGGCGCCATCGAAACGTTCGACAACTAGGAGCTCGACCCATTCTGGGGAGGGGGCTACTACCCTGATTAGTCGTGCCGGCTCTGAGGTGACGCGAGGGGGCTTAAAGGCGGTGACTTCGCCCCGGGGACCAAATCCTGCGGTGACGGTGGCTCAAGCACCCTTGCCCCCAATGATTGAGGAGCAGGTTGCTGACATGGAGGTGGATGTTCCGCCAGTTGGGGTACCCCTGGGCCAGGCTACGCAACCTCTCAGCCCTGCTGCCAATCTGCAAGCTGCCGAGGGCTTGGATGCGTCATCTGATAAGGAGGTTCAGAAGGACATGGAGGTTGCCGTAGGTTCCGCATTTCCTTCTCTTTCAGGGCCAACCTTTTCTGAGTTTTCAAGACTTTTAAAGAAACTGGGGGCGTATGTAACAACCCGGATTTTCGATAACTTAAAATAATAGATAATGCGGAAAGTTATCTAAGTCATTTAATTAAAATTATATCAGAGTGTAAATAAATCCGGATCGCTACAGATCCTTACAACAAACGACTATTAATTACATACTCTTTATTCATTTAGTACAAAATATAGATTGTATTTTATACAACCATATTATTAAATCTCTCTCGCTCGATCCTTTCCCATCGCCCCATACCTGCACAAATATATAGAACAGAGAGACCGCTGAGCGTGACAGCAACCAAACCGTTCATCTAACATCACCTCAAACACATAAGACAATCATGTGAATAACAAATAATATGCTTACAAAAATATTAAAGGATATCACGTAACAGATAGTTTCCTTTAACTCAATTAACCAACATGTGAGGTGATGAAAACGGTAAAGTTTAAAAGATGGAACATTGGCAGCCATTTGATTTTAAAATCATTTTTCACGTAAACAGAGAATAAACACACGAGTCGTGGCTCCTAGTATCACCGCTACTCCATATTGGCTTGCATCTCACCAATAGAAGTAACCGTGTTACCAACTCGTAGACCGAACCAATCTTATGAGGTTTACATCTCACCCATAAGGCTCAATTGGGCCCGAACTTCTATTATATTATACGTTTACTCAAACGGGGCTCTGAGCTGAAATGAAAGATGTTGATTACATTCTCTGCATCACCAAAAGGGAACCCGCAGTTTTCAGAATCCTGTTCTGCCCCCGCTACCTAGGTGGTAATACTGATCAAGTACTTGTCTATATGTGCGCCACATACCCTACGCAGACTCTTGAACCGCAAAACTCACTGCCGTAGGACGACTACCTTAAACATTAGGTCGACTCTCGGAACGCAGCCTCAGAGTCTGCTTTTCATTACAAATGCAGTCGAAACACCACGCATGGTAGGATCCAACACAAGCTATTCGTCCCAGACTCGCATCGTAAACTTTATATAAAAGAAGCCCGTGAACACGTAGTACATTATTTTGGTGACCTTCAATAATTGGTCGGACTCATTTGAAACAGTCAAATCCTCAAATACTTACTTTCAGTATGACAACGTTATAGTTTAATCCTCAAGTGTCACCCGAAACATCATATCCCAAATATCGTATAATATTTAAAATAATAAATCTTTTTAAAATGAAGTTTTATATAAAAACAAAATTTAAGGTATAATAATAATAAAATATTATTTTAAAATTTATATTTTCTGAAAAATATAAAAGTTTCTGGAAAATATAAATCAAGTCGTATGTAGTCGATTTACAAAGTTTGACGTAAAATCATTTTTAAAAATATTTATAAATGTCGTGTAAAAATTTCGGAATAAAACAAATCCATTTATTTTAGAAAAATGAAATTTATAAAGTTGTACCTATATAAAACAAAAAGTGAAATTTTATTAAAATAAGATTTTGTAGGTTACTAATCTACTCCATTTTTATAATATATAAAAAAATGTAAAACTATTAAAGAAAATTAAATATATGACCGAAATTACAATTATATAAAATACATACAAAAAAAATATATAGTACATAGAATAAACATACATAACAAATAGAAGTAAATAAATAAAGGATAATGAAAATGATATAAGTAAATTTTGTTAATTTAATTTCTTTTATTAATTCTATCAATTTCTCATACAAACAGAAATGTAAAGGTGATAAGTAAATAAATTAAACAAGTGATAATTTAGTCGAGTTGAATTTAATCATAATAAAATATCACGTAACATTTTTATATATAGATAAGTCATTTAGTCATATAAATAAGCCTAAATATTTAAATAAGCAATTTATTAAATTACTAACATAATATACTTATATATAAGAAATGTTGTTATAAGAAAAGTTTGGTTACCTTAATAGCTATTACGGAGTATTTATTAACGTTATTAAGAATTAAGGTCGACAGGTCAATAATACGGTCTACGTTAGAAAAGTCGTCTTTTTCATCCTTATAAAGACATTTTCGAACGAAATGATTTGACCCGAATACGGTACTAGAAAGATGATTCCGTCAAATACTGGGCAATTCCTCATTCCCGATGCTCCAAATATAAAGAAGGACGAGGGAGTAAATATATATTACGGAATACGTAGTATAGTATAGTAGGTAGAAGTAGTACGTAATATAGTACTCCGTAGTAGTATATATATAGGGAGTAGTATTATACGGAGTAGTAGCAGTAATATGAAGTAGTAGGAATAGAAGTAAGAAGAAGTAAAGAAGTAGGAGTAGTAGAGTTAGTATGTAGTGTACGTATGGAGTAGTTATGTAGGATTAGACTTGTAGTTAGTACTATATATATATATAGAGGAGTATAAGGGTAGGAGGGAGTTAGTACTATATGTAGGTGTGTGTGAGTGTAAGGATGAGGGAGTAGTAGGGTTAGACGTGGGGGGTAAAGGAGGGAGTAGGTAGTGTAGTAATACAAGTAGTAGATAGGAAACGTGAAAGTCAAATAAGATACCAATCTTTTCGAGTTCCGGACCGTTTCTTGTACAAATGTTTTTTGTTTCTTTCTTAAAAAGTTGAAATATAAGAGTACGAGATTAAAATAATGGAAATCGTAAAATTTATTTTATAAAAGGAATTTGTGAGCCGGTAAGTAAAATAAACGATAAATAGTATTATGAGACAAAAGTTATAAGTAATCATTTTTTTTTAGAATTCGATAAATAATTTCTAAATTTTTACGAGACGAGAAAATGTCAAGACGACAGGTTAATATTAAAAATATTTTCGAGTTTTAAACTTTTATTTCACGAAAGATAAAAATTTTAATAATTCGATAAATAAATTCTCATATTTTTAAATACAGAATAATTTTAAATTTTAACGAAAACAAAATATTTTATTCACGAAAAAAAAATTTCAAACGTTAAACTTGGTTTAAATAAATGTTTAAAGTTTTAACTTTATTTGAAAAATACGGGGTGTTACAATCTACCCCCCTTAAAACAATTTCGTCCTCGAAATTTCACGCATAACTTAAGCAATTAACAAGGTTTATTTAAGACACTACAGGAATAAAAATGAAATGTTAGGGTTCCTCTCGCAAAAAAAAATGACTCGGCTTGTAAGTTGCTTGCTCGTATATCTGATCTCGCCTCCAATGTTTTACAAAGGCGGCATATCTCAAATTAGTATGGTAGGCATTATTGATCAACTGTAGATTCTAAATTCCCATACAGTGACACTATTCAATCTCGGGTCATTCTCGAGATTAGGTTTATGGTTTGTCTTATCTCCAAAATATCACGGTATTTATATTCCTTAAAATTGAAAGGTGTTGTTTTAAGAGTAATACAAGTTTCTCGTAGGATAAAGTCCATAAGAAGGTTATCCTAATTCCCATATAATCTGTAGAGTGTTCATAAACTATGATACTATTGGGTTTAGTTGGAGACTTCTCTCCTATGTTCAAATACATAGATTATTCCAAAGTCCAAAATTCTCATAATGACATTAGCATTTCTTGTCAACCAGGTTAATCTCCTAAGGTTAATCCTCAAATGGCTTTGTCGGTTATGACAAGGTTAATCCTGAATTCTCATGTTGGCTTTCTAAATCTCTCAAAATTTCAAAATTGTCTCTCCGTTGCTTTACTCTTCAAACAACGGGTTAATCTTAACTTTACATCAAAAATTCTTTGGTTCACAAGTGTCCTTTACAATTATGACACTTAGGGTTTGCAATTCTATCAACCATTATTCAATGAAATTATCTCCCAAAAGTATATACGTATTTCCTAGGGATTCTCCAAATTATTGTTTACAAATCATTCAATCAATCAATTGGATTCTACAGATCCGACAAGGTATTTTCAACATATAATTCCTCAAAATAACATTCGATGTTTATAATAGTAAACCTCAAAATAATTTTGATCTGTGATCGTTCTCTTAGCATTCTCAAATACTTAGTTTCCCCAAAAATGTATTGATCATCATAAATATCACTCGGCTTCAAGAGTATATTCTCTCCTCTCATAATATGGTGGTTAAGATCTAGCTTAGAATATCATGGTCTAAGTCTCACGATAGGTTAATGCTCTATAAGGTTAACACGTTATAAGACACATCCAAAAACGTGACTCAAAGTCCCCAATTATGTAAGTGTTCTGTGGTCGGGAATTTTTTTTTTAGGTAGGCAAAACAAATACTAGGTGTAGACACCCACATTTTCACCACCAGGTGTCTATAGCAGTTTCCAAAAAACACCCGATGATGATCGGACGCAAACATGCTTTAACGTACTCGAATATGGGCTCGAAATCGTTGGCATTTGGCTTGGGCTTTTTAAGGAGTAAATATCTCACAAAACTAACCTCAAATTCAGGCCCAGTGGGTCATTTCGAGTCAGATAAGATTAATTTGGGTCGAATCCGACACCAGGGGCAAAACCGTCTTTTAGCGACCGAGTCAAAACCCGGTCAAAGATATTTTCGAGACATACAAATCAGCCGTGTCACACCACGAGTCTGGTTCGAGCTAAAACGCTACAAAAATCAGCTACAAAAAATATTAAACAATTCCGTTAAGGATAGAATTCGATCTCCAGTAGGAATTCTATCCGAATACCCGACCAAATACTCGACCAAGCACAACACACTCGGCCGAGCTCCCCAATTTCAGCTGGATTCGTTTCTTCCCCACCAAGAAAAGGAATTCTCATTCCACACAACTTCTTACTTTTCCTATCTTAATCGGTATTTCTTATCATCTAAGCAAGAATAACTCTCCTAGCTGCAATCGAGGACCTCTCCTATAAATAGGACCCTCCCATCAATCATTCAAAGGACATCTACATCTACGATTCATAAGATATACAATTAGCATCGAGATCCATACACAACTCATACACACGTATACTCATAGCATCGAATAACCGATAATACAAAACCCGAGATCACGCCGCCTAGACCCACGAAAACCGGCCATCTCTACCCGACACACCCTACACGACAAAACCACCATAACTCACCAACATCATCTCGACGCTCCCGTGTCTAAGCCACATTCCGACGAGCCCTGTTCCGAGAATACAAACCATGTAGGTCGAGGGTGAAAAATCAAACCCGTTCTCTCTTTTCTTCTCCTTCCTTTCTCGTCTTCCTCTCGTCTTTTTCCTCTTTTGAGTCGTCGGTCCGCTTTTATTATGGGTCTTCGTCGCATTTTTCTAATATCGATACTACAAACTATTTTTCCTATAAAACAAACGTTCCTAAAATACGATATTGACTCTATAGTCAAATATCATATCTAAAAGGAACTAAATTAATCTTGTTGATGCTAAAAATCGTTACATGGTCTTAAAAACATAATACGATGATTTTAACGCGGAGAGAATTAACATTTTTTTAGTTCGATTTTCAAACGATTTACAAAACCTTTTTTTATCTTTCTAAAAACCATTCCGAATGTTTGATATCGATTTCATAATCGAATATCGAATATAACGAATATCGCCAAATTAAATCGAGTATAAATCATGCAATATTTGTACGCGGTTAAATAAGCTATAAATTTTCCGAAAAATAATTTCGAAAACAGCCCGGGACGCGAGTCGCATGCGTCCCGGGCGAGTCGCCTTCTCGCGCGAGTCGCGCCTTTCCCGGACGAGGCGCGCGACCTCTTGAAAATGCTTCATAAATCAATTTCGTTCTAATTTTTTGAATATCGTTTCTTTAACGAAACATCATTTTTCTTCGACATACTTTACTTTTCTTGACCTCGGTCAACGCGTGCTTGGCTACCATGGTTCGCCTGATGTCAGGCCAGAAGGGGAAGACTAGGACTCAGACTGAAGGGTCCAGTATTAAAGGTGCACGGGGGAAAGTAAGCCCCCAGACGGACTTGGAAAGGAGACTCGGCCCAAGACTGGCGGCTAAGGACCGACTTGGTCCGCGCGACAGACTTCCCGAACACGTACGGGCTCGGCTTGGGCCAGTGACGATAGCTGAAGATCCGTTGTCGAAGAAACGGGTTCGGGCTAATGAGGTTCCCTTGGTGATACGGGAACGTTCGCCGCCGCCCCGTCGACCCCGGGCTCCGCGCGACCCAAAAGATAAAGGGAAGCGGAAGATGTATGAGCAGTAGTCTCCTAGATTTTTATTATTTAAGTACTACTATTATTTTTGTGTGATTTATTTTTGCGTGAGGCATTTTTGAAATAATAATAAAAGACATATTAGTGAAAAACCGTTCCTGTCTTTTCGTTATTGCAGTGGTTGTACCCTTTTGAGGGGTTGCCTACGTATCCGCGATTAGTGGAATCAAACCAACCGTAGTTCAGACGTAGATTTTTTGCAATTTTCGAAATACATCAAGACTATTAGTTCGAGATGTGCGACAGTAGGATAAGTAATCCTAACTTATTGACTTGCTTAATTTTTATAAAAAAGACAAATTTTTATAAACTTTTAGCAAATGACATTGAGATAAGGTTATGGGTAGTAGCGCTTCAACTGGTCCAAGTTGGTTGGGTTGACGAATTCGTTCCCGTCCAAGTCTGTCAGCATTACTGCTCCTCCTGATAAAACCTTCTTTACTAGATACGGTCCGGCCCAATTGGGTTTGAATTTTCCCCTCGGGTCAACTGGTAGCAAAGCCTGGACAGATTTTAGGACTAGATCGCCCTCTTTGATATTTCTGGGCCTAACCCGTTTGTTGAAAGCCCGTTGTATCCTTTTTTGGTATATCTGGATATTGTTAAGGGCTCGGGATCGTCGTTCGTCCAAGAGAATCAACGAATCGTATCGGGCTTGGACCCAATCTACTTCAGGTACCTGGTTTTCGAGTAGAATCCTCAGGGATGGTACCTCGAGCTCGACCGGCAGAACCGCCTCCATCCCATATGTCAGATAGTATGGAGTTGCTCCGGTTGCGGTGCGGATTGACGTGCGGTATCCCCATAAGGCGAAAGGGATTTTATCGTGCCAATCCCGGTAATTATCAGCCATCTTTTTAAGTATGGTGACAATTGTTTTATTTGCTGCCTCTACCGCTCCATTGGTTTGGGGACGGTAAGGCGAAGATGTATGCCTTTGAATCTTATATTTTGCTAGCAAAGTAGCGGTTTCGGCTTGAAAATGGGTCCCGTGATCACTAATGAATTCGTGCGGGATCCCGTATCGGCATATAATTTTATCTTGGATAAATTTTGCTACGTGTTTGGCGTTCAAGACACGATATGACTCGGCTTCAACCCATTTAGTAAAATAGTCAATAGCTACTAGAATGAAGCAGTGACCTCCTGTCCCGGAAGGGTTCACCTTCCCGATTATATCTATTCCCCGTGTCGAAAATGGCCAGGGTGAAGTCATGTTATACAATAGGGATGACGACATATGCTGGACGTTGCCGAAAATCTGACAGTTATGACAGTGTTTGACATATAACTGACAGTCGGTTTCCATGCTATTCCAGCAATACCCGAGTCTGGCGATTTTTCGAGCTAGCATATGGGCGTTCATATGCGGACCGTTCTCACCATCGTGTACCTCGGCCATGACCTTTTCGGCCTGCGTTTTGTTGATGCATAGGAGTAGAGCCCCCTGCGCCGTCTTTTTGTACAATTGTCCATCGTCTGTGCGGATGAACTGGGTGGCCCATCTCCGTAGGGCTTTCTTGGCCCGGTTTTCAGATCCCGGAGGATATTCTCCCGACGTTAAGTAGGTTAGAACAGCCTGGTACCAAGGTTCTGGATCAGTTATTTCAATATCTTGAATAACATTGATGTATGCCGGCTTGGACCGTCTTTCGACGCAAATCGGCATGCTGGTCATGTGTTCCGGGATATTCAATAAAGATGCTAACTTGGATAGCGCATCTGCAAACTGGTTTTCTTCCCGAGGTAGATAAATGTACTCCACCTTTTGAAACTGCCTTTCGAGAACCCTTACTCGCGCTTGGTAAGCTACGAGATTTGCGTTCCGAGTTTTCTATTTCTGGAGTGCTTGATTGATAACTAATGATGAGTCACCGTGGACCCAGAGGTTTGTTACTCCTAAATCTGTGGCGGCTTGCAATCCGTGAATGCATGCTTCATACTCGGCTGCGTTGTTAGTCACATCAAAATCCAATTTAATGGACAACGAGGTGTGTTCTCCTTGCGGTGAGATTAGCCAAATTCCGACACCAAATCCTCGAAAGTTGGATGCCCCGTCAAAGTATAGATCCCATGTCTCCGTGTCAGTATGGAATATATCTTAATCTGGGAAGGCCCAGGTATCGGTATGTCCCTCTTCAGATACCGGACTATCGGCAAGGAATTCGGCTACTACCCGACCTTTGATGGCTTTTAATGGCATGAACTTGAGGTCGAACTCAGCTAGCATTAAAGTCCATCTAGATATCCTGCCATTGAGGATGGGCTTCTCGAACAGATACTTGATTGGATCCATTCTCGATAACACGTGCACTTCGTGGCTAAGCATATAGTGTCGGAGCTTTTTAGTGGCCCAAACTAGAGCTAGGCACATCTTTTCGAGCATTGTGTATTTGCAATCGTATTCTAGGAACTTTTTACTGATGTAGTAAATAGCCCGTTCTTCCGAGTCGACTGTCTAGGCCAGCATAGCCCCCATGGCCGTCTCGGTCGTTGTTAGGTATAACGAAAAAGGTAGACCGTGTTGAGGCGGCATTAATACCGGTGGAGATAACAAAATCTCTTTGATCTTATCGAAAGCTGCTTGACATTGGTCGTCCCACAGTACCCGTTCTCCTATCTTCAGTTTCTTGAAAATGGGCTCACAAACCATGGTTAGCTTTGAAATAAACCGGCTGATATATTGGACTTTCCCGAGAAACCCCCTAATCTCCTTTTCGGTTTTAGGCGGTTGCATCTCGGTAATAGCTTTGATTTTGGCTGGGTCAACCTCGATGCCGCGTTGGCTGACGATATGGCCCAGTAACTTGCCCGATGTTACCCCAAAGCTGCATTTTTGAGGATTTAGCCTCATGTTGTACTTGCGTAGTCGGGTGAAGAACTTTCTAAGAGCCGGAATATGCCCGTTTCGTTCTTTGGACTTAACGATCATGTCGTCCACGTAGACCTCTACTTCTTTATGCATCATGTCATGTAGTAAGGTAGTGGCGGTCCGTTGGTAAGTGGCACCGGCGTTGATAAGCCCAAATGGCATAACGGTGTAACAGTAAGTCCCCCAAGGCGTAGTGAAGGTGGTCTTACTCATGTCTTCTTTCGCCATTTTGATCTGATTGTATCCGGCATACCCATCCATAAAGGATAGAAGGGCATGATCGGCCGTGTTGTCCACCAGTATGTCGATGCGTGGCAACGGGAAATCATCTTTCGGGCTGGCCTTATTAAGGTCCCGAAAATCTACAAAAACTCGTACCTTTCCGTCTTTCTTGGGTACCGGTACGATATTTGCAACCCAGTCTGGATATTCAGACACTTGAATAAAACCCGCTTTGAATTGCTTGTCGACTTCTTCTTTGACTTTAAGAGACCATTCGGGCATCATTCTTCGGAGTTTTTGCTTTACCGGCTTACACCCGTCTTTGATGGGTATACGGTGTTCGGCTATCTCCCGGTCTATTCCCGGCATGTCCTTGTAGGACCATGCGAAGACATCTTTGAATTCATGGAGGAGATCCGTGAATTGTTGTTTCTCCTCGGGATCTAAGGATAAACCTAACTTAAGCATCTGAGGCTCTAAAGGGGTTCCTACATTGATGGAGTGAGTTTCCTCAATGACCGGATCTCGGGATTCCCTTTGTTTGAGTTGCTCGACTAGATGCGGAGGTAGTGGTACCTGTTCGTCGGGTTTCTCAATGTCATTGCAAATAAAATTTTTGAAAATGTTTTGAAAATAAGACAAGTCGTAAGAAGAACGGTTATCGTTATTATTGATAGAGAATTTTGAAAATAGCTCAAAGAGAGCAGTCATCTGATTTGGTCATAGGCGGGATGGGGAGTGCTCTCGGGACAGACTCCGAGACTCCCACTGGTGTGACAAAAGGAAAAGGGGTTACAGACTCGACCCTAGTACTGGACCCTCTAGACTTAGACCCAGACTCCGACTCTGACTCTGACTCAGACTCGGATTCGGACTCGGCGCCTTGCATGTCCCCTTCGCCAGTAGTTAGCTTGTAGACTCGACCCTCGCTGTCGGTCCATTTGATCGTCTTCCTCCAAGCCCTCTTTCCGGTGTTAGTACCGACTTCAGAGATCAGCCTGGTCGGATCGAACTTGCTGCTATGGAGGATCAGGTTCACCAATTCCTCTTTAGGGGTCGGGATTATCTTGCTTTCCCCGAACAAGAGCCCCAGCATGGGCTCGGCATGGCTTGAATCTTCCTTCGATTCAGCCTGGATGAGAGCATAGATATCATCTGGGATGAAATTGACCTCAGGATAAGTTATGATGGGCTGATAGAGGCCCGTTTGGATAGCTCCGAATACTGGGGAGACAAAGTAATTGGTCAGTTTTGGGCTGTAGGGGCCCAAGTAGGTACCCTTGAGAATGTTGCAGGCCTTTTGGATGTCGGCCTGGACCACGTTTTCTGGGGTTATGGCATACCCTAAGCCGAACTTTGACTCCTCATTGCTTAAGACATCGATGATCTTGCCAGCCAGGAGACCGGGCCTTGAAGTAGCCCCCGGTAGGTAACCCAAGTTCTGCAGCATTATGTCGATGCTGGTAGTGAAATAGGGCCTAAAGAGATACTCTTCCTCAATCATTCCCACAAAATTGAAGCCTCGTGGGTCGGTTGAGCCAGCCGTGTTGCAGCTTAACACGACTAATGGAGTAGCTTCTAGGGTGATGACCCCGTCTTGTAAAGGTAGCTTGACCTTCCTGTGGAGAGTAGAGGACACGGCTTTGACCGCGTGTGTAACACCCCCATTTACCGAGGAGCCTTATCAAGGCATTCCCGAATAAATAAAGATGTTACCATCTCGGTTTCCCGAGGTAGTAGCTCATTACAATACAACATGGAATGCTAAACCGACCATCTGATTTAAACATTACAACTCATTAACTATTAAAACTCTAGTTACACAGCGGAAGCTATATACACAACCTATATAAACAGGAATGCCTACGCATTAACCCGTGCTATGACCAGGACCATTATCGCGTTCACCCCAATCCCGTACAAGCATCCCCGCATCCAAACACATCACAATATACATAACCTGCATTATAGACTGCTCCCCAGTTGATCGGAAATATCAATTGGATCATCACAGGTCCCCAATAAAATAGGGTGACAATATAGAAAGAGAAAACGGTTAGAACATGCTAGCATTATAACTTAGATACATAATATAAAACTTTCAGTCTCAATCATCTCAGTACCACCATCGGTACCAATCAATAATATCACCTCCACGTTCTCGGCACCATCACGGTACCAATCAATAATCTCATCCCAACATTCAGTACCATCTCGGTACCATATCAATAATCCCATCTCAACTCTTTTGGCAGGCCCTTTCATTCCGAGTGTGCACACCCTCAATAACCCGCGAGGAGAAATCAGGGAGGGGACCGTGATCAAGGGCCCCGGCTAGGTCTAAAGCTAGCCTCACCAACTCCAATATATCAATATTTATCAATCATTCCACCATCATTACTCAACATCATTCTCATTATCACAATATCACATCGAGTTCGTAGCTCATACATGTATTATAATATTAACGTATTCTAAGTAAGGAAAACCTTACCTAATTAGCAGGTCACCACTGGGTCGGTAGCACAGATCACCACTGAAACTCTACGAAGTCTGATCCTAGTAAAATATTATATAATTAAATTAATATCGACCCTAACGTAGCTAAATAAGAAAATGAATCACGATCAGACTTAACTAAATTATAAAGTGAGACTGACCCTACGTAACTAAAGTATAAAATGAGCCTGACCCGATATTATAATTGGATAGGGACACGTGATACTTTCCGACTTCTCGCTCTCGGCCCAATATATCCCGACGGCCACAGCTACAACCCCGACAACTACCGTAACAACACCACACCCAACGCTAACTACAACACAACGCCAGCAATCACAAGACTACACGGACAACACCACTTCACTGACAATAATAACCCTCGAGACAATAACACAACAATACGACACATCAACAACGCGGAAACAGTAACCATAGCCCGATACCAATCAACCGCCCCGATCCTGGCCCTAACATGGTCGTGTCCCCTCTAAGACGATATCGGAAAACAACCTACGACCCTACAATAGAAAAGATACGTAATATACCTATAGTTGCCTGGTAGAGAACATGGGCGACAAAGTAGGCTAGGACACCGTAAGAGATGGCAGGAGCAACGGCCAAGGATGGCCGAAGGAATCTGGTGGTGAAGGAGGAGGCGGAGGATTTGAGGTGTGTGCGGCGTATAAGACATGGGTGTGGTTGTGGTTGTGAATAGTAATAAACCTATTAGGTTAATAGGATTAATATAAAGTAGTAGGTAATTATTAAAATAATAGTACGTGCTACTATTAGTTTAGGATAAGGAAAATGGTAATGGAGGATTTATTATAATAATAGTACTATTAGATTAAGAATATGACGATTAATATTAAGAATAGTACGAGTTTAACGAGAATATATATCACTACTCATTAAAGAAACTCGAATTGCATAAAATATAAGTATTAGAAATACGGGTATTACAGCGTGGATCCAGGGTCTTCCAAGTAGCAGATTGAGCGACGAGGTGACATCGATCACTTGGAATTCGAGCTCCTTCTCGATCGGGCCCGTTATGATGGTTAGTTTAACTGCCCCAGCAACGGATTTCGGGCTCCCATCGAAAGCCTGGATAGTTTGTGCGGTAGGAAGGTAGTCAGCCTCGATAATGCCGAGAGCCTTTGCAGTCCTTAAAGGAAGGATATTCACAGCTGACCCGTCATCAATTAGGGTCATGGGTAGATACTTGCCCCGGCAAATCACCGTGATATATAGGGCCAAGTTGTGGGTGGCCCCAAATGGTGGAAGATCGGACTCGGAGAAAGTGATAAGTGGGCCTTCTCCTTTGGATTTGCCTTTGAGATGAGGTAAAATAGTGGCTACCATTTCAGTGGGAGTAACCAGCGAGTCTACCTTGATTTCATCGAGAGCCTTAGTAAGTGCTGCCCGATGCTCTTGAGAACTGACCAAAAGCTGCCATATAGTGAGATCGGTTCGGACCCTCTTTAGTTGCTTGACTAGGGCCGTGTCGGTGTTTGGTTCTTCAAGTGTAGAGTCCGTCCTGGCAGGTTCAGTGACGGATCCTGGGGCCGAAGGTTCGGCCGTGATGACATGCGTGCCGGCCAGGGCCTTGGTTTTGGCCTTCCGGATTTCTTCGATAGTGATGGGGACGGTTTCCCCCTTAGCCAAGTAAACATCATCTTCGTCATCATTCCATATCCCGTTGATTTGAGGAATGAAAGGAGAAATGAGATGAGTACAGTCAATTACTTCTCCAGAGAAAACGGCGTGAGTAGCAAGAGGGTTGTTTTTGTTACTGGGCTTATCGCTGGGTAGCGGTATCTTCCCACTCTCGATCAGATCTTGAATGAGATGCTTCAACTTCCAGCATTTTTCAGTGTCGTGCCCGTTGCCTCGGTGATAGTGGCAATAGGCCTGGGCGTTGTAGCTTTTGGACCATTTTTCGACAGGAACCTCCGGCATTGGGCCTATCGGCTGGATCAGGCCCTTAGAAGATAGCCTTTGTAAGGCGTTGGCATAAGTAGTCCCTATGTCAGTGAATACTCGGGCTGGAGTATTCTTTTTGGTCGAGGTGTCTAGCAAATTGACCTCGTCGAAGATGCTTCGGGCCGCAGTTGTAGTTGCGGGCTTGCTAGAAGACGAGCTGGCTCCTTGATAACCCTTAGTAGAGGCCTTAGTAAGGCTCTCTAACCTTAAATCGTCTTCGATTCTGGTACCCATTTCGGTTAAGGTGGCAAAATTGGGTATGATGGCGTACCGGAGATGGATCCGGTAAGATGGGAGGAGATTTTTCACAAAGGCCTCCACTAGCACCTTTTCGCTGGGCTTGTCGACCAGCTTGATACTTTCAGCCCTCCACCTTTGGAGGTATTTGGTGAAACCCTCCTTAGGCTCTTGGGCCATGACCTCCGGAGTACGCATGGTCGTCTGGATCTCAGTATTGTCCGCATAGTTTCGGGCGAACTCTGTTGCGACATCGTCCCAAGTTTTGTATTTCTTGGAATCAAGCCTGTAGTACCAGGCCCTCGGGTGCTTGTCCAAGGATGAAGCAAAGAGATGCTTGAACATGGTCGATTTGACCCCCTTAACCGCCATGAATTCCTTAAAAGCCCGGATATGGAGTACCGGGTCTTCAGTCCCATCGAACATGGGTAGGCCCGTCAAGTTGAGATTAGCGGGCAATTCATCAGTTAGGGGCGAATAAGCCCGAGCATTTTCCGTGTGGATGGTGTTGCTGGTGGTCGTGTGGACCTGTTCTTGCAGCTTGTGGACCACGCTGGCCAGTTCAGCTAACGGCCCATCGTCTTCAACCCCAGCGCTAGAAGTTCCTTGTTCGACTGCGCTTACCCGGGTGAGGATGGCGATATGATCCTCCCTCATTTTTGTCAATTGGTCTTGAAGCATAGCCAACGAAACGGTCAACTCGTCAATGGCTAATTGCGTCATCGTTCGGGTGAAAGGTGGCCTGTCTGTAAGAACACCGCGTAATCAGCAACTAGCCCAAATCCTAGAACTAAAGTACATCCCGAGCAAGGGAAGAAAGGAAGCTAGGAAGGAAATGACTCGGAAAAGGACACTTAGACGGGTGACCTGTGAAAGGTGGGCCTCCTTTAGGATCCAGCCGTGTGGGCTGGGCCCTGTTCGAAAGGAGGTTCACGTGAGACGTTGCCCAGACTTTTAGACTCGATTGTGTAGACGGGCCAGCCCTTGTAGGAGTATGTCCTACGTAGGTGGGCCTTGCCTTAGTCAAATAAGGCGGACTGGAATAGGGAGGAAATCCGTGATATAAGATCGACGGAGTTTCGACGCTGGAAGACTTGACAACTTACGACACGACCCGACACTGCTAAATACGGGAAGTCCTAGGAAGAGGAAAGTTATGAAATATGATTTTTTGAAAGCCCGAAAAATTCGGGAGAGAACCGGCCTTTTTTTCGAAAAAACGGAAAAGGTGGGTCGGGCGACGGTTTTGAAAGTTTCGAAAATATTTTCGAGTTTTGAAATGGGCATAATACCTGCTAAAAATAGGCTATTTTGAGTAAAATCGTGGATCCTAAATTCGGTATATGTCCCGGGTTTTGAAAATTGGATATTTTGAAAAGGATGCAATTTTGAAAATGAGACGGTTTTTGAAAAAGACTTGTAAATCAGGTAGCACGTAGTCATGGAAGCAGTATAACGACGCCATGTATGCTCTTATTCTAAGTCTCGGTCAGTCTGTAAGGGTCTATACCAGTGTACACAGCCTATCGAGAATCGGGGCGGACTTCCTAAGTCGAGTTGAGCTTAGAACATGCCGTAAAACCCATGCGAATCGGCTAATGGACACCTTCGACATATCCAATTCGGACTACATCGATAGTATAGTGGGACGTCGGTCACCAGTACCGGCCCGAGAAAATATGAGGTTATGCATGAACCGTAAAACTAAAACGCGTATTGTACTAGTCAAACGATTTCTATTCGAGTCTCACCCTGAGGATACCGATGGTAAGTCACACATCAGTTAATCCCCAGCGGAGTCGCCAAATTGTGGACATGACATAGGTCCACCCCAACGCGGCCACGCGCGGGTTTGGGGAGGCGAATGAATCTCCATATGAGATGGTCAAATTGAAATTTAAATCGAAGTTGGAGTCGCCACCGAACTTTGTGGGAGTTCGGGCCCGTTCGAACCCACTCTATGTCGTAGTGGGCCATGTACAAAATACGGCCCATTTCCGATGTCAGAGTTTATCGGGTTCGTCCCTTTGCATTTGATACCGATACCGACTTGATCGGATACCGTGTATTGAATGACTCTCGTTGCCAATGGTTTCAGACATCCGGAAACCGAGGTTCTGAGTAAGGGGTGAGGGTACGTGTTGGGAAGTTCACAAAGAACACCCAACCCCGCCCGCACATTAGCGGCCTCTACAAGGATATCGAATGATGTTTTAATACGCACGTTAGTAATACGATGAATGATATGCAAACATTGTTTTCCTAAACATGTGAGGAATTGAATGGGTTGCTAAGTCGATTTAATGCATGAAAATCTTGACGTCAAAGTTGAATTTAGCATGTGAGGTTCGTTTTAGTATAATAAAACAAATAATGAAAAAGATGAATTTGCTACAAAAGATGAACAAACGAGTTAGTATCGAATTGTGAATAAAAATATAGCAAATATGATGAATATGCGAGATCGAGAAAATATCAGTCGAAATCTGAAAAATATTGTTAAAAAGTACCGCTTTGTATAAAAAACAAAGTTCAAAAATTTAAAAAAAAAAAAAAGCGAAAGACGAGCCGCGTTTCAGTCGGCCGCACGGCTCGCCCAGGACGCGCGCTACTCGCGTCTCGGCCTGTTTTCGAAACCGATTGTTTTTGAAAATTCGATGTTTTTATTAAATCGCGTACAAATATTGCACAATTTGCACTCGATTTAATATTTTCGATATTCGTTATATTCGACGTTCGATTATGTAATCGATATCAAATACTCGGAATAGTTTTTAGAAAATATGTAAATTTTGAGAAATCGTTTCGTAGAATGATAATAAAAATGAACGAAAAGGGGCTAAAAAAGAGGCTCGGGTTTCGGGCCCGTGCGCGAGTCGCCTGGGAGGGGCGCGACTCGCGTGCGGGTCTGTCCCGGTTCCGTTTGTTGTTCGAAAATCGCTAATTTTGATAAATCGCGTACAAATACGAATTAATTTATACTTGATTTATGTTTTCGATATTCGTCGTATCCGATATTCGATTATGAAATCGATATCGAATATTCGGAATGAATTTTAGGAAAAGTTTTGTAAAAAAGAATTTGAATGAAAAAGATGTTAATTCTCTCCGCGTTAAAATCGTTGTATTTTGTAAAAAAAAGATGTAACGATTTTTTAGCATCGACGAGATTTAATTTAATTCTTGTAATACGACATTCGACTATAGAGTTGATATCATATTTTAAGAATGTTTGTTATATGAAAATAGTTTTTAGTAATATCGATATTAGAAATAATAAAAAAACGACGAACGACCCATAAAAAGACGACCAAAGACCCGTAAAAGGAAAAAAAAAAAAAAAAAAACGAGAGGGAGAAGAGAGAAAATAGAGAAGTCGGGTTTGGTTACACCCTCAACCTACATGCTTTTGTCTACTCGGATCGGAGCTCGTCGGAACGTGGCTTGGGCACGGGAGCGTCGAGTTAATGTCGGTGAGTTATGGTGGTTTTTTGGTTTGGGACGTGAAGGGTGACGGGTATCGGGGCCGGTTCCTTCGGGTTTTGGTACTATCGGTTTCTCGATGCTAAGTGTATTGTAGATGTGTGTAATTGATGTGAATAATTCTGAATCTTTGATGTTTTTTGATGTGTTGTGCAAGGGGCCTATTTATAAGAATATTCCCGACCTTGGCTAGGAGAAGTGTTTGAGTTAGAACTACCGCTTAGGATAGGAAACGTAAGAGGCTGAGAAGAACGAGAATTCCGTTTACTTGGCAAAGAAGAAAGGGAATCTCGGCTGATATGGGCTGCTCGGCCGAGTATCCTAGCTCGGTCGAGTGTTCGATTCGGTTTTTGGATAGAATTCCTACTTGAGATCGAATCCTATCCTTAAACGGATTTGTTTAATATTTTATGTAGCTGATTTTTTGTAGTATTGGAGCCCGAATCAGCCACGTGAGGTGTCACGGCTGACTCGCGTGTCTCGAGAATATTTTTTGACCGGGTTTTGACTCAGTCGCTAAAAGACGGTTTTGCCCCTGGTGTCGGATTCGACCCAAATTAGTCTTATTTGACTCGAAACGACCCACTGGGCCTGATTTTGAGGTTAGTTTTGTGAGATATGTACTCCGTAAAAAGCCCAAGCCAAATGCCAATGATTTTTGAGCCCGTTTCCGAGTATATTAAAGCACGTTTGCGTCCGATCATCATCGGGTGTTTGTCGGAAACTGCTACAGACACCTGGCAGTCAAAATGTGGGTGTCTACAGCTATAAATACCCTTTCCTACTTTTAATTTTTTCACAATTCCCCTCCTTAAAGAGAAACAAGCCCTGAGAAACTTATTCTTCTTTTTTAGAAATCCAATTATGGGAATCGACCGATTAATCGGGATGCTGCAGGATTGGTCTCGATGCTTCAGAGACGCAGATAAAGTTATTCAGAATCAGAATGGTATTACTCAATTGTTCACAATCCGTCAGATGCAAGTGGATCGTCACTTTCTGGATGCTTGCTTGTCCTATTGGGACGATACTTATCACGTTTTTGGCTTTCCTCGAGGCGAAATCTGTCCTATTCCTGAAGAAATAGCCGCCGTAGGAAGATGGAATCCCATACTTCGCCCTGCTATTCCGTTTTCGGTTCATGACCCAAGGAGAAAATTACGGGAATTTTTAGGGCTTTCTCATATGGAGGTATCTCGTATGCCGGAGGGAGATACGGTTTCTTTGATCGATTTAGCTGAAAAATTCATGAATCCACATGACGTCCGGGTCAGGCCGGTCCATAGCCGTAGGGCTTTTGCTTTTTTTATGCTCCATGTTTATGCCTTCGAAGGTCATATGGACCTGTTATCTTGTATGGGCCATGTCCGACTCTTTACCGTGGTTGGCCTGATGGAAACGGAGCACAGCCCGGCTTGGCTGATTACGGGAGAAATTATCCAAGGCTTGGATAATCGTAAAAGGGATTCGTCAACCCGGTTGACTGGGAGTACCTGTCTTTTACAGATATATCGATTTTTTTTTATTTTTCGATTTTTTCGATTTTCTCGATTTTTCCGCAATTTTCCGGCTTTCCAATTTTTCCGGGATCCTCAATTTTTCGCAGTTTTCTTCGATTTTTCCGATTTTCGCGATTTTTTTTTTTTTGCGGTTTTTCGCGATTTTTGATTTTTTTTTTTTCAGCTTTGGCTATTTGAGAGGCTATCGATCGTGGATCCTCCCCTTGACGTAAGCCGATATCGCCCCAATCAAGTGATGACGAGGAGACAGACCGTTGACTTTTCTCGCCTCAATACTCAAAAATACTGGGACGAAGTGCTGTCTTTCCATGGAGGTCAATTGATCCGCTGGACCGTACCCTGGTGGCCCATTTATGTCCGGACCGGTTTAGAATCGAGAGATAGGGCACGATATCAAGTGATCCTATCCTTTAGGCAGACAATTCACCTTTACCCCGATCGCATACTTAGGCAATATGGTCGGGCTCAAAGTGTAGACACCCGCATTTTGCCTGCTAGTGTCTATAGCAGTTCCCGACAAAACACCCGATGATGATCGGACGCAAACGTGACTTAGTATACTCGTCGAATATGGGCTCGGAATCAATAATATCCGACGTGGACATTTAGCAGAGTACAAATCTCTCAAAAACAACCTCAAATTCAGGCCCAGTGGGTCGTTCCGAGTAAAATAAGACTAATTTGGGCCAAAACCGACACCAAAAATAAAAACCGTCTTTTGGCGACCGGGTCAAAACCCGGTCAAAGACGAATCCGTCCTCAAAATCAACCTAGAGAGCTTCTAGAAACTGGCGCCCAAACATAATTTTCAAAAAAATCAAAAAGATCAACCATTTCCTAAAATGGCTCGTCAACCTTATCCACTCGATCGAGTGGATTGACCTCACTCGATCGAGTGGAGCCTCAAAATCCGGAACTGACCCGTTTTCTAAGGCACTCGACCGAGTGCACTAGGGCCACTCGATCGAGTGACCCTAGGTCGAGGGGTAAACTCTATAAATACCCCTCCTTGTGCTCTTCATTTCAAGTTTGGCAAATACACCATTAATCCTACATTTCTACCCTAAGTCCTACACTACACTACAACCCTTAGCAACCCTAATCAAAAACCGAGTCCTTGTCCCTCGAAAAACCGACAAAAACCATCCACACACGCACACACACCATAACTTTGCATACATTCTCGATACTCCCGCGTTCCGGTCGCTATTTACGAGTCCATTCCGAGGCCTTACTAAGCATGTATGTTGAGGGTGTCATCAACCCCATTTCTATCTTTTTTCTATCTCGATTTATATGTACATTTTCGTACCTTATATTATAATCGTATTAGTATACTAACACTAACACTAACGCTAACACTTTTTACAATTTTCGCATTTTAATTCTAGTTCTTTTTATCGTTAATTAATACCGTATATTATAATCGTATTAGTATACTAACACTAACACTAACGCTAACACTTTTTACAATTTTCGCATTTTAATTCTAGTTCTTTTTATCGTTAATTAATACCGTGTATATGTACATAATAATATTAAAGTTCGGATCCTAACATGTTTGACTATGACGACCATCCAAAGTCCGTTTAATCCCTTTACGAGTCACGACGGAGGTGGCACCCTTCGAGGAGCGCCGCCCCAATCTACTCAAGGGCGTAACGAGATCGTGGTCGTTCGTAGTTGAACGTGTAGGACTCCATTTCTAAGATTAGTGTGAAATCCGTTGATGCGAAAACCGACATCACATAATCCGTTAGGATTAGTACCGATGTCGTGACGCGGAGGACTACAATTTCGTCACTAGTCAAATTTTTCAATCCCATAATAACACATTTTCATAAAATCCCGATGACGGTCTCATAATCGTATAGTACACGATCATGGCACCGAAAACCGAGTTGAATTTCAATAATGCAATATTTTTATTTAACTCGGTCAACCATCGACTTTAAACAAATAAAAAACGAAACGAGTCAAGCCTCGTACAGGGGGCACTCGACCGAGTGCCATAGGCTACTCGATCTAGTAGCACCCCAAAAAACTGGGCAGTAGCCACCTTAAAGGCACACTCGATCGAGTCCAGGCCATGACTCGATCGAGTGGGCCCTGTAGCCTGGAAAACCGAGAGCTTTAATGCATCATTCGAGCCTCGTCTTTTTTTTACGACTTTAGTCGTCACGTGCAAAGTCAATCACGTGATCCTCCTTTTTTCAAAACTCATGCATATCACTTCACTTTTACGACTTTGATCGACCGTCTTTCACTATTAATCTTGTGTCGACGACTCTTTAGTCGTATCCGACACATGATTAATCTAGACATTAGTTTCTCGATGTGATAAGTCGGGACAAGGCATCGAGATTCGGGATCGGGCTAGCATCACGCCAAGGTCCTATTTCTCCGTCCTTCGCTTAATACACAACATAATGTGTATTTAATCGAAGTTCGTCCATCTATTTAACTTACGGTCTAGTTTATATTTATTATATACGGGTCCGTTTCTAGTTATTATTTATCGTTTTGTGTATTCCATTTATTCTATTTTTTTATTATTGTTTGTAATTTTTGTATTGGCCGGGTTGTATTTCCGCCCGTGTATTTTGTACGTTTTTACGAGTTTTGTTTATCTTAATGCTTATCGCTTTATAAATGAACCTCGCATGCTAAACAATTCGACTATAAACAAGATGCATTAAAATGACGTAGTTCACATATAATTCGCATGCTTAGCCAAAAAACGCTGTTTGCATAACATTTAGTCATTTTACTAGCGCGCGTACACGAATACGAACGATGTCTTAGTAGAGGCCGCTATGTGCGGGCGGGGTCGGGTGTCCTTAGTGGGCTTCCCAGCACGTACCCTCACCACTTACTCAGAACCTCGGTTTCCGGATGTCCGAAACCGTTGGCGCACGAGAGTCATTCTTTACACGATAACCCGGTGTAGATGGTATCGGTATCGCAGTGCAAAGGGACGAGCCCCATAAACTCTGAAATCGAAGTGGGCCGTACTTTGTGTACGATCCATGACGACATAGAGTGGGCTCGAATGGGTCTGAATTCCCATAAATTCGGTGGCGACTCCAACTTTGACTTAAATTTCGAACCCGAGAACAATCTTACCACGAGATTCATTCGCCTACCCAAACCCGCGCGTGGCCGCGTCGTGGTGGACCTACGTCATGTCCACACAAAGAATCCCGGAATCGAGGCGGTCGTGAGTGAATCTACTCAGCTGACGGATGTAATGTGTGACACCTAGATGCAGAGGTGGTATACCCGGGCTACTTGGTATGTTCCCAAGATTCTCCACTCAATCTGGGTATCGGATTCTTATGTGAGGTGGACGAAGGCAGATTCTGCTAAAGCCCGTGCTGCCCTGAAGACTGACGAGGCTTTTGACCTGTTGCGCCGAGAACAAGCTAAGGATAACTGGGGTTTCTTTGATGATGGTGATACTCCAGCTACCTTAGTTCGGCTGATGTCAGGCCAGAAGGGAAAAACTAGGACTCAGACTAATGGGTCCAGTACTAAAGGTGTGCGGGGGAAGGTGAGCCCCCACACAGACCTGGAAAAGGAGACTTGGCCCAAGACTGGCGGTTCAGGACCGACTTGGTCCTCGAGACAGACTACCCGAGCACGTACGGGCTCGGCTTGGGCCAGTGAAAGTGGCAAAAGACCCACAGTCGAAGAAACGGGTTCGAGCTAAAGAGGTCCCGCTTGTGATCCGGGAGCGCTCGCCCCCACCCCGTCGACCTCAAGCTCCGCGCGACCCAAAAGACAAAGGGAAAGGCAAAATGTACGAGCAATAGCCTCCTAAATTTTATTATTTAAGTAATACTATTATTTTTGTGGTGTGATTTTTTGTTGCTTTTTTGTGTGATGCATTTTTTAATAATATTAAAAGACATATTAGTGAAAAACCGTTCCTGTCTTTTCGTTATTGCAGTGGTTGTACCCTTTTGAGGGGTTGCCTACGTATCCACAATTAGTGGAATCAAACCAAACGCAGTTCCAACATAGAATTTTGCAATTTTCGAAATACATCAAGACTATTAGTTCGAGATGCGCGACAGTAGGATAAGGATCCTAACTTATTGACTTGCTTATAATAAAAAAATTTGGAAATTTATAAAAAGACGAATTTTTATAAAATTTTTAGCAAATGACATTGAGATAAGGTTTAGGAGTAGTAGCGTTTCAACTTGTCCAAGTTGGTTGGGTTGACGAATTCGTTCCCGTCCAAATCTGTCAACATTACCGCTCCTCCTGACAAAACCTTCTTCACTAGATATGGCCCGGCCCAATTGGGTTTGAATTTCCCTCTTTGGTCAACTGGTAACAAAGCCCGGACAGACTTTAGGACTAGATCGCCCTCTTTGATATTTCAGGGCCTAACCCTTTTGTTGAAAGCCCGTTGTATCCTTTTCTGGTATATCTGGATATTGTTAAGGGCCCGGGATCGTCGTTCGTCCAAAAGAATCAACGAATCGTATCGGGCTTGGACCCAATCTGCTTCAGGCACTTGGCTTTCAAGTAAAATCCTGACGGATGGTGCTTCTAACTCGACTGGTTGGACCGCTTCCATTGCATACGTTAGATAATATGGAGTTGCTCCGGTTGCGATGCGGATTGATGTTCGGTACCCCCATAAAGCAAAAGGAATTTTGTCGGACCAATCCCGATAATTATCAGCCATCTTTTTAAGTATGGTGACAATTGTTTTATTAGTTGCCTCTACCGCTCCATTTGTTTGAGGGCGGTAAGGTGAAAATGTATGTCTTTGAATTTTATACTTTTCCAGCAAAGTAGCGGTTTCCGCTTGGAAATGGGTCCCGTGATCACTGATGAACTCGTGCGGGATCCCGTATCGACATATAATCTTATCTTGGATGAATTTGGCCACGTGCTTGGCATTCAAAATCCGATATGACTCGGCTTCAACCCATTTGGTGAAATAGTCGAATGCCACTAAAATGAAAGAGTGACCCCCCGTCCCGGAAGGGTTCACCTTCCTAATTATATCAATTCCCCATGTCGAAAATGGCCATGGTGATGTCATAGTATATAATAGGGATGACGACATATGCTGGACGTTGGCGAAAATCTGAAAGTTATGACAATGTTTGACATATAACTGGCAGTCGGTTTCCATGTTATTCCAATAGTACCCGAGTCTCGCGATTTTTCGGGCTAGCATATGGGCGTTTATATGCAGACCGTTTTCACCATCGTGTACTTCAGCCATGACCTTTTCGGCCTGCGCTTTGTCGATGCATAGGAGTAAAACCCCTGTGCCGTCTTCTTGTATAATTGCCCATCGTCTGTACGGATGAACTGGGTGGCCCACCTTCGTAGGGATTTCTTGGCCCGGTTTTCAGATCCCGGAGGATACTCTCCCGACATTAGGTAGGTCAGAACATCCTGGTACCAAGGTTTCGGATCAATTATTTCGATATCTTGGATAGCGTTGATATATGCCGGCTCGGACCGCCTTTCGACGCAAATCGGCATGCTGGTCAGGTGCTCTGGGATATTCAGTAAATATGCCAATTTGGAAAGCGCATCCGCGAACTGATTTTCTTCCCGAGGTAGATAGATGTATTCTACCTTTTGGAACTACTTTTCGAGAACCCTTACTCGCGCTTGGTAAGCTACGAGATTGGTGTTCCGAGTTTTCCATTTTTGGAGAGCTTGATTGATGACTAAAGATGAGTCACCGTGGATCCGAAGGTTTATTACTCCTAAATCAGCGGCGGCTTGCAGCCCGTGAATGCATGCTTCATTTTCGGCTGCATTGTTAGTCACGTCAAAGTCTAGTTTTATGGATAACGGGGTGTGCTCTCCTTGTGGTGAAATCAGCAAAATCCCGACACCAAATCCTCGAAAGTTTGATGCCCCATCAAAATATAAATCCCATGTTTCGGTGTCAGTATGGAATATATCTTCATCTGGAAAGACCCAAGTATCAGTATGTCCCTCCTCGGATATTGGACTATCGGCAAGGAACTCGGCTACTACCCGGCCTTTGATGGCCTTTAATGGTACGAACTTGAGGTCGAACTCAGCTAGCATTAAGGTCCATCTAGATATCTTGCCATTGAGGATGGGCTTTTCGAACAGATACTTGATTGGATCCATTCTGGATAACACGTGCACTTTGTGACTGAGCATGTAATGTCGAAGCTTCTTAGTGGCCCAAATTAAAGCTAAGCACGTCTTTTCGAGCATTGTATATTTACACTCGTACTCTAGGAACTTTTTACTGATGTAGTAAATAGCCCGTTCTTCCGAATCAACCGTCTGGGCCAGCATAGCCCCCATGGCTGTCTCGATCGTTGTTAGGTATAACGACAAAGGTAGACCAGGTTGAGGTGGCATTAATACCGGCAGTGCAGACAGAATCTCCTTGATTTTATCGAAAGCCACCTGACATTTATTGTCCCACAGTACCCGTTCTCCTATCTTCAGTTTCTTGAAAATGGGCTTACATACCATGGTTAGCTTTGAAATTAAACGGCTGATATACTGGACTTTCCCGAGAAACCCCCTTATCTCCTTTTCGGTTATGGGTGGCTGCATCTCGGTAATGGCCTTGATTTTAGCCGGGTCGACCTCGATGCCGCGCTGGCTAACAATATGGCCTAGTAATTTGCCCGATGTTACCCGAAACTGCATTTTTGAGGGTTTAGCCTCATGTTGTACTTGCGTAATCGGGTGAAGAATTTTCTTAGGACCGAGATGTGCCCGCTTCGATCTTGGGACTTAACGATCATGTCATCCACGTAGACCTCCACTTCCTTGTGCATCATATCATGTAATAAGGTAGTGGCGGTCCGTTGATAAGTGGCACCGGCATTGATAAGCCCAAATGGCATTGCGGTGTAACAGTAAGTACCCCAAGGTGTGGTGAAGGTGGTCTTACTCATGTCCTCTTTTGCCATTTTGATTTGATTGTATCCGGCGAACCCATCCATGAATGACAGAAGGGCATGATCAGCCGTGTTATCCACCAGTATGTCGATGTGTGGTAACGGGAAATCGTCTTTTGGGCTAGCCTTATTAAGGTCCCGAAAATCTACACAAACCCGTACCTTGCCGTCTTTTTTGGGTACTGGCACGATGTTTGCAACCCAGTCTGGATATTCAGACACTTGAATAAAGCCCGCTTTGAATTGTTTGTCGACTTCTTCTTTGACCTTGAGAGACCATTCAGGCCTCATTCTTCGGAGTTTTTGTTTTACCGGCTTACGCCTGTCTTTGATGGGTATACGGTGTTCGGCTATTTCCCGGTCTATTCCCGGCATGTCCTTGTAGGACCATGCGAAGACGTCTTTGAATTCATGGAGGAGATCCGTGAATTGTTGCTTCTCTTCGGGATCTAAGATAAACCTAACTTTAGCATCTGAGGCTCTAAAGGGGTTCCTACATTGATGGAATCGGTTTCCTCAATTATTGGATCTCGGGATTCCCTTTGTTCGAGTTGCTCGATTAGATGCGAAGGTAGTGGCACCTGTTCGTCGGGTTTCTCAATGTCATTGCAAGTAAAATTTTTAAAAATGTTTTGAAAATAAGACAAGTCGTAAGCAGAACGGTTATCGTTATTATTGATAGTGAATTTTGAAAACAGCTCGAAGAGAGCGGCCATCTGATCATTGGTCAGAGGCGGGATGGGGAGTACCCTCGGGACAGACTCCCATAGGTGTGACTAAAGGAAGGGGGGTTACAGACTCGATTCTAGTACTGGACCCTCTAGACTTGGACTCAGACTCCGACTCTGACTCTGACTCAGACTCGGACTCAGCATCCCACATGTCCCCTTCACCAGTAGTGAGCTTGTAAACTCGACCCTCGCTGTCGGTCCACTTGATCGTCTTCCTCCAAGCCCTTTTTCTGGTGTTAGCACCAACTTCAGAGATCAGCTTGGTTGGATCGAACTTACTACTGCGAAGGATTAGGCTTACCAGCTCTTCCTTGGGGGTCGGAATGATCTTATCCTCCCCGAACAGGAGCACCAGCATGGGCTCGGTAGGGTTTGAATCTTCCTTCGATTCGGCCTGGATGAGGGCAAAGATACCATCCGGGATGAAATTGCATTCTCGAGCCAATTCGGTCTCGGGATACGAGGTAGTGGGCTGATAGAGGCCCATTTGAATGGCTCCGAACACCGGAGTGACAAACTTGATTATATTTGCTCGGTTCATATCTCCCTGGGTCATGGTGTAGCCCAAACCAAACCGAGACTCTTTGTCATTTAGGACCTCGATAATCTTGCCGGCCGGGAGATCGGGCCTCGAAGTAGCCTTCGGCAGGTAGCCCAAGTTTTGCAGCATCGTGTCGATGCTAGTAGTGAAATAGGGTTGAAAAAGATATTCTTCCTCGATCATTCCCACAAAATTGAAACCTCGCGGGTCGGTTGGGCCTGCCGTGTTTCAGCTTGACACGGCTATGGGGGTAACTTCGAGAGTGATGATCCCGTCTTGCAAAGGCAACTTGACCTTCCTGCGGAGGGTGGAGGATACGGCTTTGATTGCGTGGATCCAGGGCCTTCCAAGTAGGAGATTGAAATATGAGGTGACATCGATCACCTGGAATTCTAGCTCTTTCTCAATCGGGCCTGTTATGATTGTTAGTTTAACGGCCCCAGCAACAGATTTTGGGCTTCCATCGAAAGCCTGGATAGTTTGTGCAGTGGGAAGGTAGTCAGCCTCGGTAATGCCGAGGGCCTTAGCAGTCCTTAAGGGGAGGACATTTACAGCGGACCCGTCAACAATTAGGGTCATGGGGAGATATTTGCCCCAGCAGATCACCGTGATATATAGGGCCAAGTTATGGGTGGCCCCAAACGGTGGAAGGTCGGACTCGGAAAAGGTGATAAGTGGGCTTCTCCCTTGGACTTGCCTTTAAGGTGAGGCAAAATAGTGGCTACCATTTCGGTGGGGGTAACCAATGAGTCAACCTTGATTTCATCGAGAGCCTTAGTAAGTGCTGCCCGATGCTCTTGAGAGCTAACCAAAAGTTGCCATATAGTAAGATCGGTTCGGACCCTCTTTAGTTGTCTGACTAGGGCCGTGTCAGCGTTTGGTTCTTCGAGTGTAGGTTCCGTCCAGGGCCTTGGTTTTAGCCCTCCGGATTTCTTCGACGGTGATGGGGACAGCTTCCCCCTTAGCCAGGTAAACGTCATCTTCATCGTCATTCCATATCCCGTTGATTTGGGGAATGAAAGGGGAAATGAGACAAGAACAGTCGACTACTTCTCCAGTAAAAATGGTGTGAGTAGCAAGGGGGTTATTTTTGTTACTCGGCTTATCACTGGGTAGCGGTATCTTCCCACTTTCGATTAGATCCTGAATGAGATGCTTCAATTTCCAGCATTTCTCAGTGTCGTGACCGTTTCCTCGGTGATAGTGGCAATAAGCCTGGACGTTGTAGCTCTTGGATCGTTTTTCGACGGGAACTTCCGGAGTCGGACCTATCGGTTGGATCAGGCCCTTAGAAGATAACATTTGTAAGGCGTGAGCATTGGTAGTCCCTATGTCAGTGAATACTCGAGTCGGAGTATTCTTTTTGGTCAAGGTATCTAGTAGATTAACCTCGTCAAAGATGCTACGAGCCGCAGTTGTAGTTGCGGGCTTGCCGGAGGACGAACTGGCTCCTTGATATCCCTTAGCAGAGGCCTTAGTAAGGCTCTCTATCCTCAGATCGTCTTCGATTCTCGTACCCATCTCGGTTAAAGTGGCGAAATTGGGTATGACGGCGTACCGGAGATGAATCCGGTAGGATGGGAGGAGATTTTTCACGAAGGCCTCCACTAGCACCTTTTCGCTGGGCTTGTCAACCAGCTTCACGCTTTCGGCCCTCCACCTTTGAAGGTATTTAATGAAACCTTCCTTGGGCTCTTGGGCCATGACCTCCAGAGTACGCATGGTAGTCTGGATCTCAGTGTTGTCGGCGTAATTCCGAGCAAATTCTGTTGCCACGTCATCCCAAGTTTTGTATTTCTTGGAATCAAGCCTGTAGTACCAGGCTTTTGGGTGCTTTTCCAGAGAGGAAGCAAAGAGATGCTTGAACATGGTCGATTTGACCCCCTTAACAGCCATAAACTCTTTGAAAGCCCGGATATGGAGTACCGGCTCTTCAGTCCCATCGAACATTGGCAGGCCCGTTAAGTTGAGGTTAGCGGGCAATTCATCAGTCAAGGGCGAATAGGCACGAGCATTATCTGTGTGGATGGTATTGTTGGTGGTCGTGTGGACCTGTTCCTGCAGCTTGCGGACCGCACTGGCTAGTTCAGCTAACGGCCCGTCATCATCAACCCCACTGTTAGGAGTTTCTTGTTCCACGACGCTTACCCGAGTAAGGATGGCGATCTGATCCTGCCTCATCTGTGTCAATCGATCTTGTAGCTTGGCCAACGAAGCTGTCAACTCATCAATGGCTTCTTTCGTCATGGTTCGGGTGAAGGGCGGTCTGTCTGTAAGAACACCGCGTAATCAGCAACTAAGCCCAAATCCTAGAACGAAAGTACATCCCGAGCAAGGGAAAAGAAGACTAGGAAGGAAATGACTCGGAAAAGGACACCTAGACGGGTGACTTGTGAAAGGTGGGCCTCCTTTAGTATCCGGTTATGTGGGTCGGGTCCTGTTTGAAAGAAGGTTCACGTGAGACATTCCCCAGACTTTGGACTCGATTGTGTAAAACGGACCCTTCTTCGTAGGGGTATGTCCTACGTAGGTGGGCCTTGCCTTAGCTAGGTAAGGCGGACTGGGATAGGGAGGAAATCCGTGATATAAGATCGACGGAGTTTCGACGCTAGAGACCTTGATGACTTACGACATGACCCGACACTGCTAAATACGGGAAATCCTAAAAAAGGAAGTTTTTTTTTTTTAAATTGGATTTTTGAAAGCCCGAAAAATTCGGGAGAGGAACCCGGCCTTTTTTTCGGAAAAAACGGTAAGGCGAGCCGGGTGTCGGTTTTGAAAGCTCGAAAGTAATTTCGAGTTTTGAAATGGGCGGAATAACGGCTAAAAACAGGCTATTTTGAGTGAAATCGTAAATCCTAAATTCGGTATATGTCCCGGGTTTTTAATTGGATTTTTGAAAGGGATGCAAATTTTTGAAAATGACGGTTTTTGAAAAAGATTTAGATCAAGTAGCACGTAGTCATGGAAGCAGTATAACGACACCATGTATGCTCTTAAACTAAGTCTCAGTCAGTCTAAAAGGGTCTATACCAGTGTACATAGCCTATCCGAGAATCGGGGCGGACTTCCTAAGTCGAGTTGAGCTTAGAACATGTCGTAAAACCCATACGAACCGACTATGGACACCTTTGACATATCCAATTTGGACTACATCAATAGTATAGTAGGACGTCGGTCACCAGTACCGGCCCGGGAAAATATGGGGTTATGCATGAACCGTAAAACTAAAACGCGTATTGTACTAGTCAAACGATTTTTATTCGAGTCTCACCCTGAGGATGTCGATGGTAAGTCACGCATCAGTTAATCCCCAGCGGAGTCGCCAAATTGTGAACATGACATAGGTCCACCCCGACGCGGCCACGCGCGGGTTTGGGGAGGCGAATGAATCTCCATATGAGAATGGATCGAATTGAAATTTAAATCGAAGTGGAGTCGCCACCGAACTTTGTGGGAGTTCGGGCCCGTTCGAACCCACTCTATGTCGTAGTGGGCCGTGTACAAAATAGGGACCATTCGAATGTCAGAGTTTATTGGGTTCGTCCCTTTGCATTTTGATACCGATACCGACGTTATCGGATACCGTGTATTGAATGACTCTCGTATGCCAATGGATTCGGATATCCGGAAACCATGGTTCTGAGTAAGGGGTGAGGGTACGTGTTGGGAAGTTCACAAAGAACACCCAACCCCGCCCGCACATTAGCGGCCTCTACTAAGATATCGTTTGATTTTTTAATACGCGCGTTAGTGGAACGGTGAAAATGATATGCAAACATTCTTTTCCCTAAACATGTGAGAATTCAATGGGTTGCTAAGTCGATTTAATGCATCTAAAATTAACGTCAAAGTTGTATTTTAGCATGTGAGGTTCGTTTTAGTCTAATAAAACAAATAAAAAAGAAATTGCTACAAACACGAACAAACAAGTTAGTAACGGTTTGTAAATAATAAATAAGTATGATGATATGAATGATAGTATGCATGGTTTTGAAAAGATAATTCACGTGATGGATTAAGCACGCGTTGACCGAGGTCAAGAAAAATAAAGTATGTCGAGAAAACCCTCTGTTTCGTTAAAGAAACGATGTTCGAAAAATTCGAACGAAATTGCTTTTTATGCTGCGTTTTCAGGATGTCGCGCGCCTCGCCCGGGAAGGGCGCGACTCGCGCGGGTCAGGCGACTCGCCCGGGATGCCGGTGGGTCGCGTGACGGACTGTTTCGAAATCGTTTTTTTTATAAAATTGATAATTTTATTAAATCGCTTACAAATATAAAATATCGCATAATTTGTACTCGACTTAATTTCGCGATATTCGTTATATTCGATATTCGATTATGAAATCGATATCAAATATTCGGAATAGTTTTTTAGAAAAAATAAAAAAAGGTTTTGGAAATCGTTTTGCAAAATTAAACTAAAAAAACGATGTTTGATTCTCAACGCGTTAAAAATCGTCGTGTTTTGTCTTATGAAACCATGTGACAATCTTTTAGCATCAACGAGGATTAATTTAGTTCTTTTTCGATACGATATTCGATTAGAGAATCGGTATCGTATTCTTAAGAACGTTTGTTTATGAAAATAGTTTGCAGTATCGGTATTAGAAAAACGTGACGAAGACCAAAAAAAAAGACGACCGACGACGACAAGACGAGGAAAAGACGAGAAAAGGGAAGAGAGAAAGGAGAAGTCGGGTTTTACTTTACACCCTCAACCTACATGCTTTACTTACTCAGAACGGGGCTCATCGGAATGTGGCTTAGACACGGGAGCGTCGAGGTAATGTAGGTGAGTTATGGTGGTATGGGACGTATAGGGTGTCGGGTCTAGGCGGCCGGTTCCTTCGGGTCTCGGGATGTACTATCGATTTTTCGATGCTAAGTGTATGAGTCTCGAGGTTAATGAATGTGTGTGTTTTTTGAATCGTAGATGTGTGTGTTAATGTGTTGTGAGAGGGTCCTATTTATAGGAGAGGTACTCAATTGAAACTAGAATAGGTACTCTTGCTTGGGTGATAAGAAATACCGATTAGGATAGGAAACGTAAGAAGTTGAAAGGAACGAGAATTCCGTTTCTTGGTGAGGAAGAAACGAATCTCGGCTGGAATGAGGGTGCTCGGCCGAGTATGTTGTGCTCGGTCGAGTGTTCGATTCGGTTTTTGGATAGAATTCCTACTTGAGATCGAATCCTATCCTTAAACGGATTTGTTTAATATTTTATGTAGCTGATTTTTTGTAGTATTGGAGCCCGAATCAGCCACGTGAGGTGTCACGGCTGACTCGCGTGTCTCGAGAATATTTTTTGACCGGGTTTTGACTCAGTCGCTAAAAGACGGTTTTGCCCCTGGTGTCGAATTCGACCCAAATTAGTCTTATTTGACTCGAAACGACCCACTGGGCCTGAATTTGAGGTAGGTTTTGTGAGATATGTACTCCGTAAAAAGCCCAAGTCAAATGCCCATGATTTTGAGCCCATATTCGAGTACGTTAAAGCATGTTTGCGTCCGATCATCATCGGGTGTTTGTCGGAAACTGCTATAGACACCTGACAGCCAAATGTGGGTGTCTACACGTTCTAATCCCTAATCACACGGTAGATTTATGTCTTGTAAGTCATGTTTTGTAATAAAAAACAAAGTTCATCTGTCCATGTAATACATACTACTGTAATATACTACTCCCTCCATTTTTTTATTTTCTTCCCATTTGCTTTTTCACAGTCTCCAAGACAGTACTTTGATCGTATTTCTTGACATGTAAATGGAACTTTTTCTTGACGAAATTTATATTTTATGAAAGATAATTTGACGATAAATATGAAGTTTTGTGTTTTATGTATAAATCGTTTTAATTCTCCAATATATTGACGGACATGATGGTCAAAGTTTGCTAACTTTGACCCTTGAAAAACAAATGAGAATAAAATAGGCAAATTAAGGGAGTATATATATCACTATCACATAATCTGATATCTCTTTCTTTTGTGTGAGACCAAATCCCAACAACCTAAGCTTGTCTTCGAACCAAGACAAGACAACAAAGTTGAGTTGAAAGCAAATTACATGGACGACTGATATACTACTAAGCAAGCTAAGGCATGCGATTAGGGCACTCTCTTTTTGACTAAGCTAAGCTCACGTTCACACTAATCTCTGCATGCCCTTTCAAATTAGTGTACATCCTCAAAACATGACCCCACCTAGCTTCCGTACTCATATATAATGTAATACATTACGTAATTACCACTCGTAAAAAATTAACAAACCCTAATGCTTAAAATTAAAATTAATTAAACATATACTAGCTACATGCATGCAATGCATGTTAGCCAGGAGTCCTAAAGCCTCCCTTGAGATCATCATTGAAATAACACTCATAGCTAGACTTGAAAATCTATGGAGGTTATTTAATCGTCTTGATCACATTACTAATTAGTACTACTAATTAACGAGAAAAGTCGATTAATTAGTTCATGTATGAGTCGTAATTATGAAAATTGGACTTTAATTTATGCTAACGAATTTGTAGTAGACGATTGAAAACCACCCATCATACCGGTCCAAGAATGAAGAGAAGTGTCATTCACATTGTAACCATACGAAGAGTTAGTAATAATATTCTTCCCAACACTGGAATTGTTGTTGTTGTTGTTGTTGTTGCACCCTTGGTCTTGCCATTCAAGGGACAAAAGCCTAGGGTTAGGCTTCACATCCACCACCCCATTTTGATGATGATTGTCACTTCCATCATTATCAAATGGGAGCAACAATCTTTGATCCATGAACCCAATTCCCAAATTCCCATCATTAATATGCTGATCATGAGAATTTGATGAGAGACTACCAAATGGTGAATCGTTGTTGTTAGTTGAACAAATATTAATCCCACCAAAAGTAGTAGCTAACCCATTATATCCCCCATTATTACCATTACCATTACCATTTCCCAAATGATGATGATGATGATGATGATCACCCATTATTCCACCCATCACACCAAATTCATGACCCCCTCCTCCAATACTATTGCTCCCTCCTCCCATAAAATCATGCCCTCTATTCAAATTCCCTCCTACCAAAGCATCATACTTGCTCTCCATAAAATCAATAGGCCTAAGAAAACCACTCTCCATGAAATTCCCCCCTCCAAGGCTCATTTGTGCACCAAGCAAGTTAACCAAGTGAGGAGGGAATTGCACTTCGTGAGGAAACGAGAGGTGAAGATCACCCGAGGTTGAACCGACACCAACACCAACACCAACACCAACACCCGAACCTTGGCTCATGATGCCAGGGTGATGTAGATCATGACTACTACTAGGCTTCTTGGAGGAGCTAGGTTTCTTGGTTTTTCTACAACCACCACCAACAGGAATGTTCCTAAGAGTGCCTCCCTTGGTCCAATACCTCCTACAAGTCTTGCAGAAGTACCTTGGTTGAGAGAGGCTATAGTTGTTGTAGTAGCAGAATTTTGTGTGGGTGGAGTCGCAACGAGGACACTTGAGGTGAAGGTCATGGGGTGGCCTTAGTCTCCTCTCCATTAAAGCTGGTCCTGCCCTTGATGAGCATGCTGCTGCTAACATGCACTCTGATGCTGCCCCTCCTCCTCCTCCTGACGGTGATGATAATGACGAGTCTAGCCCTGTTGATATTTCCTCCGACATTGTTCCCTGATATATATATTCATAAAAATGGATAATGTCACATTAATATTTTCCTTGTGCATGGCCGGTAGTTATACAAAAACAAAGATGAAATTTAATGGCAGGCTTGTTACATTCGCTTTCATTGGAAAATTAAGGTCATAATTCATCATCTTAATTTTATTTTATTTTTAAAAAGAACATCTTCTTGACTTAGCCCCTTTTTTAAATTTTTGCTGAAGAAAAGTGGGTTCATAGAACTAATTCAGAGAGTAGTTATTTTCAGCGAAAATTACACATTACAATCTTATAAAAATCAGTTTTTTATAATTACAACCTTATAAAATTTTTCTTTTCAATTACTACCTAATAAAACACTTTTCATTTGCAATTGTTACCTTTTAGTGAACTCCGGTGGGTTAGTAAGCTAATTTCCGTCCTAAATTAGATTACGCCTAATCTTGTGACCATTTTGACCTTGACTCTATATACTCTTTCCCCAACCTTTATCACTTTTACAACTCCTCTTGAAAATCGTATTGCTCTTCAATTACTTCACTCTTCAATTCAATTTTTTAAGTCTTCAATTTCTTCATCCTCTCTCTAACGTTTCTACCTCTTCTTTATTTTCGTCACCATCAGTGTCTGTAGTTTATTGTTGGGTACGAACAAGGTATGTAACCCTAATTCATGATTTCGTACTTTGCAAATTTTCTGTTAACCTAGAAATTAGGACTTGTGAAAATGTAGGGTTTATCCCTAATTCCCTATATTATTCGTCTAAATGTTGCATTTGTTTTCCCTAATTCATGTGTGAATGAATACATTTTGCAGAAACCCAAAAAATTGCAGAAATCAACAACCGTATTTGGCTCTCAACATGCTAATGAACTGCAATAACACTATAACTACACTTAATTCATATTAGAAAGACTAAAATTAAATGCAAATCTGGGTTTCGTGTGAAGAATCGATTCAAAACCCTAAATTAACAAAAAAACTAAATTAACAAAAAAACCCTAAATTAACGAAAAAAAACCCTAAATTAACACATGATTTGGGGCTACTTATTTGCAGATATGTCGTTCCCTTCAATTGCGCCGTATGGATTTTGGATTCATTTGGCAATTTAATTAGGGTTTAGTGGATGATGATTGACGAGAAAGGTACGGAGTGAGGAGTGTAAGAGGTGAGTAAAAGGGGGTTAATCAAGGGGTCAATGGAGTAAAAAGAAGATTTTAACATCAAGGGTATTTTCGTCACTTAACAACTTCGGTAACGAAAATTAGCTTACTAACTCGCCGGAGTTCACTAAAGATAGCAATTGCAAATGAAAAGTGTTTTATTAGGTAGTAATTAAAAAGAAAATTTTTATAAGGTTGTAATTACAAAAAAAAACTGATTTTTATAAGGCTGTAACGTGTAATTTTCGCTTATTTTCATACTCTTTTTCATCTTAACTATTTATTTATTGTTTTGTACATTATTTATGAGAAATATTTTAATTAAATATAAATAAATAATTAAAACGAAGGAAGTATTAGTTTTAGCATATTGTAAACTTGTACGGAGTATTGTACAATATACTCTCGTATTTGTATAAAAAGATGTGACTCAATGATGTGGTCAAATCATTACTCGTATGAGTCTATATCACCCACCATACCCAGATTTTACATGAGATAGAGACTATCGATAAGATTGAAATTTTGTGAGAGAGTGAAAGATTGTCACCTCATCCTCATGGCTCTCTACTAGAGAATTTAGTTGCATGTTATCACCCCCATTTTGTTATTTTGTTAAGAAATTTGAGCAAATGATAAGACAAATAGAGAATAAGATATCAATTACTATCAGGATCGGCCCATATAGGATTCAATCCGGTTCAAGGACCGGGACCCAAGCAAGTGAGGATCTCATTATGTACATTGTTTCTACAACTTTGACAAGTACTAATGTGGTGCAGTGGAATACTAATAACATAAATTCTCCTGATTAATAACATCAATACGGTTATAGGTTGCGAAAGTTTAAAAAAAAATACTCGTACTACGTACTCATACTACTGATCATGGTAATTCACCTACATTAATATATATATTCTCGTATTTAATAATCTTACTATATTATTATGTACGTAACGGGTACGTACGATTTTAAATCATGGTCATTAATCGTTTAGTGTATTAGATACATAGTACATGCGTGGTGCATGAGGATACCTGCTGATTAACCTGAAGCCAGTCTGAGGTGTCCATGCAAACTTGAAGAGATGAATGTGCCATTTCGTATTTTACAGCTGAGCGAGAACGAAGATGCACAGGAATAATAATGACTGTGTGTGTATATATAGATATGGATATTGTAATTAATTAAGAGACTGGGTTAATTAGTAGAGTGAGTGAAGAGATATATGCATGTGAAGATGATAATTTAGGTAGAGAAGGCAGAAGGAGAAGCAGAAGTAGTACATACACTATGGGATGGATGTGTTGGGTTTGGTCGTGAATAAGAAGGAAGAAAAAGTCATGGACTCACTATGGCCCCACTTCATTCCACACTCTTTTTTTGAATTACAACTACGAGTAGTACTCTATTTCTCCCCTACAACTACGTCTACGAGTAGTGCTGTATTTCTCTCCCTTGTCATCGTCACGTAACTATCTATTACTTTTTTAAGATCGTCTCATATAAGAAGTTTTTGCATTTTTAAAATGAGTCAAATATTACTTTACTTATTACTCGTAGTATAGAAAGAATAAAATATTTGTTTGATAATGTTTTGTTTTTTTGATGCAAACTGTTAGTAAATTAGGAATGTCTTATGACATTCCGTCATTAGTATATTATTTAGTATATGTTATTCCCGAGACACATTCGATGTATCTCGTTGTAAGCCTTCGGTATAAATAGCATTTGACCCGTTACAATAAATTAAAATGACGGATAACTCTGCCATAAACACGAATATGTGGGATTTTTTTCAAAATAAAGCTCAAAAATAAACTAATTATCATTTCAGGTCGAAACGAAAACTAATTATCAAAATGGGACTCTGGGAGATTCGGATTGAAAGTCCTTTTTAGGTGAACTAAACCGACATTAGGAATGACAGGTTTGTGAAATAATAAATTCGCGAAAAAAAAAATACCGCACAAACCCGTCACTCCCAATGGATAAAACAAGAGTAAGTCTAGCTTCATCCCTGATAATAATGAATATATTCATCGCTCAAACCCGTCACTCCCAATGGATAAAACAAGAGTAAGTCTAACTTCATCCCTTATAATAATGGATATATATATTCGTCGTAAATCAATAACGGATCAAATAATAGTATTACATGCAAATATGCAATGGTTAATTAAGATAAACTTAGGATATTCTTTTACGGTAAATTATTGTCTTTGACAACAACTTAGAAACCCAAATGAAAAGAAAAGAAGAGTGATGGCAAAAAGCAATGAGAGCAATAGCAATGATAGAGGCTTTATACCATACGAAGTACGGAGTATTTCTTTTATGGTCACATCAATATATTCTACCTCGTATTTAGAGTTGTTCATGGGACATACCGTTTGATTGGCCCGTCCCGTCCGGCCCAAATTTTTAGCGGACTTGGACAATGAAAATATTTTAAAACATATAATGAGTCGGGCTTACTAAATGGACCGGGTATGGACATGAATAATTTTAAACGGGTTAGCTCGTCCGGCATGCTATAAATATATTTTATAGATATAATCACTTGAACAAAAAATAATTTCCTTGATTGTAGAAAATTATAAACGCGATAATATTTAGAACGCGTGAAATAACCTAGGATCATCTTTTAATTCTTAACCATATCCATTTAAACCTTAAAATTAGTTTCTTTTTAACTCTCAAAAAATAAATAACATTGAATTTTTCATTCACTTAATAATGTGTGACCCAGGTAGCCCGCGAGCAGTCCGGTTTTGTACAAACAATCGAGTACGGAAAAGTAATTTGGGCTTGTTATTTTAGCTCGGTCCGCCCCCTTTGTCTTTCCGGACAACTTTTTAGCGTCTACCCCGACCTGTATCCGGCTCGAATCCGCATTTGAACAACTCTAATTTTATTATATAAAATTAGGAAGAGTGTAATATGTAGAGGACAAGAATGTGAGAAAAGATAATGAAGTCACAAATAATGAGAATAAAAAAAGATACTCTATCTTAGTAAGAAGGAAAGTTGAGCTTCTTATTGAAATTTCCTAAAATAACGGAAATGTGAAACATCTTAGCGAAAGGAAGAAAGTATGATGTATGGAGTATGAAACTTCATTCTTTATTTTCTCCTCAATGATTGAAATTTCATACTTAACATATTTTTAGTGGGACCAATTACACTTTTAATTACGGAGTATATTTTTAGGGACATACTAAATCATACCTATTTTTTTACTATTTCATACACAGCATTCCCAAACTATCCTACTTATTTTTTCCAATCAATTCTATCACCACTTCCTTTTTTTCCCCTTTTTCTCTATCAATTCACCATCACGATCTTTTTTTTTTCCTCGATTAATTCACCACCACAATATCTTTTTTCTCATTTTCTGTTTTTCTCAATCAATTAACCACATATCGTCGTCGGTCGTAACTCTAACCATCATTTCTACCACCTTACCTCCACCCGCCAACCTTTATTAGGGTTTAAGTAGAAAAAAAAATATAACATCTAATTCAATGACTATATTAAAAAAGTAAATTATTAATAAAAATAATACACTTAATTGTCAAAAATGTAAATTATGATTTGTCGGGGCTTAATTAAACTAGGGTTTAATTAGAAATTGAATAAGAAATTAGGGTTTCAAAAAAAAATTGAATACGGAATTTTATTAATAATAACAAAATTAGGCTTAATCGAATACAAAAGTTAAACTATTAATATAAATAACAAAATTACTTGTCTTACGTGTAAATTATGATTCATAATCGCAAAGTTACTGAAGAATTTAGTTAGTTTTTTAGGAGTCGAGAAAAGAAACAAAAGTGTTAGGTTTTGAGATATGAGAAAATGGTAGCAAAAGGAAAAAATAATAATTGGGTATGAACTAATAAAACCTGAATATGATTAAACAAATACGTAATTTTATCCAATCACCAACACTTAACAAATCATTAAATCTCTCATTTAAATTTTTTTTTTTTTTTTTTTTTGGGTGACGAGGGAACCCGCAGCCGCTACCTTTGGTGCGCTCTGGGTAAACCCCCGGGTGTACGCAATAGCCTGCAAACCACGCACACCATGTAAGCCGCCCTTTGGACGACAGGCTCGAAGCCTAGATGGCATAGCCTCAGGCCATACAACTCCCACAAGAACGCTCTTGCAGGGGCTTGAACCTGAGACCCATGGGGTTGTGGCCACATGTTTTAACCACTAGGCTCCACCCTTGCGGGCCTCATTTAAATTTTGAAACTAGTTCTTTGCTTCAGAAATCAACATTATTTTGTGGAACAATGGGTAAGCAGCTCCTTAAAAGATACTCCCTCCAATTCTTTGGGTCTGCAACGTATTCCATATTTGGCAAATTCATTAGGTTTGCACATTTCCAATTTTGGCTTTATTTTTCTTATAAAATGACTAACATACCCTTCACTTTTCATTATTATATTCCAAAATATTCACTAACTTTTACATATCTAACTTTTTTCATTATTACTTGTATTGTTTAATCTCGCAATAACATCACTCATAGTGACCCACACTTGATTTTCTTACTTTTGGTGCAAATAGTTAGCGTTGCGAATCCAAATAATCGGATGGAGTATGATACTTCTTATTTAGCATCATTGTTATTACCCTAATATTGTGAGGTGAGACTTGAGAGCGAGGATGATGATCATCTCCATTGAGTTCTCTATTACCTCTCACAATTCATCGTAATAGTATTTTCTTCGGTCACTATTTTTCGCCTCATTTCATGAATATTTGTGAGGTGTATTTTAATTGAATGAGGCGAAAAATAATGATCAGAGAGAACATTTTTCTTCTCCTTTTCAACCACTTTATAACAATAATATAACAATCGTTAGATCGGTCTAAAATAAAATTTGGACCATTAATACATAATGGAGATGAGTAATGGGAAGGAAGTAATGGAGATATTTCTCATCTGCCAAGGTGAGAAGGGTGATGATGCAACCTTGATATGGTTTGTTCAAGCTAGCTAGCTAGGGAGTAGGGAGTAGTACGATTCACAAGTCCTATAAAAATGATGACCCACTTATTACATGATGATGATATGACCTACAATATACTCCGTACTGTATTCGAGTAATACTACCGCTTCATATGGAGTATCCCTCCTCCAATCAATTTCATACATTTAATTTTTAAATACTTTTTTCGAGTTTCTATCATTTACTCATATTTCCTCCGATTTTTTATTATCTTCCCTTTTGGTTTTGGGAAAGAAAATAAGGGTGTAGGAATGTGTGGTTCAAAATAAAAGAAGGAAGAGAGAGAAATGTGAGGGTGATTCTTGACCACATGTTGATGGCCCAAAATAGAAATAGGGAAGAAATGGTGTTTCAGCCCAATAAGAAAATAGGGAAGATAATAAAAAATCGGAGGGAGTATATCTTTTTGGACTAAGTTTGATCTTTTACCCACTTTTTATTTTAGAACATAAATGTGTGGTTCATATTTACCTATCCATTTCTCTCTCTTCCTCTTTTTCACTTTCTTATTTTTCACCCAAAATCAAATGGGGCAATCATAAGAACTCGGATGGAGTAATATTTATAAATGAGAAGAATATCGATATATAGTAACTTTTAATATATTTTATATAAGATAAAATATAGTCATGTGAGATATGGTTTAAATTATCTAAATAAATGTATTATGAATATCAAATTTTTATACTCCCTCCGTTCCATTTGGTGGTTTGCGTTTGTTTTTTGGACACTATTTATAGGTGAGTGAAAACGTAAATGTAACATTTAATATATAAGATAAAATATAGTCATGTGAGATCTTGTGTAAATTGTCTAATCGAGTATGTTATAAATATCAAATTTTTATAATTTTTTGAAATACGTAACTAAATATATAGATAAAAGAAAACGTGTATTAACAAGTGTGAAAAAGTAAATACAAACAACCAAATAAAATGGATGAAGTAATTTTATTAAATATGTAACTAAAAATATGAATAAAAGAAAACGTATGGAAATAATCGGAGGTGGGGTTGTTCATACTACTCGTAGTCCATAGGAGGGAGGGAGGGAGGGACCTCGAAATAATAATGAGAATGGTCCTCTACAAATTACAAAGCGTCGGCGGTGTCACTACATACATACAGTACTTTAATATGGACCCTACCTACATTCCTTCGTCTGTCCCTACAATGTCTCTGTTCCCCAGCCAGGCCAAATAATTCCATCTTCTCCAAATCTATCTTCTTTCATCACTTTGCTTACCTCACCTTGACTCAACACCCGCCTTGACGGCTGCTCTGTCTTCTTCGCTCTGCATATCTTAATTTGATTCCTATTATTGTGCGCACAAATTGTTAATTACTCCCTCTCATTTATTGGAATCCTACCATTTTATTAAAATATACCACACATATATTCAGAAAATGGTAGGAATCCAAAGAATGGGAGTTAGTACTCTTTATACTTGAAATCTTCCACTTTGTACTCTATTGGTTTTTCTAACGTGTATCTACTGGAGACATATAATAAATTAATTACTCTCTCCCCTCCACTAAGATTTTCCCACTTTCCTTAAAAGGAAACTCCACTAAGATTTTCCCACTTCAAAATTTTCCTTATTCATCCATTATACTCTCTCCCTATTGGTTACTTTTTGTGATTTGACATCTTGAACCCCACCTAACAATTTACCACCTTTCATTACCCATTTCTTAATTCATGTGCCGTTTATAAATGGGAACATCATTGTGGGGAGGAGGGAGTACAACAATATTAACATGGATATTGTTGGTAAATAGAACTTAATATTTCAATTTATCATGATAATTATGTTAATATTGTTATAATTAACTTATTAACGTATGCTCAGTGAGCACACGTTAGAAAAATTGTACCTAAATAAATAAACTAATTTCCTTAAAAATTAAGGAAACAAATAAATCATTACACATATACTTATAATATTTAAATTCAAGTCTAAATAAATAAATATTTATGTAAATTCTTCAAAAAAAAATTATTACTCCTTATTTATGAGCTAGTATTAAACAAATAAACCTTTATGATACAACTTTTTGCTAACAAAATATATGCGTCGATAACTATTGAACTCTAAGTGTTGACGTAAACAAATATAGAGCATAAATGTTTGATGATGAGAAAAACTATACCCTGTATAAAATACTTTCAAATTTTGATTTTAAAATATAAATAGTTTTTTTTATCTAATAATAGTTGAATTATTATGTTATCTTTTAATTTGTTAACAAAATTTATAGCTGGTCTGAATATATAAAGAAATGTATTTTAATATACAAAATATTAATCCCTCTGTTCCGTTTGATTCTTTATGTTTGTTTTTTCACAGTACACTTGCAATACACATTTTCTATTGTTCATATATATTTAGTTACGTATTTCTAAAAATTATAAAAAAAATATTGATATTTATAACGCACTTGATTATATAATTTAAACAAGATCTCACATGACTATCTTTTATCTTATATATTAGAAGTTATATTGACGATTTTACCCACTAACAAATAATGTCCAAAAAACAAACATAAAGAATCAAATGGAACGAAGAAAGTATTATTAACTTTGTAAAAAATTATCATAATCATCATTGAAATTTTAAATTATTTTCTCAAATCATAACATAAAGATTATAAATGTGAAAAACTAATAGGTTACCAATAGATATTTACAAGTAATTATTAAACATAAAATGTTAAAGATACTGCGCATTAATGCACGAGATCTATACTAGTAGTATAAAATTAAAGGCCAGCAAATGAATGAAACAAAGGGAGTATCATATTTTTATAATGAGTCATAGTACTGTAAGTAAATGTCAAAAACTCTCTCATCCATTCCATCATTTACCTAAGATATTTCACGACTTTTAGGAGAAATGGTAAAATTAAGGGTATTATTGATAATCAAATAATTAGCCTAGTTTCTTGTTTCCGTTTCTTTTCGTTTCTCTTTTAGGCCTAGCCTTCATCGAAGCACCAAAAAAAAAAAAAATTATGTGTTTAATAAACTTAAAGTAAGGAAAAAGTACAGGTATTTTGTGTAAATAGAGAAAGTATATATAAGGATTATAATGTAAAGAATTGATTGAATTATCTATTTATAATAAGTGTAAAGAATTGTTTGGATGAGATGTGAAGATGATACACTTACATAGTGCGTATAAGATTTTCCATACACAACCAATAAGACGTCGCCACGTGTTATTTGTAATTTAACTCATGATGATTAATTTAAGGTTAAGTTAGTAATTTTACATTTTTATTTAATTTTTAACTTTAGTCCAATTAAGTTAATTTTAAAAACTTTTATATTTTTTGTTTTTACTATACATTTTTATGTTTTGAAATAATCATATGATATTGTTGATATAATTTTGGTTTATTTAAACTGGAAAGGAAAATGAATTAATATAATTATAATTTAGAATTTTATTTAAAAATCTTAATCTATTGTTATGTACTCACTCCATCCAAATTTAAACTTCATGAGGGAGTAGACACAAAAATTAAGGGTGGAGTGTAGTGTGGGGGTGAAAAATGAAAGCTGAGAGAAAATGTGGGGTCAGAAATGATATGGACCACAAAAATCAACCAAAAGAGGAAATATTATAAGTAAGAAGTTTAAAGATGGACAATCCAAAAAGAAAAGTAGGAAGATTAAAAATGGATAGTGGGAGTATGTTCCAATAGTTGTTTTATATTTGTGAAATTTTTTAAAAAAAAAAAGTTATATCCATAATTATGTGTTTATTATAATAAAAAACGTATAAATTAACTTTTAAATGAAAAATTAATTACGAAAAACTTATAATATAGTGCTTAAAAGAAAATAAAATTACAAAAAAAAAATCAATATCTTTGAAAATATTTAGAAATTTTTTTTGATATTCTTTTAGAAAATATTGAAATCTGAAAATGACAATAACTACTAAACCAAAAAAAATTGCATCCTAAGTCCTAACAATGCAAACACCATTGTTCACATATATAGGTATTTCTTTTTTTAGTTTGATTTGTCGACACTTGTATAATTTTATTTTTCTTTTTTATTTATTGACCCAAAATTAAAAATGGTTGGGTGAACTTTTTTTTTTTCTTGTCGTTTGTTTGATTTTTTTCTTATCAATTTATAATTTTCATTTTAGTTTTATAGTTAAAAAAAGGTGATAAAATATTAATAATTTTTTTAATAAGAATAATAATTTCATTAATGATAATTATATTAAATAATTTGTTTTTACAATCAGTATAAACCGAAATTAAATGAAACCTACATAAACAAAAATGAAAGCTAATTAAGTAAAAAAATAAAAATAAAAATCTTTCTGTGATTAACTTAACTATAGTATGGTTATTAACTAAAGGTGTACAATTACTAATCTAACCTTAATCCAATCATCCTTGCTTGGATAGAAAATGACAGATAGTGCAACGTGATTGATTAGTTGTGTATGAAAATTTAATACATTTGTGTAAGTGTAGCCTTTTCGGATGAGAGGAGTAACATACCATCTTTTCATTATCTAACACAAGAATTAATACGTGACTTATTATTATCATGATATAAAAAATTATTGTTTGTGGCGAAAATATCTCTCTGAGGTCCTATGTTGTCCCCCTTTACTTTTGCAGTGAAAAACATAAGGAAGGGAAAATGAGTTGCTAAAAAAAGATTACTCCATATATTAAATGGCAGACCTCTCGTGTAGTCGTGTTAGGGGCGGATCTTAGTTAGGTCGGGCAGTCTCCAGCCCCCAAACCTAATCACAAATGAAGTTTCTATTAAATTCGGTCCAAGTGGTCATTTAAAATAAAAATAAGTTACTTAGATCTTATTTTTCCCTTATGACCACCATTTTAACGTGACCCTCCCATGTAATGATTACTTTGACAATTTAAACTAATTAAGTAGACCTTTTAAGTTAAGGATTAAAATTAAGTTTAAAAAACCTTGAATTATGTTTTAGTTCATGTAATTTTGGATATTGATTATGCTGTTAAAACGTTCAAAATAGAATATCCAAATAACTATCTACCACCATAACAATTTGATAATTAGTGATATTTTTATGTAAATCAAATTGTTGACATCAATGTGCATATATACCCCTCTAGTTGTAAATGATTCCCAATTTTAATAGAATATTTCTCACATATAATGTACAAATGGGGTAATTATTTAAAACTGGAGGAAGTGTATTACTCCATTCGTTCATATTCAACGGGTATGTATTTCTTTTTGGACCGTTCAAATCCAATTGATCCATTTTTTTTAGTTTATTTTTTGGACAAAACTACCCTTATATAGGGTATTTACACCATATATCATTGTGAAAAAACATTTTTTTATTATTAAATAATAATTTGTTCCTCGTTATTATACTTTTAATGTTACTTTAATACTTTCTTAATTCTTGTGTAAATATAAATGTACCATTTGGATATGAACGAAAGGAGTACTTGTTTATCATAATTTATAAGCTTGTGTATTTCATTTATATATCCTTCCATTTTTTAATATTTATCTCGTTTTAATAAAATATTTTTTACGTATATTAAGGAAATGAGAAAAACATTAAATAACAAAAGAGTATTAAACTACCATGTAGCATAATTGGTGATTGGATGTACTATTGATCTTATCTTTCTGCTCATTGTAAAAGTTTAATTTGAAATAATCTTTTTATTGTAACTTTTTTTTTTGGTGAAAATATAAGTAAAATTAATCGTTAATCTTATTTAAGATGGTGATATTTATTTTAATATGAAGATGATCCATTTGACAGTTTTTTGTCACTACATTTTCTAGACTACCTGTCTTTAATTTGTGCTCATGAGCTCATCTACTTAGATAATGGAGAATAATACCTACATACGGATACGGTCGTAGTGAGTATATACGAGTATGAAGAAAGAGATGGAATTAAGGGTCCAATGAGAAAAGAGCGAAGCATGCAATCTAAGAAAATATGAAATGTTGACGTCGTTGTCCAACGTGATGGATCCAAAATTACAAACGCATACAAGACGAATACTAACTCAATTTAAAAAAAAAGAAAAAAGAAGTAGGATTCTCTTTTGGATACTATTCATACTTCAAGATATTTGGTAATATTCTTGATAATTTATAAGAGAAAAATTAGTGTGAAATCTTATTTGATTCGTCCTTCTGAGTGGATTACAAATATCAATTTTTTTTTTTTTTTAAATTTTTGTTAATGTAAACGAAAGATATTGAAGGTCTAAAATAACGTGTATCGATAAGTGTAAAAAAACAAACGTATCTTTTAGATTTGAATGACGAGATTAAAAAAGAATAATACGAGTAAATAACAAGTACGGATTAGTAATTAAAATAAGAATGTTGATAATATTTTTTTTATTTTTTTACGAGGGAAACCGTAACCGTTATTTTTTGTGTGCTTTGAGTAAACCTTAGGTATATACACTAACCTCCAAACCAAGCATATTAAGTAAGTTACTCTTAAGTCTTAAGGCAACATGCTTGAAATTTAGAAGATATAACTTCAAGTCATACAAGTCCCGTATATTAGTGTTTGTTTGTAGATGGTTTACATATATGTGGCTGGGCTCCAACTCGTAGTTCGATAAAGATAAGGAAGGCCCAGAGAACCGACCCAAGGGGGCCCAAGGCTTTGCAGTGGGCCCCAACAACTAGCCTCCTACTACAAGCAAGGGATATATTCTTCCTCCCTCACGTGCCTACCCACTTCCACTAAGTCTAAATGTCTAATAATATTAACACGTGATTGGCTCTGCTTGATGTAGGATGTATGAATTCAGCCTTTCTTTGGTCAAAATACTATTGCAGCTAAGTATAACTAATGCTCCTTCCACACGATTTTTCCATTTTTCTTAAAAGAAAACTTCACTAATATTTTCTCACTTCAAAACTTTCCTTATTCATCCATTATATTCCCTTTTTATTGGTTACTTTTTGTGATTTGACATCTTGAACCCACCCAACAATTTACCACCTTTCATTATTCATTTCTTAATTCATGTGCCATTATGAAGTGGGAAGATCATTGTAGTGGAGAGGGAGTACCTAGAGAACTGAGGTTTCAAAAAAAAAAAAAAAAAAACATCAGTGGACTGTGTGACTGTGGATGTACATATGTTGTCGGGAGTTTATAGTGCGAAGTAGATCGAGTAGTCTGCAACTGAGCAACTGTGTATTTAGAATTCTAGTGTCGCACAGTTTCCCATGGTCAAAAAGGAAGAAACAACGTCATACTCCCTTCATATCTATCAATTCTTTATGTTTGTTTTTTTTGATATTATTCATGAGGTAAAATAATCTCTAATACAAGTATAATTTTTGATATTCTTTCCGTTCCAATGGATTCCATACGCTTGCATTATGCATGTATGTCGACGCTCGCTTTCTTTTGTCCATAATTTTAGTTACGCATTCTAAAAATTACTCCCTCCGTTCCAATCAATTCCATGCATATGGTAATTGTGCACTATTCACATGTGAGAAGAATAATCGATATAACTTTTAATATATATGATAAAATATAGTAATGTGAGATCTTGTTTAAATTGTCTAACCGAATACATTATGAATATCGAAATTTTATAATTTTTAGAAATTTGTAACTAAAGATATGGACAAAACAAAACGTACATTGGAAAGTGTGAAAAAGCAAACGTATGAAATTGATTGGAACAGAGGGAGTATAAAACTTTGTTATTCATAATAATGCACTCGTTTAGACGATTTAAAAAAGATCTTACTTGACTATATTTTATTTTATATATTACTCCTTCCGAGTTCCTATCATTGACACGTATTCCTTTTCGGACTGAGTTGAATTTTTCACCAACTTTACATTTTAGGCCATAAATATGTGGTTTACAGTTACCCACCAATTTCTCTATTCTCATTCTATTTTGAGTCACTCATTTTTCCCTTATTATTTTTCACCCAAAATGTGCATTGATAAGTGTAAAAAAATAAACGTAGGGAGTAATTATTTTGGATGCACTTGATATGATGATCTGAATAAGATAGAGTATTAATCGGGTCTCAACCATCACAACATCCTTTATTTATTGAAACAGAGACCAAGGCAGCTAAGGTGGCGCAGCTCATTGGTCTCCATTCAGAAATACTCCACTCACATTAATTCAGAGTTATTTTAGGTAATTACGCAAAATCTTTCAAATCAAGCTATCTTTCTAATCAATCTATAATATGTTGCATCCTTTATTTATTAAAGCAGAGACCAAGGCAGCTGAGGTGGCGCGGCTCATTGGCCTCCATTTTGAAATACTCCGCCCACTTTAATTCAGATTTATTTTAGGTAATTACGCAATCTTCCTAATCCTTTATTTATTAAAACAGAGACCAAAAGACAGCTAAGGTGGCATTCAGAGTTATTTTAGGTAATTACGCAAAATCTTTATAATCAAGCTATCTTCCTAAAATCAAGCTATAATATGTTGCATTCAACGTCTTGGGCTGCACAGTTTGGGCTGGACAATCCCGTCTCCGCACTGAATTAACCTGGACATTATACTAGCTAAATTAATCCTTGATTCAAAATATGAATCCCTAATGCATCTATTACAGCATCCTCTAATATTTGCAAACATTTTTCTAGATCTGACTTTTTTTTTCACAAAAAAAATTCTGTTCATTTCAAATGCTATTTTCTCTGTCAATTTTTATATATTGTTTAAAACACTAATTAATTTGACACATACCTTCTGATAATGTTACTTGAAATAGTCTGAAATCTTTTAAACTGAAATTATAACCAAAAAGTAACTAATACTTACCGGATATTATATTTTTATTTTACAGAATAGGGCCTGATGTTACAAAATAAATCTATACCCTAATAACTTAAGTTGATATGGAACTGAATCTTTTAAATAAAAAATCATCCAATCCACTTATTCTTATCAATAGCGAATGTATATCTCATATCTCATCTCATACATATTAAAGAAGACATCACTAACAATGAGGTGACGCCTTCTTAATCCAGTATTTAAAAATCAAGTTCTCTCATTCAATTTACTTCCTATAGGGTAATTTTACAAAGCGGACACAACTAAAAATCACTTTCAAAGAATTACATACAAAGCAGACACAACTAAAAACTCACTTCAAAGAATTGCATCAATGGTTTCAAACCCAAAACCTTCAAACCAAATTCCAACACCTTAAACACTACACCACTCCAATATTCATAGTTAAAATTGTATAAAAATAATACATATATTGTTTTAGGCTCGAGAGAATTGCAAAGTTCCTAATTCACGTTTCCCTATAATTCTCACTTGAGACATATACTGCTTCTCTATATCTAATTAACTGAAAATCTAAATTCACAAGTTATTTGTTGAATAAGTCATACATCATTCATTCATTTACGTGTATTACAAGTAAATCTTTGGCCGACATTCTTGATTATGACACTTACTAAATCTAAAATGTCTTAAACGAAATCGTCTAACAAAAAGTTGTACATAACCCTGTGATTATTCACGGGTATTACACTGCTCTCTTTCTAATTCATTTTGTACATGAATAGTTGAATAGAAATAAAAATACTAAATTAAGTAATGATAATATTTTAGGATCGCAATTCGACCCGTTGGGTCAACGAAAATTAAAATTGATCAAATATTTATATTTATATAGTATAGTTATCTTTGGATTTGTATTAAGTAGTTAATATTTTAAATTAAAATATAAACAAATGTTTAATTTAATACGTAATTGGGTCTCCAAATACTTGATTCGCACAAGATACGGAAGACGCCTTAATTATACGATGGAACATGATCAATTTTTTTACTCTTCGTGTTAATGGTCTCCAAATATGTAGTTCAGTATTTAAAAAAATCATTTTCAAGTAATTCACGATAAAACTTTTCATAAAACAAGTCGTCTCTAAACTATTGATTCTACATAAAGTATATTTTTCGTTTTTTCAAGTCAAATTTGTGTCCACGGACCCACATGAGTTCTTAAACGTAGATAGTGATCATACCATAAAAATATTATTTCTCTAAATTCAATAATTTCACAAATGTATCACACAATAACGTCTTTCTGTTATACTGCTTATTAATTTTTTTCGATATGTTCTAATGTCAAATAAAGCGCCTCAACCCCGTGAATTTCACGGGTTAGTACACTAGTCACTTTAGAGTTTTGGTTGATCTGAGATTAGAGTTGTAAGCCTATAAGCGATTATAGTCGGCTCATACAGCCCTCAGAATCGCTTGGTCAAACTTGAGCCCAAGTCTTATCTTCATATTTCATGCCCGAGCCCAAGCTTAGGTGAGTTTGACTCGAGCTTGGCTCGAGATCGACTTAATTACCTAAATAAGTTTCATCCTATTTTTTACGAAACTATTTTCATTATCGTCGACCTTCATCATACATTATTATCTTCATCTAGTAATACCGACCTACTCTTTTTATCTCGATCATTTGTTTACTTTTTTACATTAGTTTAGAGAATATTTTAATAAAGGTAAAAGAAAAATGACCGAGACGGAGGGAGTACATTATTTTTAGAGAAGACTTTAGGTTAAGAATAAGCAGTACTCCGATCCGTACATACTCCTTTACATTCCGAATGATGTTACACATTTGTTTTTGGAAAGAAATTAAGAAAAAAAAAAGTAGGGAAAAGAAAGTGAAGTTACAAATAATAAGAACCGCGCAACATTTACTCAGAAGGAAAATGAGGTATCTTAGTAAAGTTTCTTAAAAAAGAAACGTGATACCATTATACTCCGTATAACTAAACTCCACGGTTATGGTACCGGCAGATTTAACTCACTTGTTTTCACCTTTTCATGTATGAATAGTGATTTCAATAGGATTTCACAAATAAAATCTGAATTTGGGTAGAGTTGGACAAAAAGTAAAATTTTAGTTAAAAACTCGTAAAAGTGAGTTGAATTGTAGATAGTCTTCTGACAAAATAAACTCAACTATTAACCTATACCGAGTACAATTTACTGTATTTAATTTCTTACCCCGTCTATACGTGAGGTCTAAATTAAAGTCTTGAAATAAAATAACCTTAAATGTTGGTTCTAATTTTAGGTTAGGAAATTATAACTTCCTCCGATCTTCTGTTCATAAATACTCCATAATGTACTGACTACTGAGTAGTATGTAGGGGATTAGGTTTAAAAAAACTGCGTACAAGGTATAGAACCGTGATATATTATATTCTGTCCGAATTCTTTCACTTTTCTTTTTGAGTTGAGTTTGATATTTGTCTCATTTTCTTTTTTTCGCTATCAATGTGTGGTTCACTCCCATTGCTCTCTCTTTATTTTTTTTTGAGTCAGTCATTTCTCCTCCCTTAATTTTCATCCCAAAAACAAATGAGATAATAATAAGAACTTCGGAGGGAGCATGATTGACTCAATAAAAGATAAAAATGACGGTTATTATGAATTTTTTTATTGCGAGTTATTAAGCTGCCCTCCGATTTTTTATATAAGTAATTTTCGTTTAACGAGATAAACTTTTAACTTTCAATTATATAAAAAATTACTTTGAAAAAAATTATAAAAGTTACGAGAATATCATTAGATTCGTCAGGAATATTGCTTTCATATGAGTATACATTTGATATACTGTTTAATCGATAATTTTAAGAAATATTTAAGAGAGAAGTATATTTCTCGAAAAGTGAGATCGAACTACTCGTACAAAGAATCGGAGGTATAAGATAGACTACCCTATCCAATATATTTTGATGATTGATATTCAAGCTTTGTTTTCTGTTCATCGTTATTAGATCGAGTTAATTAAGTCTACTATCTTCTACTCCATATTCTTCTTCCATAAACTTTGAGCTCGAAAGGGATTAATACGCATGCTAATGCTCCGTATATAGCAAAGCAAAGGAGTCTGTTGGGTTGTTGATGATGACTAGCCTATTTAATTTGTGTTTTCTTAGTTCAAACTTTTCAGGTTGTGCTTAATCGAGAATTAGTTGATGAATGTTGAGAATGATTGATTGAAGATCAAGACAAGCTACCCAAAGAATCAAGAATGTCAATGAGTGTCACTTTGTAAAGATAAGAGTTTTTGGCACATTGTAGTTAGTTCTAGTAACTAGCCAACCCAACTGTTTGCAACAGTTCGGTTGACTGTTACTTCCGTTCGACCCTATTCAAAAGGAAAAGATTTCAAGTCTCAAAGTTTTTATCATTTAAATCTTCTCAAACTGATTTTTAAGTGTAGTGTTGAGCAAGCAAGTGGTTTTTGTTTGATCAAAAACGGTTTCCCAAATAAACCCCAAAATGGTTGTGAAGCTTTTTACTAAACACCAAAAGTGAGCTTTCTCTCTCTCCTAAAGTGGTTGCCTCAAAAGTTGTGTTTGTCCTATTATGCTTGGCTTCAACCTTGAGTTTCAACCTTCACTTTTATTTGGAAAACTTTTAACTTGCTTTCCTTGTTCCACTTCTTCAAGATTGCCCTTCTTATGACTACTTGAAAAGACCAACTCTTTTGCTTCTTCCAAAAAATGTTGACTTCTTTAAAGAAGCTTCAATCTTGATTTTTGCTCCTCTATAAAAGGAGGTGCTCCACTACACTTATCCCCAAGACTTTCAGCACAAATTTCACATTGCAAATTGTTCATCAAAAGTTTTAATTTTAAAAACTCTTTGCAAAATATTTTCAAAGTCTTCAAAAAGTCACAGTCGAACGAACTGCTACATTGAGTCTTGAATACTCTTGTCTAACTTGGTTAGATTGTAATCTTGTAACTTTTCTAAGTTATTAAGAGTCGTGACCGGAGTAGGTCATTGGTGAGTTAGAGACGGAGTAGTCTCGTAAACTCAAAGTCGTAGCCGGAGTAGGCTATTGGTCGTGACCGGAGTAGGTCATTGGAGAGTTAGGAGACGGAGTAGTCTTCCAAACTCGAGAGTCGTAACCGGAGTAGGTTATGGGGTTCTTATTGTAAGAGTTTAAGTTTTCGGAGTAGATTACTTAACAATTAGTAATAAGAAAAACATTGGACGTAGGCCTTTAGAGTGTTGGCCGAACCAATTCAAAAACGCAATGTGTTCATGTTCTTCTCTTTACTTCCGTTGCATACAAAGTAGAACACATGTCGTTTAGCTTCGCTCTCATTTGTTCGTGGATTAATATTAGTTTTAGTTGTGTTTTTCAAAGTAATTGAAACAGTCGATATACTGTAATATTTCTCTGTAACATTACCCTTGGTTAAGAGAAATAGAGGCAGTCGGACCACAGTCTACCATACTGTGACATTTGCTCTGTGGCTTAAACCCTTGCCAAGGCAAATCTGTCACGGCCAGACTGACTGTTACATTTACCTGTCTTCACTTCTTTATGCATTTAGTTGTCCACGAAGTCTAACTCTCTTTAATTAATAAAGTTCGAGTTAAAATTTTAAAAGGTACCTAATTCAACCCCCTCCCCCTCTTAGGTACTTTGGATCCATAAACTCTTCAGAGTCTTTGTATTCCTCTAGATATTCTTGTTTTCCGAGAGGTCTTTATTTATCGAAAAGTCTCCATATTTTGTTAGATCTAATCAGAAGAAACAAAAATAAATAAATAAATTAATAAATAAAAAAAAGTGTAAATGGGAAAAAGAGATCAGAGTATGTATGTAGCTGAAATCGTACAGCAAATGTTGTCTATTTTGAATCCTGATTGTTATTACTAGTATTATTTATTGGTATGTACTGGTTAGAGTTCTAAGATCGTACTGTAAGTGAAAAGATTAGGATCAGCTGTTAAAATAAATAAATAAAGAAAGATATTAGGATCAAAAGCAATAAAAGGACATTAGAAATAGAAACGAATATATCTTTGTTGGCTTGCTTCTTAATGACGTTACTCTTGGTCCATTTAAATTTTAAAGTGCTTTTTTCCCTCCATTAATTCAATGATTATTTTTTGCCTACTTTGTATTTAATACTTCATTACTTCATGACGGGCTAAAGTCGTATACCTCAAATTACAATTTATAATCACTTATAACCAACTAACTAAAACAGTAGTATAATGGAAATAAGGGTCGAACCCAAGGGAATCAGATTAACCTAATTATGCTAACTAAAGTGTAGATGAAATCGATCTCTAACGTAATTAAAGACCGTAGTAACTAAAGGGGGGGTTTTGGATGATTTTCTAACAACTAAAATTAATAAAGATTAAAACTTTAAGTAAATCAAAGGATGAGAAATAACTTAGACACAAGCACAAATCAACACTCAATAGCGATTGATCATCGTAAGACGGTTTCAATTAATAACCTTGACTACTCTATCGTGAACATGAAATTCCAATTCTCTTAAGAATAGTTAACTAAAACGAATCCCGTTCTTAATTAACCCTAACCGTAAAACGACCTAAACAATCCAGTTCTAGGTTCAATTAGACGGAAGCAATATAGATCTGAGAATTCGATAGAGAATAAATAGCACGTACAAACCAGTCGTGCCTTAGATATTTATATGAATCGCTTCTAAGTACTAATACCAACGTATCCCGTTCAATATTAATTCCTAGTTGTTACTAATGTAAAGTCAATCAGTAAATCCTACTCAATTAACGATACTAACGGTAGAATGATGCAATTAAATACTAGTTGTACACCTAGCAATCAACAACAACATTCATAGAATTAATAATAAAGCAATTCATAATAATCAAGGTTAATAATCAAAACATTCAAACTCACAAACGTTTCTCGAGTATTTCAAAGGCTTGAATCTAAGTAGAGAAATTAGTTACACATACTTGCGGTGGAAAATTAGGGTTCTTTCAAGTTCTCCCTTTTCTTCCTTGATGGATTCTCAAAACTAGATGTGAATGATTATGATCTCCCTCTCAAAACTAAAGCTAAACTTAACCTAATAAAAGTTTACTAATAATAAAATAGTAATAAAAATATCCTAAAGTAATAATAAAGTTTCCTAATTAAAATCCAAGTCTTAAAACGTAATAATTAAAGCAAAATAAGCCGGAATGCGTGATACGTTACAGGCCGCCGTGCGAGTCGCATAAGGTCCGCGCGACTCGCACAGCCGCGCGACTCGCCTGAGCTCTGGGCGACTCGCGTGGCGAGCTGGAATGCTTCGTTCCATTCTTCGATTCTTATCGTTCCGGGTCTTCAAGCGGGCTTCCTTTTCCTTCGTTCTTAGCCCAAATCAACGGTTCAGTGGTTAACATCTTCAAATTAGCCTGTATTACATTCATACCAAACTGACACAAATGCAATACAAGACAACCGATTTAGCTCACAAAATACCCCAAAACCGTCATAATAAATATGACTAAATACAGCCCATCAAATATCCCCACGCTTGAACCTTTACTCGTCCTCGAGTAAAACTCAAGGAACACAATAAACACAACCGTCACCGGTCCAAAATGCGTGAGAATAACATTACACACCGGCCCTCACTCGTCTTCCACCAAACTCCCTCATTATTAGATAATGCACCTTCTAATAACATTCTCATGAAACTCAACTCAAAGGCTCGATTGACTTAACACACCCGCTATCAAACTATTATCATTGACCCAATTTATCAAAACAAGGGACATTAGCAAATAAGGATAAGCTAATGTCGATATCTAACGCCCCTTATTTCTCCAATCCTAGAACGGATCGCATGTGCTACAAATGTCACCGGTGGTACAAAACATATACCACAATATTCCACAACCCACACATGCAATCAATCCTAAACGCCTCTAATAGTTCAATATACCAAACAAAACATCACCAATCGCATAGAATTTATTGCTACGACTACACCGCACCGCGATTCTTCTCACCTTAGCCAACTAATCCTACCCTTCCGACCTTCTATGTCACCCTTCTTATGACGCCAACACCAAAAACGGAGAAAGTAGTAGTGATTTTTTTTTCTAATTCCCTCATTTTGCCTAGAGCGTCCGCCCTTGCGGATTTTCACTCTAGCTTTCATTTTTTTTTTCCTCACACTACTCTCGTGGCACTCAACTCGATTTTTCTTTTTACCCGGAGCGCCCTTTCGGGTTTTCACTCCGTCCTCGGCCACATTCCCCATTCTTGCCTAGGCGCCCTTTCCGGGTTTTCACCTAGCCGGGTTTATTTATTTATTTATTTTTTTTTTCCGTTTTTTTTTTTTAATTAAAAGACGTAAACAAGCTAACTACTATATACAACGAGATAATTCCCCTCCCCACGCTTGAATAAGACATCGTCCTCGAATGTGTGAACTAAGGACAAATAAAAGAAACGGGGAGAGAAATACCTCGGGCTCAAGAGTGAGAAGAGGAGCCGACGTCACGTGACTTAGCCTCACGTGCCGCCCTCCTAGATGATCTTGCTTGCTCACGGGCTGCAAGCTCTTCATAAAACTCGGGAGATGGTTCCGAGTAGTCATTAGGGTGCAACTTCAACTGCAACCGATTCATACACCGACCGAACTCAGCGGCCAACCTACTGTTATCAACCGATTCTTCGACTCGATCTTCTATTGATTCGCGCCAATCTCTCCAACGATCGAAATCAGGCGTACCCTCGGGCTCCTCCACAACCGGGGCACTAGACTCGGTAGTCGGCTTAGGAAATTGCTTATCATGTTCAAAGTAAAAATCAGCCGCAGTAGGCCCCAATGGTAACGATTTCCCATCCGGACGAGGCAAAATCAAGAAATGCTGGTGGGACGTGCCGAGCGTCCAGATTAGGTGGTGTTTAGCAATCGGTCGCGAAATCATAGAACAACTCTCCATAAACTTAATGCTGATAGTAGTATCACCTACGACAGGAGAATCCGTCATCTGGGGTAATCCAAGATACCGAGCTAAAAGAGTAATCATACCTCCCATCGGAATGTTCCCCGAGACCGCCTTCTGGTGCTTCTCACAACGAGTCAAGAATATATCGACCCAATCCGGGTTTCCTAAACATTCGGGCATCATGGCCCACAAATACATCAAATCCGCCCTAGGTAGATGTGTCGGTTCACCTTTACAAAGAAATGTGGAGTTCAAAAGTCGGTGAACATAACGAAGGGCGGGGTGACGAATATCAGCATTCTTAGCTCCTACGTTACCATATGCATGACCGGCAATTTTCAACCAAAACGCATCCATCATTCGAGACGTAGGGGTCAAAAACTCCGCTCCCCCTTTCGGTGCTATACCCAACGCCTCCCTCAATTCTGTGAAATCTACATTCCGTTCCGCATCTCCGAGATGAAAAGTAATGTGAGGGGGGTCGTCATCACGATGTACTTCTAAGGTGGACAAGAATTCAAGTGTGTAGCGCTTATACGTGTCCGCGTGCTTATCATAAAAGTTCGCTAGCCCAATACGAGTCAATATCGTGAACACCTCATCACCAATCCCGAGCCTCTCCAATGCCGAATTATCGACAAACTTAGTCGCCATAACAACTCGATCGAATAGTTGGCGCCATACTGCTTTCTGTTTCGTACTCAAATTCTTACACCCCATATAATCCACCGCGGTCGTTTTTTGCTTTTTCGGGGCCATGACTCAAGTGTTTCTAGGACAGCTGACACTAACTAGTGAAAACTACCTAAAATATGTAAACTATGAACTCGGACGACACCCGACTCAAACCCAAACACGTAGACGAATCATGAAACGAAACGGGGTGTTGACTACAACTAGGCTTGCTTAATTCACACGGAATAGACAGAAATCAAACTTTCCCCAACTTAGACCTAGCAACTCATAGACAGTACACAATTATGGAATCATAGAAATGAAACAGAGAGGATGAGAGGATGGAGTTAATGACTTACAACCTCGACAGCCACGGAACGGAAACCGGAACCACAGACACGCCCGACTCACGCACCACAAACCGGAACCAAATGAAAGGCCGACGACAGACACGCAGCAGCACAAGCGATAGCTGACTACGGACCCACGCGCGACTCGCCTGACACCCACGCGAGTCGCGCGACCACCCACCGGACCACGAACAGTGACGACGACTATGGCGACCGACGACAACGACAGAACCGACGACGACGCACGACTCACGCACCACAAACCGACAGCTTGAATTGAAATTTGAAGTGAGGAGGAAGGATTGATGGTAATGTTGAAGGATTTGAATTTGATTTAGGGAAGAAGGAGATTGAAATTGATTTGGGGAAAGGAATTAGGGTTTTGAAGTGAATTAGGGTAATGGTGAAGGGTTTGGAATTTGGGGATAATTAGGAAAGATGAAGTGAAGAGAGGGGGTCGGCTGAGTTGTTTCAAATTTTTGATTTTTTCGATTTTTTTTTTTAATAAAATAATACCTGTGAGAGGAGAGCCACGCGAGTCGCATAGGGTCCGCGCGACTCGCGCGACTGCCTGGAAATCCGTCCTCTTTTTCTTCAATTTTCGCTCAGATTTCGAGGGATCTCCATGCTAGTCGCCCAAGACCCATGCTAGTCGCCCAACCTCCTGGAAAATCGACGCTTTTCTCCTAATAAAACATCAAAAGTTAGTAATAAAAACTAAGTTTAAGAAAAACAACGATTAAGATAAACAACGAAATTAATAATACGACCTATGACCCGTAAAATAAAATTTTACAATAAAAGTCTACAAAACGGGTTGCCTCCCGGAAGCGCTTTTGTTTAAAGTCGTTCGCTCGACTTAGACGGATGTCAATTTTCGTGGATAGGGTCGTAGAGGGCCATCGACTCCACTACGTTAGCTTCAAATCCTTCATAATACGGCTTAAGACGTTGTCCGTTGACCTTCAAATACTTGTTTGTCTCGGGATTTCGTACTTCAACTGCACCATGAGGGTAAACATGAGTTATAATGAATGGACCAAGCCAACGGGATTTTAACTTACCGGGAAAAAGGCGAAGACGGGATTGAAATAAAAGGACTTTTTGCGCAACTTGAAAGTCTCGCCTCAAGACCATCTTATCATGCCAAGCCTTCGTTTTCTTCTTATAAGTCGCCGCGTTCTCATATGACTCGAGACGTAGCTCCTCCAACTCTTGTAATTGTAGCTTTCGATGCATTCCCGATTCATCTAAATTCATATTGAAGCTTTTAATCGCCCAATATGCCTTATGCTCTAGCTCCACGGGAAGATGACAAGCCTTCCCAAACACCAATCGATATGGAGACATGCCGATCGGGGTTTTGTAGGCCGTTCGATATGCCCATAATGCATCATCTAACCGTCCACTCCAATCCTTCCGATTTGGATTGACCGTCTTCTCTAAGATGGATTTGACTTCTCGATTGGACACTTCAGCTTGTCCGTTTGTCTGCGGATGGTAGGCCGTGGATACTTTATGAGTGACAAAATACTTTTTGAGCAAAGCACTTATCGTTTTATTCACGAAATGAGTACCACGATCACTAATCAAGGCCTTGGGAATTCCAAATCGAACAAATATGTTAGCCTTGATAAAATCCGCCACCACCTTCGAATCATCGGTCTTAGTGGAGATCGCTTCCACCCACTTGGACACATAATCGACTGCAAGTAAAATGTAGAGATTACCATTCGATTTTGGGAACGGTCCCATGAAATCGATCCCCCATGCATCAAATATCTCACAATTAAGCATATAACTTTGAGGCATCTCATTTTTCCGGGAAATATTCCCCACTCTTTGACAATTGTCGCAAGCTTGACAAAAGACTTGGGCATCTCGAAACAATGTGGTCCAATAGAAACCGCAATCTAACACCTTCCTTACCGTCCTCCGTGCACCAAAGTGACCTCCACACGCTTGAGAGTGACAAAACGTGAGAATTGAAGTCATCTCATTCTCCGGAACACATCTTCTAATAACACCATCGGAGCAATGTTTCCATAGATACGGCTCATACCACACATAGTACTTCGCATCACTACGAAGCTTGTCTTTTTGAGATTTTGAGAAAACCGAAGGAAATTTAGATGAGCAAAGAAATTTTACCAAATTCGCATACCAAGGTTGAACCGAGTTAAGCGCAAATAAACTTTCATCGGGGAACACACCCTTGACCGACTCTCTCTCTCATGTGTCCTAGAATCAACATCAATCAACCGACTCAAATGGTCGGCAACCACGTTCTCGGCTCTCTTTTTGTCTTTCACCTCAAGATCGAACTCACTAAGTAAAAGGATCCACCGGATCAATCTTGGCTTAGCTTCTTTCTTAGACATCAAATAGCGCAATGCCGCATGGTCAGAAAACACAATCACCTTCGTTCCTAATAAGTAGGATCGAAATTTCTCCAACGCATACACGACCGCTAGGAGCTCCTTTTCGGTGGTGGTGTAGTTCTTTTGGGCTTCATTAAGGGTCATGGAGGCATAATGAATGACATGAGCTATCTTTCCAACTCTTTGACCCAACACCGCTCCTAATGCATAATCACTCGCATCGCACATGATCTCGAAGGGGAGAGACCAATCCGGAGCTTGAATAATTGGAGCGGACGTAAGCCTACGTTTCAACTCATCAAAAGCCTCCTTGCAAGCTTTATCAAATACAAAATCTATCTCCTTTTGGAGCAATTTGCACAACGGTGTGGCTATCTTGGAAAAGTCTTTAATAAATCTTCTATAAAAACCTGCATGACCAAGAAAAGACCGCACTTCCCGAACATTAGTAGGGTAAGGTAGAGAAGAAATGGTATCAATTTTTGCTTTGTCTACCTCTATACCCTTTGATGAGACCACATGTCCAAGAACTATACCTTGCTCCACCATAAAGTGACACTTTTCTGAATTCAAGACAATGTTAGTTTCAATGCAACGCTTAAGCACAAGAGATAAATGATGTAAACAAGAATCAAAAGAGTCACCATGCACCGTAAAGTCATCCATGAACACTTCAATGAAACGTTCAACATACTCCGAGAATATACTTATCATACATCGTTGAAATGTCGCGGGTGCATTACAAAGACCAAAAGGCATGCGTCTATATGCAAACGTGCCAAAAGGACAAGTGAATGTGGTTTTCTCTTGATCCTCGGGGGCAATGCCTATTTGGAAATAGCCCGAATACCCATCTAAAAAGCAATAGTAGGCTTTCCCCGCTAGTCTTTCTAGCATTTGGTCAATGAAGGGGAGGGGGAAGTGGTCTTTCCTAGTTACCGCATTCAATCTACGGTAATCGATACATACCCTCCACCCGTTTTGAATCCTAGTGGGGACAAGCTCACCATCTTTGTTCTCTACCACGGTCACCCCCGACTTTTTAGGGACTACTTGAGTAGGACTCACCCATTTACTATCAGAAATAGGAAAAATCATACCGACTTGTAGTAGCTTGAGAACCTCTTTCTTCACTACCTCTATCATAGGAGGATTTAATCGACGTTGTGGTTGCCTTACCGGTTTAGCATCATCTTCGAGTAAAATCCGGTGCATACAAGTACTTGGACTAATACCTTTGATGTCGGCAATTGTCCATCCAATAGCTTGCTTGTTCTCCACAAGAACGTCCTTCAACTTCCTTTCTTGTTCCGTGGTGAGCTTACTAGAGATGATAACTGGTAGTGTTTCTCCCTCACCAAGGAACACATACTTCAAGTGCTCCGGTAGAGCTTTGAGCTCCACCACAGGTGCCTGCACAATAGAAGGCAACAATTTCTCCCTAGGAACAATTAGTGGTAATGGGTTCTGAAAATTAGATATTGGTCTCTTCGAATCATGCAATTCCGCCACAACTTCCTGCAAATTAGCAGAAAAAGCATATTCTACCCCCTCATTACTCAAACTGTTCTCCAAAGCAACCTGCAACTCATCAGAACCATTCAGGTCAAAGAATTCCTGTGCTAATGGATCAACTATATCAATAAAATTGACAGAATGATGATCTACGGGGTATTTCATGGCATCATAGATGTTGAAAGTTACTAATTGGCCATTGGACTCCATAGTCATAGATCCATTAGAGACATCAATCTTCGTGCTTGCCGTTTTCAAGAACGGCCTTCCTAGCAAAATCGGAGCCACATGGTGATCATGTTCCATGTCTAGCACATAAAAATCAGCAGGAAAGATTAGATTGTCAACTAAAACAAGCACATCCTCGATAATACCTTTCGGGTAGACATTCGATCTATCCGCCAACTGAATCACAACACTAGTACTACTCAAAGGACCAAGTTGCATAGATTTATAAACAGAATAAGGCATCACATTTATAGAAGCTCCTAAATCTAGCATGGCCTTATCAAATCTAGTGTTACCAATGGTGCAAGGAATTGTGAACATACCCGGATCACTACATTTAGGTGGTAGTTTTCGTTGAAAAACGGCGGATACATGTTCACTTACCTTAACTTTCTTTACCCCTTTAAGATTGTTATTCCTTTTAATAGTGCACAATTCTTTTAAAATTTTTGCATATTTAGGAATACTTTTCAAAAGATTAAGAAGGGGAATATTTACCTCGCACTTTTCAAATACCTCATAAATGTCTTTATCGTGCTCAAAGTGACGAGTTCTCTTTAGTGCATCGGGGAAGGGTACCTCCGGTTCCAAAACCGGTGTAGTAGTAATGAGCTCCTTTGCTTTGATAATAGGGGTTTGCTCCTCCTTCTCGATCACTATCTCTTCTTCTTCCTCTCTTATGACCGGTTGTTTTGCTATCTTCTTCACCTTCTCGACCTCCTCTAATTGCCTTCCATTCCTCAATGAAACGGCACTCACATTCTTAGAAGGCACCACCGTTTGAGACGGGAGTCCCGTAGAATCTCGAGCTTCCAAACGACTAATAGAGGTCGCCATTTGTCCCAATTGAGTTTCCATGTTTTGGATACTAGCTTTGTTCTCCGTTTGATGTTGAAGAACCGTAGCTTGAAGATTGGACATATGGGTGGTTACCGTAGCTTGACTAGCAACCAAAGCGCGGATCATGTCCTCGGTGGACATTTGTCCACTAGGTGGGGGTGGAGTAGGAACCGTGTTAGGAACTTGTTGTTTAGCAAAGAATTGTTGCTTCGCTTGACCGACTTGATTACCTTGATTAAATTGTTGGTCCCCTTGACGAGTTCTCCACCTCATGTTGGGATGATCTCTCCATCCGGGATTAAAGGTATTGGAAAAAGGGTCCCATTTCTTCTTCTCTCCGGTTTCCCATACTCCATTCACCTCCTCTTGATTCTCTTCATACATGTGAGGACAATGCTCACTCGGATGTCCTTCGGTAGAACAAATACCGCATATCATAACTTGATTTATTTTTCCCGACATCATATTTTGTACAAGAGCCGTTAAGCTATCGACTTTATGTTCAAGGCTTGAGGATGATGAATTACCTAAGGTATGCACTCCCCGTTTGTATTTTCGGGAAAAATCTCGAGAGCTTTCAGCTAGCTCCTGAATCACCTCTATAGCGGCATCTGGACTCTTGTTCACGATCGATCCCCCACATGCCGCATTCACAGTACGAGCATCCTCCACACAAAGACCTCCACAAAAGTACATCACAAGGTCTTGAGGATTGTAGCCATGATATGGGCATGTAGCACACAGCTTCTTAAAACGTTCCCAATACTCATACATCGTCTCACCGTCTCGTTGCTCCGCATTACTAATCTGCTTCTTCAACTGGGAGGCTCGAGATGCCGGAAAGTACTTCTCAAGGAACGCCTTCTTCATCTTCACCCATGTATCAATACTTGCCGGTGGCAAGTAATACAACCAATCCCTAGCAGAATCCTTCAATGAGAAGGGAAAGGCCCTTAGCTTCAGCTGCTCATCAGTGACAGATGCCGGTTTCATACTCAAGCATACAATATGAAAATCCGACAAGTGCTTGTTAGGGTCCTCATCGCTTAAGCCATGGAATGTGGGTAGTTGATGGATCAAACCCGACTTCAATTCGAAAGTGGCATTCGCACCCAACGGTGGGTACGTAATGCACAAAGGTTGTTGTGCGAGATCGGGTGCCGTCAGCTGCTTGATTGTGTTGGCCATGTTATTCGATTCGTCTTCGGATTCGGAAGAAACTTCGTTCACCTCTGGAATAACAAGAATATCGTTATTAAACTCTAGATCCTCGAATTCCTGTGTTCCGATGACTATTGCTCCCTCTCCGATTCTCCGTGACCTGTGAAGAGTGCGTTCAATCTCTGAGTCGAAAGGCTCGAGGTTCAGGTTAGAAGAACGAGTATTATACATAAACTACACAAAATAAAATAAAATAAAATTAAAATTAGCTATACTAAATAAAATAAAAATAAAAACTACACTAGAAAACACAAAAATAATTAATACCGATTCCCCGGCAACGGCGCCAAAATTTGACGGGCTAAAGTCGTATGCCTCAAATTACAATTTATAATCACTTATAACCAACTAACTAAAACAGTAGTATAATGGAAATAAGGGTCGAACCCAAGGGAATCAGATTAACCTAATTATGCTAACTAAAGTGTAGATGAAATCGATCTCTAACGTAATTAAAGACCGTAGTAACTAAAGGGGGGGTTTTGGATGATTTTCTAACAACTAAAATTAATAAAGATTAAAACTTTAAGTAAATCAAAGGATGAGAAATAACTTAGACACAAGCACAAATCTACAATCAATAGCGATTGATCATCGTAAGACGGTTTCAATTAATAACCTTGACTACTCTATCGTGAACATGAAATTCCAATTCTCTTAAGAATAGTTAACTAAAACGAATCCCGTTCTTAATCAACCCTAACCGTAAAACGTCCTAAACAATCCAGTTCTAGGTTCAATTAGACGGAAGCAATATAGATCTGAGAATTCGATAGAGAATAAATAGCACGTACAATCCAGTCGTGCCTTAGATATTTATATGAATCGCTTCTAAGTACTAATACCAACGTATCCCGTTCAATATTAATTCCTAGTTGTTACTAATGTAAAGTCAATCAGTAAATCCTACTCAATTAACGATACTAACGGTAGAACGATGCAATTAAATACTAGTTGTACACCTAGCAATCAACAACAACATTCATAGAATTAATAATAAAGCAATTCATAATAATCAAGGTTAATAATCAAAACATTCAAACTCACAAACGTTTCTCGAGTATTTCAAAGGCTTGAATCTAAGTAGAGAAATTAGTTACACATACTTGCGGTGGAAAATTAGGGTTCTTCCAAGTTCTCCCTTTTCTTCCTTGATGGATTCTCAAAACTAGATGTGAATGATTATGATCTCCCTCTCAAAACTAAAGCTAAACTTAACCTAATAAAAGTTTACTAATAATAAAATAGTAATAAAAATATCCTAAAGTAATAATAAAGTTTCCTAATTAAAATCCAAGTCTTAAAACGTAATAATTAAAGCAAAATAAGCCGGAATGCGTGATACGTTACATGCCGCCGTGCGAGTCGCATAAGGTCCGCGCGACTCGCACAGCCGCGCGACTCGCCTGAGCTCTGGGCGACTCGCGTGGCGAGCTGGAATGCTTCGTTCCATTCTTCGATTCTTATCGTTCCGGGTCTTCAAGCGGGCTTCCTTTTCCTTCGTTCTTAGCCCAAATCAACGGTTCAGTGGTTAACATCTTCAAATTAGCCTGTATTACATTCATACCAAACTGACACAAATGCAATACAAGACAACCGATTTAGCTCACAAAATACCCCAAAACCGTCATAATAAATATGACTAAATACGGCCCATCACTTCATCTATTCATATCTAAAGACTATGTATTTCTTTTTAGATAATTCAAATTCAATTGACCTCTTTCTTTTTTTGTTCATTTTTTTTTATCAAACTACTCCTCCGTCTTTTAAGTTTTTTCTCATTTCTTTTTGCATGTAGAATAAAGAATTGAATAAAAAGAAGTAAAGTAATGGATGGTGGGCCTTAAAAATAATTTGTTTATAGATAAATATTGGTCGTGGGTGTATACAAAAGGGTATGAATGTGGGTCCAATGAAGACAAAAAGTAAAATTGAGTGTACATAAAAGGAAAGATAGAAACAGGAAGAAACTTAAAGGACGACCCAAAAAAGAAAGCAGGAAGAAACATAAAAGGACGGAGGGAGTATCTTTCTTCTACTAACGTATTTACGCAAAATGTCACTGTAATTCTCTATATATTACTAAGAGGATAACTCTCCGACAAAATTTTCCTTCCAAAAATCACTTCTTTCAATTAAAGAAAGAACTAAATAAATATAAACAAACCCAACATTTTATTTCTTATAAATTATCAAAATTAAATCATAAAAATTATTTATCATATATGGAAAAAAATAGAAAGACATAAAAAAAATATCCGTAAATTTATACATTTGTTTAGTCACATTTATTAAAAGGGTTCAATAATTATATTAATAGTTTTTTAATTCTACTTAATACTTCGTACAAGGTTCAACACAATGATTATATATAAGAGTTTTTTTTTATTTCTTACGATCTCATGCAATTGCATGAGATCTATACTAGTATCTCATTAAGTACTGTAGACACCCAAAATTTGACCGCCAGGTGTCTATAGCAGTTTCCAAAAAAAAACACCCGATGATGATCGGACGCAAACATGACTTAGTATACTCGGACTTGGGCTCGGAATCAATAATATCCGACATGGACTTTTAATGGAGTAAAAATCTCACAAAACAGACCTCAAATTCAGGCCCAGTGGGTCGTTCCGAGTCAAACAAGACTAATTTGGGCCAAAACCGACACCAAAGATAAATCCCGCCTTTTAGCGACCGGGTCAAAACCCGGTCAAAGACGAAACCGTCTCAGAAATCAGCCAAGTACGTCTCGAAACTTGCGCCACAATTCAAAATCAGCCAAAAATCAATCCAAACCTATCCAAATCAATCACAATCAATTAAGCACAAATCAAGGGCAATCACGCCAAAAATAGCCCGGATTAATTGATCCACTCGATCGAGTGGATTGGCCACTCGATCGAGTGGAGCCTCTTTGAACCCGTCCAGGTTCATTCGCAGGAACACTCGATCGAGTGCACCCGCGCCACTCGGTCGAGTAACCCGGGGTCGGGGCTCCCTATAAATACCCCATGACCCCATGCACAAACAACACAATTTTACTTCAAGTGCAACCTCTTGCAACCACACTTACAAACTTCTCAACTCGTTTGCGTGCATACAAATCCCATACACACAATACTACGACCCTAGCGACCCTAGGCAAGACACACAAAACCCGAGCCCCTCGTCCCTCAGAGAACCGGTGAAGCATACACACATATACACACCATAACTCGCATACATCCTCGATACTCCCAAGCCCGTGCCGCTATTACGAGTCCATTTCCGAGGTCCTTACTAAGCATGTATGTTGAGGGTGTCCTAAACCCCATCTCGATCTCTTTTCTTCTAATCTCATTTTCATTTATCGTATTTTCGTATCGTATTTATAATCATAATCATAGTAGTGACACTAGCATTAATGTTATCATACTTTCGCGTCTTCATTTTTGTATCATCATTTCTTTATCATCATTATCGTCATAATGTCGCATAAATGCATTTTAATACGAAAAATTCGGTTTCGAATGCGTTGAACTATGATAATCAACCAAAAGCCATAGTTGAACGCATTCAAATCCCATTTCCAATTAGTACGGAACCCGTTGACACGAAAACCGACGTCACACAATCCGTAAGGATTAATATCGACGTCGTGACGTAGAGGGGCGCAATTCCGTCACTAATCAAATTTTTATCAAACAATAACCTTTTCTACAAAATTCCGATAACGGTATTATAACCATACAAGACATGATTATAATACCGACAAACCGAGTTAAATTTAAATCCGTCAATATTTTTATTTGACTCGGCCAATCATCGATTTAAAACACATTAAAACAAACGAGTCACAACTCGTACAGGTGCCACTCGACCGAGTACACCTGCTACTCGATCGAGTAGCACCTTAAAAAACGGGCAGTAGCTAATTTAAAGACACACTAGACCGAGTCAGGCCATGACTCGGCCGAGTGGGTCCTATAGCCCAGAAATCCGAGAGCTTTAATGCAACATTCGAGCCTCGTCTTTTTTTTTACGACTTAGTCGACGCGTGTAAAGTCAATCACGTGATCTCCTTTTCAAAATTCATGCATATCACGACACATAAACGATTTTGATCGACGGTCTCACACTATTAATTTTATGTCGACGACTCTTTAGTCGTATCCGACGTATAATTAATTTAGACTCCATTTCTCGAGGTGATAAATCGGGACAAGGCATCGAGGTTCGAGATCAGGCTAGCACCACGTCTAGGTCTCGAACCTCCGTCCTTTGATTAATACGCAATATAATGTGTAACTAATTAAAGTTCGTCCACCTACACAAATTCACGGTCTAGTTTATACACGGGTCCGTTTACAATTATTGCTCGTCATTTCAATTGTATATTTCGATTATTCTATTTCATTGTACGCCGTATTGTGAATTCCGGGTTGTATTCCGCCTGTGTAACTTGTAACCGATTTATTTCGCTTTGCTTTATTTATTTGCGTTTTACCGTTTATAAATGAACCCTCGCATGCTAAATCACTTCGACAATAAATTAGATGCATTAAATTGACGTAGCTCACATTTAATTCGCATGCTTAGCTAAAACGCTGTTTGCATAACATTTCACCGAATTACTAGCGCGCATATTAAAAAGTCAAACGATGTCCTAGTAGAGGCCGCTAAGAGCGGGCGGGGTTGGGTGTCCTTAGTGGGCTTCCCAACACGTACCCTCACCCCTTACTCAGAACCGTGGTTTCCGGATGTCCGAATCCATTGGCAACGAGAGTCATTCAATATACGATTAACCGCCCAAGTCGGCATCTATATCGATATGCAAAGGGACGAGCCCAATAAACTCTCAAACCGAAATGGGCCATACTTTGTGTATGGACCATGGCGATATAGAGTGGGCTCGAACGGTTCCGAATAACCATAAAATTCGGTGGCGACTCCATTTCGACTTAAATTTCAATTCGATCCTTCTCATATGGAGGTGCATTCGCCCTACCCAAAACCCGCGCGTGGCCGCGTCGGGGTGGACCTACGTCATGTCCACAATTTGGCGACTCCGCTGGGGATCAACCGATGTGTGCCTTACCATCGGAGTTCTCAGGGTGAGACTCGAATAGAAATCGTTTGACGAGTACAATATGCGTTTTAGTTTTACGGTTCATGCATAACCCCATATTTACCCGGGCCGGTACTGGTGACCGACGTCCCACTATACCACGACGTATTCAGTCTTGGATACGTTAAAGGTGTTCATGGTCGACTCGTATGGACTTTGCGGCATGTTCTAAATTCCACTCGAGTTAGGAAGACCGTCCCGTTTCTCGACTAGACCATGAACACTGGTATAGACCCTATTCAAGACCGACCGAGACTTAGTGTAAAGCATACATGGCGTCGTTATAATGCTTACGTGACTATGTGCTACTTGGTTTCCGTGTCGTTTTCAAAAACCGTCATTTCAAAAAATGCATCTTTCCAAAAATATTCAAATTCTCAAAAACTCGGAAAGCTGCCGAAATTTAGACTTAAGATTTGACTCAAAACAAGCCTTTTTTTAGCCGGCATGCTGCCCATTTCAAAATTCGAATCTCCGATCCACCATTCGATTTTCGAATTTTCAAAATTCAATTTTCAAATCCTCGCGATGCCATTTTCAACTTTCAAATCTTCGAGATGCCGTTTTCGATTTTCAAATCTTCGGGATCTCATCTTCAAATTTTCAAATCATCGGAAATTTCTTTTTCCAACATTCAAATTTTCAAATTTCAAGATATCCAAATTTCAAAACCCGGGACACATACCGAATTTAGAACTTATGATTTTACTCAAAATAGCCTATTTCTAGCCGGTATGCTGCCTAATTCAAAACCCGAAAATATTTTCGAACCATCAAAACCAAGGCCCGATACCCTTTCCGATTTTTTCTCGAAAAATCGGGCCTTCCCCCGAGATTTTCTCGGGTTTTCCAAAACTATCAATTTTTCCAAACCTTCCTCTTCTTAGGACTTCCCGTATTTAGCAGTATCGGGTCATGTCGTAAGTCGTCAAGGTCTGTAGCGTCGAAACTCCGTCGATCTTAGATCACAAGTTTCCTCCCTATCCCAGTCCGCCTTATTAGACTAAGGCAAGGCCCACCTACGTAGGACATACTCCTACAAGGGAGGGCCCGTCTACACACTCGAGTCCAAAGTCTGGGGTTTAGTCTCATGTGAACCTTCCTTCGAACGAGACTAGGCTCACCAAGGCCGAAATCTTAAGGAAGTCACATCACCTACGAGTCATCCGTCTAGATGTCTTTCTCAAGTCCTTTTTCTTTCGGGTCGCTCGGGATGTACTTGTTTTAATTCCAAGGTCTGGGTTCGGTTCCTGATTACGTGGTGTTCTTACAGACAAGCCACCGGCAACCAGACACGCTCGAAGGATGGCCACTTTGAACAGTCTTCAAACCTCTCTAGATGCCATAATCGAGAAGCAAGCCGACATCGAAGCCCAACTGACTGAGATGAGGGCCGGCCAAGTGGCCATTGTTGCTCGCTTAGCTACAGTGGAGCAAAGGACTCCTAATACCGGGGTCACGGAACCCCTAACTGAACTAGTTAGCTCGGTCCGCCGATTGGAAGAACAAGTCTACTTAACCGGGAATAACAACATCCATCGAGAGAATAGTCGGGATTACAACCCGGTAAGTGACAAACTGCCCGCAAACCTGAATCTCACGGGCCTACCTATGTTCGAAGGGACTGAAGACCCGCTACTACATGTGCGGGCCTTCAAGGAGTTCATGGCCATTAAGGGGGTGGACTCTTCTATGTTTAAGAACCTCTTTGCTGCATCTCTGGAGAAACACCCAAAGGCCTGGTACTACAGGCTAGACCCAAAGAAGTTCTCAACCTGGGACGATGTGGCTACGGAATTCGCTCGGAACTACGCTGATAACACCGAGATCCAAACCACTATGCGGTCCCTAGAGGTTATGGCCCAAGAACCTAAGGAGGGCTTTACCAAATACCTCCAACGCTGGAGGGCCGAGAGTGTCAAACTGGTCGATAAGCCCAGTGAGAAGACTTTAGTGGAGGCCTTTGTCAAGAACCTCCTCCCTTCCTACCGGGTTCACCTCCGGTATGCTGTCATACCCAATTTCACCACTCTTACTGAAATGGGCATGAGAATTGAAGATGATCTAAGGCAAGAGAGCCTGACTAAGGCCTCTAACAAGGGTTACCAAGGAGCTTCCTCATCCACTACTAAACCTCCGGCCGCAACCCGAAGCATCTTCGACACGGTTAACCTTTTGGATGCCTCATCCAAAAGAAACGTCCCTCATAGGGTATTCACTGATATAGGGACTACCTATACATATGCCTTACAAAGGCTATCTTCCAAAGGCCTGGTCCAGCCGATAGGCCCAACTCCCGAAGTCCCAGTCGAAAAACGCTCCAAAAGCTACAACGCCCAAGCCTACTGCCAATATCACCGAGGCAATGGGCATGACACCGAGAAGTGTTGGAAGCTGAAGCATCTAATTCAGGATTTAATTGAGAGCGGGAAAATACCACTACCCGGGGACAAGCCAAGCAACAAGGACAACCCCTTTAGCTCTCATGCCATCTTCACCGGTGAGGTGATAGACTGTTCTCATCTTATCTCTCCTTTCCTCCCACAAATCAATGGGATCTGGTTCGATGATGAAGAAGATGTATACCTCGCCAAAGGGGAAACTGTCCCCGTTACCCTCGAAGAAGTCAGGAAGGCTAAATCCAAAGCCTTAGCCGGTAATTCCCTCACCAAAGACGGCTCAGTCCAGGCAACCGTCACTGAACTTACCAGGACGGAAGAAGCCATTGAAGAACCAAGCACCGATACGGCTCTTGTTAAACAATGGAAAAGGACCCGAGTTGACCTCACTATATGGCAACTCTTGGTTAGCTCACAAGAACATCGAGAGACACTTACTAAGGCTCTCGATCAGATCAAGGTCGATTCCCAGGTTACCCCTACTGAAATGGTAGCCACTATTTTACGTTACCTCAAGAGCAGGTCCAAAGGAGAAGGCCCATCAATCACCTTCTCAGATGCCGACCTACCACCGTTCGGGGCCTCTCACAATCTGGCCCTATACATCACAGTGATTTGCCGGGGTAAGTATCTTCCGATGACCCTAGTTGACGATGGGTCCGCGGTGAATGTCCTCCCGCTAAGGACTGCCAAAGCCCTCAGGATTACCGAGGCCGACTACATACCAACTGCCCACACTATCCAGGCTTTCGATGGAAGCCCAAAAGCAGTTTCCGGGGCCGTCAAGCTGACTATTGTGACCGGCCCAATCGAGAAAGAGCTAGAATTCCAGGTGATCGATGTCACCTCTTCCTTCAATCTACTCCTGGGAAGACCATGGCTCCATGCTGTGAAGGCGGTATCTTCTACTCTGCACCGAAAAATCAAAATGCCCCTACAAGACGGTATTATCACCTTAGAAGCAACCCCTATGACTGTGGCTAGCTGTAATACTACGGACCGCACCGACCTTTGGGGGTTCGATTTTGTAGGGATGATTGAAGAAGAAATCCTTTTTAGGCCCTACTTCACCACGAGCATCGACACGATGCTACAAAACTTGGGGTACTTACCGGGGGCTACTTCGAGGCCATATCTTCCAGCTGGGAAGATTATTGAGGTTCTGAATGATGGGGAATCTCACTTCGGTTTAGGGTATGCTATAACCCCGGGAAATGTGGTCCGAGCAGGAATTGAGAAGGCCTGCAACATCATCAAGGGTACCTACTTGGGCCCTTATAACCCAAGACTGAGTGATTACTTCGTCACACCCGTATTTGGAGCTATTCAAGTTGGCCTGTATCAACCAACCATCACGCATCCCGAGGCTGCACTAGCTTGGGAATGCAACTACATTCCAGATGACATATTTGCCCTCCTCCAAGCTGAATCCAAAGAGGGTACTGACAATGCCGAGCCCGTGCTGGGACTCTTATTCGGGGAAGACAAAGCTGTCCCGAACCCCAAAGAAGACTTGGTGAACCTGATCCTTCGAAGCAACAGGTTCGACCCTTCGAAGCTGATCTCGGAAGTCGGTACTGATACCGGGAAAAGCAGCTGGAAGAAGACCGTCAAGTGGACCGACGGTCAAGGCCGAGTCTACAAGCTGACCACCGGGGAAGGAGACGTGCCAGACACCGATTCTGAGTCCGAGTCTGAGTCCGAGTCGGAGTCTGAGTCCGAGTCTGTATTCGAGTCTAAGGGGTCTGATCCTAGAGTCCAAACTGTAACCCCTCTCCCTGTAGTCACTGCCACCGGAGCCTCGGGGTCTGTCCCGAGAGCACTCCCAATCCCGCCTCTGACCAACGATCAGATGGCCGCTCTCTTTGAGCTGTTTTCCAAATTCTCTATCAATAATAACGAAAACCGTTCCGCTTATGACTTGGCTTATTTTCAAAATACTTTCAAAAATACTTTTTGCAATGACATTGAGAAACCCGATGAACAGGTGTCCCTACCCCCCACATCTGATCAAGCAGCTAGAGCAGAGGGAATCCCGAGATCCGGTAATCGAAGAAACTGAGTATATCAATGTGGGAACAACCTTAGAGCCCCAGATGCTTAAGATAGGGTTATCCTTAGATCCCGAGGAGAGACAACAACTCACAAGCCTCCTCCAAGAATTCAAGGATGTCTTTGCATGGTCCTACAAGGACATGCCGGGTATAGACCGAGAAATAGCCGAACACCGTATACCCATCAAAGATGGGTGTAGCCGGTAAAACAGAAGCTTCGGAGAATGAAGCCCGAGTGGTCTCTCAAAGTCAAGGAAGAAGTAGACAAACAATTCAAAGCAGGCTTTATACAAGTGTCTGAATATCCAGATTGGGTTGCGAACATCGTGCCGGTACCCAAGAAGGACGGCAAGGTTCGGGTATGTGTAGATTTCCGGGACCTTAACAAGGCCAGCCCAAAAGACGATTTTCCGCTGCCACACATCGACATATTGGTGGACAATACAGCAGATCACGCCCTTTTATCATTTATGGATGGGTATGCCGGATACAACCAAATCAAAATGGCAGAAGAAGACATGGGTAAAACCACTTTCACCACACCGTGGGGTACCTATTGCTATACCGTTATGCCATTTGGTCTCATTAACGCCGGGGCCACTTATCAACGAACAGCCACGACCTTATTACACGACATGATGCATAGGGAAGTGGAGGTTTATGTCGATGACATGATCGTCAAGTCTAAAAACCGAGATGGGCATGTAGCTGCCCTAAGAAAATTCTTCGCCCGCTTGCGTAAGTACAATATGAGGTTAAACCCTCAAAAATGCAGTTTCGGGGTAACATCAGGCAAATTACTGGGCCATATCGTTAGCCAACGTGGTATCGAGGTCGACCCAGCTAAAATCAAAGCCATCACCGAGATGCAACCTCCCAAGACCGAAAAAGAAATAAGGGGATTTCTCGGGAAAGTCCAATACATCAGCCGTTTTATTTCAAAGCTAACCATGGTGTGTGAGCCCATTTTCAAGAAACTGAAGATAGGAGAACGGGTGCTATGGGACGATAAATGTCAAGCGGCCTTCGACAAAATCAGGGAAATCCTGTCTGCTCCGCCGGTACTAATGCCACCTCAACCCGGTTTGCCTCTATCGTTATACCTAACAACGACTGAGACAGCCATGGGGGCTATGCTGGCCCAGACAGTCGATTCAGAAGAAAGGGCTATTTACTACATCAGTAAAAAGTTCCTAGAATACGAGTGCAAGTACACAATGCTTGAGAAGACATGCCTAGCTCTGGTTTGGGCCGCTAAAAAGCTCAGACACTACATGCTCAGTCACGAGGTACACGTCCTGTCCAAAATGGACCCGATCAAATATTTGTTCGAAAAGCCCATTCTCAACGGTAGAATGTCCAGATGGACTCTAATGCTAGCTGAGTTTGACCTCAAATTCGTTCCGCTAAAAGCTATCAAAGGCCGGGTAGTAGCCGAGTTCCTCGCTGATAGTCCGATATCTGAAGAGGGCTATACCGACACTTGGGCCTTTCCTGATGAAGACATATTCCATACTGACACCGAAACATGGGACTTGTATTTCGACGGAGCATCCAATTTTCGAGGCTTTGGGGTCGGTATTCTCCTAATCTCACCCCAAGGGGAACACACCCCGTTGTCCATCAAATTAGACTTTGATGTAACCAACAATGCGGCCGAATATGAAGCATGCATCCACGGGTTACAAGCAGCAACTGACTTGGGCATTACAAATCTCCGGGTTCACGGGGACTCGTCCTTAGTCATCAATCAAGCTCTTCAAAAATGGAAAACTCGGAATGCCAATCTCGTGGCTTACCAAGCACGAGTAAGGATTCTAGAGAAACAATTCCAGAGGGTAGAATATATCTACCTCCCACGTGAAGAAAACCAGTTCGCGGATGCACTTTCCAAATTAGCGTCCCTACTAAACATCCCGGAACATATGCCCAGTATGCAAATCTGTGTCGAAAGACGGTCCGAGCCGGCGTATGTCAACGCCATTCAAGATATTGAGATCACCGATCCAGAACCTTGGTATCAGGCTGTTCTAACCTATTTGACTACGGGAGAATATCCACCAGGAACTGAAAACCGGGCCAAGAAAGCCCTGCGAAGACTGGCTACCCAATTCATTCGTACGGACGATGGTCAATTATACAAGAAGACGGCACAAGGGGCTTTACTCTTATGCATCGACAAAACACAGGCCGAAAAGGTAATGGCCGAAGTACATGACGGCGAAAATGGTCCGCATATGAATGCCCATATGCTAGCCCGAAAAATCATGAGGCTCGGATACTACTGGAACAGTATGGAAGCCGACTGTCAATCATATGTCAAACACTGCCATAATTGTCAAATTTTCGGTAATATTCGACACATGCCGTCATCCCTATTATACACCATGACATCACCATGGCCATTTTCGACATGGGGGATTGACATAATTGGAAAGGTGAATCCTTCCGGAACGGGAGGCCACTGTTTTATTTTGGTGGTGATCGACTATTTCACCAAATGGGTCGAAGCTGAATCATACCGTGTCTTGAACGCCAAGCACGTGGCCAAATTTATCCAGAATAAAATCATATGCCGGTACGGGATCCCCCATGAGTTTATCAGTGATCACGGGACCCACTTCCAAGCAGAAACCGCTACTTTGCTAGCAAAATACAAAATCCAGAGGCACACATCTTCGCCTTACCGTCCCCAAACAAACGGAGCGGTAGAAGCTGCTAATAAAACAATTGTCACCATACTCAAAAAGATGGCTGATAATTATCGGGATTGGCCCGACAAAATACCCTTCGCCCTATGGGGGTACCGGACATCGATCCGAACTGCGACCGGGGCAACCCCATATTATTTGACATATGGGATGGAGGCGGTCCAACCAATCGAATTAGAAGTACCTTCCCTCCGGATCCTGCTAGAAAGCCAGGTACCCGAAGCAGATTGGATTCAAGCTCGATATGACTCGTTGGTTCTTTTAGACGAACGGCGGTCCCGGGCTCTCAATAACATCCAAATATACCAAAAGAGAATCGAACGGGCCTTTAACAAAAGAGTTAGGCCCAGGAACATCAAAGAAGGCGATTTGGTCCTAAAGTCGGTTCGTGCCTTACTACCGGTTGACCCAAGGGGAAAATTCAAACCCAATTGGGCTGGGCCATACCTAGTCAAGAAGGTTCTATCAGGAGGAGCAGTAATGCTGACGGATCTGGACGGAAATGAATTTGTCAACCCGACCAACCTAGACCAGCTGAAACGCTACTACCCCTAAACCTTATCTCAATGTCATCCGCAAAATTTATTTAAACACTTTTTCAAAAGTTTACAAAGCGAGTCAATAAGTTAGGATTATTTATCCTACTGTCACACATCTTGAACTCATAGTCTTGGTGTATTTCAAAATTGCAAAAAAATCTACGCCCGAACTACGTTTGGTTTGATTCCACTAACTGTGGATACGTAGGCAGCCCCTCAAAAGGGCACAACCACTGCAATAACGAAAAAAGACAGAAACGGTTTCACTAATAGTATTTTTATTATTCCAAAAAAAAAAACACCGATAAACTCGGTAATTCAAAATTACAAAAAGCCACAAAAAGCCACACAAAAAAAAACACTACAAAAATAGTAATAATATTTCAAATAATAATAAAAGAGAGACTAGTCGTATCTGGGCATCTTGCCCTTACCCTTGTCTTTCGGGTCTTGAGGGGCCCGCGGACGCCGGGGCGGCGGCGGGGGAGGGCGTTCCTGAATGACAACGGGAACTTCCTTAACCCGAGTCCTCTTCTTTGACAGAGGATCTTCAGCTATAGTCACGGGCCCAAGTCGAGCCCGTACATGCTCCGGCAACCTATCCTTAGGACCAAGTCGGCCCTGGGCTGAAAGTCTCGGCCCTAGTCTCCTCTCCAAATCGGTCTGGGGGCTCACCTCCCCCTGAACACCTCTAGCATTGGACCCTCTAGCTCGAGTCCTAGTTCTTCTTCTCTGACTGGGCCTCAGACGGACTATGGGAGCTTGAGTCTCCCCTTCAGCAAAGAAATCCCGGTTGTCTTTGACTTTTTCTCGCCTAAGCAGGTCGAAAGCCTCGTCGATCTTCAGAGCAGCACGAGCTTCGGCAGTCTCGGCTTTGGTCCACTTCTCGTAGGAATAAGACACCCAGGCAGAATGAAGCGGCTTGGGAACGGACCAAGTAACTCTAGTATACCATCTCTGAATCCAGGTGTCACACAAAATGTCGGTCAGTGGGGTAGGTGCACTCACAACCGCCTCATTCTCAGGGATACGCTGTGTCCGCCCATACTGCCTGAGTATGCGGTCGGGATAGAGGTGAACTGTGTGGCTAAAGGACAGAATCACCTGGTAGCGTGCCTTGTCGTCAGGTGCCAAACCCGTCCAGGAATAAATCGGCCACCATAAAACCACCCATCGTATCAGCGGACCACGATGGAACGTCAGCTCTTCTTCCCAATATTTCTGAGTGACGAGGCAAGATGAATCAGTGGGCCGTCTCCTCGTCGTCACCTGATTGAACCAATACTCACTCGGGTTGGGGGGAGGCTCGATCTTGGACAACCTTTCAAGTAGCCAAAGCTGAAAACAAAAATAAAAAAGGAAGTGCTTATGAGATTGCGGACGAATCCAGGCGCCCGCGTAAGAGCACTCGATCGAGTGCCAGGGTCACTCGATCGAGTGACACCCCTAAAACGTGGCAGAACGCTCCTCTACGAGGGCACTCGATCGAGTGTCAGGGTGACTCGGTCGAGTGTCCCCTGCAACAGTATATCGCGAAAAAAAAAAAAAAATCGAAAATCGATAAAAAAGGAAAAGCGATATACCTGCAACAGACGGGTACTACCCGTGAAACGGGCTGACTCATCCCTCTTCCGGTTGTCTAAACCCTGAATGATCTCCCCCGTAATTAACGACGCGGGACTGCACTCCGTCTCCATGAGATCAACAACAACGAGAAGACGAACGCTACCCATGCAAGACAGCAGGTCCATATGGCCTTCAAAGGCATACACGTGCAGCATACAGAAGGCGAACGCCCTACGGCTATGAATGGGCGTAACCCGGATGTCATACGGGTTCATGAACTTCTCAGCTAAGGCAAGCAGAGAAAAGGTATCCCCCTCAAGCATGCGGGATACTTCAGCGTGAGAAAGCCCCAAAAATTCCCGTAGTTTCCTCCTAGGGTCTCGAACGGAGAAAGGGACAGCAGGGCGGAGCAATGGATTCCACCCTCCTATGGCAGCAATTTCCTCGGGGAGGGGACAGATTTCGCCCCGAGGGAAGGCGAAGACATGATGGGTGTCATCCCAGAAGGTCAGACAGGCATCAAGGAAGTAACGGTCCACGTGCAACTGACGAAACGTGAACAGTTGGAATATACCCGACTGCCTCAGAACTACCTTGCTCGCATCCCTAAAACGGTGTGACCAATCTTGCAGCATGTTGATCAGACGGTCGATACCCATGCTAAGTTTCTTGAGAGGAATAAAAGTTTTCTTTTAAAAGAGAAGAGGAAGCTTTTTGAGAATTGTGACAAAAAGAGGAACCAGGGTGATGTATTTATAATATCAAAACCCTGGGGCATCCCCTGCAGCTGTGCCTCCTTGGCCCAAGCGGGCCTAGAACATACAGGCCCGACCCATGTTTCTTCCTCACAGACACGGGAATTTAGTCATCCCGAGCAGTCCGTCAAAAATTCAAAAAAATTTCAAAACTTTCAAAGATTTCAAAAAATTCAAAAAATCATTTTCCCCAGCACGAGTCGTTTTACTACCTACGTGTTGCATACGTTTTATGTGACTTTTACAGGTACGACTCAAATAGGGACATGCAACCCTCTAAAATCTCCCCAACGGAAGCCCAAGGCGGCATTTTCCCCGGAATGGTACGGGATGAGCCCACATATAGGCACACCCAGGACTTAGGCGACAAGTCCGATTCCCCACGAAGTATCATCAGCAGCTCAGGTATGATTTCTGACTTAAGGCTGGCGAGCCCTTCACGCAAGTCTAACGGACTATAAAAGACCCGAACGGAAGCCTACCAGGTCTTAATTGACTTGGTAGCTACTCTGACTTTCGCCTTGTCCAAGCCTCAGTCAGAGTGGGGGCTCTGTAGACACCCAAAATTTGACCGCCAGGTGTCTATAGCAGTTTCCAAAAAAAACACCCGATGATGATCGGACGCAAACATGACTTAGTATACTCGGACTTGGGCTCGGAATCAATAATATCCGACATGGACTTTTAATGGAGTAAAAATCTCACAAAACAGACCTCAAATTCAGGCCCAGTGGGTCGTTCCGAGTCAAACAAGACTAATTTGGGCCAAAACCGACACCAAAGATAAATCCCGCCTTTTAGCGACCGGGTCAAAACCCGGTCAAAGACGAAACCGTCTCAGAAATCAGCCAAGTACGTCTCGAAACTTGCGCCACAATTCAAAATCAGCCAAAAATCAATCCAAACCTATCCAAATCAATCACAATCAATTAAGCACAAATCAAGGGCAATCACGCCCAAAATAGCCCGGATTAATTGATCCACTCGATCGAGTGGATTGGCCACTCGATTGAGTGGAGCCTCTTTGAACCCGTCCAGGTTCATTCGCAGGAACACTCGACCGAGTGCACCCGCGCCACTCGGTCGAGTAACCCGGGGTCGGGGCTCCCTATAAATACCCCATGACCCCATGCACAAACGACACAATTTTACTTCAAGTGCAACCTCTTGCAACCACACTTACAAACTTCTCAACTCGTTTGCGTGCATACAAATCCCATACACACAATACTACGACCCTAGCGACCCTAGGCAAGACACACAAAACCCGAGCCCCTCGTCCCTCGGAGAACCGGTGAAGCATACACACATATACACACCATAACTCGCATACATCCTCGATACTCCCAAGCCCGTGCCGCTATTACGAGTCCATTTCCGAGGTCCTTACTAAGCATGTATGTTGAGGGTGTCCTAAACCCCATCTCGATCTCTTTTCTTCTAATCTCATTTTCATTTATCGTATTTTCGTATCGTATTTATAATCATAATCATAGTAGTGACACTAGCATTAATGTTATCATACTTTCGCGTCTTCATTTTTGTATCATCATTTCTTTATCATCATTATCGTCATAATGTCGCATAAATGCATTTTAATACGAAAAATTCGGTTTCGAATGCGTTGAACTATGATAATCAACCAAAAGCCATAGTTGAACGCATTCAAATCCCATTTCCAATTAGTACGAAACCCGTTGACACGAAAATCGACGTCACACAATCCGTAAGGATTAATATCGACGTCGTGACGTAGAGGGGCGCAATTCCGTCACTAATCAAATTTTTATCAAACAATAACCTTTTCTACAAAATTCCGATAACGGTATTATAACCATACAAGACATGATTATAATACCGACAAACCGAGTTAAATTTAAATCCGTCAATATTTTTATTTGACTCGGCCAATCATCGATTTAAAACACATTAAAACAAACGAGTCACAACTCGTACAGGTGCCACTCGACCGAGTACACCTGCTACTCGATCGAGTAGCACCTTAAAAAACGGGCAGTAGCTAATTTAAAGACACACTCGACCGAGTCAGGCCATGACTCGGCCGAGTGGATCCTATAGCCCAGAAATCCGAGAGATTTAATGCAACATTTGAGCCTCGTCTTTTTTTTTACGACTTAGTCGACGCGTGTAAGATCAATCACGTGATCTCCTTTTCAAAATTCATGCATATCACGACACATAAACGATTTTGATCGACGGTCTCACACTATTAATTTTATGTCGACGACTCTTTAGTCGTATCCGACGTATAATTAATTTAGACTCCATTTCTCGAGGTGATAAATCGGGACAAGGCATCGAGGTTCGAGATCAGGCTAGCACCACGTCTAGGTCTCGAACCTCCGTCCTTTGATTAATACGCAATATAATGTGTAACTAATTAAAGTTCGTCCACCTACACAAATTCACGGTCTAGTTTATACACGGGTCCGTTTACAATTATTGCTCGTCATTTCAATTGTATATTTCGATTATTCTATTTCATTGTACGCCGTATTGTGAATTCCGGGTTGTATTCCGCCTGTGTAACTTGTAACCGATTTATTTCGCTTTGCTTTATTTATTTGCGTTTTACCGTTTATAAATGAACCCTCGCATGCTAAATCACTTCGACAATAAATTAGATGCATTAAATTGACGTAGCTCACATTTAATTCGCATGCTTAGCTAAAACGCTGTTTGCATAACATTTCACCGAATTACTAGCGCGCATATTAAAAAGTCAAACGATGTCCTAGTAGAGGCCGCTAAGAGCGGGCGGGGTTGGGTGTCCTTAGTGGGCTTCCCAACACGTACCCTCACCCCTTACTCAGAACCGTGGTTTCCGGATGTCCGAATCCATTGGCAACGAGAGTCATTCAATATACGATTAACCGCCCAAGTCGGCATCTATATCGATATGCAAAGGGACGAGCCCAATAAACTCTCAAACCGAAATGGGCCATACTTTGTGTATGGACCATGGCGATATAGAGTGGGCTCGAACGGTTCCGAATAACCATAAAATTCGGTGGCGACTCCATTTCGACTTAAATTTCAATTCGATCCTTCTCATATGGAGGTGCATTCGCCCTACCCAAACCCGCGTGTGGCCGCGTCGGGGTGGACCTACGTCATGTCCACAAGTACATTTTTAGACAATTAAATGTTAATTTGTCCCAAATTATTGTACTTTTAATACGAAGTACTGTATAATATTTTTTAAATACCTTTTTAATCCTTGTGCAAAATAGAAACATATCATTTGGATATGAACGAAGGGAGTAAGATACTAGTATAGGACCCATACAAAAGCACGACGTCAAAAATTGTTGAATCATGTTAACATGCATTCACTATGTGTTTTATAATTACATAGAATGTTAATCTTCCTTTCTTTGTCATTTGTTCACATTTGATCAAAGTTTTTACATCATGTTAGTGTTACTATGAATTTTATAATTTTATAATTATATAGAATGTGAACATCACCAAAGTTTGAGATAATATATATCTCCCCTTCCTAGAATAGTGTTCCGTGGATCTTGTCACCCTGAGTACAAAAAAATCATTTTATTGGTGTCGACATGTTTACTTATCAAATTTTGAGTGAACTACAACTATATGATTTTTTATTTTTATTTTTATTTTTTCATATTTAGGATCGAAATTATTTTTTCATACTTGCATGTTACTCAATCATCCCTAAAGTTTTCTAAATTTTCCAAAACTACCTTTTCTCCTTTTCATTGTTTTCTTCCTAACCTAAACCAATTTTCTCATCAAAAAGTAATCCTCGTCAATTCTAAAATCAATTCCATCAATTATTTGCGAATTTATTATGGATCATAATTCAGTAATCAATATTTTCTGTTAATTAATTAGTTTTAATTGATTGATTAGGGTTAGTTCTGAATTAGAGTTAATTGAGTGACAAGGTTTATTTGTGGCGCCAGAGGCGGTCGTAGTGGTGGCAGGGTCGCCGGGTGGAGGGAGGACGACAGGGCAAAAGGGTGACGCCGGATAGGATGGGTTGTGGTGGTTTTGGGAGTGGTTGGGGTGGAGGCAGGGAGGCAGGAAAGGCAGTTAGGTCGCCGAAAGGGATAGGCCAGCCTCGCTGGAATTCAAGGATACCGGTGTGGCCGAAGGTGGAGGAAGAGTGGAGCGGTGGTCGGAGGTGTAGATGTGGGGGTGGTTGCAGGAGGGAGGGTGGGGTTGTTCCTTTTTTTTCTTTCTTTGTTTTTTTTTATTGTATTACTTCTATTTAAATGAGAAAAACGTACAAGTATTATACTCCGAAATTAACTAGTCGCCATACCCGTGCAGCGCACGAGACTATTGTTTTATGCCCTTTGTAATTCGAAGTTCCGTCTTCTTGCCTCATTGTCCAATATTTATTTAATTATTTATACATTTTTTTCTCGATTTCATGTATTTGTAACTTTATTTATTTTCACAATCGTTCTTAATATCATAAGCAGTAAATGAAGTAATAAAGTACTATTTGACGTTAATGCGATAACTCAATAATGATGAGCTATTGGTCTAGGTGCTAGTTTTTGTGTTTGTAAGAACGTAAGCTAAGAGAATTAACGGCGAAAATGAGATATAACGCTATAAGATGTAAGACATGATAACTAATTAATACGAAGTTGTTTTTTTTTGAACTTTTATTGGAGAACGTAATCATCTCGAATTGTGGCTTTGTTTTTCTCTTGCGTCTTTACTCTTGGGTGGAGATTTTCGAATCTTGGCCGCTTTTACTGTCTTTGTAGGTTTCTTACGCCCGCGTGGATCATTGATGTGATATAAGTAGTAAAATAGTAAATGATACGTTGTTTTTTGAATGCATAAATGATGCGTTGTTAGGTAGATGTTGTCTTGGATTTTTTTTTTCCGATGAGTATGCATCTTCTGATAAGTCTATATATTTTTTCAAGGCTAATAGGGTTGATTTTGTTTAATAGAAAAGGTTTGGTTGCATTTTGACACTTGTTTCAATAAAAGGTGAAGTTTGAGATTAACTAAATTATGTATGTCGGATGATTTGTTAAAGGTTTTACTATTTACTATCGTTGCATCCCGTGAACGTTCCGGGAATGACGTGTGTTTTATTTATTTATTTTTCTTTTGCGGCTATCTTATTTTTGTTTGGCACATATATTTACTACTTCAAACTCATACTACCTATCTCTATAGGTGCATTTATAAAGGAACAATACTCCGTATCAAATATTAATTTTGGAACGAACAATTTTTTTTTATCTTAGTTTGCAATGATTGCTTTTATTAAGTCTTGTAAATACCGTCTTATAATAAAAAAAGATATATATACATTAATATGATTATCAATATATAAACTTTTGCTGACTAAAAATAATGCTAACGATGACGACGACAACAATAACATTATTATTAAATTATAATTTGAATAAAATATATTAACAAAAAATTTTCATTTCATCTAATATTTGCATTTAATACTACACATTCAATGAATCAATTACTTTCATATTAATATTTTTTTTAAAAATTAAGAAAAATCGACCAATAAGAAGAAGGTGACATGACTACTTCAAATACTTTCAAAATGAAATGGTGAAATGTAATGTTTTTGTTAGACATTTAATAGTGTATATAGATTTCTTATTACTATTTACTACTTTCTTATTATTATTATTATTATTTTTTTTTTATAAACCAGAACTTATATTAAGATCGAAACGAATTACAAGAAGTTAGTGGGTAGCCGAGATACTATCTGGGCACCCACTCCCTTAGCGATAGAAAAACTAAGACGAGTAAAAATAAAAGCAGCTGCGCGAGCTCCCGCGTCTTGAGAGATAGAGAATTTCTGAATCCGCTTGAGCAATGCAGCGGCCTCCGCGTCGAGCTCTCCTAGAGAAGAGAAAGAGAAAGGTAGGAACCCATACCCAGCCTTGGTGCACAAATCTCCATACTTGGCGCACTTGCGCCGAGCAGCATCAGCGACCGCGCGACCAGGCAGAAAATCAGACATCGCGGACTAAGTCAAAGGGGACGACCCTGTCAAATCAACACACACATCACGGCCCCTATCCCAGGAATAAAGAAGCAAATCCGCCGGGCGTAGGGGCCTGTCGTGTCCATCAATCAAACCGACATCTACCTCCCTACCGGCCGAAATGCCAGATCGGAAGCAGATATCCAAAAGGGTGTCATGAACCAGGTTATGTCTATGCTTAATACCAACGGTACCAGCACACGACACAGCATGGTCCCCAAAAATGTCTCCAACACAAACCCGGGAGCAGGCAGAACAAGGGTTAGGTCCCGGGAACAAAGGGACACCCAACCGATAGGTAAGGACAGAGCGGTAGGTCCTCCCGTTCATGGTCTGCCCCAGCCCGGAGATGGGTACAGCGCGCAACCATTCAGACGTGTGAGCACCCTGCAGAGACTTCCACAATACCACCTGTCGCCGAGTCAAGGAGAAAACCGATTCTACCGAAGCAGCAACCTTCGTGAAATATATATCTGCCAATTTCTTCATGAGTTTGGGGGCAGTGATCTCACTAGGATTACGGAGAAGGTCAGAACCGGTGGTCTCGCTAAACAGAGCCAGGGCCGCATCGAAGGTTGGCCCGGGAGTAGAGACAGCTGAAGGCAGAAGGAGCATAGACTGCAGCTCAGAGGACTGAAGACGAGAAGCCAAAAAGGCATAATGCAGGACATCCCCGGCGCTGTAAACACCCAACCCTCCGAAATTAAAGGGCAATGTGGAAAGACGCCACTGCCAGTCCCCGAACCCAGGGCCGGACGCGGTGACAATGCATTCCACGCTAGACCGCAATGCAGTATCAAAGGTCTTAGCCGAGTCGAAGACCGTAGGGGGACAGGTACGCAGAGAGAAAGAAAGCTTAGAAATACCAGCACAAGCACGAAGTAACAACAGCTCGCACTGTGGGTCCTCAAGCCTGGCAACCGAATCCATAAGCTCAATGGTTCTCGAAACTCTCTTCGCCACAAGCTCACTGCGGAAATTATGGCAGATACTGACGGGACCACCAAGAACTTTGACACCACACAGCGATCGAGAAATATCAGGGGGGAAAACACCCGGAAGTCGACTCCTAGGGTCTTCCTTAGGCCAAAAAACCTCGGTCTTTCCGACATTAAGGTGAAGACCCAAGCAAGGACCCTCCTCCATAATCAGCTCCAAAACCTTCCCCACGACCAAGGTGTCTCCAACGATGGTGCCGTCGTCCAAGTACCAAGCCTGCAAGCTCAAGGGAAAAGAGTCCCGGATCTTGCAAACCTTCCCCACGACCAAGGTGTCTCCAACGATGGTTGGCTCGTCTTATTATTATTATTATTATTTTTTTTTTTTTGCAGGAAAGTTATGACTCTTTTTATTAATAAAAAAAAAGAGACTTGCCTTACAAAAAGATATAACCCTTATAAAACCTCTCCACTAACAATTCCTAGTGGCTCTCGAATTCTTAATCTTAGAAAACACTTCAAACTTGATTTGCTTAATTACAGTATTACATGTACGATATGTAACATCAAAAATTCTATCGTTCCTTTCTCTCCATATCTGATAGATAGCAGCTGCAATGCTACTCACGAACCATGAGCACTTCCAATGTTTCCTATGGCCTCGTGTTTTTACCCAGTGAAGCTCCGCCTTTGCATCAACTCCTCTACCTCTTATACCCATCCAATCCAATAGATCCAACCATACCTGCTTAGCATACGGACAATGAAAGAACAAATGTCTGTGTGATTCAACTGCCCCTTGACATAATACACATCTACTCGCTAACTGCAAACCCCTCTTTTGCAAATTATCAGTCGTGGATAGCGTACATTGCATTGCCATGGAAGAGATAATTCCATGCTTTGGCAATACATTTATCATCTTCAAACTTGCCAGCCAACCCTTGTTAACATGCTTTGGTATGAACCATTCATAGGTTGCTTTAACATTGAACTTCCCGTTTCTAGTCCAGCTCTTCACAACCTTCTCAGCTTCCAAATATGAACCTGTAACCTGCAAAATTTCATTCTTTACACGGATAATACTCTTGATGTTAGCAGTATGTTGCTCCTTCACCTGCAGACTCACACATTTTGCCCACCAATGATATAGTAATAATGCCATTGACTCCAGCTATCTGTCTGCCTAGTTACCAGTTTCCAAATCCACTTGCTCAATAAAGCCTTATTCCAAGATCTAAAGTGTCTTATACCGAAACCTCCTTCCACCCAAGAGGAGAAAATAGTATCCCAACTCATAAAAACCATACTCGTTCTTCCTATTGCACCCTTCCAGAAGAAATTCTTGCAGTCACGGTTGATGCATTGCATAACGTTAACTGGCAGAGCCACATTCTCACACCAGTAACTGAGAAGACCACAAATTACCGAATTAATCAGTTGCATCCTCCCTGCATATGTCAGATGCTGAGCTGCCCAACCCAAAAAATCCTTTCTAATCTTCATTATCAAGTCAGTATAGTTCTCCATTGTATTGGTGACTGCATTCAGTGGGATTCCCAAATAACGACATGGAAAAACCCCCCTCTGAAAACCAGTAGCATCAGAATCAACTCAATAATTGAAGGCATCACTCCCCCAAAATAAATATTTGTTTTATCCTTATTAACTGTAAGACCAGACTCCCTAGCAAATATTTCCAAAGCTGACATTACCTCTGTTACAAATGGTACATCTCCCCGAGTAAATATCATTAAATCATCCGCAAAGATTAAGTGATTAAGCTTAATCCCACTGCACTTCGGGTGATATGAAACTTGAGGTAAGCCATTCATAGATCGATGTCTTCTAGATAATATTTCCATACTCAACACAAATAGATAAGGTGATAGAGGATCACCCTGTCTCACCCCACTCTTCCCCTTGAAGAAGCCATTAGATGTCCCATTAATTTTCAACGAAAACCAAGAGCCAGTGATGCATTCCATTACCCATGATATGAACCTTGGAGAAAAGTTTAGCACCTGTAGCATCCGTTCAATGAACTTCCACTGTATCAAATCAAAGGCTTTCCTAAGATCTATCTTCATAAGACATCTTGGAGTAATATATTTCCTATTATAATTCTTGATGAGCGCCTGTGACAGAACCACATTATCATGAATATTCCTTCCTTCCAAGAAAGCGGCCTGTTCAGGACCAACAAGTTTCTGAATCACTTTTTTGAGCCTACTAGTAAGCAATTTGCTAATAGTCTTGTATAAGACCGAACAACACGAAATGGGCCTAAAATCCATAACCGATTGGCAAACTTGCTTCTTAGGAATAATAGTAATAAGAGTGGAATCAAGTTGTTTAAGCATCTTCCCCTTCCCCAAAGAATTCTTGAATCACTTCACAAAAATCACCCTTGATAATCTGCCAGGAGGCCTTATAGAAACCAGATGAAAAACCATCCGGTCCCGGGCTCTTTTCAGATGGTATAGAATAAACTGCCCGTCTTATTTCCTCCTCTTCAGGATGCTGTAGCAGGCTTTGCCAGTCACTGTCTTGCAATATGCTCCCCTGTTTAACAATAGTATCATCAATATCCTGCACATCAGCCTCACTACCCAACAGACTCTGATAGTATTCTACAAAACTTTCAGAGACAGCTTGTGGTCCTTTCCTATCATTATTATTACAATCCTTAATGCTTCCTATAACTTGCTCTTGCCGTCTTTCTTTTATCCTAGTGTAAAAATATCTTGATACATTATCATCTTCAGCAATGTGTTCCATTTTTGCTCTCTGTCTCAATATACTAATCTCAGCATTTTTAAGTTCAGTATATTTACACGAGAGCAATCTTTCCTGACATATTAAGTCTTCAGAAAAAGGATATTGTTGTAGCAGCAGCTGGCATTTTTCCACCTCCTTATGTATATTAAGAAGTCTTTCGCCCATCATAGTAAACTATGCTTTGTGCAACTTTTTGAGTGCTTCTTTAACCTTTTTAAGCTTTGTCACAAATTTGAAAGCTGCAGTTCCTACGACCCTTGTATTCCAAGCATTTTTCACTAAATTAGAATAATCAACATGTTTAGTCCAACAATCAAGGAAACTAAATCGCTTCCTTTTACGAGCTTTGTGAAAAATAGTCACCATAGTTGGCGAGTGGTCAGAGACCCCAGCAGGAGGAAATTCCACCTCCGTGTTTGGATAATTCTTCAACCAATCATAATTCACCACATCACGATCCAATTTTGACCAAACTCTAGTTTGAGGTTCCTGATTATTTGTCTACGTGAACTCACAGCCCTGTCCTACCAACTCCTGCATCCCACAATTCAGCAGACAATTATTAAAAGCCTCCACATCCTTGAAATCAGGAGTATCACCCCCTATCTTCTCCTCATTGTTCCTAACAATGTTGAAGTCTCCTAGAATTATCCATTTCTCAACTTGCATACTAATAGCTTCCAGCTGATTCCAGAGTTCCATTCTATCACTCCCTTTATTCTTTCCATAGACAATTGTAACATGACATTCCATCCCAGATGCAAAATGATGTATATGGCAATGCATACATTGCGAATGCACAGAAATAATCTTAACCCTCATAATGTTAGGCCTCCAAATAAGCCAAATCCGGCCTAAATGGTGGCTCCCATAATTACATTCCACAGAAAATTGGTGAAAATTTTCCCTTATAATCTTCCTTGCATTTTTTTCCTTAATTCTTGTTTCTAATAAACCAAGAAAATCAATCCCCTTTTCCTTTATTAACTGCAGAACAACATCCTGCTTCAGCCTCTCATTTCCTCCCCTAATATTCCAAGTACTAATAATCATTATTGTTTATCAGGCGGTATTACTTCCCCTACTGCAAAAAAAAAAGGTCCTCCACAGCCATATTTCGTGCTATGCTCTCCTCACCAGGTTGAAGAATTTCAAACCTGTTTGGAGTGTGTAGCAAAATAAGCTTCTCAGTCCCCTCATTCAAACCATAGTCAAGAATGGAGCCTTTCACCTTAAGGCCTACCCCGGAGCATCCTTGACGCCTTACAACAGGAGTAAAGCCATCCTCAAGATCATCGTGAATAACATGACCTAGCCTTTGGCATTCTGAGTCATCTACATTCACAGACTGTCTTAAAGGTGGTTGTATCACTGTTGAGGTACCGCCTAGCTCCTCGAGTCCTGAGCCATTGATAATCAGGCCTCCATCCGACTCTTTTCCGGGGGGTCCTTGATGCATTACAGAGTCAGGATGATCATGCACCCTTTCCTCTAAGGTACCACCTAGCCCCCGGAAGCTCTCCTTCTTAAGAGTATACCTCATTGAGGTTCCTCCATCTCCTGTTTTCCTTGCCTTCTCTTTCTTACATGAACTTTGAACATGTCCCAATTTACCACAAGAATTGCAATAAAAAGGAACCCATTCATAATCGATCCGTTGAACAGATTTCCCCAATAATGGAATATTTAGTGTTACCGATTGAGGTAAGTCCTTCGATACATCAACTTCCACCATCACCCTCGCAAAAGATAATCATTCTTTGTACGTTGTAGTTGTATCAGCATATAATGGCGACCCAACTTTGCTTACCATTTTGCTAAGTACCTGTTCAGACCACAGAAAAGGATCAAGATCGGGAGATTCGATCCATTTCTTGAGAAAAGAGAGGACTCCATTGCTTCAAAACTAATGTGTTGCGCCCCATATGCCATGGCCCTCCTCTTAAAACCTGATCCATATCCTCTTTATTTCGGAACCTAAATGAGAACCAACCTCTCTTAAAGTATTGAACCACATGATACACATTATTCCAGTATTTCTGAGCGAAATCCTTCATCTGCTTTATCGTTGGCTTTGCTCCAATGATGTTCCCCATTTGCGTGAACTTCCATAGTTGTAATCCATCTTTAAAATCCTCAAATTCTATATCAATTTCCTCCGAATTCGCACTAGTTTCGTCAAAAAATAACCCCATACCTTTCTTCTGTTCCTTAGCCTTTTCTGCCCAAGATTTCTGGCCAGGTACCAGTACATGACTAGCATCCGTCCCAGAAATCGGCGCTTTGCTTTGCTCCCCTTCAGTTTCAGTCTCACCACCAGCTTTTGAATTCAAAATTAATGTAGAACTGGAAGTTACTGTTTCATAACCTTTCCTGCCATTATTGACCTCCGTTTCAATATGAGTTCCTTGTCGTTTCTCTTCCTCAGCTGTACGCCCCTTACCAATATTCAGGGTTTGTAACGCTAGATCAATTAGATTATTAACGTTACGATGCCCCTTTTCTTGAATTTTCTGAGCTTGTTCCAGCGATTGTTGTTCATTCCCTGCCTCAATTGTAATAGAACCATTACTAGTGAATCACCATGATCGTATCTATCAGATTCTTTATGTTTGCGTGGTCTCCCTCGCCCCCGTCCCATTCCGGCAGTCAATTTCTGCATCCCAAGCAATGATCGCAAGAGAGGAAGCTTCCTCTAGAGAGAAGAGGAGAGAGATTATTATTATTATTATTATTATTTTTTTTTTTGCAAGAAAAGTTATGCCTCATTCCATTAAAAAAAGATGAGACTAAGCTCTTACAAAAGTCATAACCTCTAGAGGGGTAATCGACTAGTTGCCACTATTGCAACTAACAAAAATCTAACAAAAATCTCGAATTTAATCTTTGCCACTATACTAAGAACTGAACTTTTCCTATTCTCAAAAAACCTCGAGTTTCTTTCTTGCCAAATGTTGTAGATAGCCGCTGCAATACTCACACAAAACCAAATGTTCTTCCAATGCCTTCGTTTTGTTCTTGTAGTACACCAACTTAGCTCCGTACATAGATTGTTGCTTCTACCAGTGATTTGCATCCAATTAAGGAGATGCTGCCAAACTTGACGAGAGAACATAAAACCGAAAAAGAGATGTGCTGAGGTCTCCAAATTCTGCTCACATAAGTAGCACCTGTTAACAATAGTAATCCCTCGGGTCTGAATCTTGTCCTGCGTCGCCAACGTCCTCTGACCTGCTATTGCCAGAATTACCTTGTCTTTTGGTATTAGATTCCCATCTGTCATTCTCCTTATCCAGGGTATGACTGGTCTTCGCTGTCTGAACCAATTATAGGCTGCAGTTGTGTTAAAATCATCATTAATAGTCCATCTGCGAACTAACGCATCAGCATCATTACCCATCTGCTGAAGTATTTCATCTCTAACACTTAGAATACTATTCAAGGTTGCTGTATGCCTTTCCTTTTTCTCAAGGCTCCAGATGCTTTGCCCCATTAGAACATACCTTCTATATGCCATTCATACCAAAGGCTATGCCTTCCAAGTACTATCTTCCATAACCATTGTGCTATTAGTGCTTTGTTCCAATATAGGAGATTTTTGATATTCAGTCCGCCTTCCTCCCAGGGTAGACAAATACTAGACCAACTTTTGAAAACCATCTTTTTGCTATTTAGTCCTCCAGTCCAAAAGAAGCATCTACAAATTTGATCTAGTCGATGATGAACATTGACAGGAAAAAGAGCATTTGCACTCCAATAATTAGTTTGCCCAAAGATAACTGAGGT